>CM042255.1:31315649-31915649 GCA_023566225.1 Romanogobio albipinnatus
AATCAACAGGGTGCCGTGCTACCTGAAGCTAACCAGATAAATCTGCTAGATTAGATAAGAGCAGGTAAGAGAGAAAACTCAGCCCTGGCAACGTCTAAATAAGAGTGGCAGCTTTCCAATCTTCACTCTGTGCCAAAACATAGCTGTCATCTGCAGCCGATCACCTCGAAGGCATCTGACAGGTACAAATCACCAAATAAATCAGCAGGAATCAGCATCATTATCTTGCTACGTCAGCTCCAGGACATATTGAAGAACGGTGCCCTGCATAATGCACAACAGGTTGCCCAGCCTTTAAAGGGAGGTTGGAGGAGGTGAGGTCATTGTAGTGCTCCATTCACTTCCATTTATACGCATATTGAAGCAGGTATGCAAACATATGCATCTTTCACTGAGTACAAAATTCCAGTTTGTTGAAGTCCCAAAAAGACATGTGACCAAAAGAGGATCTAAACGTTACAGATTTACCTCTTGGCTGAGAAGGTACATCGAGGTAACTCTCATTTGGGCAACTTCATATCAAAAAGAATAAAATAAATAAGTAAATACATTTAAATCAATTGAGGCTGTATGCTAGAATAAATTTATAAATTAGATTTATACATTCGCATGTTGTGTGAAAATTCACGTTTTAAATCTAATGTGACAGCAACTTTACAATTTCCACTTTTTGACAAATGATTTGCCATGTTATTTCTATGATTTTTCAACATTTGTGATTAAAAAACAAACAAACTTCTAGCCAAAAAACTCTTTCGATCTGCGCATAATGAGAAGAAATTATATTTTGACTAGAGAAATTTTCATGATTTTTCTTTGAAAAATCTCCCGCTCCAATATTTTACGAATTTCCATGGCCTTTTGAAGCCTGGTAAATTACAATTGTACATACTGCATAATTTACCCTGCAACACGACAAACCAAGGAGACTTGGAAGTCTGTGTGCTCTCTCAATGTGATGTTTAGATCCTCTATTGTTTTTTTTTGTTTTTTTTGTTATGCAAATTCATAGGTCCCCTCATTTGCATATGAAGTAATATAAAAGTGAATGGAATGTGAATTCCTGTGTGACCTCACCTTAAAAAAAAAACAAAGATTAGCATCCTGTAGCTCCATGGTGGCGCTCTACACAACCTTTGTAGGTAATGAAGGGACAGTGTAAAGGTGAAGATAAAGAAAGCGATCTCCTGTTCTCATGATACCCAAGGACCACACACACACACACACACAAAAGCCTGCACACTATCATGTTGGGCCTGCTGGTGTGATGACTGCATGACTAATGTTTGCACTTGAAAGGAGCTGAATAGGAGTGATTGGTAGGGAGAGCCTCTCTTGTATTCTTCTGATCTCCGCTTCACAGGTTTGCTGTGACAGGCGCTTTAACCACAGTTTCATATTTATTCCACTTATTGCTCTAGGCCGGCTACATCACTGCTGAAGAACAAAGTGAGCATGCATTCCTGTTGCAAAATAAACTAAGTCCATAAATGACTGCCATGGCTAGCCGTAATTTGTCAGGGAAACATACGGGTGGGGAAAGACCCTATAAGTGGGTGTCTCAGCAGATGTACATAAATGTGTTTAGAAAGAAAATATTTTATTTCGAAGAATACCTCAAGTCTCCCTTTAATCGCATATTCTCAAAAATGAAAATCCTCAATTTTTTGTCTGTGTGTATGGACAGAAAATCCTTTCGTTTCCTCATTGTCCGAATCTGACTGGTCTTGGTGTGTCCTGTTGATGCTAAGAGCTAGCAGGCATTTGCAACAGCAGCGTCTGCATTATGAATGGAAAACAGGAGCAGAGTTGCACAGGGATGAGAGCCTGCAACAGCTGTTCATCTCTATAATTCATCCTCTAACTCCAGAGAGGAGGACTGAGATCATGAGAAGGAAAACTTCAGGTCTAAACATTCTTCACAGGTGGCTACCATCTAATGAAGGGCTTTAACAAAAAAATTAGGAAAAACCATGCATTTTAAAAATTGACTGTGGGAGTCTGAATTAGAGACCTGCAAGGGACAGATTTTTCAGTCCCGCTTCCTCAAAAATATACGTTACTTTCTCCTGCTCCCGCTCGCAACATTCATGTTTTGTCCCACTCCCGCCTGCAAAAGGCAGCGTAAAAGTATAAATAATTTTTTTTTTGTACATCCATGAAATAGATTCAAGTAATTTAACATAAAAGCAAGCACGTGCATGATTTGGCATGACAGAATCCCTTAATAATTCCTAAAAAGCTGACAATCTCACAAAGCTCTGTTATCAATGAAGCGGACTGCACAATCAACCTTTCATATTGTCTACACATTTTCCTTGTTATATTCTCAGGATTTGCCAACAAGAAGAATTCAGCACTGAACAAAAAGTCACGTTGAGCGGTGAGTAGATTCTATCTTAAATGTATCTGATTGGCCATTGCGTTCAAGAAATCAACACATGTCTGTGATATAAACAATGTAATATATTTTACTTCCTTTCTTCTCCATGACAATCTAAAATATTAAAAACGCAAAGTTGTGCAGCATAGATTCATAATAACGGGGTGCCCGAAGCTCCTGTCCTGATCATGTCCTACCTTTTCCATACAACACTCCAGGAAGCTCTCTGCTCACATTCCACAGCCAATCTCCAGCACTTTTCCCAGGAAAATCCTGGTCACTGCACGTGTCCCTTGACGACAACTACAAACAGTGCAAATAAACCCTTCGCAAGACGTCCGCCGAACAGAGACTTTCAACTAATTCACTGAAATATGTTGTCTTAGAGCCTTTTTTTTTTTTTTTAGAAGTGACACACACCATCTATTATTCATAAAGATGTTTGGCAGTGGATGCCGTGCTTTTTTGAAGCCCAGACTGTGGGAGCTCTGACAGCAGGATGAAACAGATATAATTTACATCTCTCTGAAAATGCTCATGTCTATTCGTAGGTAAGGACGAAGGAAAGAGGAGGGAACACAGCAACTTCCTGAGGAACTTTCAAGCCGGCGCTTGAATTAATGCAGGGACTAAAAATAAGAACTGGCAACCGGAGAAAATGGAGATGCTATTCTTGATAGTTTGACTTTCGCTGGTGAAAACAGCATAGGAGTGACAAGCAAACAGCCGCCCTGGCCCCCGCCGCCGCGTGGAGAGATGGGACTTGCAGGCTGACAAGCAACATACAGTATTTACTGTATATTGCGCCTCTTTGACAGTCATCATTAGTGTTATTCTTATCATTACCGCTTAAACTGCAGCTGTTGTTTATTGTTATGGATGCAGAATAGACCACGCTTTGTGTGTGGACATTTTTCAGTGTGTGAACGCAAAGAAACAGGGCCTAGCGCTGGCATTAATCAGACATTTTTCTGTACGTATTTGTATAAACAGGTTAATCTGCTGCGTGCTGTGTAAGCAAAGGAAGTAAATAGAGGCGGCTGATGTGTTTACTCTGACTCTGGGAGTGCTGGCGGCCGGGATGCGAAGCGGAGCCAAGAAGAGCACAAAGTGGCCTTGGTGAAGGGGGCCCCTTCCTTCACACCCCACACTGGAGATACGCTCACCTGTCAGCATACCGTGACGAAGGACAGTGTGAAGCCACCGCAAGACTGCCGCTACAGAACGGCATGCTGGGTAGGGCATGGTGGGCAGTCACTATTAGACCTTTTAAACTTTTCCCACCCAGAAGGGGTTGATCTCAAACAGTAGATCTAAAATGGGACACATTGTAATGATTTTGCAGGACATGGTGAACCGAATACGGTGTAGGTCTTTCATCAATTTTGGGTACATTTACGGACCATTTTATTGTTTTACCCTTGAACCAGAGACAGACTTTCTTTCTTAAACGTGAAAATACATTCGAAAATGAATTACTATTTGTTCAAAACGATGATAATCTAAACAAAAAGTCAAGCAATCATAAATTATTTAAATATTTATTATGTGAAAATGATATTCACAAAAATAAAATAAAAAATAAAAAATCCCACCAAACGGAGCAATTAAATAAAAAAATAAATTACATTATTTGTGAATTTTACGTAACGTAGGGCTGGGTATTGACACAAATTTCACAATTCGATTTGATTTCGATTCACAAGCTTGCAATTCGATATTGATTATATTGAATATATATCAGGTACAATAAATGGCAAATTTTCTCAAAGAAAACAAATCTTAACTAATACTGTAAACTATGGGAGTTGTAGTCAATTAGCCTACTATAATAGTGAAGGTAAAATTAACTGATTAGTATACAAAAGTTTTTTTATAATAATAAAGTTATAATATTAACTTTACAACTACATAAACATATTTCTACTCCAATTCTTTTTTTCCAATTTCTTTCAAATATAAACTTTTAAATGGTGGCTGTCATAAAAAAACTTGCCAGATTCATTCATACATGCATTAAATATTAAAGAACATTAAAAATTATAATGAATAGCCTATGTAATATGGTGCATATATTTAGCAAAATGCACCTCTCTAGAGTTAATGTTTCTAGCTGACTAACGAGTTTATGGACACAGAATATGTTTTTTATGAGTTAAATGTGACGTTTCAAGCTGTTTTACTGACGTCTTCCCACAGTTGAAACACTGATTGGGAAATTCCATGTGACATGATATGGATTTCGGTAAGTTGTACTCTCTTTTAACACAATTTCAAGTGCGTATTCATGTTTATTTCGCGCTGTAACTGATATTAAGGCGGAAGAGAAGATCAGTTCTGAGATTTTGTTTTATATCAATAGTAACAAAGCACAAAGATTATTGCAATTTATTGGATGGGAGGCGTGCTACAATGTTCCTTTCATTCATCAACTGAAAATAGGATATACTAATCGATTCTTGGGATTTAAGAAACGATTTAGTTTCGTAAAAACGTAGTTAAAAGACGTAATCAACTAATTATGCAAAAAAGTGTGAAAAAAATGAAGTGCGTGTTTAGGATACATAATGCAAGATTATGCATTATGCCTTATTCAAGACATGCTAAAATCTTTACAAATGTTATGTCCACAACAGAATGCTATTAAACACATCAATGTATTACTTTATGAAAAAAAGAAGATGAAAATTGTCCTATGATGTCTGTTGGACATCGTTATTGGATAAACTATTAAGGGTGTGTTCTAAAATGTTATTTTCAAAAGTCTACAGAAAGTGCCCATAGTTTAAGAAACACCCATAGATACAGAGACTTTAAGTCTTAAGTATCGTTACCGGACGAGATGCAAGTTGACAGCGGAACCACAAGCGTAACGGGACCCAGAAGCAGTTTGAACAGCAATTCCTCTGTTTCTACCCTGAAAGATGAATTTGCCAGGGCCCCTAAATCAACAAGCGTTAAGACACACAAAACAACAGCACATAAAATGAAAAGAAAAACAAAATAATGAATGTTGGATGAGTATTCAGGATTCAAGTGAAAAATCCTTGGACTGCCCACTGAGGATATCGTTGAGTGTGGTAAATTGCCACCCACAGTTTGATGGATCTAATGTCTTATTTTCATGATCTGCTTCTGAAACTGCCATCATTAAGAGCTCAACTCTGCTGTCAGACTCTCAATTTTCTTTTTTTTTGGGGGGGAGGGGGTGTTCTGTACAAGAGAGAGATGTTGTTTACCTAGAGGAGAGGAGAGAAAGTGGAGGAGACGCACTTGGCTGAGTATGAGGGCAGATAAGAGGAGATTACAGTTACTATCGCTCCTCTCATCCTGCTGCAAACATCACGCCGCTCTGATACGGCCTAATTGTTCTCTTTAACTCTGAGGTGATACGAGTCTCCCCTTGAGCCAACCCACACTCGAGAACACACAACCCTGTGTGCACACACTTGCACACAAGCGGCTTTATGAACACAAAGCTAATTCTCATAGAATGTTATTTTTACTTTTTGCTAAAGCCGGTTTGATTTAACGGTCTACTGTGGAAGGAAGCCAACTGTGCAACAGGGAGTTCAAACACAAAAACATCAGAAACTTTGATGTAGCTCCGCTCCTGCTTTCTTTAGAAGTAATAATTTTGGGAGGGTGGGGAATGAGAAAATAATTAATCTGCAAAACAATGCAGCCACATTGTTTCGAAAATATGCACCCCGAGACACAGCGTGAATGACTTGTTCGTTTATGTTATACTGATTTCACAGATACCATCTCCATATCATAAAAGACCTGACTATGTCATAAAACAGCGAGATCTATCTAATCTGATTAATTAGCAAATTACTTTTTATTTAATGAATCATTCATTGCACTGCCGCTGTCAAATATACAATGAGGCGTTTTGTGTTTTTACCGCTTGCATTATAAAAAAAATAACTGAAAAATTATGTTAAGCAGATATTATAGTATAGCATCGCAATGCTAAAATAATAAAAACATTTAAAATTCTTAGTAAATCCAAAAATTCTACATCAAAAGTATATTTTGCATAAAATAAACTAAAAACATTCAAAATGTCAATTATTAATTAAAATTAGAATTATTCATTTTTTAATCCTTTGTGATTATAGTAAAATAATGTATAAAGATACACTACCGTTAAAAAAGTGTGGGGTCCGTTTCCACAAAAAAATTAAACGGTTTTCAACATTGTCAATAATAAATGTTTATAAAAGTTTTTAAATAAAAGTCTCAGAAAGGTTTTTGAAGGATCGTGTGACACTGAAGACTGGAGTAATGGCTGTTGACATTTCAGCTTTGCAATCACAGGAATAAATAACATTGTAAAATATATTAAAAGAGAAAACTGCAATAATATTTCACATTACTGCTTTTATTGTACTTTTGATCATCACTTTGAACAGCACTTTGTTCAAAAACATGAAAAAATATTACAGACCACCAAACTTTTAAACGGTAGTGAATATATAAATAATTAATCTTGCTATTGACCAAAATACGAAAATAAGTCCAATCATTTAGAATAATAATTCTGCTCTTCTCAACAAGCTGTACGATTTACATGCATCCCTCATGTCTAAGATCCACCATTAGAACCACTAACTGCACCTACACACACACAGAGAGAGAGAGAGAGAGAGAGAGAGAGAGAGAGAGAGAGAGAGAGAGAGAGAGAGAGAGAGGAGAGAGAGAGAGAGAGAGAGAGAGAGGAGAGAGAGAGAGAGAGAGAGAGAGAGAGAGAGAGAGAGAGAGAGAGAGAGAGAGAGAGAGAACCTTGACCTGCCTCAAACTGTCTCAGACTTTCTCAGTAAAGCTCCTTCATTACTACTCTGTTCGTCCCCCACAGATCTGCCTTCCTTTGTAGCTTTGTTCCGCAGCTATGACACATTTCAAGTCCTGGAATAATGCTGAAAGTAATCAAATGAGTTTAGCAGGAGGGTGCAGGCTTATTTAAGACCCAGAGAGGTGGTTCTGGTAGTGGCTGGCGCAGCAAGGGCGGAATCTCCTCAGGAGACCTATCTGACAGTCGAAGGCATGATTAGAGCAGGAGCGGGACATGACAGGGAGGGTAATTACGCGATGCCGCCCATGGCATACCTCCCCGGAGAGCCGGAGCGAGACTCCCATCACCCCTCAGCGGAGCTCAGCGATCCCTTTCCTCTGTGACAGCAGAAGGAGAGGCAAAATCTACACAATACTAGTGTCGCACAAAAAAAGACAAGCAGCCAGGGTCCCCAGCATGAAAAGGTACCGAAAAGCATTCATTTGAAATCGGCAAATGAATTAGCGATAATGCCCGAATGGGAACAAGACCCATGGCGCTGGCTTTAATGCTAACAGAATGTCCTGCTGAGGTAAAGGAAGGGTTTATTAAAATGGAGGGTATTAGAGATGTATTACAGATCTATGCTGCTCTGGCCTTTTCAGGTCAGATCAGACTCTGTCACCACAAACACACAGGAAGTGTAGGTTTAACACAGTTCTTCCGCTTGCTCACAGGATTGCGCAAATTGAAGAGATTGAATCAAAGCAGGTGAGCAGTGGACGATTTTATCAGGCAAAACCACACACAGAGAGAAATTGTACATGTGATTGCAAACTTTACACTAGGGGTTTCACATATTAGTAGAGGGGTTTTCAGACTTATAACCAAGGACCCCCACATTGAGTGGTTACTCTCTCCATTCTAATATATAAAGGCAGCTATACAATTTGACTTAGAACTCGTTTATACTGTGTGAGAAAAGATGAACTTTTGATGATGAACTTTTCAACATTGACATTTGTTGAATTTAATTAAAACAACACTGAACTAAACTGAGCTAAATAAATGTCACTATTATCTTCTTTAGAGCTGCTTTACAGCTGAAATGGAATTAATTTCATAATTGATGAATTTTACAACATTAACTATTATTTTCCTGTTTATAATGTGATGTGTAAAGCTGCTTTTAAACAATCTGTATTGTATAAAGTGCTATATAAATAAAAAAGTGACTTGTATCCTAAATTGTATGTATATATGTATATAT
Source organism: Romanogobio albipinnatus (assembly GCA_023566225.1). NCBI lineage: Eukaryota > Metazoa > Chordata > Actinopteri > Cypriniformes > Gobionidae > Romanogobio > Romanogobio albipinnatus. The sequence continues at coordinate 31,324,083 of CM042255.1, forward strand.
ATATGCGTGCGTGCGTGTAATTATAATATAATTATAATATATATATATATATATATATATATATATATATATATATATATATATATATATATATATATATATATATCTTTTTTTTTTATATATATTTTTTTATATATATATTTTACTTTGTATTAAGCTGACAATATTTATTAATTATTTTATTTATGTTTCTTGTTTGATTTTTATCAATATATATTTAAATATGGAAAATATTTCAGAGTGTAAAATATTAAAAAAGTATAAAAAAAGCTAACAAAAATTTAAAGAAACTTGCAAGAAAAAACCTTTAAATTTATAGTGAAAAGTGCACCAAATACATTTGCATTAACAATATTTTAAAATAATAATAATAGCATTTTTCAGATAATATTTTAATTTATTTTGGCTTTAGTACAACAACATAAAAGCCAATACCTAAATCTTTTAAAGGGGTCATAGAATGGTACATGCACTTTTACAAGTTGATTATACGGAAATGTGTGTTGGCAGTGCCTGTACACAACCATCCTATAATGATAAAAATACATCCAGTGTTTTTTTTTTAATCTCCTTATATATTTTCCCCTGTGTCAAATCGAGCCGTCTGACCGTGTGACGTTACACGGTGTACGCCCCTCCTAAGATTGTTGATTGACAGCAGCGTTTCAACACAGACCCACCCTGAGCGAGCTGTCATCAGTCCGCCATTGTTGATACTCTGGAACAGAATGGCGTCTAAGCGATTGTGGTGTTGTGTTGTTGTTGTGTGTAATAACGAACACAGCAGTCATTTTGATGTTCCTACATCCGAACTGCTGAAGACCCAGTGGCTGCTGAGTTTTGTTTTAGAAGGGAATATTCCCCCCGATCAACGTCAATGTTTGCGCGAATCATTTCTCAGCAGACTGCTTTATAAACAAGCGTCAGTATAAAGCAGGTTTTGCTAATAAGCTGCTCTTGAAAAAAGGATCTTGTTCCTGCTGCACCTCAGGAAGATGTGAGTGTAACGTTTTATTAACCTTTATATTAATCTTTGCAAATCGCTTCACGATGAATGAGGCTAAAGTTTACAGGGTAAGTTACATTACGGCATGCTTTCTGTGTATGATGTTCTCAATATAATTCATAATCCCACGTTTATAATGAACAACGCATTATGTTTGTTATTACAAACTGTGTACTCGGGTGATAATGGTAACACTACACTAAGCTTACTTTTGTACATGGTTTATAACGGTGTCTGTTACTGATTAAGAAGTAATGTAAAAAATAAATCTTATAACATAACATCAATCTGTCAATGAACTAACACATCAGTAAACACATAGCAACTACACTACTCTGCCAGTACAAAGATAGATCAAAGTGACATGACGTTAACCAACCATTCAGAAACGTCCTGTTCGAACTTCGATGGGTTCGTCATCTTGTTCCTAGTCCGACTCCGGTTCAAAATGATAAGGTTGCTCAGATGTTTCCTCAGAGACTCCCGTTGACATTATTTCTCGAAAATATACCCTCAAATGTTGTCAAGGCAACACTCCACGTGTGTTGTGGTGTTGTGTCGGGTCGAACCGAACGCCCCACAGAGCAGAGGGGGCGGGGTGAGCAAAGCTCATTATCATTTAAAGTCACATGCACTGAAATGACTTGCTGAAAACTGAGCTGGTTTTGACCAGGTAAAATGAGTGTTTTCTTACAATACTAATGAGAATTTTTAATTAAAGTATATTACAAACTTTTCATTTAGACACTAAAGAATCATATTAACTTGTACAAAAATGTCATTCTATGACCCCTTTAAAGATGCTGATTTTATAATAATCACACTATTTTTCTCGCACAGTATTAAAATATAAAGTAAATATAATTTACATTTAATACTCCTAAAATATTTACTTAGCTCTATATTTAGGGAGTCCATCTTCTAAAGGGGTCAAACAATTCGGGGGTCCTTGGTATTAAAAACACTTTTCAGTGCAACAAGTTGATTAGCAAAAATTAGTAGTCGTGGAAGCCCTATTTCAAACACATTACCCAACATGTACTTCTCTGGTTTCCCTGGACATAATCACTGATATTAAATGTCTTCTAAAGAACTGCATTACTGTACTAAAGGTACAAGGACTCCATAAAAATGAACTGTGATGGCCTGTGGCCAGGGCCGAGCGGGTTGGTTTTCCAGCGTTTCCTTAGCTGGGAGCAGCGGGTTGTCTTTATGGGACTTGAGGGGAGTCTGGTGGTCTGGCGCTTGAATTTTACACATCCCAGAAGCCATCGCTGCAACAACACCAGCTCCTTTCAGCGCACGTGTGGATACATAAACTTGCGCCAATTAAAAAAGGGAAACAAAACCAGACGACAGAGGAAGGAACAATAAAGCGTAATATGCAACTTAGTGGTTCTAAAGTCTGGAATTGAGGGGGTGTTGACCAATCAGATGGCCGCGATTCAATTTGATGGTTATTACATGAAGTGAGGCTGCTGAGCTGATGGCAGTGCACTGTGGAATTTGTCACTTCTTCTCTCTGTATGAACGTGTGTACGGCTGCGGTGGAGAGGCTATTTCAAGACAGACACTGTATTCACTTTCTGTTCTGCAGTGTTTTGAGAGAACAGGTCTCACTAATTCATGTAAATCTTCCCGAGTGCTGCCCGCCTTGGGAGTTAGGTGCAAGAGTGTGACGCTTGGCACTGAGGCCCATTTCAGTGACAGAGTGGCATGAATGTGCGAGTAAAAACATTCGGGTGTGAGTGTGTGTTTGTATGCATGTCCTTGGCAATGTCCCACAGCAGATGTTTCTCTGTCCGTCCACATATAGGGCTGCTTTGGGAAGATAATATCATACTCCATAAAAAAATATTCAATTTCTTTCTATCACACACAGCCAGATATATGTGAATTTTTTTTGTTTTTTGTGTTGGAGAAAAACAAAAGGGACAAATTCCGCATTCTGGAAAGGCCTGGATTTATTGACCACATAACAAGCCTTTAAAATCTTTTCATCTATTTTAATTTTATGATTTTTTTCTTTTGTCCTCCGCTTCTGCTCGGGTCTCGTTAATGAAACACAAATGGGGAGTGATTGGGTTTTGGCGATCTGCTTAAAGAACTACGGAGGCCTCAGGGGTGGGCCGCTACAGTCGTCTACCTCCTCCCCCCAGAAAAGTGGAGAACAGTTGCGCAGACCCCGGGGGTAAGCACGGGAGGGGGGGGTCTGCTCTGGGAAACTATGCATCTACGTGAGGCAGGAAGAGGCCTTGCATGCCGAGGGGAATGCGTGCGCTGCACCAGAGGGGGCAGCGTGTGTGTGTGTGTGTGTGTATTTATGTATGCGAGCGTGTTTGTGTGTGTATATGGAAGCGCGCTATATGTCTCATGGGGAAAGTGCAGTTTCGATCCTCTCCCACCATCCTCCCTTCTGCATGCAACAAACAAACAACAACATGGAACCAGCGGGCTGCACTTCCAAGACAAATGACCGACATTAGTGAGGAAAGTATGTTCTTTATGAATAATGAGATTCCCACCCCAAAAAACACATCCACTCCCAACCAAACAAACATGTACATATGCCAACAAAAACCTAATGAATTTTCAATGTGTGGCTGCTATAATATCTTACACACACAGCTTCTTATTCCATACTTTTTTTCTTAAGATTTCTTATAAAATATATAACCAATTACTATTCAATTTACTATACAATTTCTTTTAATAAAATATGGCTGCTATAATTTCGTAAATAGAAATGTGTATATATATATATATATATATATATATATATATATATATATATATATATATATATATATATATATATATATATATATATACACACACATAACTCATTAATCGCATTTTTTCTGTAATTAATCGCGATTAAATCACGTTTTTAATATTTTTGGAGTTCTTAATATTTTGATATTGTATTAATTTCAGTTTCAGAAACAATTTAAAAACAGCATATTTTAAATATTTGTTGTAATGGCATCTTTTTATGAATGAAGGCCAGTATAACTGATTATGTTTATGAAACATTAATGACGTTATATTACAGTATAACTGAAAGCTACCAATTTTAACATTTATTAGGCTTTAAAAAAACAACTTTTAATTTAAGTGAACTTAAAACAATCTTTACATAAACCCATTGTAATAAATGTTATATTTACCTGTGGCCTTCCCTGTTAGACATATACAGAAATGTAATAGTTATCAAACACCTTTCTTATTAATCATCATTAAAGCTACAATTTTCTCTGTTCCCTTTGTTCTTTGATGAACATTAAATGACAGACATCATCAGTGCTGCTGTCACTTTAAGATCGGCCGTTGTCGAACATGACGCGGATCTGAAGGGCTGTCACGTGCATCTAATTTTCTCACAAGTTTAACTAATTTAAGACTCCTAATATGAGAATACTCGTCAAAATTCTCTGTGTTGTTGTTATTGTTTGTTCAAAAGCAAAAGAGAACTCGATGTGTGCACGAGACTGACGCGAGTCTGTCTGTGCGTCGAGTGTGTGTGTCAGGGTGTCACATTTATCATCAATTTTACTGGTAGTCCACTGTATGAAGAATTACTGGGTATAATATGTCACAGTTTACTTTATTTTGCTATCCTCACTTACATAAATTAACTATAGTGTCCTGCACCTACTAAAAAAAAAAGATATAATTTGAACATATATATTTTCCATGCAGCTAACTACACATTGCAAAGCTTCTGGATTAAATGTGCAATTTAATTCCAATTCAGAATGATAACCATAGCAATAGATGGAACAGAACAATCTGATACTATAGTCTATGTCAAATGTGCTACTTTGTTGTTCATTGTATTACTAATTTTTCAAATCAGTCACTCAATGACTTTTTACATATAAATTTACAGGTTTTTAAATATAAAATAGTTCTAAGCACTTTGTTTTATGATCTGTTTTGACAGTGATCGCTTTTTTATTTTATGAATAAATAGGATGTTCATATCACAAACTATTTCTTTGCATTTATTTTATATTTAATCCAATTTTTGTGGCATTTCTTACCTGAATACTACTGTTACCCCCAATTTCCACCGGCTGCGTTACCGCTCCGTCACGGCGGCGGAGTCAATAGGTTTCCATTAAAGTCAATGAGTGTATTTCCACTGAATGCGTTACAGCTGCATTCCGACTCCGGCGATCCGCAGCGCTCCGCATCAAATACGCAGAGCTTCTATTTTTGCCGGATGCCGGAGCGCTCCTCAGCACTACAGGGCAGAGTACGCAGGACAGGAAGTCGAGTGACAAAACAGAACAGCCAGAAACAAAATAAAAGATCCGTTTAATTTTCAAAATAAAATACACCGCGCTCATATTTCCCCACACTACACCTTGAAAACGTCATAATGGGCGGAGACAGGCTTGTTTTAACCCCGTTGACACGATGGATGAAGAAATGCTGATTATTGAGGTACAGAATCAACCCATCATCTATGACCCCTCACATCCTTTTTATAAGGACAACATTAAAAAGGATGCGGCGTGGAAAACTATAGCAGAAGTGATTGGTGTGGATGGTAAGTCACTATTTTTGTCCAAGAAATAAAGATAGAAAGCAAATAGCTAGTTATGTACTCGTAATGAGGAGTTATATAGGTATACAGGTTAAATATCGCGCGATCACACCAGAATTCGCGAGATTACATGTGGCCTCGTGACGTCAGCTGTCAGTCATGACCGCAGCCGTTCCGCAACAAATCCGGACCTGGTGGGTATTGACGGACGACGGAACACGGAGCTGTCACGCAGCGGAGCCGTTCCGCAGCCGTAACGCAGCCGGTGGAAATTGGGGGTGAGACCTACCTGAAAAATGTAAAGTGCTGATTATTTCATTTGTATATTTATTCTATAGTATTTATGTTTTTACTAAAAAGTCCCCGTCCCCCAACTTCAAAATGAAATTTGGTCCCTGCAATCACAGAAATTAGTATCAACATTGGCATGTAAAGTGTGAGCCCATTTCTTCTCAAAATAAATGGAAAAATAAAGAAATAAATAAAAACCCCAGCAGGAACCGCTGAGAGTTTTGACTTCTCTATCAAGGATTCTCTCTCTCCCATTCTCATCAGAGGGAGTCCCCTGGGGCCCGGGATAAACTGGGTTCAGAGAGAGTCTTTTATGCTGAGCGATGTGAGGTGAATACTGACTCTGGCTCCTTTGCGGTTTTCATTGTAAAACACTTCATGTCCAATTAGCTTTGTCTCTTGACACCTATCACAGCTATGCCGCGGACGCAAACAAACCGCCTTTATCATAACTCCAGGCACACCGCCACAAAATAGTACCACTTCAAACGTTTCGCCCCTCTTACGGCTAATCAACCGCAGGGTGACTTTAAAGAGGGCTTTGTTGATTCAACCGGACCTTCTGTAAAAAGTCGGAAAGGCCTTTGAGTGCAGAGACTGTGAGAGCAACAAACAGCAGCTTTTGTCGCACAGAGACGTATATGAAACCAAATTCACTTTTGATGAAGTGGAGGCAGGAAAACGGATAGCCAGGTCCACATCGTGTCAAAAGAAGTACATGTGCCTAAAAGCTCAACCTGTCCAAGTCAATTACACTTGTGATCTGCCCGTGAGGGACATCAGATGTCCTCTTTGTTCCTAAAGGACAGGCGATATGAGAGACAAAGAGAGTTAGCTGCATATATAAGCACATTTCAGCTTACTGTTGGCATGTTTGTTGGCCCATGGCTAGGCTAAAATTTCAACTAGAAGATTTTGTCACTTCTTCTCTCAGGCACACACTTTAAAACCAGTCGTGCTTGGGTTTTTTTTTTTTTTACATTGTAAATGTTTTTGAATTCCATGAGTCACATTTTCATTTCTCTCTGCAGAACAATGACTTCTCAGTGTTATTGACTGCTGTTTTTCCAAACAGGAACATTAGGGTTTCATGATGTAACGCAGCGCTGTTTGTGAACGAGGCGGCTTTTCTAAACCCTTTTCGTGATTGAATTCATATTTCATGCTTCTACAGGGGCCCACCGTGCCCAATTTATAACTGGCTAACTCATGTAAACCCACCATATGAGGTGTTGTGATTGGCACCTGGGGAAATGTTTGAGCAGGCAGGTGTTTTTTATTGGCTCGCTGGAATATGCCCATAAATTCTGAGTCTTGATTGGCTACAGTCAGCGCTAAAAAAACTGCTGGATAGGAGACACCCATACCAGGCGGCTGTGTGGGCATGGGGTGGCCTAAAAACACACACCTTCACAAACTCTCAACAACGGACCACCTGAAGCTTCTCAAACACATCAACCTCAGCAAAACCGAGGGGCCGTCGGCTGCACTCGGCAAACATGGGGTTTGCTGACTTCGTTCCTCCCGCCTCTCTCCATTGTTTCTGGACAGAGGCCAAAAAACACAAAAATAAGCTGAAAAGGACATTAAAAGGGAAGCTTTTGCCGGGTTTTTCCACAAGTTGTGTGAGAGCTTTTACCGCTCAGGCTTACAGTAAGAAGGCAGATTAAAAGTACGATTCCGACACATGACTCAGAAGAAAAGGATGAACCTCACATTACATGCCTTCTCTTGTAACTGAAATGAACGTCTTGACATTGCAATATAGAAAATTACACACTTCTGTGATATGAAAGACAGAACATCGACTCTCATTTTCAAGAGCCAAAAATACAATTAAAAGAAAACACAGATTTTGCTAAATCTTTCATTCGAAGTGTTCTCATGGCTACAGAAAAACACCTTAAAGGCTTTCTTGATTCACAAAAACAAGTGACAAATGTACAAAAAATATTAATTAATATAAATATAAAAAAGAGGGTCCCTGTAGAGCCTCTTAACTATTTGTCGAAGCCAAAAAAAAGAAAGAACATAATTTGACCATTTTATGTATATACATAATTGTATGTATTACTAATTCATGATATTTAAAAAAAATTGTACTAATATTATTTGAAAGCAGTTGACATTCACCTTATGCGCCGAACAGCGCTATTATAAACCATTATAAGCATGTTGTTTTTGTGCTAATTAAAAGAATACCTATATATATATAGTTTTAGCACACATACACAATATACATGCACTATAAGCAGTAATTATATGGCACAGCTGACCTGACATGACTCTATTGCCAGACTCAATGAACTCACCCCACACCCTCTTGCTCACATCAGGCTAATGAAGACAGCTATACTCTAACCCACACATAATAAACAAACTGTTATCGAAGAACAGGACCCCCCCCGCCCCCCATCCACCCCCTACACAAACAGGCATGTATGCATAGACACGTGTGTATAAATCTCAGGCCTCACAGACGCAGCTGAGATTCTGGAGCCGAGGAGGACAGGTCTCCCCCCGCGGTCACTCACCGCCTGTCCTGATAAGACACATTAGCTTCCAGCATATCACTTCCCACCCACAGCGTCTGCATTAACATACCAATTAGGCCAGCAAACATCATCACGCCTCAGGCCATCGCAATACCAAAAACACAATCACATGCACGAACATGCAAAAAGAACAGGAAAAAAAAAAAAAACACTAGAGTGGCTGCACAAGACAAAACCGATTTCATCCACACTTACATAGCATGTGCACACGTATACAAACTCTTGCAATACACTTGCAGTGTTATTGTTTTGAGTTTTAATTTTAACTCAAAAGATAAATAGTCAAGTAAAACAATTAAAAATTAAAAAAGAGATAGGAAGTCCAGTTGTATTTAAAATCACCAAAACAAATTTACATTCAAAATATTTAAATACATTTGTATTATGCTAATTGTATATGCACAGACACATACTGTATATGCATAATTACTGAAGTATAGATAATGATCTATAAGTATGCATGCATACAGTATGGTTTTTACAATTATATATATATTTAGTATTATTGCTTTGAGTCTTGATTTTAACTTGTGTTACATAATGTCAGGTTTAAAGAAAGTATTTCTATTATATTTTTTTACTTAAAAATATTATACATACATGCATACATATACACATACTTAAATGTGTACACTTACATATGCACAGTGTTTAATGGCTACCAATGTTTAAAAAAATAAGTAAATAAAAGGCAAACACCACATACTCTTTATATATACACACACATAAGGTCACTAAACTGTTTCAATTTCAAGCCAATCTGACTTTACAAAGCATCCAATGTAGAAGGGGGGGCCATGAGTCAGTCAGTCCCAGGCTGAGCACAGAGGACGGCGGGTGACACTGACTGATGGCTGGTTAGAGGTTTGTGTGGGGCACGGAGAGTTTAATCACCCATAACCTCAATTACAGACATCCACTCAGACTCATAAAGCAGCAAAACAAGATCAGCTCCCGCTCCAAATTCCAGTAAAGGCATGGCAAAAAAATAAAAACACACACACACACACACACACACACACACACACACACACACACACACACACACACACACACACACACACACACACAGGGAGTATTTAGTGACAACAACGCTCAGAATACCTCAGACCACACACAGTTCAAAAGCAAATGAATGCTAAATAAGTCTAAATGGCAACGATTTAGAAACGTTAAAAAACAACAACTGAACTATTAAGAAAATACCTATAAGGAAGCAGACTCACTCGCACACGCAACTTATTCCTAATGATCACGAAAGGACCGTGTGAGTGCTGCAGTCTCACACACACCAGCTTTACGCGGGATTAAGCTCCAGCCTTTATCGCGGAGTTCCCACAATCCTCTGTAGACTATCAGAGTCTCCTCCCAAGCCCCCCTCATATCTCCTTTCTACCTTGTTTTCCTCTTCCTTCCACCTTAGAAAGGAAAAGGAAAAACCAAGGCGTTGAGTTGAGAAACCCAGGTCATAGCTTCTCAACGAGACACAAACAGAGTGTACGGCTTCATGCTGTCAGGGGCTAACAGAGTGACGGAGGTTTAAGGGTCATGGCCCCTCAGCGACCCTCATCAGATGTCTCAGGAGGGTTGAGAGGGCTAAATGTTGAGTCATTCAGTCAGGCGTGCAGCAGGAGACCTCCGTGTTGACGGGTTCAAACAGTGAGACCTCAGAGTGGGAAATGTCATCGTTAGCAACTCTGTAATTTCTCTGTATGCAGCTCTGCAAGTGGAGTAAAATTAAGCTTTAATGTCTTAAATGCTCTTAGATTATACTAATGATGGATAGTACATTGAATATATCTGTCCAAAAAATAATTAATTTACAGTAATAGGGAAAAGACACTGTACACTTAAATGACTGCCCTCAGCTAAACTAAATCATTATGTAATGTCTTAAGGTTTGTTCATACAGGGCCGATAACCGTGCGCTTATTGTCGACGTTTAACGCCTCGCGATTAAACAAAGGACGCAAATGTGAGTGTGCACAACAACAAGCAAAATGACAGGCGTAAAAGCGTCATTAAAAAAATAAATTAATTAATTAAAAAACCGCCTCTGGTTCGTTTTTTGGTTTGACGTGCCGTGTCCAAAACTGGCCAACCAATGCGATTGGCGCTTTTGTTCACGTGTCTGGAGCTGCTGAAGTTACAGTAAACCACACCTTGGTGGTGCTCAAGCACAAAACGGTCTTGCCGAGCACCCATTAATACCTAAGAAGAAGACGACTATGAGGAAGTAAGTAGACGAAGATGCAATGAGGCAAGATGAATGTAGAGCTGCTGGTCTCTTTGGTGTCTGAACACAAAGAACTTTATGGCAAAAGCCACAGTCACCACAACAATCTCGATAAGAGGGAGTTGTTATGGAGAGGAATTGCAGATCAAATAGGCGAGTTTCCATCGAATTCTATTTTATCTGCAATCAAATCAAAAGCGGCATCTACTGTCAAGAGAGTGAATTTGCATGTTCACTCAGCGCATCGCAAGTGAAAATTGCTTGGGTATGAACACAAAGACGCGTCGAAAAACGCTGGTGATAAATGCACGCGATAATCGTCCCGGTGTGCACGAGGCTTTAGGGTGTGTTCACACTTATAGTTTGGTTCGCTTGGTTCTTTTGGTCAGGACCAAAACAAACAACAACTAAAACGCTAAAGTCTGCTTAGCGTTCACATTAGCTGGGTTTCTATCCAAACATGAAGCAAATCTTTTCAAAGTTCACAAAAAAACCCAAAAACAAATGTGAATTAGGTGTGTTTCCATCAAGTTGTAAGAGTGGATGACGGTGGTATTCGTAACCTAGTAACCAACAGTAAATAAAACACCATCAGCGGAAACAACCGCTTAGTCACGTGGGATAATGTTCGCTAGGTCAGAATTTATTCGGCAAATGTTTCCATCTCCCATTATTCACATTAACTCTTTTTCGCACAAGTCAAAAACCACTTCAAGTGAGCGTAAATACTACCCCGAAATTTGGCGTTTCCATGCGATACTTCAAAATGTGCATAAAAACAGGGTGATGGAAACAGCTATAGGCATTTTAACACTGAACCTAAAGATACCGAACCTAAAGGGATATGTTTACGAGCTGATTGATCACCTTTTATTACATATATATTGTGACGGAACTTACCAAACATCCAAAAACAATGCTGTGTGTTGGGCTAAATGCACTCGTTGTATGTGCGTAGCGTACGTATGATGGTATTTTGACCAGATGCGAATTTGTGAAGAGCTTATAAAATGTGTAAAGGAGTGAAAACAGCAGCAGGAATTCCTCCGTCACACACATAAATGTTTCTGATGCCTGCACTGAACTGTGATGGGCAACATCGCGACTATGACAAGAAAAAACAGGTCTGATTGAGCATTCTGTCCTTTTAGGCTTGTGGACTCATGCCCCGTTTTTTGGTTTGTTTACATGTCTTTGGTCTGTGTTGCGTTCATATATTATTCGACCGCACCGGAGTTCACTTGGAAGCAGACCGAGACCGATCTTCTCAGTGGTCTCAGTCCACTTGTTTGGTGCACACAAGGGTTCGAATGGCAGCGTTCACACTTCTTCAAATGAACCGCACTAACAGAGCAATCACACATGAACACACCCTTAAATGCTCTCTTAAATTATTTATATATAATATTTATTCAAATATATGAATATTAATTTAAATCTATTTATAATTATAATCTCTCTCTCTCTACACATTAATGTACAATTGTATACTGTATATATTAGATTATAACATATAACAATATACTATTAATAATATATTTTGTTTATTATTCCTGTTTTGATAATAAATATTAGTGAAAATATATTACACATTTAAAATATGTCCCTGGAGCCATGAATTCAATTGACGACAAATACACGGATATGTGCTCTGACAGCGGAAACTTAAATCGGTAATGCGTCCTATTTAACTTGATGGATTACTTGTCTAAGTGAAAATAATTTGTTGATCCAGAGTGCTGTCATGGCGACTTGAGTCTCACAAATCATTTTTAATTGACAGTATTAAAAGCAGGTGAAGGGAAAAAGTGCCTTGCAGAACACAAAACAAACATCTCTCAGTATTGTGAGGGAACTTAACCACCTGTCACTAAAAGAAGCCATTAAAGAATGATCGAAAACCCTGCTTTTAAAGATGAAGTCTCATATTTTGATGCTAAAACACTTTCTTATAGTTTAATGTGCAGCAACAACTGCAAGTAAGCCATTTGTAGGCTGAATTATGAACTACAAGCGAACAGACTAACAATTTTTAGATGGACGATCTTATAAACTAACATTGAAATAAGAATAAAAGTGATATCTAAGGACCAAAATAATATACTGTATATTTGGGCCCATGACAAAACACCTAGCAACCACATAGAGGTGCACTTAAAAACAGTTTAGGACTCACAACTGCTCCCCTTTAAATAGAAACACATCAGCCAAGAGCAATAAAATGATGAGGGTTAGACAACAGACAGAAACAGTGTTTCGCTGCTTGCTTGGAGAACGCGAGTCAGTGTCTCCTCTCCGGTGTCCCGATTACTACTGTGTACTCAGCCAATCAACTGCACAATGAAGCAAGATAAATGGGAATTACCCGTAAGGCAAAGGTTAATGTCTTTCGAACCGATCTGCACTCATTCTATCAACAAAGCAGGAGATCAAAAAGCCTGGAGCATCTCTATCGACTCCGTGCCTGCGCTGAGGTGCGTTATCTGTGGGTTGAGAAAGCCTCTGTCTGTTGCCATACGCCTGTGATTGGAAGTGTATCACGAAGAGGCTTTAAACCTTTTTTTGCTTTTTCCTCCATCTCTCCCTCCAAGCAATGAGCTCAAGCAATGAGCAACTGCACCAACAATTGTGACATCTGTTCTGCAGAAAAGACCAGACGGATTACATGTCAATTACAACAAAGAGCCTAGAGTCCTGATAAATGACAGCCCGCAGAGCTCCTTTGTGGCACAGAAGAAAAGTGAACATTTAATGGCTTTCTGTATTCACATGTATTTGGAAACAGATGTGAAAATGGCTAAGATAGAATATGAGTTTGACTGTAAACAGGCCAGATGATTGAAGAGATTATCTGGGGAAATGAATGCAGTTTTAGGCATTTGTGTACACAGATGAGAACTTTAAATATAGGGTTGTTTGAGTAACATGTGTGTTTTCACATAGAGGACAAAATGCGTTAATCACATCAACAACATTACTAAATGTAATGTTGAAAAGCTGCTTTTTCAGCTCGTTTACAGTATTGTTGATTATTTAAAAAAAAGCATCATATGATACATTTTTTATTCAACTATATGAGGTTTGTTTGTGTTTGCTTCATATTAGTGTGTTTATGTACACTTAATGGTTTTCGTTTAATTTTCATTATTGTTCATGAAAAGAAAAAAACATAAAAAAACATCTTTTTTTTGTTATTGTTGAGTAAATAAAAACTCTTTGGAGATTTTAAAAAGGAGCATTTTAATAAAATAAACGTATTGTTAAAGAAAATATGACGAGGTAAAAAGAACTCTGCTTGCTGTTTTTAGAAGTAAATAATATTCAAATAATATAATCATAGTATGTAGATAGTTCAACTTAAGCTGAACACCAATAAACTGAACCGCGTTTTGTGTTAATACTGCACATAATGAAGCTGTGTGTGCGTGTGGGTGTGTTTTTATCACGTTGGTGTCTGCTTTAACTTCTCAGGCTCTTCCTTTCACTCTTAGCACAAACAGGAAGTCTCTAGGCTCTCTTCCTGGAGAGAAGCACAGTTGGAAATGCACACACACACTTACAAATGCAGGTTTTATGAGAACACCATGAGAATACACAGATCTTGACAGCAGTCTCGTTTTTTTCTGTCTTTCACACATACACAGTGTATATAAACTTTTGCTCGAAAGGCCTTGTGAAATTTAATAGAGAGACTGAGTGTCCATAGCGAGCCGATGGAAAAAGCCCACTGCGCTCAACAGTCCTAACGCAAACTAAAAATTCCTGCACACTGAGGCAGAACACATGCTCAAAATACTCTTTTTACAAATTTGCTTGTGTCTGAGGGGAGGATGAGAAACATTTATGATCGCTTCCAATTCTCTGCACATAAAACAGTTTTCAGATTGCACACTGCAGCGGTTGTTGATGTTGTTTAGCAAGATTTAATTCAGATCAACACGGAGCAGAGAAGTGAAACAGCCAAAATCCTCTTTTGCTCTGAAGTGTTTGTCACTCTAGCTACTAAAACCGGCAACATTCACATGCTAACTTTAACCCCTAAGACAGTACCTTTACCCACCATCCTGCTAGAATATCCAGTTTAACATGTTGGATGGTTTCTAGCTAGTCTAAGCTGGTCATTTGCTGTTCACACACACTGGTTATCAGCCACTGTGTTCAAAAAACCAGCTTGACTAGCTGGTAGTTGATTTGTTGCTAGCCTAAGATGCTTGAACCATCCAATGACCAGCTTGAACCAAGTAATAGCCATCCTGGACCAGCTAATGACTTTATTAAATCAGCTAAAACAAAAACCGCCGATAACCACCTCCATTTCCAACTTGACCACCTTACATGCTGCTGGTAGCTTGTTTGTTGAATTAAATTTTTTTTAAATAAACGAATATTTGAATATAATATTTTTTTTTTATTCGTCCATCTCTACTCAAAACCAGCATCTATGTTCCAAAACCCAGTTACTAGTTTAAGAAGGACGTTCCCAGTGAGCACAATTTCGTAATTGGGAGGAAAAAAAGGTGCAATGTTGGGTGAAAATGTTCCATGATCCATAATTTATGAGTTTAGCCTTATCAATTCAATCAGGAGACGACAAGTTGTTCGCAACTCTGACCCACAATTAGCTGAAAGCATGTAATCTGGTTACTTGCGTGTTAGGTGAAGTCACAGCTTACACTGGGCTTGTTACATGCCGCTCTACCTCCGACAGGTGACGTATGGGACACAAAAAGCATAAAATTTAAGTATTTTATGAAAGCTTTTATCTCTCTCATATTTTATGAGACCTGAGAAAATCTTCATTTGAATCAACAAAAGGAAGAACTAACAGTGACTTTGATAGATTACACAAGCAGAAGAAACAAAAGGACACTGGCTACATGTCCTCAATCATGGCAACCTTGAGGATGCCGTCAGTCTTTTGTGAAGTCTGCCTCATTTTATCACCTTTTAAAGATTGAAAATTATTCCAGTGACGTTTGAAACCTGCCCGCCACAGATAAGCAACACTGACAGGAATAAAAGAGAAATTGACTCTCACAAACACAGAAAAAGTCCCATTACTCCCATAAAATAAATGTATCCTCTCGGCATAAACACACCACGAGTACTTGCAACCTGATAGACCTTCAACCACGCAGATGGATGGGCAAAGCCATCCCTGTTTGCTGTTGAGCAAAGAAATACCTGCGATTGTGTGTAGTGTGAGCCTAGTGTGGATTTTGTGTTTCATAGTAATTTATCACTAGCCAGGCGTCCAATCCATATGTGATCCTGTTATCAACCTGCTCTGAATTGGAAAGTGCCTAAATCCGGACAGTTGGCATCCCTTACCATATCATATGAGCGTCAGGGTTTTGAATAACTGAGCTACGAGCGAGCAAGAGTGTCAGGTGAATTATTGCTAAATAAAGCGGGTCTCACGCACTGTTGCCAACTTCTTTCAATGTAAAGTTGCAAAAAGCCTGCTTGAAAAGCTGCTAAATGTTGCTAGATGTCATGCACTAATTATCATATCCATGACGTAATTGTGTTGTATTTGCATTCTGCGTAGTCAGCCTTTTACATTTGTTTGCTTTTTTACTACTCTATGTGTTCACATACTGTATTTTAATACAGCCGAATTCCCAATTAAACGTTTACATTTATATAAAGTTTTCATTTATATATTTTTCTGCTGTCAGACAGACAACGTGGCCCATTCGTTTTCAACTTTTCAAGTAGGGATGAAACGATTACCGGTTTCACGATAAACCACGATAAAATGTACTGACGGTTAGTAATATCGTTTAAAATGTAATTATCATTAAAACCGCGTGTGATTACATTTACATTTACATTTATGTATTTAGCAGACGCTTTTATCCAAAGCGACTTACAACTGAGGAGTACAGGAAGCGATCCATCATGAGGAGGCAGCGAAACACAGAAAGTGCCTGAAGTACTAAGTTTTGGACATCGCACACAGAGCATCACACACTAGGGCAGGGAAGAAGTAGAGGAAAATAGAAGGAAAAGAAAAGGTTAAGTGCTCGTGGAAGAGGTGAGTTTTCAGCTGTCGTTTGAATGCTGTCAGCGTTATCACGATTTTGAAAACTCGCAGTAAATCCTGTCCAACCAGGCGCAGCGCCCAACGCTGTTTTTTGAATGAGAAGAAATGGTAGAAGGCAGTGACAGCACTCTGGAGATTGTTCAGCCTTCTAAAAGGACCAAATCTGAGGTGTGGTCATATTTTGGCTTTTACAAAAGTCCTGAGGGAAACTTAATCGAAGATGGTCACCCTGTCTGCAGAACATGCCAAAAGAAAGTCGCTGTAATAGGGGGAAACGCTTCAAATCTGCGAACGCAAGGCAAGTGGACTTTGACCTCAATACCAAAACTACGTCTAGGAAATAATAACGTGAAGTTTGAGCCAAATACGAACGAGCAAGTTCAGACAAGACAAGGGTGACATTTAAAGGATAATAATCAGTGCCTGCCATTTGCGGGTGTACGTTATTTCGGCTGGGGCGTGTAACACAGTCACTCACACTAGAGCACTTTGGCGGTTTAACCCTTTAGGCGCCAGAGGTTTTTTCCTCAAATGTTCGATTTTGACATCTTAATTTGAAAAGGCTATATCTTAAAAGTGATAAAAGATAGAGACTTTCTGTAAATTAGAGAAATATTAAGGATGACCCAAAGTTTATGTAGGGATTACATTTTCCCATCTAATTCGCATATTATGACGTCATATGGTGGTGGTCACCTTGGATTATAGAATTGTTTTAAAATGATGTTTAAAATGATAAATGCAGCACTTCTTTCCCCCCAAAATGTCCCTCACCTTCTGTATTGCACAATACTGAATGCTCAGGTAAATGGTAAATAGTAAACAAACTGTGTAAATCGTTACTAATAAATGGTAGAAACAAACCAAATGCATGCAAATGCGCACGCGCGCGCCTGCCGAGTGTGCACAGTTCGGACTACTGTCATTGTCATTGTGACTCCCCACCCTGCCACCACGTTGCCCCCTAACTGTATTTGCAATACACGAGCCGCGGTTCAGCTGCGCGAGACAAACGCTCCTGCCAGCGCACTGGTTGCGCGTGTGGTGTGAAGTCGGCGTAACACGCCTGCTAACTTTGCGATGAACACTCCGACCCCGGGAAACACCACTGTGTTTCCACCACTGACATTGGGCAAAGGATTCACCGTTTGTGCTTGGATTCACCGTTTGTGCTTGATGAACGTGCGCTGTATGCAGGAGATTCGTTCATCATACTGTGGTCATTTCATCATTTACCGACACGCAAAATGGCAGGTGTAAAATTGTAATAAAAAATAAAAAAACTTCTTGGGTCCGTTTATTTGATTCGACGCGCCATGTTAAAAACTTGCCGACCAATGAGATTGGTGCTTTTATTCACGTGTCTGGAGCTGCTGAAGTTACAGTAAAACACGACTTGGTGGCGCTCAAGCACAAAACGGTCTTGCCAAACGAGCAATGATACCTTACCTATGAAGAAGACGACGAAAAGGAAGTAAGTAGACGAAGATGCAATGAGGCAAGATGAATGTAGAGCTGCTGGTCTCGTTGGTGTCTGAACACAAAGAACTTTATGACAAACGCCACAGTCACTACAAAAATCCCGATAAGAGGGAGTTGTTATGGAGAGGAATTGCAGATCAAATAGGATTCGATTTTCCATCGAATCCTATCTGATCTGCAATCAAATCAAAAGCGCCATCTACTGTCATCAACTTTATTCAAAGTTTGCCCAAGAAGTTGCTAGATTTGTCACTAGACCCACTAAAGGGGTCTGAAAAGTCACTAAACCTAGCAACAAAGTTGCCAAGTTGGCAACACTGGTTGCACGACTCGTTGCTATTGTGTTATCCTGTTGATCTTCCGCACACGTGTCTGCTGCGCATTGCAATATAACAGACCAGATGGCGGGAAAGGTGTTAAATAAACAGCGACGTACACGCATTAACAGCTTGGGTTACAAACAGCTGCTTTATTTGCCATTTCTGATTTCTGAGCATTACCAGAAAAGCGGGAGCTGGGGGAAACGCTTATAATCTGCATCGGCGGAGAGATTGAATACACATGATGTGAGCGAGCTGCACAGCTCCCTGTAGAGGGTAGTACTGTAATCAGATGCGGGACAAAGAGCAGTAAAACGCAGAAACATTGTCCGCACAGCTGGAGTAACAGTTGCCCACTCTCAGATGGAGATTAAAGACATAATAGAGGCTGCATGTACACATAAATATACATGACAGAGTGTAATCCAGAAAAAGGGAAAGCGTTGTGGAGGTGTCTCTTTATACTAATCTCTGCTTTAAATCCCAATTGTTTCCTCTGCATTCGGACATCTTTGCTTGAAGAGCATTAGCAAATAGGGACACGGTGTTCTAAAAAAGTCAGTCCACTTTCATAAGTATTAAAACAGCTCTTGCTTTAGTCACGTACACACGGTTAACCCTTTCCTGGGATTGGCCTCTTCTCCAACAGATAAGTAGGAGAAGAAACAAAGAGGACTAAATGAGAGATAGATGACTAGCTCAGCTGGAAGTGAAACGCAATCCACCCGGCCGAGACAACAGGAAAGCACATCTCTTAGAATGAGTTATGCACACCAGTTTACCCACAAATCCCTCCCTGTAGGCCATTAAAGAGAAGAAAAGGCATTCTTCAAATTTAAGCAGGCTTTCACTGGCCTAAACAGGTGCAACGCATGAAGAAATACCATCCTAAAATCAAGAAAAATATTAAAAAAATATAAATATAAAAATTAAAAATAAAAATATAAATATAAAAATATTATACTATTTATTATATATATATATAGTATAATATAAATATTATACTATTTATTTTACATTTGGTACATTATTTTGCTAATTTTTTCTTTGCAAAAAATAGTTTTCATTATTGTTGTGCAAAATATGATTTCATATTTCTTTCTTTTGATTTGAGTGAAATTTGACCCACACACTTAACTGGAAACTTACATTAGTAATTTATGGATGAATCATTCTTTTGAATTATATATTTCTAATGAATTAATTGAACTGGTTCACAAAACTAGCCAAAAATAGTCTCACTTTTCAGCCTAGAAGTAAATGAGAAGGAATGTAAATGAATTTGTCTTGTTTAATTATATATGAAAATGATTTTTAGGTTCCAAACAACTTTTCCCTTTACCCTTCCCCCCTCACACCAACTGCAAAAATCCATCTCCATCTTTTTCTGATGGAATTGGTTCATTTTTACCTTCATATATTCATTATTACATGCCCATCTTTTATTACATCTTTGAGTGGTAGCAATGAATCATCTGATGTAAGCGAAACGATTGAGATGTTTAAACACGCAAGACACATACATTAAGGCGAGACATGGCAGGTGAAAAAAAATTTTCATGCAGTGGTCAATTTTGAGATTTTGGGCCAGTTTGCTCCCTAAACATGTAAGCTTTCAAAAAAAAAAAAGTCAACATTACACATTAAGGTGGTTATTTCATTATATTATGACAACTTGTGCCTTTAGATTTCTACACAAAATCATCAAAAGTTGGCATTCTAACGCGAGCTCCCGTGCCGTCTCCATTCACAGAAACATGCCATGCTTGGTATCATTATAAAGCTCTCAGTCTCACACACAGCGCTGTATAATCCAAATATGGGCATTTGAAGGAACTGATTTTCAAAAACTATTCTTCAGACTTTCCATCTCTAACCTGCATGGATTGTAAAGATTAAAGTTTAAATACTAAATTTAATAAACTACTCAACCACTACAACAGGTTCCATAATATAATCTAGAGCGAGTTTACCCCACCCCCACCCCAACTGCAAAATCCCTCTCTATCATTCCTGATGGCATTTTGTTTGATTTTTACTTTCATATATTCGTTATTACATGACCACATCAGTCAATTAGCTCAAAGTCACAGGCTGTAATGGACTTGTGGACATGATGCCCCTGTGGCGTTTGTTTCGCTCGGGCACACATGCTCTGCTCTCTCCCTCCCATTCGCACATCAGCCTCGACTAAACTGGGTGGGTGTGTGTGTGTGTGTGTGTGTGTGGTAAAAGGTCAACTTTCTGCAAGAATTCCTCTGGAACAGCCCTGAGTGCAGCCGAATACATAGAATGAAATGGATAAATAAAAAAATACAAAAGGGTATATTTCACCAAATATTTGACTTTACATAGAGTACACTTTTGAATCTGTAGGAAATATCAGTGTGCCTGATAACTGAAACTCTAAATCATAGAGTCTTTAAAAAAAAAAAAACAAAGTCACAGCTATGTATCCATGAACAGCAGCGCACCAAAACAAGACATTTCCATTAGCTGTAAAAGTACCAAACACTCACTTCCAGTGCAACAAGTAACACCTTTGTCCCATTCTGACTATATCCCAGCAAGCTTTGCAGCAAATTAGCACACTCAGCTAGCCCTGTTGCTAACTGAATGACATTATAAGGTCACAATCTCTTTTCATTCAGTGACCTCCTGCCCTCTGTATCAAAAATGTACAAAGATGGCAAGTGTCCGAACATTGACCTTGGCCTTCATAAGATCAGCTCTTGGTGGCATTCGGATCAAACAACCACTCCAGTTGCCTGCGCAACCCCCTCCCTTCCTCCGCCGCAGCGTTGGGTATAATGCCAAGTTTGTCTTATCATTTTACCATCAAAATACCAACAGAACCCCATTCATGACCTCCCCTATGAGCCCCCATGCCCTCTCAAGCTCTTAGCGGTCACCTTAAGGGAAATCTGCCTTGTGCCTTCGTGGATAGAGCTAACTGACCGTGTGCTTTCCAAAGGACACCTGAGCTTTGACAACTGCTAAGCCTAAGGCACGGTCCAGTTAACAAACAGACGATGTGCAGACTTACGGCGAAACGCAATATGTGTACTGTACATTGCGTCTTTGAGTGGTAGCAATGAATCATCTGATGTAAGCGAAACGATTGAGATGTTTAAACACATAAGACACATACATTAAGGCGAGACATGGCAGGTGAAAACATAGTTTTTTTCATGCAGTGGTCAATTTTGAGATTTTGGGCCAGTTTGCTCCCTTAACACGTAAGCTTTCATGTCAAAATAAAAATAATGTCAGAATTACACATTAAGGTGGTTATTTCATTATATTTTGTCAACTTGCGCCTTTAGATTTCTACTTGAAATCATCAAAAGTTGGCATTCTAACGCGAGCTCCCGTGCCGTCTCCGTTCACAGAAACATGTCATGCCTGGTATGATTATAAAGCGCTCAGTCTCATACACAGCGCTGTATAATCCAAATATGGCCATTTCCTTTGAAGAACTAACCAACCGCGAAAGTTTTGTAGCTGAAAATCATATCGGATTGATCGGTGTGAATTTCTCACTACGTGATACGCGCTGCCGCTTCCTTGTGTATTCTCTGCCTGGGAGAAAATGCAGACAACGGCAACGCCGAAATCAGCTCATAAACTTTCACTGAAAAGACCAAGTAGCAAGAGACATTAAAAAGAAAGTAAACAACAACAGATTAGATGATGAAACCCCGTCAGAATTAGATTCAAATATTTATAGATGGACATACATCAAACAGGGACAGTTCTTTTGACAGTTGTTGTGTGTTTGTTAAGATAGTTCTCTTCAGCTTAAGGCTATTGCTATTAATAATTTATTAATTTATCAATTTCCATGCATTTTAAATATTATACACTACTGTTATTAATGAACTGAATATATATTTTGTTTGTAGGTTGGTGGTATCATAGAAATGTATGCAATTATACAATATAAAACTTTAAAGGCCGTTTTCTCAAAAGTCAGATTTAACCACTTCAGTAGCACCTACAGGCACCAACGTTTCCAGTCGTATACTTAACTATATTCTGAAGGTGGCTTATACAGAGGGATTTGTTGATATATCATTCCTATCAGAGTTATAGGTCTATTGTCAGTATTTTCTCATTTACTAAAGCACAAAATAAGATATCCAGAATCCCCTCAGTAAAAGCCCTCTCATCTAATATGTCAACAAATAGAACCAAGAATTTTAAACCTGGTTCTTTCCAATTTTCAGATTTTGTTAGCAAATGAGAGTATATTTAAGTATATAAAGGCATTTGCATATTAAAACATTAATTTACACAAAACTTGTAATACATTTTTTTCTTATGTTTATGCCAGTAATAAACTGGAGAAGTTTCACAGTGATATTTTGTAATTAAAAAAAAAATCCCTATTCACCTGTAGTGTCTCGCCTTAAAATATACAAATCAAAAATACAATCTAACAATTATTTTTTATATTTAATTAGAGAGTTTGGGGTCAGTTTCTATTCATCAAAGAACCCTGAAAAAAATGAATCACAGTTTCCACAAAAATACTGAGCACCACAACCATAATAAAATAATGATAATAAAAGATGATAATAAAAAAAAATTCTTGAGCACTAAATCAGCATATTAGAATGATTTGTGACAGTGAAGACTGGCGTTAATGGCTGCTGAAAATTCAGCTTTGCCGTCAGGAACCATAAAAGAGATATGGTAAGCATAAGAGAGATCTCCCTTTAAAAACATGAAAAAAAAATCTTACTGACCCCAAACTTTGGAACAATGAATATCCTTTTAATTAAATCTCTGAAAACAGTTTAGAATCTTTAGATTCAAATTATAAATGTGTTTCTGAGTCAAAATTACTCAAAACGTGCATCATTTTCCCAATCCAAATAATCTTTGCATATAATCCCAAAGACCTTTGAATTTTTCCCCCCATCCATCCCAAAGGAGCATGATCAGTGCTAAAGTACGTCAGTACGTTATGTTTGTAAAATCAGCATGCACAGTGAACCTATGTGTGTCTGATCCAGAGCATCCTGTTGTCCCTGGCAGGACGGATCTTATGCATATTGGAATCAGATGACTTCAGTGGAGGCGTCCATCCAAACAACACTTGGAGCTCGTCTTCCATAAACAGACGCACACATAAACAAGCAAATCACACACAAACAGCCAGTGTGCTGCGTTCTAAAGAGTCTGTATTTTTCAGTCACAGATAAGTGAGAAGCTCTGGGCATAACTACTGTAATTTATGTGCGGACAGCCGCACACATTCATCCGGAAGAAAACCAGGATCAATAAATAAATCACCCAGATAGGCCAGTTCCTTTAGAAGGGCCTCAATGTCTTACTGTTGTAAGACTCCAAGTATGCAAGAATATATTGTTGCGCAAGCTGAAAGCAAAAAATAAAAAAGGTTAACTTCTGACGCCACAATATATCAAATTCGCAATTGTTTTTATATGTCACCCTAAGTGTGATCCTAAAACAATGCTTGGTGCAAACAAATAACAGTCTATTTGTAATATTTTACTGCGGTTGGAAAGACTGTGTCATTTCAGTTCATTTCCAGCAGTCGGTTGCACTGTAAACATATCTAAATTTAGAGAGAGAGAAAAGCAGTGTTTTTCAAGAACGTCAGCCAATTGTTTACATTTCTAACAGAAATTTTTGTTCAAAAGCTGAGAAATTATCAAATCTTTGACATTATGTGCATCATTTAAAGCACAATACATTTTTTCTTTTTTTTTTTTTTTAAAGTAAACCGGATTCATTTTGATTTCATGTTGACTTCAAAAGTGACCTCGAGCCATGATCACCATAAATGAAACCTTAATGACGAAACAGACAGGCTGCATATCCCAGAAGGCAGTGAGATGCAGAGCGAGACATGGCATTGCCGCCCACCAACCCCCTCGGTCAGCTGTGACAATGAGATAGGATTTCACTGTGATGGTGGCACAGAGAGATTAAGAGCTCAAAGATTTATCAAAGGCTTAGTCGTTCTGATTTTTTTCCTGACCCAGACACAACGAGCGGCTGCTGTCACACTATGCCAATGTGAGCTCCACTTCCTCTGTTTGTAACTCACTTTTTTTTTTCTTGTTTCTTTTGCTTCATCCTCCAGTTTTGGCCCCATCTCTCTAACTTTTGCCACTAACACTTTTGTTTCACACATGCTCTTTCGGTCTCTCTGGCTAATTGGCTGCAGTCTTGCTGAAGTCACACGCAAGTCTTGCCCAGCGCTTGCCCTCCGACTTCAGGGAGAAACTGCTGTCTTTTCAGCGCTATGTGATCGGCCTAAGGAAAAAACAGTCACATACACCTTGGATCAGATCTATCACTATACATAAAAAAGGTGAGAAATCAGTCATTCGATGAGAACTACAGGTTATTTTTATGGTATGTCAAAGTGTTTATTTTAATGGTATGTTGTTTTACCAGTATTTTTCATCGTTTCAATACACAAATTAAAAAAATTTAAATAGCCTATGCATATATAAAAATTCTGTTCAAATAAAATCATTTTCTTTATAAAAGACAAGATTTGGTCTTCAAAAATCCTTTTTCCAAAAGCTGCATCGTCTTATATTTAGGGTCGTCTAATATATAACTCCAGATCAATGCTAATAGTTTTAAAAAAAGCCTGTTCAATGGCCTGCATTACATTGTCTTCTGACAAACACACAGCTCTGATCTAAGAAACATCTATTTAACATCTATCATTTTTATTTCAAGAGGCATGGGCATTGTAACACAGCACATGAAAGCAAGCTGCTTTCAATTAGCACAAAAAGTGCTTGACAGTGTCATAGGGAAAACTCCATCACAACGGGCCACATGACTCCGACTTTGCTTCCAGTGTTTACACGGGGCTGATGAGGGAATAAAGTAAAACGTCTCTCCCAGATGAGATCACTCTGATCAAACTTTTCGTTTTTGCTTCTCCTCATTACACTCCCGACGTATGGAATGTGTTCATCGGTGCAGAAACCGGGGGTGGCTGGAGTTTTTAGGACTACTGCCAGGTTTTTATCAAATAGCTGATGAAAATGAACTTCGAAATCCAATTAGCCCAAACCCTTTTGGCAGCCACAACCCAAATAATGACAGACTACAGGCTCACTGTGAGAATATAAACCAACATG
Organism: Romanogobio albipinnatus; assembly: GCA_023566225.1. Taxonomy (NCBI): domain Eukaryota; kingdom Metazoa; phylum Chordata; class Actinopteri; order Cypriniformes; family Gobionidae; genus Romanogobio; species Romanogobio albipinnatus. Next base: position 31,349,716 of record CM042255.1, read on the forward strand.
AGTACATATGACAAAGACATGTTAAAAAAATGGCAGCCGAATTGTTATTTCTCCACTGGGTTACCTTTGAAGCCCAGTTTAAACAAACATGACCATTAAAATAGCCTGTACGCCGGGTAGTGATGGATTTCAGAGTGAATAAAGAGCCTGACTCTATAATCAACAAGTTGGAGTTTCCAGGCCCCTTTCTGGGGGCCCCGGGCCAACAGGAAGTGGTGAGGGCGTGCATGGACGCCAACCAGAGCCAATTAAAAAACAAGGAGCGCGGAACATGTTGCAGCTAACAAGCTCCTTTCCTTGACCTCCCTCACCTTCGACCCCAGAATGCCCCTTCCCCTTCCCTTGCGACCACAAGGTCTACAAACACATGCTTTGGTCTCGGGAAGCCGGACCACATTTTCTTTTTGTCTCTCTGTAGGCTGCCGGTGACGTTCCACTGAGCTAAAACACACCCACCTCAAGTAAAACAAGTCATTTATGCAGTTAATTCTACCGCCACTTGTGGTAATGGGGCCACAAAGTTCTTGTTTCCAAGAACTCTGGGCAATAAATAGCCTCCAAATTAATTGGGAGAATTTATGAAGCCGAGAGATGCACCACAACCCAACCAATATAATTAAGTGTGGCCAGAAGTAATAAGATTTGGCTTTGGGGCGTAACTTGATCTTAAGTGAAGTGATGTCAATAAAAAGTGAACAATTAAAGAAAAAACACCCACACCTGAAGGAGAAAGTGGGCTGAAATGAGTCTGACCAAACCCTTGTCCTTACCCAACCCTAATGAAACAACAAAAGACTGAGCCAGCGATCGTCTCCTTCTGCCCGCTACAGAAGTGGTCCTGTCATTGAGGCTCTCCAAACATGGACCATATGTGAGTTCAGCACTGGCAATCAGACTCCATTATGAAGCAGGCGGCTGAGTTCATCAGGAAAAAATTAGCCCGCCACTCGGTTGAGCTCTCCCATTGGCCGGTCACGCGGAGCACTGCGTTTGAGGGCACCCCAGACATTCCTGTGGATAATCTTTTCCATTCCTCTACTCGCTGCAGCAAGAAGAGCCCAGATCGCAGTACAAGGACGGCATTGTGAGGCCCCTCCGCAGCAGTTTTTTAAGTGCTCCCTCTTGCGCACTTCATACGAGCGCTTTTATAAAAAAAAAATGTATTAATAAAAAAACGAGCGCCTTTGAAATGAAAGTTGGAACTGAATAAGGATGCTATGTTTCTCACGGTCTCTTTCCAGTAAGGGTATGTTTTGTATAAAAAAAAAAAAACAGTAAAACAATTTAAAACCACTGGAAGCCAAAGTGCCGCCACATCAGGGATTCAGATCTCCCCGGGTGACGTTCCTTTGCCTGCTTTCGTTCGCCAACGAACCCATGTCATCTTCCTCACTCTAATGTGTGATTTTGGTCACCACATTACAAGCAACAAGCTAAGACTGGAACACATCCTCCCGCTCTGAAGAGATTTACGGAAACACATTCCCTAATTAGAAACACTACTACTACTTCTATAAACGAGCGACTCCAGTTAGGCTAGCCACCACACCAGACCACAGGGTTTCCACAGTAACCGTTTCACCGCGAACAGACTGCTGAACACCACGCACGGTTTTAAAGACTCGTTCTCCACAAGCTCTATTATGGGCTTGAAAAAGACAATATGTAGACAGAAATCATTTTTATAGGCAAACTTAGTTGTGTTGCCAAAGCTCTCTGGAGCTCCTCAAGACCACCACGCCAGCTTGCGGAAATATTTAACATTTTTCACAAACAGAACGACTTGAGCAAGAATGGCTAAACCAAGGAAATCTCTCTGTATACCATCTATAAAAGTAGCCCTTTATTGTAAATGAAGCATGCAGACTGTCTGCAGTGGCTATTGAAACATGCTTGCCATGCCTTTCAGGGTTGAGAGAGTATAAAACATGCATTCAAACAATCACATGGGTACGTGAGGGATAAACAAGCCTTCAACTTGTGCTTCTGAATAAACACTGAACCCTTTGGGGCTTTCGTAAAAAAAAAAATATTTAAAAAATAGTCCAAGAAGTGATTGTCAAAACCAATCCCATTTTAAAAGCAAAATCAAAGAGATAAATCGAAATGGTATTCCATTTGAATAGCATATATGGATGAGGTCTCCCCCACAATGCACCCGGCACATGTGTAGGTTCACAGAACTGACTCATTTATATACATACACAGAAGTATTTCCCATATCAGTGGTTCTCATCTGGTGTCAAAAAAAGGTTGCAAATCTGTTATGATGGGGCATACAATGTAATGCAACTAATTAAACCTAAAAGAATAGCTAAATAGGCTTATCAACATTATGAGTTTTACCTTTCTTTTGTTGGTAACGTCAAACTGAACAATTAATCAGTCAATTAGTTCAACCAGACCAAAATACGGACATGTCGTGTCCTCATCCAAACTGTAAAATTTATTAAATTCAGTGTTTGACTGGGAGGACATTTGCACTCAATTTTGTATGATGAGCCATTTTAGCACTATGTTTGGAAAAATCTAGACACGAAACCAACTGAGACCCACTGTCCTACAGGATTGATTCAGGAGTCGTTTATGAACCCTCCTTTTTTTATTTTTATGAATCAGTCATTTGCTCATGAACTGATCTAGAGGTTACTCCACTGTATGTTAGGACAACACAATAAAAGACATGTAACAAAATATGCTTGCACGCAAACCAACAGTATATCATTCTCCACATGACACAGCAGGAATGTGCTGTAACTCTACCACATAAGGATCACTTAGAAAAGACCGGTTGCTAACATGTCCATCAGCCCATCAGCCCTAGCATAACAAACTGTAAATAACACACTGCAGGACCGAAACATTTGGAGGGGGCCAGTCACCATTTCAGATTAGAGTGTGTTTGTATGTGTACACATGTGGCACAAGATGCGTCTTGTTTCTTGCAGAAGCAGACATAATACAAGACCAGACACATTTGGCATGAGTTATAGCTGAGCACGGTGGAAATCCGTTTAGGGCTCTAAATGACTTCAATGCATTGATTTATGCATGCATCTTGAGTGTTCTTCAAAGTAAGAACCATACGGTTTCATGGGAACAGTTGACGCACACAAAAAGGCTGAATTATTTTATGGTGGAGCGACATAGCTGCCAAAAGTTGAACTATTGCTAAAAGTTTATGCGCTGCAGAGAACATAAGTTATTGTGCAGTCCTGAATACGTTACCTGTAGAAAGTCTGCGCTGATGAAGAGCACACATTCCGCTGAAACACGTACATGCTTCTGCTCGTCCTCTCTGAGGTGGTATCGAGCACTGGGGCTTCAGGAACCCTACGGGAAAACATACGAGATTTAACTTTGCTACACGTAATTCATAATGTTGAAACTATTTCGTCAACATAACTGTAATGTCAAATGACCATTGAAAATTGTTTAAACCTTTAAACAGAACCACAAGATTAACATACCTGAATATGTAACCTTTTATCTCCACAAAAAGACATGAATTAAGTTACTTGCTAGTCAGGATGGAAGTCATGTTCCGAATATGCTCTTTTCATAACTTAAAGGGTTAGTTCACCCAAAAATTTAAATTCTGTCATTAATTACTCACCCTCATGTCGTTCCAAACCCAGACACCTTCGTTCTTTGGAACACAAATTAAAATATTTTTTATGAAATCAGAGAGCTTTTTGACTAGATCTAGAATATCTTCATTTGTGTTCCGAAGATGAATGAAGGTCTTACGGGTCTGGAACGACATGAGGGTGAGTAAGACAAAAATTTCATTTTTGGGTGAACTAACCCTTTTATAGAACATGACTAACTAAAGCATGACATTCACAATATTGTATTACAATAGACTACAATTATTGTTGCCATTTTAGAGTGAAATTTTGGCCATGCTGTCCCTCTCTACTGAAAAAAGATGCACTTCTGATTGCCCACTTCAATATCAGACTGGCAGACTTGGCAGCGCAGATGCTTCTTTGCCCTTTATATTTAAAAATTGATCTTTTAAAGAAGCAACAACTTTGACTCGTCCTGCCTCATATACTGCCCCGCTATGTGGCGTGGTAAGCCCCCGCCAACCTCTCACATTTCTTTCTTTTCCCCCCGTTCTCCAACCCACAACCCCAGAGGTTACCAGACATGCAAGTCAGGAGGAAGGGTGGTATAAAAAATAAATAAAATAAAAAAAACCCCGGGGGAATGGGGGGGGGGGGGTTAGCGGTGGTTAAAGGGAGAGAGTTAAGAAAGGAGCAGGGGTGAGATCGGAGGCGGATGACTCAGTATGGGCAAAAGGCCAGATGATACAGGCATGCCTGCAGGGATCAGGGTAAGGCGCCATGCTGTGCATCTCAGAGGTTTTTGGCCATTCCTCACACAGGGTCCTTTTCTCTGGTACAATGGGTTAACTGATATCATCACCCTTGTGCAGAGAGATCACAGAATGACAACCGCGATGGGTTTGCTGTCAATCAATATTTAATCATAAAGGGACATACTGACCCACAAATGAACATTACTCACTCTAGTTTAGTTTCAAATCTGTATGACTTGCTTTCTTTTGTGGAAAACAAAAGTTACATTTTAGGAATATCCTATACTTGTGTGCCATATTCCATATTTTTTAAGCCATAAACAAAATTGCTATTTCGAGATCTTTTCAAATGAATCAGATGATTCAGTTCACAAAAACAGCCTAAGGGTGTGACTAGTTTACTCCCTAGTTCACTAGAAAGGGAGTCAGCCATTTTAAGGCCTGTCTTAATTCGCAAAATCTTTCCAGTGCACTGAAAAGTTCACTCCCTTTATGCACCATGAAATCTAGGAAGCGATCGATGCTCACTATTAACAGAAATTCTGAAGAGGGAAACCAAAGGCATCTCTGGTGAAAGATAAATTGTGTGAGCCAACTGAATACACCTCATGACACGTGAGGTTTTTTTATATTATATATATATAACAGTTAATTATATTCAACCATACACTAACATTGATATACAAGTAAGTGAACATAATTCTAGATATAATTCATTTACAGCTGATATGTTGAAGGGATATGTCAAATTCTTTATTATAATGTACTTTAAATAGCAAAAAATAATGTCAGAAAAATATAAAAAATATGGTATATCAATAGTGACGTTGTACATTGAGGATGTTGTCATGTTGCCGTAAATAAAGTCATCAGTGTATCAATGTGTAGTAAGCCAGGGTCCCAACTCGTGTACACAATAGATTGATTCATTGAGTCGATTGAGATGCACCCTAAATGATTTATTCATGAATCAGACTTATCTGGTTCTCGAGTCGACTCACTGACTTAATTGTCCAGTTGCAGAAATGGTTCAGAGTGACAAATAGGTAAATAGGTGAATAGGTAAGGTGAATTAATTTTAGGTGAACTATCCACCTAAGTACTTAGATTAAAATCCTTAAAAAAAGCGAACAAACTGCAAAAAGTCAATATTAGAACAAATCACAAATTTGAGAGAGCAAAATTAAAACACTATGCTAGCAATTAGACTGACATTTGAGGATGTAACTTTTGCTGTGGTCTACTTTCATAAGTCAGCTAAGGGTGCATGATGACTCACAGAGCCAATGAGAGATAGGATGAGCGAGCTTGCACTGAATGTGCACCAAATGATCTTAAAAAGCTCGTAGACCTTTCGGATCGGAGCGAACATGAAGAGCGAAGGGCAGCTGCATCCCCCCGCTCTGGTCCCTGCTCAATAAAGTGCCTTTACTTCCACCATGAAAAACATGTCATTCCAGATGAGCTCAGCCAATGACATTTAAATCAGGCACAGGGATATTGAATTAGTTCCCCATGATAAGCTGGCTGGGATGCTGATGCTTTGGTCAAAGGGGGGTGGGGGTGGCGGGACAGGAAATGGCATGGACTGCCTGTTAGCGACCTGCTGCAGCTGTTTGATTAAAATGACAAAAACGTGGAATTGTCATAGAGGGACGAGGAAGCTTGAAGACGATACCAAGACATGGTAATACAGACATTATGAGCCATTTTAAAGACAGGAAAAGGGACAGCAACAATCAAACCATGTAATGATTACTTTGCCCAAAAATGAAAAACGTCTTCATGTAGCCTAGTTGCAAACCTATTGCTGTTACTTTTCCAGTGGAACAATTTCTCAAGAATCTTCATAGTGTGGTTTCCAAAGAACTACAATTCACAGTGACCACATTTGCCAATCTCAAAAAAAATTGAATCAGAACTGATCATTACACTTTTACACAGTTCTTTTCATTGAACAGACTGATCTGGTTCACTAAATGAGTTGTCCATGAATCAGACTAATCTGGTTCTTGACATCAGCTTATTTTTAATGTTAACAGGTTAAAAGGAGGGGAAGATCATCATTAACTTGCATTTCTTCACACAAAACTATCAAATGATAAGAGTCTAAATATAGTCTTGAGTCATACTTCTATACTTTTTTTTTTAATAGTTTTTGGCCATTTTTTGTTCACAATGAACAGTATGGGAAAAGCAGAAGAAAAGCGTAAAACAATTTAAACAATAGCATACAGTTTTAATAGAACACCAGAAGGGAGTTAATCATTTAGATTTATCCTTTCTTGGTGAACTATCTCTTTAAGAAAGGGTTAAATATTAATGCTCTATTTTACGGAGCCTCTAAAGGGACATGGTGGTGGGGGGAAAAAACAGATGGCTTTTGCGTTCGCTCGCAAAGCTTTTGAGCTTGTTGTGAGCGAATGCAAAGTGTATCGCGGAACGCAACAGTTCTTTTGACGGAACGCAAAGTTTCTCGGGTGAACGCAAAAGCATTGACAAATAATTTTTCCTCCATCTCATTTTTTTCCTTCACCATGTCCCTTTAGGGGCTCCGTACTATATAAAAGAAACCAATAAGATGGTTAAAAAAAAATGTAGCTGAAATATGCACTAATGAAAAACATGAGATTACAGGAAACTGTTATGCTATGTAAATCAGGTGATTAATCATTGCTTATTGGATAATTGGATAATTTGCCAATTTGTTAACGGAGTAAAAGTCTTACAGTGAAAATGACAGCAAAAAAGGAAAAGTATTAAAGGTCCCGTTCTTCGTGTCTTTTTGAAGCTTTGATTGTGTTTACAGTGTGCAATATAACATGAGTTCATGTTTCGCGTGTAAAAAAACAGTATTTTTAACAAAATTTACTTATCTGTATACCGCTGTTTTCACTGTCCTAAAAACGGCTGATGAGTTCCTTTATTCGATGAAGTCTCTCCTTCAGAAATACGTAACGAGTTCGGATTGTGCCAGCGGTTCCCGTGTTGTGATTTGACAGCAGCTTAGCGAACGTGGCACGGTTCCTGTGTTGTGATTCGACAGCAGCTTAGCGAACGTGGAAAGGTCACGCCTCTTAACAGGATATATATGCGCTTAATGATCTCTACAGCGTCTCTGGGAAAGCCAAACAAAGGTGATTTGACTCCGGGATGAAAATAACAGCGTCTCAACGACATGGCGAGAAACACACTGAAACGCAGCACTTCCTTTTCTTCACGCGACATGTCCTCTTCTCCACGTGGGACAGCAACAAGACCACGCCTCCTTTTGTCTTGTGGGCGGAGGTTAGTCTGTTCTACTGACGTCATTTATGTAGGAAGTACCAGGATGTAGTCCAAGCCAGCCGTTCGCTGTAGGCTTTGAAAGGGAACTTCTGTTAAATAAAATATCTCGCTTGGCATTGAACTTTGAGCTTTATAATTTTACAGGTATTATTTATGCTCTAACAGCAACATTACACACTAACTAAAGTTTGAAAAATGGGATCACGAAGAACGGGACCTTTAAGGTCTCACACTTCTGCTTTCTAGGGCACACTTCATCCAGCGTGTAAAACATCACACAAATCCAGCAAGTGTAAACCAAATTAAGCATGTAATACAAGGCTTGAACATGGCTGAAATAAATAGGCAGTAATCAGTGATGGTCATCAAAATGAATTTAGGCCACTGGGGACACGTTTCCCTGTGGCGTATCCCTAATTTTCTGGCTCGACCGGTCAGTGGGGCCCATTAGCTCTTGCCTAAAAGGCCGACGGAGTGAATCACCTTCATTTCAGCCCAACAGATTCCGTATTGTATAACCAGTGAAGGGCGGACAATGACACATCCCTGCTTGCTCTGAGCGATGTCACTGAAAATTACCGCTTTAACACATGAGCTAAGGCTCCCAGTCAACCTCTACTTTTCCAAAATCACGGGTAATGCAGAAGGACAGGAACCACCACAAAAAAAGGAAAAGGAAGTTCTCAATCACAGTCCCAAAGAAAAAGGGTCTAATGAAAGCAAACACTCTTTGAAATGCTTCAGATATGCTCAAATTTTGCCAGATATGCTAGGCCGTTTATGGCTTCATAATGGATCCAATTAAAAGCATATTTCCCGTAATAATACAGCACTCAGTTTTCTAAATTAGAACCCACCAACGGACAGGCTATTCTAGCCGTGCACCTTTAATTGATGGGTTTTAATCAGAGATGTGTGTAAAAATCCTACTGTGTGAACATGTGATTGTATCTTAAACAGTCTTGATGAATATTAAGATATTAAGATTTAGGGTTGTGCCGATGGACGATATCATCGTCCATCGTGATGGTTGACTGCCACCATCGTGATGCCACGCCCCCCATTGCGAGTCTTGTTATGAGTGCGACGCACACTAATCCTCTTCTATAGTTAAACTACAAACTTTGCAGAGATTGCTCTGTAAATTATATTGCGAATATAACGAATGCATATTCTATTTTAAATACTGTAGTCTTTGCCAGATATAGCCTACATTTTGAAATAATAAACGCGGCTCAAACATACATTACATAAGCATGCATGTTTATTTCAGCACTTCCGTCAGTGAAACAACACACCACAGCCTGTAAAACATTTAAACGATTATCAGTAAATAATGGTAACCTAAAGAATATAAGAAAATTAAATATTAGTAAAAAAAAAAAAAAAAAATTTCCCCTCAAAGATGCGTCATATACCGCTCTGCGCGAGATGAACCACGAGCTGTAGACACCTTCTCAAATATCTTCGTCTTCATGTGTTCTCCTGATGTTGCAAAGCAACACTTGTTCTGAAGAGCGAATTTTATCTTCCACAGGGTCAAGACATTTAAGCTATGTTTGATTATTCACTGCCAGAGAAAACGAAAGTAAAATGGCCTGTGTGTGTGTGTGTGTGTGTGTGTGTGTGTGTGTGTGTGTGTGTGTGTGTGTGTGTGTGTGTGTGTGTGTGTGTGTGTGTGTGTGTGTGTGTGTGTGTGTGTGTGTGTGTGTGTGGTAAAGGACGTGAATGGGTATAATAGACTTATAAACAAACGAAAGGAAGAAACATTTATAATTCCCTGTGAAAATGGTGCGACGCGAGTGAAGATTTGAGAAAAGAAACGAGATGTCCATGTGGGATAAAATGGACTAACGTTAGGCCTATTGTTAAAATTCACGGAAGTCGCAAAACAGAATAAAAAAGCTGATAAATCTTAAATTGGGCTCAGCCTACCTCTCTCATTCGGCATGAATCCATTCATGGCTGCGAATTTATTTCCTTTGTAAACAAAGCTTTGTGCTTCACTCTGTATTATTCACGAAAAACAGCATTAACATACAAAACACTGGGTTAGTAACGAAATTATAGTTTTGGAGTAGAAAATAGCATTTATGTAAAGAGATTTATTAAAATAAAAAGTGCACAACTCTTCTTAAGTGGAAGGAAGCTACTTTTTTCCCTCACGTGGAACCTAGCGCAGATGAGTCATTATTTGGGTTAGTAAAATAATGAAATTATATATAGTTTTGAAGTAGAAAATAGTATTTATGTAAAGAGATAGTAAAATACAGATATAGTAAATTATATATTTATATTAATTAAAAAAAACGACGATATCATCGTCCATCACAATGTTTTACTGTAAACATCGTCAGCTGCCAATTTAGGAGACATCGCCCAACCCTATTAAGATTAAGTAATCTGTCTTCTAACAGCTCCTCTGGACTCAAGCTTTACGTCTTGGCGCAAATCCCTGATTAGTCATGTTTAATCTCTCTCTTCTGATTCGGAATCCTGAATCAGTAGCCAATCTGCAAAGAAAAATACAGTGGAAGACATTGCTTCCACACATTTTGTGCTTAAAAAAATTGGCCTTAATTAATAATTTTTTACATATAATCCTAAAACACAGTGTCATTTAAGTACCTAATGATGTACAGTCAGCCCATCATTATCACAAAATATATGTTGGCAGATGGTGATAAGGACTAAGCAAGAGGAGGAGCTACAATTATTTTATTATGTGAGAAGAAAGAGAAGGCAGAGTGATACGAGAGACATGAAACTAGTACAGCTATCAGCAGCATGGGATGGCTATATCTGATCGGATCAAGTATTGATAGATGAATATGAAAGATGTTAAAGTCATGGCCTAGGGGTGAGCGCACATGCTCCTTGGGATTGAGTCATGGTGCTCATGAAGCACATGAAGGTTGAATCCTGCTTTTAAATAAATGAGTCCAATCGAGGCGCAAGTTCATTCATTAGAATTTTAAATGACCAACAGCGTTAATGCTTTGTAAGCGGTTGCAGAGAATACGTTTGAGTCGCGCGTCTCGCAACCACGGCAGCTCGTATAAAACAGAATGCTTTATTAATGCAGACATAGTAAGCACAAAATATGGGACTGACAACCGTATTCTAGTGCTGTGTAAAACTTCACTGTAGTAATCCAAATACGTTTGGTCATTTTGAGGTAAGAGAGCCACAGCATGTTTTCTTTAGATGCTCCTGCACAGAAGTTGTGCTGCTGTGGTAGGGCAATTTCTGTTTACAGAGCACCATTTTATTCAGTCTATTTAAAAAATCCACAATTTAATCAATGCTTTTGTAATAACAGCGGATTTTCAGCATGCCCGGGAACCACCATCTTTGGGGAATATAAACAGCGCTACGCATCGACTCGACTAATTTACATATTCAACATAACCGATTATGTCGACACGTCGTTGCAGCCCTATTTGACTCTGCAGTGAGTACCACTTGGAAAAAAAACCTGCATATGATCTGTATTGAGCTGTATTAGCATCAGTATACTGGCCTTCTTTATAAAAAAAATAAATAAATAAAGTTAAAAAAAAAAGATGCCATTAAACAACCATTTAATAGATAGTCTTTTTGTTTTGTGAACTGTGAAATTATGACATTATAAAATATATTAAAAACTTTAATTGTGATTAAATAAAAAAAGGTGTGATTATTCAAGTAAATTTTTTTTTAAATATGTATACACATTTTAACACACACACACACAAATCTCATGTGTCTGATCATTACTGATGTGCTTGTCATTATTTTTTGCAATTCAGATGCGTGATTCAGAACACTTTTTTCAGAGGACTAAGTTGGAAAAAAGGTTTCGATCACAAAGATTCAGCTGCAATACTATATTCGTGCACATCTAATTATTGACACTTTTGTAAACACACTTTGCAGGGTCTTTTTTCCTGGGCCCAATAAACAGCCTTGAGAAGCATAGGCGTAGCACATTCCTCACGTCCTTGAAAAGCCTATTGTGTCGTCTTTTTCTGTATTAGCGGCTAGTGACGTTAAGCAGATTGCCTCATCCTTGAATGTGGAAGCATTCAAAGGAGTGTATTTTCAATCTAATGCGAAGGATGGGGAGGATTTTTAAACAACCCCTGAACTGGTGAACCAATAACCCTTTGAAAGCACACTCGCTGTGGATACACGTGCCAAACGCGGTTACCCTTTTTTCTCATGGCCTACGAGTCTATTCCACTGTGGTGTCCAAAAATTAACTTCAGATGTTTGCTTTCCAGTTACAGAAATAATCAGGCAGAGGAGCCTCTCATTAGATTCAATTACTGAACTGACAGTTATGCTACATCGGACGGACGCAACCTCCACGGTGCTTTAATCAAAGCCCATCAAGAACGACAGCCTGACTTTGTTGGGTCTCCTGGTTAAACCCCAAATGCTACTCTGAAAATTAATGACGCATGGGCACAATCGCTCTTTCATTGGAGAGAACATGTCTAGTATGCTGATCAGCATGAAGGAAATGTCAAACCTTTGCTCAGCACACTGTCCGTTTCGACTGGAAGCCTTCTCCCTGCACCTTTCCATCAAGCCTTTGTTCTCTCAACGCTCCTTGGAAATAACCTATGTGATTTTGCAGGCCCGTAACGCATTTTGACTTCACGTTTAGTCAGCGAAACCTGATTTTCAATAGGACTGGAAAGGAGGACACTGTCCAGAGGTCAGGATAAAAGTGAAAGACATAAAACACAGGGAGGACTTGAAAAGCTTTATGTTTTACGTGAAGATTTTACACATTCGGTCTCTTTCTCGCCCTCTTTTCACAGTGAAAGTCCCTACAGGGGGCGTAACCCTACCTTGCTCTGAAATTCCAGCCTTTACAAGGCCACTGCTGAGACCACAGGTGTTCTGCCTTGAACAATCAAAAAAAAAAAAGGGACAGGTCACACACACTGACACCAGGTCTGCCTGCTGGCCCCATGCTGAGCACAGTGGTTTTAAGTGTCAAGTCAAAGGCCACTCTCAGACTCCACTACGCTGATAACATCAGGTGCTTGCTGCTTTAAACTAAATACCACATCCACCCCCTGCCACCCTAAATGCCCATGAACCCATAACCACAACCTTCCTGTACCAGCCCTTTTAGACTGCTCTAGAGAACAGCTGTGTTTATCAGAAATATATTAAGCAGCAAACACATTTGACACTGATTCGATCACAATAGTCAAGTAGCTATCAGAAAACATTTAGTCTAGTTCATCAAGACCACAATTAGCGAGCAATAAAAAAATTCTATATATTATTAAAATAATTTAGACTACATACTAAAAATAAATCAATCAATCAATAATTGACAAGCAAATGGCAAATGTAATCCAAATCAATATGCACAATTAAATATCCATTATGGGCCGACATATTCAATATCTACTGATAACATCTTCGTCTTGCTCATTTTTTGAACATCCCACAAAGAGCACTGTGTTTTTATGGTGTGTCAAGTTAAAAATAGCCCAATTTTATAGGAAACATGTCTTGCGATTTGTGCAATTTTACCAAAATGCTCCCAAATGCATTTGATCAGAGTCAGGTGAACTCAAAACCAGCCTAATTTTTCAGTTTTGTTCCTTACTCAACTAGTCATTCAGGTAACCCACCATCTGGGTAATTTAAAAAAAAGAATCCTAGACTTACACATCACTATTCCAACCCTCTCCAGCTTCAGGTCCACAACCTGACGACAAGTGTCTTCAAAACAGGGCTTAAAGCAGCACTAGGTAACTTTTCAACCTTCATAATATATTTTCAAGACTCTTGTGATGATACATCGACTTACAATAGGTTGAATGACACGTCTGCCATAGCCTGACGGGGTCTGTATCGTTTTTAATCGTACTTTTAAACTTCGGGTTTCGGGTAGTAACCAGAGAAAAAAAAGAACTACAAAATTCGACTGCTTTACGGCATATACATCACTTCCTTAAATTCGGACGTGCGAGGGTTAGGGTTAGCCTAATATGTCTAAACGGCGTGTACAAGTTTGGTAGGGGCTACATTCTCGCAAGTAAATACATAAGACGTACAAAATCATATTTTAGGATACTGTAACGCGTGTGTCCGGGTGATAGCTCACTCAACGCAACTGGAGTCGATGCAAACACGGAGGCGATTGACATCAAATAGCCTGCACTTTATTCCCAGCGGAACCCCCCACAAGAGTCCGGCACAAACTCCACTTCCGTCCACAGCATTACCCACCAAAACAAAAATAAATGAATGTTTGCAACAGAAGACAGAAAATAATCCGCACACATGGGAGCTCGAGGCGCAGTGTTCACACACACACACACACACACAGAACGCAGGCGCTCCAACCGGGGGCGAACGCTCTTAAAGGGGCCACACTATTTTCCTACTCGTTACAATACCTAACATGTCTGTGATATTTGTTTATTTGTCTTGCCTCAAGCTATAATGCAAATCGACTTTTCAAATTTGAAGATTCATCTATGGTAGCTTGATATTATATTGACTATATATGGTTATTACCTACCACTCAAACATTGAATTGAAGTATCATATAGATTCTGTAAAACGGTAACCAATAGACTAGACTACTATAATGACGCTGGCTTGTAAACGTGAGCATCGCGATCATTTGGCGTTTGAAAAAAAAAATTAAACCCATGAAATTATATTCATATGACATGCTGAAACATATGCCACTGTGCCTGGGATGAAGACATTTCACACGCGACGCAAGCAGAACACCTGCATGTGAACAACTGCAGTGTTCAGGGCTATCATAGTTGTCATGTCAACAAATGCACGTGCTATGCATCCCCTGATGTAGGATGGCAGAGTTTACGACAGTAGTAGAGGACAATACTGTTTCCCAACTGTAGGGGGACCCCGAGAGCAAAAGTTACCTAGTGCTGCTTTAACACTAGTGGATGTCTTCAGTTGACTGAAATGATGCGTTTTCTTGGTGCCAGCACCTTCTTATTCTCAAGATGACAAAGTGTGTGTTTTAGTGTGGTTCTTTGTAGGTGTGAAAGGGTTGTGCCACTAACAGTTGTGACCACAGATGCTACTCTCAGTCTCGCATTGAATGTACATTCTGAACACGGCACGGACTCAGCAGACACCCTCAAGACCACAGTCACACATGCTTCTTCTGACTGTTATTCATCATGATGCAGATGCACAGTGTCAAACTGTGTATTTGGTTTATGCATATTTGCATTAGGGATGTAACAATGACGCTCACTCCAGGCCGTGAGCGTCAAGCTCAGCTTCCATAGGAATAAATAGAAAACACTCGCTCTGTGCAAGTGTCCACGCACCGTCAAACAGTAGCAAACATGGCGACAGCAAGTGCCTAGATGTTGAAATTGACGAGGTTTGGTGGCATTTTGACTTTTCGAAGACGAATAATCACCACAGTGAGAAGCTCCAGTTACCTCCGTCTGCAAGCCAAGCCACAATGACCGGCGGATTTGCAGCCCCACTAGCGGTGACGAGTGCAAGAGCCACGGATATCACAAGGTGCATCCGTGTTTTCATGGAAAAAGATACAAAACATTCTGTCATAGTAAATGCATTCCAGACTCTGCCTCATCAAGAGAAAGACCAGCGTGAGGATGTTTTCCACAGACTGAAGGAGAAAGCTGTGCTGTTGAAGAGTCTCTTTCTCTAAATGTGTACATGGGATTTTTTAAATAATTTGTTGATTATTATTATGGCATATTTTTCAAAATAGGTTCTGTTTTTCTAACTTATGCAAGTGTAATGATACAAATAATAAGAAATAATATGAATTTTTATAACAATGTGAAACCGCTGTCAATGTTGTACTTAAATTTGACATGGGCTTTTTATTTTTGCTATTCCTCGGTGAAGAAGGTGCCAGTACCCAGCCCCCGCAACAGACAGACTGAGCTGAAACAACCTCCTCCTCGAGTCATTTCGCACTTGAACAAACAATAACACACAATTATGCCAAAATGTCCATGTTTTGTTGAGTATTCTCATAAGTTAAATAAAGTGTTAAATGAATGTAAAGAGTTGCGATAAAATGAGACATGTGAGATGTGTGTCATGTGCAGCAGGTCTTAAAGTGACAGCAGTCACTAATTAGCCTAGAAATCTAAACGCACCCTAGCGGCAGCAAATCTAATTTGCAGTGAGTGTAGTCTAGCAACTTTTGGTAGACCTGCGAGCTGGAAAAACCAAACTCTGGTCATGCCAATCTCATCGTGTATAGAGTCGGTGGGCGGGTTTAACACAATGACGGCATGATCTCGGCAGAGTTGCGGCAGTTCCGCGTGCTACTCGTAAACAAAGAAGCTGCCGAACGGCGGTCTTTCAAATCGGCTTTGGCCGCGACTCTGGAAGACTTTGAGTTAAAGCTTTTCTTTGAGAAAAGAACAAAGAACGGCACTGAAGTCATTCTTAAGAAAGGAAGATGTGTTCGGAGTTTTGCCGACCGGATACGGAGAAAGTTTTCTTCACGTTGCTCTCTGGTTGGTTGTAGCGCTATCCAATTGCATGCAGAGGGAATTTGAAAGACAACCGTTTGTCCTGCCCCTCGGATTGAGCCCTGTCAATGGTGAGTTCCCAGACCATTTTGATGTGGGCATGGCTTGTCAGGCTAGCCACTAATACTTTCTGTCATTAATGTTAATCAAAGAACAAAAGGTAACAGAGAAAATGACTCACTGCTCTTGACTAAAGAACTTTTGTAGCTTAAGGGTTGATCTAGACTTAGACTGCTTTATGCAGTCCAGACTGTTTGACTTTATTAAATTTCTGCATATTTCCTACCTGTTAGACATCATTTTCATCAGTATCTGTATTAGTATCAGCAATACTGGCATTCATTCACAAAAAGATGAAAAGTATTAAAAATATATTGTCTTTATGTTTTTTCTACATTAATTTGGAGACAAATTATTATATTATAACATTAAAAACGTGATTAATCAGAAAAAATTGTGATTAAAGGGGTGGTAAAACACGATTTCACTTTTCTAACTTTAGCTAGTGTGTAAATGTTGCTGTTTGAGAATAAACAACATCTGCAAAGTTACAACATTCAAAGTTTAAAGCAAAGGGAGATATTTGCTTTTAAAGAAATCAATTTCTAAGGACTACAGCAAACGGCCGGTAGGGACTACAGACATTCCTCCAGGGTTGCTGACATCACCAGTCCCAATATTTACATAAACCCCTCCTCCGAGTATATTAAATAAGGGGGGGGCGAGGCCAATTTTTTATTGCTGTGGGGAAGAGAGAGTTGTTGTGGTATAGTTAGTTGGCTGGAATGTTGTTGCTGCAAGGCCAACGAAACGCTGTTATTTTCATCCGGATTGCAGGTCCACTTTGTTCAGCCTTCCTAGGGACGGGGGAGTTAGGGATCAATGGTTAAAATGTATTTTTAACTCGGTCCCTCATAATTATTATTACCCAAATCTCGCTCTCTGTGCAGTACATTTCACGGAGGAAAGCTTCCACAATCTTCAATGAAGGATTCGCACAACGGCTTGTCCTGAAAGATGGATTTAAAAACAGAAGCTGTTTACGGGCCACAACCTGTAAGTATGATTTATTTTTCGTCTATGTGTTTTCCTGTAATAGTTTGTTTTGTTAATTGTACGTGGAGCAAGGAAGTAAACAAATGACAACGCTGTTTGGCTCTGCAAACCAGTTTGTTAAATGTTCATTCATACTTAACGTTATCTGACAAACACCTAATGTTACAAACTTTTTTAAATCTCAACAGCGAACTTGGAATTAGCTTTTATGTATTGTTTATCTACGGGCATGCTAAACATGGTTCTGTGTTTGATTTGGCTACTATAGTAAAGCCAATGTTTAGTGTTCGTTTGGGGTTAATAGTTCTTGCGACAGATATTTGGCTATAATCGTTTGAAAAATACAAAAGTAACGGTGCCATCCAGTAGCGATCACTATAGATCCGCAGTCTTTACTCTTGAGGACTGAACAGGTTCTGCTCAATCATCTTCACTAAAATTGTCTGGTTCCGATTCGGGCTCAAATTGGTATGGTTTTATTGACGCTATTGTACAGTCTACCGGTAAAGATAAGGGGCGTGACGTTTCCGACAAACGTGCACTAGGCGGTTAGCGAATCACAACACACTGGGCCAGCTAACCAATCTGAGCTTTTGAGCGACAGGTTTCATAGAACTCGGAAACCATCAGACCGTTTTTACAAGGAGGGACAGAGCAGTGTAGAATAAAGGTAAAATGTATGAAAAATAATGCCATTTTTAAAAAACGAAGCATGAACACGTTACAGTGCACCCCACAAACACAATCAAGCCTTCGAAATAATTTGTTTTACCACCCATTTAATGTAGTCGATTGATAGCAATAATAAATAAATAAATAAATAAATAAAAAAAAAAAATATATATATATATATATATATATATATATATATATATATATATATATATATATATATATATATATATATATATATATATATATATATATATATATATATATATATATATATATATATATATATATATAAAACATATGTCCTCAAAAAGGTGTTTCATTTAAAGTTGGGAGGAGGGACAGCAGTTAAGAGAGAAAAGACCAAAAGCAAAAAGAAGACACAGAAAGACAGAGGAGGGGCCAGAAAGGAAGGAGGAGGCAGTGTAATGTGGTTAAGGGGGAAATGTCAAAGATGGCTTCTGTACGGTAGGCCAGGTCTGCTGCAGGGCACATGCTGGAAACAAGGGCCTCACTTTCTGGCCAGCATTTCGAAAAGTTCCTTGGGCAAACAGCATAATCAAATTTGTGTGATTGGACTGAAGAGAGAGCTTTCTTTGATGAGAGCTGAAACAAGGAAGCGTTTAAAATCCTGCCGCCCGGCTCACATCTGTACTGTTACTGAACACATGATAGGAGTCTGATCTGGATGAAAGAGAGATATACTCATAAAACAAAATTTATTTTGATGGTTACATGTCAAAACGGGCCCTAATTTGATTCCAAATAAAGGAACAATGAAAAGCAGCAAGTATTTGGAAGAGTGAGTGGAGGTTTCAGAAAATGACCTATGCTCCACAAGTACATCCTGTTACACATCTAAATGGGCTTGCTGCATCATTAGACAAAACCTTAAACCCACCGCTACTTATCTGGTATTCTGCCGGGTTAAACTAAAATAACCTAGCAAACAGGCACTTGGTCGACAGGAAACGTGCAACATATACACTACCGTTCAAATGCTACAAATGTATTTTATTTCAAAGAAATGAAGAACTTTCTATTTATCATATAATCCTGAAAAAAAAATCTATCTATCGTGTTTCCACAAAAATATTAAGCAGCACAACTGTTTTCAACATTGATAAGAATTGTTTGAGCTCCAAATATGATTTCATGTGACACTGAAGACTGGAGTTCTGAAAATCCAGCTGTGTTATCACAGGAATAAATTACATTTTAAAATATATTAAATTAGAAAACAGTTTCACAATATTACTATATACAGTATTTTTGATCAAATAAATGTAGCTAGTGTACTAATCAAAGTCAAAGTTGTTTAGTGCTACTCTTTATAATAATGTCTTTTGAAATCTCATACACTGATAAAAACTGTGGTATCAATCAGGGAATGTTAGTAGATTCCAGTGATCCAAAAACACTGAATTTGAGCTTGTTGGCTTAAGTCTAGGGCTGATCCCTATTGAGAATATGGTATCTATTGGTAACTAATGCTTAGCTAGCTGTCAGCAGAAAGCAGATCATTTCAAACTCACAATCATGGTTTGTCAAGTTATGATATGCAAGCATGAAATACACAAAGGAAGAAAGAAAAAAAACCTGGTCACCATCTGAATTCAATATCAGTGGATGGCTAGACGCAAGGACGGCCATACAGTGAGACCGTGTAGTCTGATTTATGAACAAATTACTCTTATGAGTCTGTCTTTTATTGAATGATTACGGTTACGGTTTCAATTTTTGCAGAATCCGTCTGAATTCTTTACTGAATTAACTCTAATCTGGGTCCTTACTAAACTGTAAATTGTTAATCTTGTATGGCTGTGTGCTTTTTAGAGCTTCAACATTTTTGTAGACTTTGGTGCGCCAACTAGACCCCTTTTCCTAAGACACACAGTACCAGTCAAACGTTTGGAAACATAACTACAGTATTTTTGTGTTTTTGTTCATCAAGTTCATCAATTATTTGATCAAAAACACAGAAAAAAAACCTGTAATATTGTGAAATATGATCACAATTTGAAATAATGGTTTTCTTTTTTAATATACTTTAAAATATACATTTATTTCTGCGCTATTACTCCAGTCTTCAGTGTCACATGATCCCTCAAAAATCATTCTAATATGCTGATTTATTATCAATGTTGGAAACTGTTGTGCTTGGTTGTGCAAATATTTTTG
The DNA here is from genome assembly GCA_023566225.1 of Romanogobio albipinnatus. Lineage (NCBI taxonomy): Eukaryota > Metazoa > Chordata > Actinopteri > Cypriniformes > Gobionidae > Romanogobio > Romanogobio albipinnatus. The sequence continues at coordinate 31,369,765 of CM042255.1, forward strand.
TATAACCTATAATACTTTTTCAGGATTCTTTGATTAATAAAAAAGTAAATTATTATTATTATTATTATTATTATTTTTAAATAGAAATCTTTTGTAACAATACACACTAAAGTAAAGTTTGGGGTCAGTATTTTTTATTTTATTTTAAGAAATTCATATTTTATGTTTTAAATTGATTTTTTTTAAAAAGTAAATATTTGTATTGTTAGAATTTATTTTTAATAAATGCTGTTCTTTATAACTATTTATTCATCAATGAATCCTGAAAAAAGTATCACAGGTTCCAAAAAAATATTAAGCAGCACAACTGTTTCCAACATTGATGATAAATCAGATTATTAGAATGATTTATGAACGATCATGTGACACTGAAGACTGGAGTAATGGCTGATAAATTCTGATGATGCAAAATAACTTTGCATCACAGAAATAAATTATATTTTAAAGTATATTAAAATACAAAACCATTATTTTAAATGGCAATAATTCATTTTTTTCTGTATTCTTGATCAAATGCAGGCTTGATGAGCATAAGATACTTCTTTCAAAAACATTAAAATAGTAATGTTTCCAAACTTTTGACCAGTACTATATGTAAAGGTCGAAATCACATTAGAAGCACTTGGTGCTTAAATCTCAGTATATCAGCAGGGCACCTGTGTCCACATCTCTTGTATGATGGCAAACACACAATTATGCAAACATAAAGAAATCACAGTGTTTGCACAGAATGTGTGTCGACTGCATTGGGACGCTGCTCTCACAATGAGCATGAAACTCACCCAGCAGGTCAAGTGGGGCGGCACGAGGCAAGATTACGATCCAGACGAGAATTGCAAACAGTTTGCTGAGCAAACACTCCAGGATACAAGCATGTGCTTTGAAATGACAGATGAAGAGAGGACCCCATGTGGAGCTCATAAGTGATGATGTTTATGTGAATCACTTCCTGGAGCGACTAATCAGAGAGTATATGTCGATGTGTGCATGTCAAACCATCCTGACTGTAAAATACAATAAAACTTTGGAATCAATGAGGTCTTTTAAAGACTATTATAAGCATGTTTTTTTTTTTTTAACAGACCAACCAGATGTGCAAGTCAGTGTGAAAATCTGATGCAAGCCTGTGGGCTTCATTATTTTTCTCCGTCTGCATCTCGCATGCATCTAAAAACATGAACATTAGCCAGTAATGTAAATAGTTGTGATTACAAAAATACGCAGGTTGCCAGCACTACAGTGGTGGCCTGAGATTGAATTGAACGTGTGACGCTGACAAACAAAGCGCATGCTGTTTTAATGTATGTGGTAATGACAGCAAATCCATTTCTTGTACAATACAGTGATTACAGATCCTTGTAACCTGAAGCACAACAAAACAATGACTCTAAGGACACACAATGAAAGCTGGAGATCAGAAACACGTGGATGCTAGAGATGGGTCAAAATGTATTTGCTAATAAAGGGCTTTTCAAACTAGAGTCTGGAATACCATAGCAATTTCATAAAAATAAAAAAAACAATAAAATGCAAATATATTAAAGGCAATTATATCATTCTGTATAAGTATCACGCTTATGTATTTCTACACAGAACTTCCCAGAACACAGAAAACAAAAGTACTCGTACCGTTTTCTGAGACACTGAGCTCAGGAGTTACTCTTCAAGTGTTAACCTGTGGCAAATTCAATTGAATGGGTATGATTTGGAAAGTCGCATTCCTCTTAATAAAAAGGTCTAAAAGCTGAAAATGCATACCAGAGCAAAAACCAAGCCAAGAGGTCAAAGATGCAAATCTGGAGAAGACAAAAAAAATTCTGCTGCATTGAAGGTTCACAGAAGCATGTAGCCTCAATAATCCTTTATGGCAGAGTGGCCAGACTCAAGCCTCTCCTCAGCGAAGACACATGAAAACCCACTTGGAATTAGCAAAACAAAAAAAAGCACCTAAAAGGACTCTCTCAGACTGTGAGAAACAAGATACTCAGTTCCAAGCGTCATTTCTGGAGGAAACCAGGCACTGCTCATCACCTGCACAATACCACCCAACAGTAAAGGGACTGGGGGACTTGTCAGGGTAGAAGGAAAGTTCAACGCAGTAAAATATAGAGATAGTTTTATTGAAAACCTAGTTCAGAGCATTCAGAACCTCGCACAGGGCAGAAGGTTCAACTTGCAACAGGACAATGACCCTAACCACACAGCTAAGACAATGCAAGAGTGGCTAATGGGCAACTCTGTGAATGTCCTTGAGTCCAGCCAGAGCCTGGGCTTGATCAAACATCTAAATCCAACATCTCTGAAGAAACCTAAAAATGTCTGTCCACCGACGGTCCCCATCTGACCTGACAAAGCTTGAGAGCATCTGAGGAGAAGAATGGCACAACTCTGTTTTTTTGCTTTGTCATTATGGTGTATGAAGTGTAGATTGATGTGGGGAAAAAAAGTAAATTTAAAGAAATTTAACATGAGGCAGCAACATAATACGAATATTTTGGCACTGTATATAAAAATTATGGTGGGGGAAAAAATTGTTTTAAGGTTTTTTACCAGTTGCAACAAATTAAGAGAATTACCTTTACACTCAAAAAAAAAAAAGGTTCTATATGGCACCAAAAATGGTTCTTCGTCGTAATCATAGAGGAACCACTTTTGGTGCTATATAGCACCATATTAGGGCTGTAGCGATACACTAATCTCACGATACGATACAGGATATTCAGCTCACAATACGATATATATCACGATATATTCAGCCAACGATACGATATATATCACGATATTCAGCCAACGATACGATTCGATATAATGCGATACACTTACATCATTTTCTGAAAGATTTAAAGGGGACAGAGTGATTTTGGTGACATCTTGTGAGTGTTTCATTTACTTGGATTGAATTAAAGGTCCCATTCTTCGTGTTTTTTTGAAGCTTTGATTGTGTTTACAGTGTGCAATATAACATGTGTTTATGTTTCGCGTGTAAAAAAACACAATTTTCACATTTTCACACAATTTACTTATCTGTATACCGCTGTTTTCACTGTCCTAAAAACGGCTGATGAGTTCCTTTATTCTATGAAGTTCCTCCTTCAGAAATACGTAACGAGTTCTGATTGTGCCAGCGGTTCCCGTGTTGTGATTTGACCGCAGCTTAGCGAACGTCGCACGGTTCCTGTGTTGTGATTCGACAGCAGCTTAGCGCACGTAACTTGCACGGAAAGGTCACTCCTCTTAACGGGAGATATATGCGCTTAATGATCTCTACAGCGTCCCCGGGAAAGCCAAACAAAGGTGATTTGACTCTGGGATGAAAATAACAGCGTCTCAACGACATGGCGACAAATACAGTCAAACGCACAATTCCTTTTCTCCACGCGACACTTCCTCTTCTCCACGTGGGACAGCAACAAGACCACGCCCCCTTTTTTTGCGTATTCTTGTGGGCGGAGGTTAGTCTGTTCTACTGTTCTACTGATGTAATTAATGAAGGAAGTACCAGGATGTAGTCCAAGCCGGCCGTTCGCTGTAGGCTTTGAAAGGGAACTTCTGTTAAATAAAATATCTCGCTTGGCATTGAACTTTGAGCTTTATAATTTTACAGGTATTATTTATGCTCTAACAGCAACATTACACACTAACTAAAGTTTGAACAATGGAATCACGAAGAACGGGACCTTTAACTGAACTGAAAACTAAAAACATCAATTACACAATATATGTGGACAGAGAGTCTACAGCTTGCAAATGCTGGACAAAATGAACCAAAGATGTGTTGAGAAAATTAGTTCCATTTATTGAAACAGTGCAAACTGTAGCTTACAAGCCTTTGAAAAGTAAATAAAGTGCAGTGTTGCAATTAACAATGGAGTTTTAAAAATGGCAGTAAGTGGCATGTTCTGAACAGTTTCTTTGACAGCTTTTTTAGCTTGACACTGACACTTGTTGGTATTTCCAAAGTATTTCACGTTTGCATCACACAGCTTGCAAACCGTGATGCTTTTGTCTAAGTCAAGGGTCTCCAACCTTTTTTCATTTGAGAGCTACTTTTTAAAAATGAAAGTCACAGAATCATGTTATGACAGTGGGTGCGCGTCTCAATCAGCTCCCTAGTTCAGTCAGGGCACTGATGAGGGAGTCAGCCCATTGACTTATGTCCTGATCAGTGCCATGACTACTGAACAAGGGAGCTGATTGAGACGCACCCAATTTTCTCAAATGAAACGGTAAATGCTCATGAAGTGACGATTTATGCGTTCGTGTCGGCAGAGACTACACGCGGCAGAGACTACAAGAGCGAGTGCGCACGTGCCCGTCATCCACACAGATGTATATTTATATTTATTCGGCTTCAGTCTGGAGCCCTGTGCTTAAATTAACACGGAAGCGACTGAACGCAGCTGCTATGGTGAGCTATTTTTAGAACAGACCCGCGGGCAACTCATGTGGTCCTTGCGAGCGACTCATGTTGTTGACCCCTGAGTCTAAGTCGTCGCTTTCCTCCTTCTTTTTAAACCCAAAGTGCTTCCACACATCTGCTTTTAAGCATGAAAGTGCTGGATTTATATTCGCCGCCATTTTCTTGAATCTCCTCGCTCTGACTCCGTAAACAAGAAGAGGTAGACGTCGGCGTCTGTGTAAAGTTAGTAGTACGGGTAACTTGCTCTACAGCGACACTAGCGGCTAGCTGACCAAATCACTCTTCCTGCAACGCGAATGGGGTAAACACAGGGATTTGAATGAGTCTTATGTATCGATACTCGCGGCTTAAAAATCGATACTTTCTTGGGGAAAAAAATCTCGATTTATATTGCAGAATCGATACAATTGCTCAGCCTTCCACCATATCTTAACATGTTCTGTATATGGTAGCGGTGCTATATAGCACCTTAGTCAAAGAACCGGTAAAGAACCTCTGAAGAACCACTGAAGCACCAAAATTGGTGCTATATAGCACTTAAAAAGGTTCCCCTATGATTACGAGCCAAGAACCATTTTTGGTGCCATATAGAACCTTTTTTTATAGTGTAGGAGAATTTTAGCCATTACACTGTTAGCATGGTAAACACCTTAAAATGAATGGTTTTTGTAAATGCATCGATTTAGAACAATGTGAACGAACTCTAAGAAACGCTCCTGATCAGTGTGTGGTGGACATGACCCTAAAACAGCCCAATTATATAGGACATCAGTTAGTCCCAGACCAGTTAGTCATTCAGATAACTAGCCATTATTGTATGCAATTTTGCACATTCCTAGAATACATATATGGAATAGGACATTTTTCCTCTTCATGGGGGCTACATGAAAAGCAAAGAAAAGAGCGGAGAAAGGGGGAACATTGAAGGAGGATGGAATTCTGAGAGAGGGAGAGAAGGAAAACTAGGTCAAGTCACATGACTGAGTGATCAACTGTAGGCAGGATTACATTTCTACAGCATGTGCCCATTTACAAAACAAATGTTGACTGCCGCTTTATCTGCGTTTTGTGAGGGGCTGAGCAGGGAATGAGGGAAGGGGGCGGGTCCAGATCAGTGAGGCGCGAGATATTCAATGATGTGTGTGCTGTGTGAACAGCGAGTTAAACACACAGTCAGAAACAGTGGCATTCTCTCAGACAGAAGAGAGACTGCTGTCTGAGTGGACAGGAAGAGACGGTCATAACATAACTGCACAATTCTGCTTTAAAAATGTCCAAATATACATCAACTGCCTTTTGCACAGTGCATTTAGCTTTGGGGTTATTTTTGGGGTCTGTATAAATAAACGCAGACATAAATGCAGGTATTACGTTCCTGGTTAAAACGGAAGTGTGTGTTCCGTTTATTCTAAACGCACAGTTCTGTCATATGCAGCTTTAAATGCTTAATCTCTTTAAAGCAGGATGGCTTCTGATAGGCTGTTAATGTTTTCATCGTTCATCATTGTGAGAGTGATTCCACCCATATAATTTCTCGGTTTATCGTTATAGTTGTGGCATGAACTCTGCTATTCTTTTAGATTTAGACCGATTTTAAAAATCTTTATCAATATAGTTATCATCCTTGGCGTGAGCAGGCCTTTAAAAAAAAGCCTCTAATTGAACATGTCCAAACCAGGGGAGAAGCTACGGGTGGTGGGACCACCCAGAATGACAGCTGACATTTAAAAAATGTATTACACAATTTTCTTAACGTTTTACAATTCCTCGATAATTATCCTAATATTAACAAGAATATGTTCATTAGTATCTTCATAACATTACTACTGGCGTGACGTAATTGATGTTCTTCACGCCAATATTTGGATTCCAACTATCAGTGCTCTTTTTAAGTTATTACAAAAATGGCTAAACAGCTACCTTTCACACTCACAAAAAGTCTAAACAAAGTTGACAGTATGCCTTAATTTTAACTAAAATATAACTAGAATTACAACGATATCTTTAATTTAAAACCCAGCCCATTCAGACTTGTTTAGAACAGACATTAGCCATAAGGTAAAACATGGGTAGGTTTTTAGTCTGGCCTGCTTACGCAATATTTGCATTTAATATTTGTGAGCAAGAGGCTTTCTGAACTGTACATAGTCTACATTTATGTACTGTTCTAGCAAAGGTTTCTCTTCGTGATATAGTTTTTAACAGTACTCGGGTTGGGGGGGAATGGAACAAAAAGCTGAGAAAATCCCGTTTTTGTCAAAGACTACATCCAGATCAGATTCAGAGTGATGATCAAACACAGATGGAGTAGATCGAGTCCAACATCTAATGCTTGCACAGTCCTGTACCTCGTCCTGGGTCGACATTTCATTCAGTATATTAGGCAGTTTTGATTTAGATGATGTTTAATGTTGATAATCACATTATTTTACATATGCATCTGCTTACATACGATCACTTGTTTTATTTGCATCTTCTTCGCCTGTGTTTTGATCAGGAGATTCAGTACTCATTCAGAAGATGGTAATAGCACCCCCTAACGTATAACAGTGGAAACACGGAGAATTCGGTGTTTGGCGGGGAAGCGTTTTATCATAAATAACGGAAAATTCTGTGTTTGGATGGGAAAGATTTAAAGGTGAAGTATGGTTTCTGCGACATATAATTGCACATTTGCAATTACAAAAAAAAAAGCAACCTTGAGAACACGCGCCGCACCTCCACCAGCTCAAACATCTTTTATGGGTGCTTCCGTGCTTGTGAAGGCATATCTCAACAGGTAAAAGTAGACTACATTCAATAAAAGGTCCAACATATGAGGAATACCTTTAGCTGTATTGCTATGTGTCATGTAAGTAATTGAGTAGGCTAAACACTGTCTAGAGCGAACACAAGCATCTCTCTTATAATAAACCCAATCAACGGGTCTGCACCGGGCAAATTTTTTGGCATGATGAGCCACAGTAAGCCAAAGTAAACATTATAAACTGGAACATTTGTCTTGTCATGTTGTATTGAAGGGTACATTGTAGGGCGTTCCATCCCAATGCTCCATTAGCTTTGACCTGGTTCATCTTTATCTTAAACACTTCACCGATAAGTCATGGGTGTTTTTTTCCCTTCCAAATTAAGCCGGTTGAAAAACAAAGCACGATGAAATTATTCCGGCCCACCCACACACCCTTATAGAGGCCCACCCATCATCCACTTTCTGCATCCACCACTGGTCTAGACACACAACAATAATGAGTTTTAAAACAATAAAAACAACAATAATTTCAAAATTATCTACAAATGATCTATGATACAAATGAGCTGATCTACAAATTAAATGCATGTAAAATACATGTTCATGTACTTGTTTTAAGCATAAATCCAGACAAGGTGTAAAAAAACAAAACAAAAAAACAGGGGAATAAAAGCTGCATCTGCATCTAGGGAAGTGTAGTTAATGCAGGGTGACATCTCACGAGAGGCAAATGTCATGGGTCTAAGCTGACAACAAGCAGAAAAAAAAAGTGTGAATGCCAATCAAACATGCATTGCCGATTCATCCAATCATAAGACGGGTTAGTGTTTAGAAGCTCCGCCTACAGTGTGCGAATTACACAGTCACATTCTGTGGCTGGTGGTCTATGAACTTAAAACTATGACTTAAAAAACAAGGTCAGGGTCTGGGTTTACTGACAATCAAAAGTCACCTTTTCCTTTTATAACAGTGACAAGCTCTAAAACATTAAACTTCCCTGATGCCTTAGTGTTTTTTGTGAGATTGGAAAAGCTCAGTCAGCATTCAGGCAAGAATAGAGCGCCCAAATAAATAAATAAAAATAGCATTGAAGAACACAAAAACAAGAGACCCCAATATCAGATACTAAACAAGAGTGACAGGATGTCATTTAGGTTTAGGAACAAAACGCTGCCCTAAAATCTGAACGAATGTAGCAACAGCGTTTAGTTTGAGTGAATAACGTGCAAGCACACGTATGTGAGTACAACACATCCATTCGGCCGCTTCTCTTCTTGATCCATTGATAATGTATAAAGACACAGTTTGAGAACAACCCACTTGGCCCAAAACCACATTGGTGGTGTAGCCTATGGTTCAGTTCAGGACAGCGACTGTAGATACACGCCATGCCCGTCGTGTTCTAGGAATGCTGATAGAAAAATCCTGATTTGTGCTGCGTTGGAGGACGTGGTGGGGTGTGTACAGCGAGGACTGGGAATTAAATAATGTAGAGAAGCAACACACACACACATATATACACGCACACTCAATGATGATGTGTATCAGCCTCTCCCTGCTGTTCCCGATGCAGTCAGGCAGAAAGATCTAGGCCATCTGCACAGCAACACAGAGAAAATAGCTCTGCGCGCAGACAGAGGGGGACACGATTAACCAACTGGCTGCATTTTTTCTATCTCTCTGAAAAGAGATGGAGTGAGAGACAGACATAAAAACAGAGAGCGCTAAAATTGAAATGGGCTTTTAGAAAAAGAAAAAAAAACCACTTCTTTAGACGTCCGTCATAAGCAGGCACCGGAGAGAGTGACAGGTCAAGAAATCGCAATGGCAAAGGAAAAATTCCCACCTAATGAGGCATGACAGTTCAGTAAAGGAAAATATATCACTTTAAAACCCTGTACATGCAACAGTAGTCTAACTAGTGCTGCAGAACCTTCAGTAAAAAGTGCTTCTCAACCTTTTTGACTCGAAGGCCCTTCTGTCTACAATATTTGGCCCCACGACTTTTCCAATTATTTGGGATTTTCTTTTCCATCAAATTAGGCCTCCTTAAATATCTAGGTTTTCAAGATTGTGTGAATACAAGAATATTATGACAAAAAAAGTCTTAATTATTATAAGTAATAATGTTGAGAAATGTATTAATAATATTAAGAAAAATCTAAGAAAATATTTGCAAATGTCTATACTGCCTAAAGAAATTGAGAATATACATTTTTGGGCTTGTAGTCCTTATCATTCAGGCAAAAATAATAATCATAACAGAATCAGTAGTTATTACCTGGCTCTCTTGAATCCTTGATTCTGATAGGTCGATCATTGCATTCAGAATAGGGACCAATAAACTGTATTTGCTTCACACAGTAGCTTGCTTTCCTCAGCAGTCTCTTATTTCTCATATTAGGATATAACAATTGACCTCTAAATCAATAACTTAAGTTTATTTATTTGGCAAGAAGCTGTTTTAGAAGCAGAATCAAATATGCCAATTCTTAAAAATCTTTTTAAAGAGTCTTATAAAACCTCAGCTATAGTAAAGTCATGTCCTACGAGAGACTAATGTGCTGTTGTTCTCTGCCTAGAAAGATGAAAAATTCTGACGTCTGTCAGTCTGGGATGTGAGTCATCTAAAGTGAAACCCGCTGCCTCATGTGGATCAGAACACACGCTCAATCCACTGAAGTCTTTTAAAACAGAATTTTAATTCCCTGACCCAAGAGGTTCAGCGCAGGCAAGGTTACCATCACACATCAAAGCTGCTTTCAACATAAAAAGCTGACAATTACGGCTTGGATTTATGTCTGAGATTGATTTATTTTCATGTTTACATTCAGCTTTCAAAAGAAACTCTGCTAATTATGGAAGTTAAATGCACATGGTTCTTTGAGACGGATATTATGTCATGTAGCAAGTAGCTCATGTAGGACAGACTGTCATCGTTCCAAGAAGTTCCAAAAACGTTATATATTTTGACACATTTTATATATAGTGAAGAAACTGTTTTCCCAGAACCATGGTCTTGCAAGTTACGGTGCTTACGTTCGAATCCAGCCTGCAGCACTTCGCGATAATGGTACATTTTTTTGGTATTATTTCTCATGCTATGAATAAGGGCTCTTAATAATCTCATATACACACATATACACCAATCAGGCATAACATTTGCTGCCAAAACAGCTCTGACCCATTGAGGCATGGACTCCTAAAGGTGTGCTGTGGTATCTGGCACCAAGATGTTAGCAGCATATCCTTTAAGTCCTATAAGTTGCAAGGTGGGGCCTCCATGGATCAGACTTGTTTGTTCGGCACATCCCACAGATGCTCGATTGGATTGAAATCTGGGGAATTTGGAGGTGCACACGCACCCGGCCATCCTCGTGATGTAAAAGAATGTTCTGTGGTCCAGTTCTGATGCTCACGTGCCCACTGTTGACGCTTTCAGCGTTGGACAGGAGTCAGCATGGACACCCTGACTGGTCTGCGGCTATGCAGCTCCATACGCAACAAAAAGAGATGCACTGTGTATTCTGACACCTTTCTATCAGAACCAGCATTAACTTCTTGAGCAATTTGAGCTACAGTAGTAGTCTTGTTTGATCTTGTTGAAAAGTCGTCTGTTTGATCGGACCACACGGCCCAGCTTTTGCTCCCCACGTGCATCAATGAGCTTTGGCCGCCCATGACCCTGTCATCGGTTCACCACTGTTCCCTCCTTGGACCACTTTTGATAGATACTGACCACTGCAGACCCCACAAGAGCTGCAGTTTTGGAGATGCTCTGACCGAGTCGTCTAGCCATCACAATTTGGCTCTTGTCAAACTCGCTCAAATCCTTACGCTTGCCCATTTTTACTGCTTCTAACACATCAACTTTAAGGACAAAATGTTCACTTGCTGCCCAATATATCCCACTCACTAACAGGTGCCGTGATGAAGAGATGATCAGCTTTCAGAAGTGTTATTCACTTCACATAATGTTATGCCTGATCGGTATATACTGTATATGTGTGCATACACGTTCCCATACCTGGTGCAGGTAATGTTTTAACACAGACTTCATTATACACACATATAAATTAATTTTTCTTTTGAATTTTGGGGTGATATAAGTCCTAGACGGTTTAGTGATATTAATTAAAAAACATGAAAAAGGTGCTTTTCAACTAGGTTTAGCGGCTGTTGTTGTGGTGGTACTGTTACGGCCGGCCTTCTCACTGGAGGTTTATGGGGAGTTGAGTTTCACTGGTGCTCACTCTCCGTCTCTCACCTCAGTGTCACTTAATTAGCCCGCCTGCACAAAGGGAAACCAGGCACAAGAGCCCAATTTAGACCACAATAAAGTCTGGAATGACTCGACCCGCACTGTAATAGGAGTCCAAACCCCCCTTCATTTACGTGCCAGAGACGTTCCTGGGACTTTGAAGATGCCGAAAACTGAGCAGAGGGGAAAAAAAGGCTAAATCAAAGGAGGGACCCATAAATTCCATGAGATTCCTCCAGATGTTTCAAAAAATATTTGCTGAAGCATTCCAGATGTGCCATCTTTTAGTTCCCCTTAGCTCTTTCTAAGATTTTGATTTTTTATAATTGCAAAGAAACTCACAATAAGCTTTAAACATATAATAGATGAGAGAGAAAAAAAAGAACTAAGACCAGAAAATATGTGGTGTTGCTTCAGGTCTCAAAACTGATGAATTTTTCCATTTTCCCAAGAGAAACTAAGCAAGATGTTTGCAAAGTTCCCTACTGTTGCAGTTCCCCGACACACTCCTGTGTGCCAGCGCTGCGTACTCCCCACAGGCTGCGACCTGGCCATGACCCCTGACCTTGCAACATAAGCGCTCTGTGCCTAGTTGTTCTGCTTTAATCGCAGCTTTTAAAATGAGCCGTCGTATTCAAACAGTGCCAGATCATCACACACACACACACACACCTGCGTAAACTAACTAACCCTCCAGCTGGTGCTTAGGCTCTGATCTGGTTTTTATAATGTGAAGCGGTCTCATGTTACTTATTCTAGTCTGAAACAGAAGAAACCATCCTAAATGTGACACTTACACTTGCCGGGTGCCGTTTCTGCAGGCGCTGGAATGTAAGCCTTCTGGTATGCAACAAATTGACGTGAAAGAAACTGCCAGCGCCTGCCCGTCTGCCTATCTGTTCTACTGTCTTCCTGTCTATATTGCCCAACTCTCAGCAGAAGATTTTGCCACAGGCCTTCTCAAACTCCACCGTAAACACGTTTCTCAGCCCAGACCGCTGCCTAACAAATACTGAGTGGAAGTTGCACTTGCATTTCCAATGCAAACAACTACTCAGGAACGACTGCCAAACCACAATTACCTCCCACAATGCAGCGAGTGCTAAAATACTCTACCTATCCAGTATGAACCCACGTCACACACACACCACTGATTCTTGAAATTATTATTTTGAACTCTATCTGCCTTTTAAAAATAGCAACCATTTCACTTGCATATTAATCAGAGGATCATTTTCTCCTTATCAAAATTATGACAACTCCCACTAAAATCACCTGTTCTAACTCTTATACTTCATATAACAAACATTTTATAAAAATATATATTATAAAATAAAGAAAATTATTTCTTTATTTTTATATGATTATTTAAAATACTGTATTTCTATATAATTTAAATAAAATAATGAAAACATAATATAATAATATATAATATTAAACATAATATTAATAAAATAATAATTATAAAATACTTTAAAAACAATGAAAAATAAGTATAAATGTAATAAAATATATAGAAATTAAACTTAATGATTTAATATACATTTAAAATAAACATTATTTAAAATAATTACATTATACAAAATATATTCAATAATATTCTAAAACAATACTATGCATCTAAACATAATATTTGATATATAATAAAACTTAGTCAAATCTGCAAACGCAAGGCAAGTGGACTTTGACCTCAATACCAAAACTACGTCTGGTATTACTACCACTCACACTAGCCACTTTGGCGGTTGAACTTATTATTCTCAAAAGCCACCTGTAATCGCGTTGCGCATTATAACCAGCCATACGTGTTTCTAATAATCAGAGGCGTTCAGATTAGCCGTTTAGCGCGCTCTCACTCCCTAAAATCTGCACTCAAAACGTGCTATGTACGGAGGAGATTCATTCATCATACAGTGGTTGGCTGTTTTTGTTCTATTTCAGCAGCAAAAATAGTTTCAAACAAACACCGTAGAACCACAGCACATCTGATATGACTGGCATAATTTGTGGACCGTCTCTAAAGTTAGAACATTGATATACATTTTTTTTAACATTTTTATGCATTTGGCAGATGCTTTTATCCAAAGCGACTTACATTGCATTCAAGGTACACATTTTACATTTTGTCAGTTCTTGCTTTCCATAGGAATCGAACCCATGACCTTGGCGTTGCTAGCGCCATGCTCTACTGTTTGAGCTACAGGAAAGCCATATACACGTTTCTAACTTCAATAAGCATTTGAAGAGAATGACCTGGAGTCATAAAACGAGCTGTAAAGTATTCATCTACGTGTCAGGTATGATGCACACCTTTTGGATTTTTGATATTTAATAAAATAAACTGTCAAATCATATGAAAATATGGATATGCATTATTTCACCAGGATACCGTTTGGGCTCGTACACAAAATATGCTAGATTTAAATGTGTCATAGCTGATAGAACACTGTAAATATATTCTCAAGCAATATTCTCATCAAAGATAATATTTGAGATTATATTTTTAAAAAGTGCTTAGAGCTGCTTGATTTATTTGCTGTTTGTTGATTTTCAAATATAAAACTTGCTGAAATGTTTCAAGTGTGTGCATTTGTGCTTTATGAAAACCGTGATAATATTGATAACCATGATAATTTGGGTCACTATAATTGTGATGTGAAATTTCCATACCGTTTCATCCCTATACTAGAATCACTTAAGACACACACACTCCCTGAAGTGATAGGTAGTAACTGGCTCACACACCTCCAAGATTAAAAGGCCTCTCAGCTGGAGTGAGCCGCAGCTCAACAGCCACTTGACAAATAGCAGTGGCGCTCACAGCAAATGGGTAATAAGAGGTTGTGCTCTTTCGCTGCATGAGCGAGGGGAAGGCAGTGAGGTCAGAAGGCACCAGAGCACCATTTCTCGCTGCAATGGCCGGATCTGTGAAAGAGACACCATCTCTGACACATGCCATGACTTATGTAAACAGATATACACCCACACTACCTCCACCATCATCTTATACCTCATGGAGACGTACTCAGCCATAGCAGAGAGGGAGTGAGATCTCTGACATGTCTCAAAGTACATTTGAAGCCCAAGTGAAAGTCTGGAGTTGACGTGAATGAACTGTAAATCACACTCGCAGGCCCGCCGGTAAAAGCAGAGGCCTTGTTTGGGCAAAACATAAATTGTGAGGGTAAAAGGGCACCTGATTTAGTCAAAAAACTGATGTGAAGGACAGCGTTCATGCTCCAGCAGCAGAGTTGCCATCTAATTGCATACAAATCCCTTCATCTTATCTTTGTTATCATATTTTGGTTGGTGTAACAGATATGGATTATCATAATTGCAATCATGGTCCTTAATCTGCTGGTGCTGGGTTGATATAGGCTCTCCAGTGAAAGCTGCAGCATTAGTGGACAAAACCCCCCACATAGTACACACTAACACACTAAAGCCCAGTGGGGGTTTTTTTGCCCGTTAATATGTTGATACTTGTCAGATTGCAGTATATGAGCCCTGGAATCTTGGGTAAAAGCTAAAGCCGACTGCATGACTTTCACAGAGTTTTACAGATTTTGACTGGGCACTCAATCGTGTTCTCATTTTCATGCAAAATTGAAACAAGCAAGCCCC
Organism: Romanogobio albipinnatus; assembly: GCA_023566225.1. Classification (NCBI taxonomy): domain Eukaryota; kingdom Metazoa; phylum Chordata; class Actinopteri; order Cypriniformes; family Gobionidae; genus Romanogobio; species Romanogobio albipinnatus. The sequence goes on from CM042255.1 coordinate 31,384,819, forward strand.
TGTGATAATGTTGCCAATGTTTTGCATAGAAAATCAAAAGGAAAGCATCTGGAGTCTGTCAGACATGTATGATAATGTTTAAAAAAGCTAATTTAAGGTAATTTTATGATGATAACATGAAAGGAACTCTATAATAAGGTCTTTACAACTGAATATCATATAGAAAAGCTTGCACCAACATTTATTGGCCATCACGGTTAAACTTTATATCTGTGTTACAGTGTAATTACACATTTAAGTACAGAGTAATAATAATGAAATACATACACTTACTATAGGGTTAGGATTATGGTATGGTTTAGGGTTAGTAGCATGTAATCATGCACAATTTATAGCAATTGCTATAGTAACAAGGACATTGTAAAATAAAGTGTTACCACCATCACTATTGTAGGACCAATCACACTATTTTGGACTTTTGTCTAAAGGTTCAAGTGGACGAAATGATTGGAAAAATCCAGCATATGTTACCGGAGAGAAGTCTGTCATTACACCAGAGGAGAGATCAAAATATATTTTGATTAATTGATGAATTATAAGGTAAAATAAATTGGATGATTAGTTCACAATAAGATCAATAACATGCATTTAGAAAATATATTGGGTGAATTTGCATTTTAATACCATCTAGTAGGGATGCACATAAATAAAAATTCCAGGCAGAAACTGAAAATTCAGAATGCACCCGGCAGAAAACCGAAACAGATCAATCAAGCGTTTAAATAAAACGTATTTAATAATCAACACCGAATTGTAATAATCATCTGAGTTGTACAGATATTTAAATTGCACCAGTTTTTATATCAAATTTTTAATAGCAATTGTTTCTACTCCAGTTTTTCAGTGAAATATAAACATTTATACAACAATAAACTGTAATAACTTGTTTTCATGACATTTATTCAAACAATAATGAAGACATGGCTAACAGATTAAGTACAAATATAATACAGTGCATATATTTAGTAAAATGCTTTTTTTAAACTTTCTAGCTAACTAATACGTTTATGGGTATTAAGTTGAGACATTGCTTCATATAAAGGTAACAATGCACAAAGCTTTTGGCGATTATTGGATGGCAGGCATGCTACAAAAAGATTTTAGATTTAAGTAACCATATCATCACAGATTAAAATTGAGAGGTAGTGTCCACACAGCTGCCATGTTTACCTGTTGTAGCTTATTCACGTTGTGGGACAATGGTTTTAAATTAGGCTGAACACAATCAAAACCTCTGTTTCAATCACTAATTTCGGCCATCCAAAATCATTTCGGCCTGAAACCAAAAATAGCTGTTTCAGCAAAACATTTTCCGGTAGCTGAAATTTTAGTGCATCCCTAATGGCAACTTTAAGCAATAAAAGACCTAGACTTGCATGAAAGACCTGCCCTAGGGTTGTCACGGTACCAAAATGTCATTAGTTGCTACCAATATCAATAATCTTGCAGTTCTCTGTACCAATTTCAGAACCAGAGCAAAAGCCGTTAAATTAAGTATTTTAAAGAGCATATTGCAGGTTAAATTGTTTTCAAAATCAATATATAACTTTAATATGAAAAGTTAATGCAGGATTTTAAAGGGGTGGTAAAGCACACTCTTTCGAAGGCTTGATTGTGTTTGTGGGCTGCACTGTAACATGTGTTCATGCTTCGTTTTAAAAAAATTGCATTATTTTTCATATATTTGACCTTTATTCTACACTGCTCTGTCCCTCCTTGTAAAAACGGTCTGATGGTTTCCGGATTCTGTGAAGCCAGTCCCTCAAAAATACGCAATGGGCTCTGATTGGTTAGCTGGCCCAGTGTGTTGTGATTGGCTAACCGCCCGCCTAGAGCACGTTTATCAGAACGTCACGCCCCTTACCTTCGCCGGTAGCCTCAAGCTAAACCTGTGCTTCGGGTACAATAGCGTCAATAAAACCATACCAATTTGAGCCCGAATCAGACCCAGACAATTTTAGTGAAGATGATCGAGCAGAACCTGTTCAGTCCTCAAGAGTAAAGACTGCGGATCTATAGTGATCGATTTGCCAAATATCTGTTGCAAGAACGAACACTTAACATTGGCTTTACTAGTAGCCAAATCAAACACAGAACCATGTTTAGCATGCCTGTAGATAAACAATACATAAAAGATCTAATCAAAGAATAATTTACACTAATGCCAAGTTCGCTGTTGAGATTTTACACCGTTTGTAACGTTAGGTGTTTGTCGGATAACGTTAATATGAATGAGCATTTAACAAACTGATTTGCAGAGCAGCGTTGTCATCTGTGTACTTCCTTGCTACAACATAGACTACAATTAACAACACAAACTATTACAGGAAAACACATAGACGAAAAATAAATCCTACTTACAGTTTGTGGCCCGTAAACAGCTTCTTTTAATCCATCTTTCAGGACAAGCCGTTGTGCGAATCCCGCTTTCATAGCGCTCGTGAAGATTGTGGAGCTTTGCTCCGTGAGATGAGCCGCGGTCATCCGCGCGCGCCCGTCTCTTGCGGCGTTCACACCGGACGTGAATAAATCGCGCTATTCGCGCGAAGGTGGACGCTTGAACATTTTGAGTTTACTCGCTTCATTCGCGCGTGACATTCACTTCACAACAGACGCAAATTCGCGTCATAGGAGGGACTTCTGCCAGCGGCTCGTCTCGGTGAGAAATGACTGACATGGGCTGTGTTTACGTCTTTTTTTGTTAAAATGTACTGTTAATGTGTGACAAAACGGAGTTTTAAGACTTTTTCAGTCGATAATGTAGTTGTTTAAAGCTCAAATCTGTGGTTTATTTATATAAAGTGCGCCTAATAGTACATTTTATCTGGCGTTTCCGGAGTTGTGAGCTCCAGCGGATCAGCGGCGCTTACACTGGCTGGTTTATCTCGTGCATCTGAACCGCAGCTCCTGTATAGCAAATACAGACGAATATTGTCCATTATGTCACATTTTCTGGTCTTCTCCTCTGACCCCTGTCTGTCTCGTGCTTTGATTTCGTCGGCATTGGCATCAACACTCTCCAGCCTACTAACTAGCCTACCACAACTACTATTCCTCGCTGCGATTCAAAATGGCCTCGCCCCTCCTTATTTCATATTCTCGGAGGAGGGGTTTATGTAAATATTGGGACTGGTGATGTCAGCACACCCTGGAGGAATGTGTAGTAGTCCCTACCGGCCGTTTGCTGTAGTCCTTAGAAATCGATTTCTTTAAAAGCAAATATCTCCCTTTGCTTTAAACTTTGAACGTTGTAACTTTGCAGATGTTGTTTATGCTCAAACAGCAACATTACACACTAGCTAAAGTTAGAAAAGTGAAATCGTGGTTTACCACCCCTTTAAATGTTTTTAAAAGAAATGAGGGCACAAATTTGGTAGATAAAGTGACCGTTTCTTTTTTACGCGTTATTTTACATCACAAGAGGGAGTTGTTTGCCGGGCTCTGCGTTGGCTCAGTGCAGAGTAGGTTGGTATTCAGTAAGAGTCTGTGTGTTTTCTGTAGTTTTTATAATTTTTATTGCTTATCGTCATGGTAAATTATTGTGTTTGTGGTGGTTACACAAACTCCAGCCTGTCAGGACGTCGAGTCCACAGGTATCCTAATAAGAAAAAGGACGGTGATATCTTCCATGCCCTGGTGGCATATTGTGCGGGTGAAGAGACGAAACTCCACTTCTGCATAAACGCGGAGGTGTGTAGCATTCACTTTAAACAGGAGCATTATCATCCCCGGCGATATGATGTGCTCAACATTGTAATACTCCTGTAAAGGATGATATTAAATTAATAAACATCCCCATGCGATGCTTCTTCGCCGTTGTTTTTATGTAAATCAATTTCAACATTGATGAATACAAATTATGTACATTAAAACAATCGCATACAGTCTTACCCTTACACAAACATCAATAATACTATACTGTCTGTGGTTCGGCCGCTTATCACTGACAATCATCTCATTTTCCGATTCAATCACACATTTAAATATGGCTGTCAATCCAGAAACGTTGCTTCTGTGTACTTAGCAGCATGAAAAACTAAACTGGTATTCAGAATGTGAATGTGTAATAAAGCAAGAGAAGAAGAGCCCACACTTTAGAATTACTAAAGCTATGCTCACCGTATTCTGCACACTCACGAAAACTCCCGTTATAACAAAAAAGTTGTCTAAATCGCACAATGACTATCTTATTTACAACATGTTTTACACTTTGTTGGTTATAATGAAATCATTTGTGAGTGTGTGGCTCATGCTGAACAAAACCTTGTGCGCTTTGAGCAGTGTTAAGCAGATTCTGACCAACTTACTGGCTAACGTGGTCAACAGATATGATTGTGATTTGCTACTATCCTCATCACTTGTAAAAACCTGCTGTAAATAGAAACCGTTGACACTCAGAGAGCTCTCAAACAAACACTATCAAGAGCATTTGAAAGCAGCATCTATCAACAAGTACTGAATATACAGGGTACTACCAATACAAACAATTGTATACCGGTAGTATCGGCACATTTGACAAGCCTATTCTGCCCTATGATGAAAATAAAATAATGGCCAAAACTGTATAGTGTTCACTGCTCTGAACACACCATGCCACTTCGTCCCAAGAACAGTCACAGACACCTTGGTTCACACGAGGAAACCTACAGTCATTACTGTGATTTAAAACAATCTAAACCATGTGTCGCTCCGCCTTCAGAAAGAGATAGAAGACTACTTCACATTTATGTCAGTGCGTTTTAATTAACGGCTGTGTGATAAAGGCTAATGTCACTGCGCTGGAATATGAATTCTACACTGTAGAGTTGCTTATGATTAATGGCCTGCAGTTCTGACACACAGGGTGCAGGATCAGTCCCAAACAGCCTTGAATTCATTGGTCCAAAATCCCACATTAACACACATGTCCTGACTGGGTGTATACGTCCTGTTTTGGATTAAAGGGCACCAGATGAAATATTGATACATTTGCTAAAACCTACCATAATGCGTGGGCATGCGAAACCTGACACAAGCTTGCAGAGAATAAATATAAAAAAAAGATTTCCTCTGCAGCCACACAATGTATGTGGCGCTGTCACTGGCTAGCACCTAATGAGGTGTTACGCCGGTTTCACACTGCACGTGCAAGTAGTGCGGTTGCAGCGCAGAACTGTGCATATGAAGAGCGGGAGCAGCGCACGTCCGTTGTGCTTTCACACTGGCTGCAATTGTCGCGCGCAGCTGAACCATGGAGTGCGTACTGCAAATAGAGATGAGTATCGACCCCTGTATGTGTGAAACCAGCCTTAAACAGCCCTCCTCAAAGATGATATCTGAAAGTTTGCATTTTGACCGAACCACCTCAAATATACCCCACAAGAAGCATTGAATTTGACTCCATGCAAAGAGTCCATGTTTGTATTCTAATTTTCAAGTATTTGACAGGTAAATTCGGATTTTGCTTCCAAAAGACCAGCAAACCTGTTATATACATTACCATTTTAAAGTTGAGTCTGTAAAATGTCATGTTTTTTTAAAGGGGGGTCTAATGCAGGGCTCGCAAAATTTCAAAATCTCTTCCAATTCTGGTAGTCTGAAATTAATTTAACTAGCCCGAATAAAAAAGGAATATTTTTATGTAGAAAATACAACATGGATTATACAATACAATACAAATGGATTTTGTTCTATATTTGGTTCTACCTGAACTGAAATTTCTATGAATTGCTGTCTTCACCTTGCCTGAAACACCATCTTAAATCTATGCGCCTCTTAACATTTTAACACACGCACACACACAGTTTTCTCCGCTGTAGGCTTTATTAATTTATTGTCAGATACATAGAGCGATTCACGGCCGTTACACATCACATAGGCTACCCAACACTTGATTCGTCCTGTTAAACTACTTCACTAAAACGCTTCATGTTACTTGACTTTCCTTCCTTTTGTTTTTAATTTGGTAAATTCTGCAAATTAGTACCTGAAAAAAAAAAAAAAAAAAGATTTACACAAGACCCTTTACACATTTCCGGGTTTCTCAGAGCGGAAGTCATCATAGTTGGGTTAACTTTTATAGCAGTGAATGAGAGTATACATTAAATATATTTTTTGTCTCCCCATTTGCTCAAATACACAAAAGAAAAACTCCACAGAGAAAAAAAAAGCGGGGAAAAATAGAGTGAGATTGATAACGGCAGTGAAAAGAGAGAAAGATGTTCATTTTTACCAACACTCCCATAGACGCTGTATTAGAAACATCCTCACAGCAGCGGTAACTTGTTTTTTGTAATTTGAAGCAAAAGTAATATAATACAAAGTGTTAGTGTTATAAATGTACATACTTAAAAAATAAATGTTTTTAAATACAAAAAACTTTGCAGGATTTACGATATTGATGACACGCCATCACAGGGGGTCTATTATTATGTGGTAAAATTCTTATCAGAATAATTTCTGTTAAGTTAGTGTATATTTTTAGATAAAACTGTTAAGTATATCTTATGTAGGGCGTGAGAACATCAACCAGAGCAAGAGCAAGAGAACGTCCATCAACGAGCTTCGTTCGGGTTACGGAAGTCATCGGCAGCGCTGTCATTTTGTTTTTGGACCACAAAATCAACAATGTCACTAAAGAAGTGTGTTTTTGGGTGTGAGGGAAAGATAACCATGTTCAGCTTCCCAAATAACCCAGCCTTACCCCGCCACCGGCGAGAGCGTCAAAATTCACTCTGGCCGCCCTGCCATCGACGCTGTAGAAAGATTTGTGGACCCACCACAGCAATGATCAACCACTCCATTTTGCTTGGGAACCAAAGTTTACAGCATGGCACTTTCTGGAATCATCTCAAGCGGAGCACTTCTACGTTCTGATTGGTAGCCGCCTGGTTGCTGCCGAACCGTGTCACAGCTCATTACCATAAAGTTGAGCTGATTTCAACTCTCCTCGATGCCCCAAATCGTCCAAGGCGCACCACGCCGCTCTCGCCGGAGCTCTCCGCTGGCTCCCATTGAAAATGAATGACTTCCGGCCACTTTGATGCTCTCGCCGTCGGCGGTGTGAACGCACAGTTAAAGGGTAACTTCAGTGATTTAGCATTAGGCTTTGTATCAGTAGAAACCCGGTAGTATATTCAAATTATGGTACTTTCCCCCCTCATATCCCCCTGAGACGAGAGAATTATGAATTTTATTTCTGGAAAAATTAACCAGAGGCTAAAGACTACAGCCACTAGATGGCGCTGTTCTGCATGTTATCAACCCGCCCATAGGGGAGAAATCTCACGCACAGAATGTAAGACACAGACGGCCGCATAGACAATCATCATAACGGAGCGTGGTGCAGAGTAAAGTGAGTGTTTCAACTTTTCAATGAATTCCTGTGATAGTTTAGCTTCCATATGCAATCTGAAAACGTGCCAGAATGGCGCTTAACGTTACCTCAGTTCTGCTCAGCTCTTCGTGATGAATGAAATCTGACTCCTGCTGCGTCTTTGCCGTGACTTTCGTTCGGCTCATTCACACTTTATTGAAAAGACAAGTTAAGTTTTTAATTGTAGTGTTTATTCTCTAACTGAACAAAATGATTGTATTAATATGAAGATCCAAACGACGGTGTACTGAGTGGCCTCGTAGGGCAGCGAAGCAAGTGCATTCTGGGAGTTTGGTGTCTTTCATCCACATGAGACAAAAATACATTTTCTGTCTTTTCTCAGTCTAGAAGGCACCAAATTCGAAACTAATTTCACATTTCTACTGCATAAATGACCCAGTTTAAATACAAAGCTTAATGCTAAATCATTGAAGTTACCCTTTAAGGAAACTTTAAGGAAACCTTTTTTTACAGAGTATCAACGGAGTTCTGCAAGTGTGTTGTTTGTTACTGGTCATGAGTCGAAACTGCATCAAATGTCTGTGTTTTGTTGGCAATCGACACATAAGTGCATATACAGATTTCCTTCTCTCATTATTCATACTAATAAGTAGTGAAAACTCAAAATAAAAATATATTGTTCTTTGGATGCACAACTTAAGTTCAATCAAATCAGTCAAAAAGAGCATCTTAGGGAAGTATGAATGAACTTGACTTACCCAGAGCGAGCTGATTAAACAACAAACAAAAAAAATCCTTATCTATCGCATCAGTTACTTTTACATAATCAAAGCGCACAATATCAGTCCTATCAGACCGTGATAAATGTATAAAGCAAGGGTTCACAGTATAACGTGCATTATAGTTTATCATCTGTCGTAACGTTGTGAAAACTCAATTCTGGAAGTCCAAAGCAAATCCTCCAGCTGATAAAAACGTATGGGGAGCGGAGGTCAACGTATGAGATTCATAGTCCACAGTTACCCTTAAAGATAAAACACTCATAACGGTCAGGGGCTGGAAAACTCACAAATTATTAACAAGGGTTTGACGCATGGCTGTCATAAACAACCGTTTTAGAGCTCCATTTCTGCACACAGCAGTAACCCGATTGTGAAACTCTGTATCATGGTTGAATGGAATCTCATCCCTGGAATGATCATCGTGATATAAACTTTTGACGTTACCCAAGTGGTCTAACAGCTCATGGACATGCGTTTTTGAATCGTGTCCTTCTAGGATAAATATTTGATGCGTGGATCTCCACACTCTAAGTCGGTGTACATCAACAAAAGATCTGATAAATGGTCTCTAGCTCTTTAAGCCATTAATATTCTCTTTAAAAAAAAGTCTCTAGTAAAAATGACAACTGTAGCCCGCTCACAAAAGGGGGGAAAAAAGCATCCGGCGAGAAACCTAATACTGCCCTGCCATAAAAATAAAATACTTGTATGGGTTTAAGAGGTAAACAGCCCACCCAGCCCCCAAATCAAAGCTCTTTAAACCGTACCCACGCCCAGCACCACCTTTGTTCCTGAATTATGGCCGACAGAGGAATGCACCCTCCTCAACTATGAATGTCACTCTCATCAAGACCATGAACTTCACTGACAGGGGCGGAGAGAAAAAACAAAACATAACCTTTTTTTTCAAAATGTGTTTTATTCTTATAGAACAAATGGTCCTTAAAAAGCCAAGGACAAAACCATCTACACCCTATGGATCTGCACATTAATTATCTACAGATAAACAGGGAGCGATTTCAGAAAGCAGAATTATGTTTTTATGACGCAATACTATCTTTCAGTCCCTAGTACATTCCTCTGTGATATACATAAAAGGGTTCATTAAATCCTTGCAGGCAAAAAAATAGACAAATATGAGGTATTTAGCACCTGTGCCTGAGGCTGAAAAAAAGTTAATAAACCCAACCTGTTCTGCACACTGCGCAATAAACAAAAACATCAGAAGTATATCTAGTGCTGTAATTTGAAACCTTGCTCAATTACCTCCACAAAAGCATTTGTAAATATAAGTAATCATTCTTGTTTAAATGATTATGCGTCTGAATTTAGCAGGTCAGAGCTGTGCATCTGCTTGACAGCAGGAAACAGCACTCCGCTTGCAAGCAGCCGCACGTCTTGTGTGGGCAATCTTGAGGTAATGATTTTTTTTGTCTTTCATGATAAGCTTTGGATAAATATGCTTATTAAAAGAGTAACTTAGGTAACACTTTATTTTACAGTGTCCTTGTTATATACACGTTACATGTACTTACCATAGTAATAACAGTAAATGATATGCAACTGACCCTCAAACAAACCCTAATCCTATAGTACATTGTTAATTAATATTACTCAGTACTTAAATATATCATTTCACTGTAATAATGACAGCTTAAAATAAAGTGTAACCGAAATGTATATATTAATAAATTAAATTTTTATAAATTAAATTTACACCCAAAAGTTAAATAATGATCATTAATATTATTTGATATGATCAAAGTTTTAGTAATTGTTTTTTTTTAAATATACTTTGAAAAATTATTATTCAGTCGTTGTTGTTTTTTACTAAGAAAGGGTTTGAATATTAACAATCAATTATGGTTAATAAAATGTGAATATTATAAAAAGAAAAGGATTTATGACAAAGACAAAATTCTCTGTGCAGATTATATGACGCATAAAGCACACATTTCAAATGAGAACTTTTACTATAAACCTTTGTCTGTTAATATTAAAACACATGCCTACAGAAATATTTGATAACTATAAAGGAACACATTCATTTTAGCTTTTACATACAGACTTCCCAGCATAAAAAAAACACATGAAAAGCCTAAACACACCTTCACAAATAGTCTATTATGTTGCTTAGCCCTGTGGTTTTTCTGGTACTGTGCTGGGAATATTTGGGGGTTTCGGGAAGCCCAGCATTCCTGCTGTCTCTCATCTCAGTGAACCAGTGGGGTGATGATGTATTCAAGGTGTAACACGACTCCCGCATGAAAGAGCTACAGAAACAATTTAATAGTCCTGCCTATAGCTCCTGAGTGAAAACGCAGAGCATGCTGGTTATTCAACCTAACTTACAGTACAGTATGCGGGCCTCTGTGTCTGAACTAAATCATGTGTGACTGCTGAACTTATCTCCATGCGTGGCAAGTGAGCCCATATGCATAAGAGAGTAATGTGTATCATTTATTGAAGATCACGTTCATTTACCAAACCACATATTCTTGCATGAGTATGAGGCATGTACAAGACAAATACTTAGACTTGAAACTGCTTTGCGTCCAGGTTATTAATTATTTTGAGATGTTATAAATCATGTTGTTATCTAAATTTCCCGCCTATTAGTCTATTTTTGGCATCACTCACTGATATCACATTATCTCTACTGCTGCAAATTGCACAATGATTTCATAACCACACACTGACCGTTGGAATTTAAGAGGCTCTGATCTCTTCTAAAAACAAAAAGTTTCCTAATTTTCATAAATTATATAGACACTGACTTGAATATATTTTACAGACAAAAGAAAAGTCTATCACCATTTATTCATTCTTATTCACTGTCATGAATGTTTGAGACCATATTGAATACATGGACAAATATGAATGTTTAAAAAATATGGAGACTCATTTCGAAAAAGTGAATGAAGAATGAAAGCTGTCATTCTCACAAAACAGGCATACTTGTACACGTTTCCAAGTCTTCTGAAGCCCAATACAATTTGTGTCATACGTTTTTATGACGTTACGCACATCTGACCAAGCTCTCTTTGCTACTTCTCTCACAAAACTCTCGTGAAAATTGCAATGTCCGGTTAGTCAGTGAATGAATTATTGTTTGGAGTCTGATCTTGTAAGAAATCTTCTGCTCCAGTTCACAAAACAAGATGAACTGATTCGATGATCAGGTCGCAACAGTGAACATCTCAATAGAGAAGAAGATTTTAAGTTAACATCAACTTTCGCAAGCAATTCTGGCCTGTTCAACTCAGTTCACATGACTTGGAAAACAGCATATGATTAATTTAAACTATTTTATAATAACTTTATGGTGCTTTTATGAATCTTGACAGTCTCAGATCCTATTCACTGGTTATATTGAAGAGAGCAGCCAGAAAACTCTTCACAAATTCACTTTTGGTGTTACACAGACAGAAAGTCATACGGGTTTGGAACATCATAAGGATGAGTAAAGAACAATTTTCATTTTTTGGTGAACTATTCCTTTAATATGATGGACTAACATATGGAAACCACACCTACATTTCGCTTCAGCCATCGATTAAAAAAAAATAGCATTTTGAATCAGCAACGTTTGTTCCTCGGACACCAAGTCTTTCTGTTATTAAATCTAGTCACAATAAATAGATTTCACATGAAATCGTCTTGCTCTGAAATGATTTGTCACTTTCCTCAGCAAACGACTCCTCACAGAAAACAGCAAAGTTTGTCCAAGTTCACAACCGACCTGCACGGTGCTCAGCTCGCGGCATTATTTGAGACCAAAGTGCAAGGAAATATGATAAAATGTGTGATTTCTGCGTGAAAAGATTCATTTACAGACGAAAAACAAAAAGATTCGCTGAAGCTAACCCCGCTTTTTTCTTTTAGTAACACGGCAAAGCTGTTTGCGATTTAATGAATTTTAGCAGACGTCCGACGCTTTCAAACTAACGGTGTTAAGGAATGTATTTTTGACTGATTCTTTGCGTTTGTAAACACGAAAAATACACACACACACACACACACACACACGTCTGCATTTTGTTCTATATTCCATCCAGGAAAGTGATACAAATGATACGCGAGAATGTAATACCTGCACTTATAAAATCGCATGAGCTTCAACTATACAACACAGGCTAAAAAAGCACGACACTACCAATATGTTTAATCATACCGCATATCAAGAATACAACATCTTATGAGTAACGTTAAGCGCGAGACTGAATGAGGTGTCACTGTCCGAGCGCGTGCCACCCTCGTTTGCACGCCCAACTTTTGTGTTTACCTTTAGTTTGATTTGAAAACAAATGCCCTGATCCACATCATGCACTTGACTGTTGGGAAATATTGATTATGATTAAATGCATTTCCATTCGCCACGAATGTAACCCTTCAATACAGCCCGAGTCGATAATGAGCGATCTAAAGCAAATCCATGTTTCTTTTTTAAGTGTTTGTTTCCCCCCTCATGCTTAGACTAAATAGTAAAACACCGTACTCTCTCTCTCTCCCTCTCCCTCTTGCAAACCAAAGAAACTCTGAAAATAAACATCTTTCACTAGTCTGAGGGTAAACTTACCCAATGACAAGAAAGGTTTGGTTTCCATGTCTGGTGGGTTAGCTCATGCCAGCTGACGCGCGCGCGTTGTAAGCTGTCGGCGTCCCTCTCCGATGACAGTATAAGACGGATCCACGAGGTAAAAGTGAAAAGCTTTGCGATAGTGTCAAATGTTCACTTTATGGCACTACTTCTGTTTGTTCACGCTTCTGCTCGGCTCTGTCTACAACTCTCCAGTCCACACTACTGCAAAGGGACCCAGTGAAGGGGACTCCCACTGACGCTCACGCGGGCACATTTAGCAGCGACGCGTGAGGGGAACGTTAACCCCTCCTGCGCCGCTCTCTGCCTACAGCCTTGAAGGAGTTCTTAAGAAAAAGCAGCAGTTTCCTTGAATAACGTGTTGCTAATGAATTACCAGCTTGATGAGACTAAGAAAGCATATATTAGTATACACTGGCCAATCAAAAAAAAAAAAAAATTCACTGTTTGGATTTAAATAGGCAAATGCTTAAGAGTCCAGGATTGGATGATTATTACAATCATTATTAAGTTTCTAGCATGTTATATGTTTGGCAACAGTTCTTCTAACCCTAATTGATGGAGTGTGTAGCTTTTCTTTTCTTAAACAACCATGTAGGAAGACACAGCATGGCCATATTCCAGGATGACAATGTTAAGATTAATCAGGCTCCAAATGTGAAAGAATGGAGGGAGCATGAATAATCATTGTCAGTATATACACCAAGGCCATAACCATGGCATTGGGGGGGTGGGGGCAAAGTTTTTTTGGGTAAAAGTAAACTGTACAAGTAAACTATTTGCAAATAATATATATATATATATATATATATATATACAGGGAGTGCAGAATTATTAGGCAAGTTGTATTTTTGAGGATTAATTTTACAACATTAATAATTAAACAACAACCATGTTGTCAATGAACACAAAAAACTCATTAATATCAAAGCTGAATATTTTTGGAAGTGGTTTTTAGTTTTAGCTATTTTAGGGGGATATCTGTGTGTGCAGGTGACTATTACTGTGCATAATTATTAGGCAACTTAACAAAAAACAAATGTATACCCATTTCAATTATTTATTTTTACCAGTGAAACCAATATAACATCTCAACATTCACAAATATACATTTCTGACATTCAAAAACCAAACAAAAACAAATCAGTGACCAATATAGCCACCTTTCTTTGCAAGGACACTCAAAAGCCTGCCATCCATGGATTCTGTCAGTGTTTTGATCTGTTCACCATCAACATTGCGTGCAGCAGCAACCACAGCCTCCCAGACACTGTTCAGAGAGGTGTACTGTTTTCCCTCCTTGTAAATCGCACATTTGATGATGGACCACAGGTTCTCAATGGGGTTCAGATCAGGTGAACAAGGAGGCCATGTCATTAGATTTTCTTCTTTTATACCCTTTCTTGCCAGCCACGCTGTGGAGTACTTGGACGCGTGTGATGGAGCATTGTCCTGCATGAAAATCATTTTTTTCCTGAAGGATGCAGACTTCTTCCTGTACCACTGCTTGAAGAAGGTGTCTTCCAGAAACTGGCAGTAGGACTGGGAGTTGAGCTTGACTCCATCCTCAACCCGAAAAGGCCCCACAAGCTCATCTTTGATGATACCAGCCCAAACCAGTACTCCACCTCCACCTTGCTGGCGTCTGAGTCGGACTGGAGCTCTCTGCCCTTTACCAATCCAGCCACGGGCCCATCCATCTGGCCCATCAAGACTCACTCTCATTTCATCAGTCCATAAAACCTTAGAAAAATCAGTCTTGAGATATTTCTTGGCCCAGTCTTGACGTTTCAGCTTGTGTGTCTTGTTCAGTGGTGGTCGACTTTCTGCCTTTCTTACCTTGGCCATGTCTCTGAGTATTGCACACCTTGTGCTCTTGGGCACTCCAGTGATGTTGCAGCTCTGAAATATGGCCAAACTGGTGGCAAGTGGCATCTTGGCAGCTGCACGCTTGACTTTTCTCAGTTCACGGGCAGTTATTTTGCGCCTTGGTTTTTCCACACGCTTCTTGCGACCCTGTTGACTATTTTGAATGAAACGCTTGATTGTTCGATGATCACGCTTCAGAAGCTTGGCTATTTTAAGACTGCTGCATCCCTCTGCAATATATCTCACTATTTTTGACTTTTCTGAGCCTGTCAAGTCCTTCTTTTGACCCATTTTGCCAAAGGAAAGGAAGTTGCCTAATAATTATGCACACCTGATATAGGGTGTTGATGTCATTAGACCACACCCCTTCTCATTACAGAGATGCACATCACCTAATATGCTTAATTGGTAGTAGGCTTTCCAGCCTATACAGCTTGGAGTAAGACAACATGCATAACGAGGATGATGTGGTCAAAATACTCATTTGCCTAATAATTCTGCACTCCCTGTATATATATATATATATATATATATATATATATTTATTTATTTATTTTTTTATGCACACATTCACTCTTATTTTCGTCTGCCTAATATGTAAAAAGGCAAAACGTTTCTCGTCACGTCAAATTCAGTTATAATTTACATAAATAATGTCATATTTTCAATTAAAAATGGTAAAATTTCATAAAACATGTCAAGTAGTTTGCCTCACTTTATATTTCTGTTGGCCGCTGAACGTTTATATCGTAAAACAGTTGTCAAATATTAAATGTTTAGCTACTTACATCTTACAACACACTCTTTCACAGTAAGTCCTGCCTTCTTTGATTTGATTGTCCATCTCATTCTGAAGTAGACCAACCTAAAAATTTTACATTTTACTTTTGTCACCCTAGCAACAAACTGAGCGGTGTGTAATGGAGTACAGCAGAGCAGCATCAACAATATCAAATATATAATTTGGCTATTTCTAATTATTCAGGGTGACTTGTCCCCCTCAATGTCTATGGTGGTTATGACCCTGCTATATACACACATACCTGATGTGTGTCTGCATATCTTTTTAATTTTTTTGCAACTTTACTCCACATTTATGAATGTAATGTGACATAATGAATGTTTTCTACCATTTATATTTAACATACTGTATGGTTGTTATTTACATCTTTGCTCTTTATTCTGTAGTCTGGGATTATATGATTATTCTAGCTGTCCACACAACTAGAATGCATTAAGAGACGTATTAAGAGCTTGGTGATATTATGTAAAGAGGTCATGGATATCATATAGTTATTTACCTGATCAAGACTGTGTTGTGGTGCCCTTGTGGGAGGTGATAAAACAATACTTTACAAATACTGCTCTATTTGCATGCTTTGACAGTACTCTATGCACCCAACCTCACAATTTTCCTTTTTTAAATCCTGTCATTCATATCCCTATCCACTAAAAAACGAATCAATGTATCTGTTGCAAATGAATCCGACTTTGCCACTAGGGAACAGGCCTTGCAGCCAGTTTTCTACAGCAGCATGCGGCACTACAGGATCCATATTAGCCCAGAGAGAACTAGGTCATTTATCCAATATTACACCCGGTCAATTGGATATCGTCGCACAGCTTTATGGTTATTTCACACAGCTGTCTTAGCTTGCCAGGGATCTGTCCACTGAGTTGCGAATAGCGCGCGCATGGTAGAGGCTTTTGGTGATGTATATGAGAATTCCTAGCAGCATGAGTAACCGTGGGCTTAGAAATGTTGGCGGCCGTCCAGAAGCAGAATACTTTTGAAGCACGGCAGAAGATTTTTTGCAAAGCTCTCTTATTTTGTTCATGCAGATAAATGTACATATACATGCAGTCCTGGAGCCATCCTGGGGGCCTACGAAAACACTGCATCGCTTGCTGAGTGTTTGAAGGTGTTCGCCGCAGTTCGACTAGGGGAATGATTCATAATTAATGCAGCGCACTGCGCATTAGAGATCAAAGCCGTCCGTCTATGCTGTGCAATAAACCTATAAAGCAGCCATCACTGGGATAAGATGAGTGTGCGTGGATGTGAGGGACAATGGTGTGTGTTTTTTCCACTTCACACCCTCCAGGTGTCACGCAGACTAACAGTCTCAAAACCAAGTGGTTTAACCAGTATTGGTTCTAAGCAGTCTTTCACATTCAACGTGGTCCTTGGACTTTAAGATTACTTAAATTTTGTTCAACTTGCACTCAAGACTCTCAGGTTGGGACAAGTGTTTATGAGTTGCACAGCATGGGGACAATCTATATTAGGAAAAAGCAATGTAGTTATGGTCACTCAAATGAGGCATGTTAGTGTATGTTACGACGGCTGAACTTATAAATCGACGGTAGGTGATGACATAAGCCACGAGCCATGGCACAAACGTGTGTTTGCATGCAAATGCGCTCTACATACAAATGTTTAAGTTCATCTGAAGCAGAATGACGGCATAAATTATGTTTATTATCTGAAGCACATCGTTTAACGTTTCCTATGGAGGCACAGCAGGAGGGTGTTTTTTGCGTAACACCACTCCAGAAACGGCTCAAAGAATCTCAAGCTTGACCAGTGAATGCAATTATTATTATTGCACTCTTATTTTACATAGATGTAAGAAAGCTAATCAACAATGCCCATGAAATATCACAGAGAACATAGCAAGTAAATGTGAAATTGGCCCTCGCTATGTGCGGTCACGTCTCTGAACAAGACATTATACAGCTCTGGTGATGACACATAAAGTGGCCACTAAAATATCTGGACACTTAAGCTTTGCTTTAAATTGTATGACTGTCACTGTGATAGATAACTAAATGTATTTAAATACATAATTTCACATGCATCCTAACAGTAACCACTTGTGTAACTCATAACATTATCCACCAGTTTCACAGACCAGGGTTAAGCCTAGTCCCAGACTAAAATGCATGTTTGAGCTGTTTTATCTGAAAGCAACTTGCACTGACTTATCTTAAAATATGTCAGTGACATTGTTTTGTCTCAAGATGCACACCAGACCAGTAATGCTTTTTTTTTTCTAAAGCATGTTTATAAAAGCTACTTAAATGTCCTAATTGAACTAAGGCCTAACCTTGGCTTAATCTTTGCCTTGTATATATATATATATATATATATATATATATATATATATATATATACACACACATGCTAAATAATGCTCAGTTGTTTCAACCCAATTTGGGTCAAATATGGACAAATCCAGCCGTTGGGTTTGTCCATATTTGACCCAAAATATATACAGTCAAACCAAAATGTATTCAGACACCTTCAACATTTTCTTACATTATCACAGTTTATTCACTATAGTTTAGAAAATGGTAATAAAATATGACAAGAACTCGAGTTAAACATTGGGAGGAAGATGAACAAATTCATCTTGATAATGTCAGATAACTTTGATAGAAAGGTATGTAATGGATTACAATCAACCAATCAGCTGTCAGCTGTTAAATTTAAGTACACAATTAGATAATACCAATTTAGGTCAACCAATGACCAAGCAATGCTTAATTTTCTTCAGTCTGTGGTGTAAACGGTCGCATTAAAGAAAAAAAACACTTAAGCAAAACATGGTCAGGTCAAAGTGTCTGAATAATTTTGGTCCCAAATATGTATAAATTTTACTGCTAGTCCACTGAATGAAGAATCTTTGGGTATAATATGTCACAGTTACTTTATTTTGCTATCCTCACTTACATAAATTAACTATAGTGTCCTGCACCCACTATTAAAAAAATATTTAAAAAAATATACAAAATGATATTTAGTGTCTGAATAATTTTATATTCATAATATACATATTATATATATGTACATACTGTATATATTTATATATTGCGTATCTATATATACATAATAATTATGCACAGTGCACACACATATATTATGTAAATACAAACTTTTATTTTGGATGCGCAACAGAACTATAGGAAGAAGCTTACCATAGAAGTACCATAGTGCACAAAAATGATGATAATACATCTTTTTTCTAAATAAGAAAGAGTTTTTCTAAACTGCAGTACCACTGACTTTCGCCCTGCGCTCCATGAGGGATTTTGTGATGTATGACTGCCCACTGTAGAGGTTCTTTGGCCTGCTGATTATAGAGTGTAAGCACTCTGCCGTGGTTCAGATGGATGTTTAGCCTACGGCTCGCACTCTGTAATCCAAGACAGACGCAACACACTCTTTTAAATGCCTCAATCAGCCGCTCTCTCATCTGCCCGCGAGACCTGGCTATTTAATCCTTTTCTTTGGCCTTGATTAATGGCTGCTTGACCCCTGACCTCCCTGCAAATAAATCTCCAAAGGGTGTTTTGGGTCTCTCAGAGCTTCTCACTTCAAGACCAATTCTCTCTCACCATCGTCATGTGCAAGCGTTTATAGTTGGGCATCTCTATTGGATTCTTCACATTTGAATAATGCGTCCAGGCCTTGGGGGGACATCGCCGTGACGACCTCCGCCGAGGTAACACTGACAGTTTCTCTTTCAGGTCTCAAACGTGGTGATAAATGGAACACGGTCCTTTTGGTCACCATTGTGCTCGAGCGTTTACAACACGCTCATCCATAATAGCTGTTTGCACTGATGCCATTCTGCCGTTACTATGGGGACCTGGTTCCTCACAGCACGAGATTCATGAGGAAATATAAATCTTTTACCAACCTACAGAAAAGAGATGAGATGAAGCCTGGAGATGTTGGATTATAACTGTTAATCCTTTTTTATCTGGAACAAAACTGATTGCACGGATTCCAGATATCGAGAAATCCAATCTAAGGTTGATCACACACACATACCAGTGAGGCTAACAGCACATAGACATATAGAAAACCATAGTAAAGGATGGGTAACGTTAGAGGAAAAGCCTAGAGGCCTGATAAAAGAAGAAGAAGGGTAAAAAACTGGACTTCTCCTCTTTTTCAGCCTGAGGGATTCTCTGTGGTCAGCAGCAAAGCAGAATGGGTCAAATTCCTCACATACAGGGGTCAGAGTGCTTTCTGAAGACACTGCGAAAGCCAGAAGCTGACTTCCTCTTCAGATTGGCTTGTGCCAAGGAACAGGGAACTTGACATGCACAAGAAGCATCTGGACAATTAAGGAGATGTATGAACGTTATTGCATTAGATATTATATTATATATACAAATATACTGTATGCACTGCAGTTCAAAAGTTTGGGGTCAGTAAGAATTTGTAATGTCATTTTTTTTCTATTTGAATATATTTCAAATGTAATCACTTCCTGTGATGGCTGAATATTCAGCATTATTACTCTAGTCTTCAGTTAATTTTATGTGTCCTTGCTTAACTTATTGTACAAAAAAATAGTGTATATAATTATTTATTCATGAGTTATTTATAAAGTACACAACTCAATTAGACAATTTGATTAAGCAAATCAAAGTAAATTAAAAAGAATCAATTGAAGCCACTGCTTAAATATTAAACAAAGTGGGTTATAAAATATTATAAAAGTGGGTTTATTTTAAAGGAATTAGCAGAATCATTTCACAAAAAAATGTGAATAAAAAAATTTAACAAGTTAAATTAAAAGTTTCTTTCAAAATGAAGAGAACAAAATCCAGGCAGTAAAGCTTTAGCATGATTTGTTTCCAGATGGACACTTTGGTTCAAAATTTTTGATCTGATGCAATGTAGTTAGTATATTATTTAAGGTTACAAATCCTTGTTGCGGCCAGCGTGCAAAAATACAGCACAGAAATGTATTTTACTGATAAAAAATAAGTAAACAGTCCGATTTAAAACTGTAGTATAATCTCACATTTCAAATGTAGAAGCTTTTCATAGTAGATCACACATTAAAGCACATCAAAATGACTGACAACCACATGAAGCTTTGAATGCGTGGTCAGAGAATCAATAAGCAGATGAGAAGATTTTGCATGATGAAAAATACCCAGATTGCTCTAATACCCCTGAATGCGAAGAGACCGTTTAGACAGCTTTCATTCAAGTTGGAATCCGTTTGAAACGGTGGATTTATCTTATGCTCGTGTAGCGGAGATGACAAGACGATGGAGAGCAGCTGAATTGAGAGGAGAAGAGATGAAATGACGACCCTACAGCTCAATATTTTCATAGGCAATTAGAGTCCACTGCTCTGAGGGCAGTTATCAATATTGAGGCATTACATCACAATCGCTCTGCTGGAGCAAGTGAGGGCTCCACTGCAGGGATCCACCAGAACGCTGGCATACATCAAGCTTTAAATCCCATTACACAGATATTGGCTACATTCAAATTGGCAACGTGATAAATATCTGACATCTCGGTTTATTGCCAAGGCAAAGAAATGGGAATCATTTTCTCCTCAGAGTCCGATACTCACCAACCTGAATAGATGCTATTTTCACCCAGAAAGGAACGGGACTAGGGTGCTTGAAATGTAGACAATAGCAAGTCAAATGCAGGCTAATATATGTGAAATATAATGCGACTATATGATAAAGAAGAATATATAATTTAAGAAACAAATCTTCTTTTCTTGGTTTCATCAACAAGACTATAGGTGTACAAATTTTCAAAGGCTAGTAAAAACGTTAAATGATTTTAT
Source organism: Romanogobio albipinnatus (assembly GCA_023566225.1). Classification (NCBI taxonomy): domain Eukaryota; kingdom Metazoa; phylum Chordata; class Actinopteri; order Cypriniformes; family Gobionidae; genus Romanogobio; species Romanogobio albipinnatus. The sequence continues at coordinate 31,406,002 of CM042255.1, forward strand.
GGTTTTTTAAAAATAAAATAAGGTTGGGGTAAACACAGGGGGGGGGGGGGGGGGACGGGTGCACAGGGGGGACAGGACCCTCCCAATCTGAGGCCTGTCCCCCCCTAAAAACCATGCTGAGTATTGTAAATAATATAACAATATATACCTAAAATAAATGTGTAAGTAGTAAAACAATACAAACGCAAACGGGACAATAATGCAATAATGCGTTTTAAGTTTAGAAACATTTTGAGTCCCCCCTCCCCCCTTGCCTCACAGTGGTTTGATCCACCGTGCACCTCAACTAACGTTACCCATAGACCGTAGAAAAACTACCACACAAGTTTGGGGAGAGAACAAGGCTCTTCAGACAGCAGTTGTGAAACACCAGTAAGTAGCTGTCAAGGCTATTTTATTCACTTTAAACGTCAGATGAAGTGATTCTTTTCTCTTTAATACAGATTAGGCAAAACACTGTTAACATTACTTGCCCACCGCCCCGCTCCGCTGTACAGTAATAAAATCATTTAGTTCAGTTAGAGAACTGACAAAACAATTAAAAACTGAACGGGTCTGCTCAATACAGCACGAGCCGAACGAGCAAACAGCTGACAGACAAGATGATTGAAGATTTGGTTTCAAAGCGTAAAAGCGCCTATTTAAGGGAGTGTGTCATTGTACTGTTTTGTTGTTGTGTTTTTCATTACGAATAATAGGCTAATGAACCCAAAATTCAAGCATGCCCCCAAATTCAAAAAATTTGCTAATTCTAAACTGAAAGTTCAGTCAGATCTGTGTGGGGTTTTGCTCAATATGATAATAAGTGGCAGATCAGAGGGCTTGCTGCAGTTGAATATCTAAATATCTGAATATCATAGTATAAAATACTATGTGGAGGACGCAAGATAATTTAATAATTATAAAATGACTGCGTGATGAACCTTAATCGTATTTAAACTACTATCGCTTTGTGTTGTTGGTCAGATAAAATGACAGAGAAAAGAAAAACGGACATTAGATAATTTTTCTGTACACCAAAACGCCAAATAAGTACGAAATATATATATATATATATATATATATATATATATATATATATATATATATATATATATATATATATATATATATATATATATATTTTTTTTTTTTTTTTTTTTTTTTTTTTTGTGGTACACATATCCTTACAAGTACGATTTTGGCTGTATTATTTGTGTCCCCTTCAAAAATTGCTCTTGAGAAATTTCATGTTTATTGTCCCCCCCAACTTTTAGATGAAATTTCCGCCCCTGGGTAAACATAAGTCGACACTTGGACGTTTTGTTCTACAACATATATTAAACACACTCACACCCCAAATGTTCTTATCTAGTTGCTTATTAAAAACATATAACAATAAACATAAAAATATATATATATATATAGCTTCAAAATTCATGTTTTTAAATGGGTGTGTGTAATTTATATTGTAGGACAAAACGCCCAAGTCTCTTCAAGTTATGTGTACCACAGACCTTATTTTACTAATGAAAAAAAATAAAAAATAAAACATAAAAACCCATAAATATCGAGGGAACCACTGGCATCTTCCAGGTTTTTGACGTCACAACTGCAGGACACTATTGGAATAATTTATAAAATAATGATGTACATGGATAAATATTTTTTTTTATAACAAATACTGGAATATTCCGTTAAAAAAACAAGAACTGTCAATTGTCAAATAAAGTTTTTCCACTGAGTAATGAAGTTTCAAACCCACTAATTTGGTGGCACTATAGCATTAGCATGTAACCTCCCAGCAAACAATTTTGCGAGTCCCACTTTATATTTACATTTACATTTATGCATTTGGCAGACGCTTTTATCCAAAGCGACTTACAGTGCACTTATTACAGGGATAACCACCCTGGAGCAACATGGAGTAAAGTGCCTCAAGGACACACTGGTGGTGATCGAACCAGCAACCTTCTGCGTATCAGTTCCATGGTTTAACCCACTGGACCACCATCTCATATTAGGTGACCTTAAAGGGTTAGTTCACCCAAAATTTTTAATTCTGTCATCATTTAATCACCCTCAAGTTGTTCCAAAACTGTACGAGTTTCTTTGTTCTGCTAAACACAAAAGAAGATATTTTGAAGAATGTTTGTAACCAAGCAGATAGAGCAACCATAGTAGGGAAAAAAAAATACTATGGTAGTCAATGGTTGCTCTCTCGGCTTTGTTGCAAACATTCTTCAAAATATCTTCTTTTGTGTTCGCGTCAATCACGTCCGGTGTGATCGCACCATACAGGTTTGGAACAACTTGAGGGTGGGTAAATGATGACAGAATTTTCTTTTTTGGGTGAACGATCCCTTTAACTACTATGTACTTACATTTTAAAAAAGTACAATGTTGTGTTCAAATCGTATTGCAAAACCATTTTGCTGATATTGAGGTAGGATAGGGGTAAAGTTAGGGACAGATGTGGTGGTTTGTGTAGGTTTAAGGGTAGGGTTAGGAGTAAGGGAAGTAACAACAGTGTAATTATAAACGACAGGAATTAATTACAGATGTAATTACATGCAGGTATTTTTTTTTAAATGTAAGTACAATGTAAAAACATAAGTGTTTCCAATGATTAATTAAAATGTTAGTACATATAGTTAAGGTCACCTAATATAAAGTGGGTTCATTTTGCGTTTAAAAAGACGTCTAATAACCATCCAAACACAGCCCTGACGTCTAACCATAGCCCAAGAATAGACTAGACATCTAGAATATGAACATGTCAAAGAAATGAAACCTTGTAATCACTGTTGACTTTGCTTACATGATGGAATATCATACATCTCGCAAGTTATTTTGGCAAAACCGACATGTAACCAAATTCAATGTTATTTTGGCTAGAAGTGGGTTACTCGTAGACGGAATATATCGGGTTAACTGAGATGGTGAAATGATGGCTATTGAGTCAGTACAAGTGCCCAAAATTGGCTTTTTACACACTTTGCATATTATGTAAATATTCAAAGACAATGTACGGTGATGGTAGAGTGTTTAACAGTTCTATAGTTTTGTCATCTCCACGGAAGTTTTAGTTGTTTTTGAAGTCTCCAACATTACAAACTTTAGCAAGTGCATCATTTGGGTACTCGTCATCTCACAGTATTTTGTCTGTGATCATGGGACTTGCACTACAGAAGAGCAAAGAACTGTGCATAAATACACCAAAATGGACAGACTTTGGGGCTCTATGAGACCCATTACAGGGGATGAAGGCAACACATGCGTTTCACCCCGAATGATTTATTTTCATCTCTGCTGGGGGAAAGCTGAGCTTTGCTGGACTTCAGCTGGAAAAACACAAACCACAGAGAGAGGCGCTCTTGAGTACACAACGGTCACATCATTGAATCACTATGGGTTTTCTGCAAATGGGCTTCCCTGGGCGACAGAGCCGGAGAGTGATGATGTAATTAAAGGATTCCGAAGAAACCCACTGAAATCTCAAGAAGTGCTTCATTATACATAAATATTGGTCCTTGGTTTGCTTGATTTGTTTACCCCAGATGCTTATTTGTCAAAATATTTTTTTATTGTCATCACAATGCTAAAAGTACAAGTTTAAGACATTTAGCACTCACCAATGCTATAGAAATATCCATTTCCAAACTGTGATACTAATCACAATATACAGATATACACTTGATGTACATGATAATGCACTTATGCAGAATGAGGGAGACATAATTATTCTCCTGTGTAAGACCAGACTAGTGAACACAGACCACCTGTGGTATTGAGCAATACTTGCCAAAAGATTTACTATTGCATATTAATCCAAACTAACCTAATCATCTAAACACGTGTGTGTTCCAAATGCCGGCTGAGAATTGATACTTGTATTTCTTTTTTACAACAACAAAGACCTCATAACAGGATCTACAGTTGCAAGAAAAAGTATTCTGCTTGCAGAATCTGTGAAAATGTGAATCATTTTAACTAAATAAGAGAGATCATACACAATGCATGTTATTTTTTATTTATTACTGTCCTGAATAAGATATTTTACATAAAACATGTAATATAGTCCATTTAGTCCACAAGGCAAAAAAACTGCAAAATGTATTAAAATAACCCCGTTCAAAAGTTTATGAACCACTGATTCTTAATACCGTGTGTCGTTCCCTGGATGATTCACGGCTGTTTTTTTGTTTTGTTTTTGAGTCCCTTGTTTGTCCTGAGCATTTAAACTGCCTAATGTTCTTCAGAAAAATCCTCCAGATCCTGCACATTCTTCAGTTTTCCAGCATCTTTTGCATATTTTAACCTTCTCAGTGACTGTATGATTTTGAGATCCATCTTTTCACACTGAGTACAATCGAGGGACTCAAATACAACTATTAAAAAAGGTTCAAACATTCACTGATGCTCCAGAAGGTAATACAACACATTAAGAGCCGGGGGGGTGAAAGCCTTAGAACAGGATGAAGAGGTTTAAATATAAATTTTTCTTTTCATTTAGTACTGCCCTTCGGAAGTTACAGAAGATACTTGCAGGTTTCCCAGAATAAAAATTAAGTACAATTTACCTTGATCTTCAACTTCAATAAGTTTTCACCCCCGGCTCTTAATGGATCATGTTTCCTTCTGAAGCATCAGTTAATGTTTGAACCTTTTTTAATAGTTGTGTTTGAGTCCCTCAATCGTCCTCAATGTGAAAAGATGGATCTCAAAGTCATACAGTCACTGCTAGAGAGGGTTAAAATATGCAAAATATACTGGAAAACTGAAGAATTTGCAGGTCCTGGAGGATTTTTCTGAAGAACATTGGGCAGTTTAACTGCTCAGGACAAACAAGGGACTCACGAACAACCATCACAAAACAAAACAAAACCAGCCGTGATTCATCCAGGGAACGACAAAAGGTATTAAGAATCAATGGTTCATAAACTTTTGAACAGGGTTATTTTAATACATTTTTTGTCTTGTGGACTATATTACATTTTTTATGTAAAATATCTTATTCAGGACAGCACTAAATAAAAAATAACATGCATTAACATACATTTTGTATGATCTCTCTTATTTAGTTAAAATTATTCACATTTTCTGCAAGCGGTTCACATACTTTTTCTTGAAACTGTATATATATATTTTTTTTCATTGTGTGTTTAGGTCTACTTCTACATTTAAAAAAATCTGTACAAAGCTACAGTAAAGATATGTTATTTTCGTAATTTTTTTATTTTTGTAATAAAAAATATTTTTGGACTAAATGTTCAAGTTTAATGTCTAAGTCTAAGTCTTATGGTATAATTCAACCAGTCTGAGCTCTAAAACAGTTCTCATCTGTATGTGTAGGTGAGGCTGGCTGTGTGTGTGTACATCTCAAGCCACTTTCCTATTGTGATTTATAACTTCTTCTCTTGTTGAGTTTATGTCACTCTCTCTATCTACTTCTGGTCAACCGCCACAGTGAAAGCAGCTTCCACGGCCAAATCATGCAGCCATAAATCAGGACACTTCCTTCCACTGTCTCCCACTTCAAGGGGAAGCCTGAGCTGTTGCAAACACCATTAACTCTTTTCCTCTCCATCTGCAAGCCAGTACCCCATCTACCACTTGAAAAACACCCTGCAGAAAAACTCAAATGAAGAGAAGGGTTGGAAAGACTGTAGAACAGTGAGGAAAAGAGAAGTTTTCTTGAACCCCTCCCATTGGTTCTTTCCATAGCTCAAACTTCAGATCCAAGAGCAGCAGGCCACCAGATAATTTCACTAAATTCCACAAATGACGGAATTGAAGTTACACATCCCTGATCACCTACACGGAAAAGACAAGAAGTCAATATGAAATCAAAATCTCTATTTTCTTAAAAATCTGTGTAAACTATTAATTCTCTTTAAAATTATATTGAGTGAAAAAAATTATTTGTAGGGTGGGACTTGATGAAAAATGATGAACAGAATGAAAAAACTAACAAATCAAAAGTAGATTTTTGAATGGTGTTTCATTGACTATAGAATAGCTGTGTAACTAATGTGGAGTTTCATTCATGAATAAATCAATGTTTTTCAAAGTAAATGATTCATTCAATGACTCAGCACTCAAAAAGACACTGGCTGCATCGAAAATAGCATGCTTCCCTACAATATAGTAGGTGAAAAACAGTATGTGACAGGGGTCAGACTATATAATGTCCAAATTCATCACACTCATAAAAGAGTATAGGCAAAAAATACCTTGATAACCTATACTTCTTCCAACGAGATTCTGAGGTGTGTATACGATGGACACTTTACTATCCCATGAGGCTACGGGAGAGGATTTGTGGTGGCAGTGAAGAGACTGACGCAGGTCACGTGATAATGACAACCCCCAGAGCCGTGTGAGTGACGGACCGTGGCGACATCACGGAACTGGAGGACGGGAGTTGAGCCGCTGACTCGCAGGACTGAGGCATTGACGTGAGGACAGATAACCGGGGTGATGCTGTGGTGAGGGAGACAGACAGGGAGGTCGGAGGAAGTCCAGCGATGAAGAAGGGATGCAGGGTGAGGGTGCAGCCCGAATCCCGGAAGTCCGTGGATGCAGCTGGGTGTCGACCGCTGTAGGCCAACCTGGAGTGTTGAGCGTGCCCAGCAGAAATTCCGGGCAGGCGGACCGTGGAGGAGATGAAGGCGTGGTGGGTTGAGGCGAAGGCGACGGGACGACAGGACGAGATAAGGAGAGGCAGGGATACAGGCAGAAGATTTTCGGTTAGAACTGGCGATGATGAAGATGATTTTATGAGGGTGGGGACACGGTTGGGAATAGGATCCCCGGACCACAGGTCGATCAGATCACAGTCCGCTCCTGGCTCTGAGATGGATCTCCTCATTTGTGTCAACTCCGGCGCTCTGAAGATCTCCAGCTCCGGTTTTGTGACGGTCTCAGCAGGTGCCTCAGGCTTGTTGGTGGCGAGAGAGAGGTCGCCGTTCTGGAGCATCATCACCAGGTATCCCAGATACGGGCGGAGGAGCAGGCGCTGTGCGGGTGAGTCCATCTTTAGTTACTCGTTTAGAGGGTCAGTTATTCTGTCACAGATACGGAGGATGACGACAGGATTCAGTGTAACAACGAGGTTTAATACAAAAGCAGGTGAATAAATACACAGGGTGAAGGAGGGAACTAAACAGGCACAGGTGGAAGATGATGAACTAATCAGGGACGAACGAGCACAAGTGCAGACAAGACAGAACGTAATTGTGACACACACACACACACACACACACACACACACACACACACACACACACACACACACACACACACACACACACACACACACACACAAACATCTTTGTGGGGACTCTACATAGACATAATGGTTTTTATACTGTATAAGCTGTATATTCTTTCCCCTTACACTAACCCTACCCCTAAACCTACCCATCACACAAAACTTTCTGCATTTTTACATTTTCAAAAAAACTCTTTCTGTATGATTTCTAAGCCTGTTATACACGACACGAGTCTCCATGAGTTTGTGTGCATTCAGTTTGAAGTCCACGCCAGGACAGAAAAATATGAACACATACACACACACACACACACGCACGTTATGTTTTCATGTTTTATGGGGACTTTCCATAGATATAATGAATTTTATAATGTACAAAATCACAAAATATTCTGCATTGTTACATTTTCAAATACATCATGTGGACCAAAAAATGTCCCCAACAAGTACAAGGATTTCGGATATTGACATCTTTGTGGGGACATTTTGTCCCAATAATGTAGGGTTTACCAGGACATACACACAGTTATAAGAAAAAAAGAGAAAAATCACCAACTAGAATGAAATCCTCATAATTGAAGTTAACAATGTCACAAAGCCTCCCTTGTGTTTCTTTGCAAGACTATCAAAAGAACATCTCTGAAGACTTCTGTTGGCCATATCAAAATTGGTGACTTTACACAGAGACTCCATGAGGCAAGACGAACGTGTCTTTCTTTACAATGGCAGAGAAAAAAACTTTTCAAAGGCTTCCCATTCACAGACGACTCCTGGCTGAGTGAAATAACTGTCCCAGAATGCCAACTTGCAGCTTGAGGAGCATATTTAGATGGAGAGGAGGTGGGTGCCTGAGAGGCTCGGAATAAAGATGTGTTGTCATTGAAACGCCCAAATGCATCTGTGAAATCTGAGATGAAAGGAAAGAGAGGCTGTCAATCACACCCCAGTCCTGCCATGAACTTGAGCACAGCTCTTCAGAAAACCCAGCCTTCAACCTCTCGGTTTATGAGCATATAGGCCTACTTTTTTCCTCGGATATTCTTGATCTCATCTGGGCCATTTAAGAATTCATGCAGCCGGAAAGGGTTTTCTGAGGTAATTTCAACATCTCATGGAGAATAAAGCTAATGGATCGCAAATAGTAAATAGCCAACAGGACTTTAATAGCTATTGCATAAGTCTGTGACGCTTTATGATACCAAAACGTCTTCATCTATAATGAGAGAAGCATATCACTTCAAATATGCCCATCTGTGCTTATAGACTGAGGCTGCCAGTTTAAACATATGATAAATTATACTACATAAATATTCTCCCTGAAGACATGCTCTGACAGATGCTTTTTTGCTTCTACTGGGTGGTTTTGGATCCTGAAGCAAATAAAGCAAGTCAAATTGCTGAAAATCTGCATATTTAAGGTCTCTGCAGCAGCTACACTGTCATCCTGTCTGCGAATTTGCTCAGGTGACATTCAGCAGGGCCTGTGAAGTTGTCTCTGTCACCTTGAGTTTGCTCAAACTAAAATAATGATGTCATGTTTTTCTTCCCACTATTCTCGTAAGCATGCCGGGAAAAACTGGCTTTACTTCATCGTTTCCCTCACGGCACCCGCCGTTTCTCACACCCAGAACTGCGCTTAGAGGTGCCTGCGGTCATTACGTCACACAAACAGACTTTAAATCAAGATGGAATATAACTGGTGGCAGCAACTGTAAATATGGTTAAATAGCGCAGACTAAGCCCGGTGGGACCGCGACCCAGAAAAAGAGAAAGATAAACAAGCCCACAAAAAAAAAAATGACAAGCAGGGAAAAAAGACAAAATAAAGCTCCTCATTCAAATCATATTTTACATGGATCTTACGTCTCGACACACTTGCTTAGCAGAGAGGAGCTGAGCTTCTAAAGCAAGTGACAGCAAGATGGCTTAATATGACTGATTCCCTCTGTTGTGTTAATGTGATTCGGCTCTGGCTTGCCAGCAAACACAAAAGGAAGAGTGAAAACGCTAAGGCAATGTAGAGTTCCCCTCATGCCGATCTCAAACCAGCTTGGCTGTTCACGAGCTGCCAAAAAGACAAGCACGGTTGACCAATGAGCAGTGGAAAGGGATAGTTCACCAGAATTATGTCATTATTTAATTTTGAAGAATGTGAACGTGTTTTGTCCATACAATGAAAGTCAATGGGGTCCAAACAAAACAACTTTCCTCAAAATATATTCTTTTATGTTGTTCCACAGAAGATAGAAAGTCATAGAACTTTAAAACAAAATGAGGGTGAGTAAATGATGGGCAAACTATCCCTTTGAAATTGTGTGTTTGCTTGATTTACCATGTGTGTGTAATTTGTTTGCTGACAGGGGCGTTGTCTCAATGAGCAGTGCCAATCGGAGGACCTCGTGCCAACAGATGCAGCCGGTTGTGTGCATATTAAAGGAGGTGTGTTACGAGAGTGTGTCTGATGGTTAGATGGCGAAGAGTGATGAGTGGGACAGATGAGAGTGTCACAATAACACCGCAAACTCCACCTGCCACTGCAGAGCGCTGCATCTGCTCAACATTAGCATCTCCCTGAGCTCCAAACAGCCTTCTAGAGAGAGCAAGGGATCTGCTTAAGATGTGAGGATACTGAAACACGCATAAATATAAATACAAAAACATTCCTCCAGGAAATCTATTCCAAATCACTACTCTTTCTTTGGATTGGAACAAAAAAAAAGTTAAAATTAAATGCTTAACAGATGGAAAAACAAAAACTAAATGATTAACAGACAGCAAAACACAAGTCACAAAATACACAACTTGCGAAAAAAAAAGAAGAGACACAAATCTGCCAGGAAAAACACGAAATGTTTGATAGATGCGAAACATGAAATGTTTTAAAAATGGCAAAACATGAAATGTTTTAAAAATGGCAAAACAAAAACATAAAATGTTTAACAGATGGTGAAACGAAAATTGTTGACAAAAACATAAAATGTTTAACTGACAGCACAAACGTAACACAAATCACCTGCAAAAAAAACGTGAAACGCTGCAAAATGCAAAACAAAAAATGCTAGACAGGAAAACACGAATCACAGACAAAAACACAAACCATTTGGTAGATGGCAAAACGAATCACCAGCAAAAACACGAGGGGCCAGATTTACTAAACAGTGCAAATTAGCGTCAGAGCGCAATTTCATAAAGGCGCCGATGGGAGTGGAAAGTTCTGTGATCTCGCAAATAAAAGAGACGCAGACGCAGCCGGACCATTTCCACAATGACCAACACAATCTACCAGTTAGCGTCTGGTTTAAGACGTGCTTTTTTGGGGCAGTAAATAATGGCGCAAACACCAGTAAATTGACGAATGCAAATCTCTTACGAAAGTCACCTTGCATGATTCATTTAAATGCTCTCCTCCCATAAATTTTGCGTCTGAAAGGGAAACTCCTACAAATGCATATGCAATAAGGTCAGCCGCAAAAATAACTCTGTCCACCGCTAATTTTTCACAGCGCATCTTTAGTGAATCCTTATAGTAGCTTTTTAACGCCAAAAGAGGGTTTTCGCTGGTGCAAGCTGTTAGTAAATCTGGCCCTAAATGTTTAAAAGACTGCAAAATAAAAACTGATAGCAAAAACAAAACATTGAACAGACCCAAATAGCTAGCAAAAATGTTTAAGAAAAACTATTTCAGTGCAGCCAAATTCATGTGATAAGTTAACATTGTCTTGGCACTCATGACACATAAGATAGCCAAGGAGTTTTTTTTATTACTTTTAAAAGATGTCTAGTAGTGCGACTCTTTTTAGCTCCAGAGGGAGAGAGAGAGCCACGGCTTCAAAGAACGCTCATCCGTCAGCCTTCCTGGTGTCGACATATACCTGCACTTACGGACAGCGGATGTCTTTTTCATAACAGCACACAGCTGAAATTCAAAAGACAAAAAACTTCAAAAAAGCTGCCAATGATTCTTTTTTCATCATTGTCTGTCTCGCTGTCTCCCTATGTAACAGACGGTGATATCGTTGGCTACCTGATTAGGAGGGGCCTTCTCTCTCTCTCTCTCTCTCTCTCTCTCTCTCTCTCTCTCTCTCTCTCTCTCACTCACTCTCACTCTTCTCTTTTTCTGGGGTTCAGCCATTTTTGTCAGACTTGTAGAGGGAGTCATTGGCAGGCTAACTCCTTAACGCAGTGGGTCAGGGGCAGGTCAGCCTGTAGAAACCCCCATGATGATCATCTAGATGCAGGAGAACCCCTTCAGTCCACCCCCTACACCCAAAGCACCTTCTGCTCTTCCATCCCTCCACAAAACGCTGGCCTTTTTGCCCTCCCGGTGCTCGGGGTCATGACTCTTTGGGGGAGACACTTGGCCCACTGCAGGGGGTCAGCTATCCTTTACAAGGAGTCTTGTCATGGGCTTGGTGACTAATAGGCCGACCTCTCTGACAAGAACGGATGGGCGCCCCTGAGGCCGGACTCCACTGCCAATCTAATAAGACCTCTGACATGCTCAGCTCAGCTTCTCCGGCTACGTAATGTCATTTCGGGTGAGCTTTCGAGGCTGCAGGTGAAATGATTGTGACTGAAATGCAGGAAAAATCACTCAGGCATTAGCATAAACACTCGCAGAAAAAAAGGGGCAGGTCGTTTTAGCAAGGCGCTCACTGGACGTCTCCCGTCTTTTGAAATAGCTCAGCTCCCGCCATGCCCAGCGCAGATTCCCATTACTCAACGTGGCTGGATGTATGAACAAAAAGACACATGGTGAATGGGCAAAACTACCCCTGATAAAACATTAACAAGAACGGCGGTCCTGCTGCGGGGGGATTTTGTTCTCTCAAAGACACAGTGATCAGGATCGATCTAGCCTTCAATTAATCTTTAAGACAAGCTTACAGGGATTTCAATAACTACTGAGCTTTGACACCAAAGACATTCCCACACTATGCGACTAAAAGAGGCAGCAGGGCCACTCACTGTTCATACAAAGAATTGCTATATAATCAGGCAGCAGATGACCTGTGGATGTGGGCATCTATTTACAGAACAGGCATAGAGAGGACAGAGAGAAGAGGGGAAAAGAATTATTGCAAGTGTATTGTCATATCAACTGGAGAAGAAATGTACACACTGATATGTATGGAGTTGAGAATCAAATACACTGGAACTCATTAAAAAGTAAAACTGGTGCACAGAGACTTAAATCTGAGATATTACAGTTGAGAATTGGGTATAATTTATCTTGAAAAACTATGTTCTACCACTCATGAGAAAAAAATTGGACCACAGTAATCAAACAAATAGAATTTGCCCTGCAGCGACGGAAATCAAACCAGCAGAACATTGCTAAGATACATAATGATCAAATATAGAAAGCAGGAGTATTATTTTCAGGAACAGTATAGGTGAACACAAAAGGTGAAGTATATATACAGTATATGGTGGTTTTTTTTTTTTTTTTTTTTAAGTGAATAATGCCCAACTATAACGCATTGCAATTTTGCAAAATCTTGGTATTTCACCACCTCTCCATTGTCATGGGTTGAAATGATGATTAGGCTCCAAAAGTGTTGGGTAACCATTAATAAAACAATATTCACATTCCCTACCCTTAGGCTTTCCTCTATCCTAAAATTTGCACAAAATTCCCTTGTATGTAAAAATGACAATTTACCTCTAGGTTTCTCTTGATCATTAACACAGTTTCAAAATGTGGCCTTCTTAACGGTTGTCATTCAGAGAACAAAGAAGCTCTACCACTCCTTTTGTTAACATATATAACATTGTAAAATATTCCTGTAACATGATTCTCTGCTCATTCGTCCTCAAAGCAAATAAATAAATCGGGCGAAATGGAAACGTGATACATGCAGAGGCTTAGTCATTATACAAAGGGCCGATAATGTATGCTGTGGGATTTTAGGACAAAAGTAATCACATTTACCACAGTTGGGCAGAAAAGCAGACCAGTGGAATTTCTATCCAATGCCCCCCCTCGCTTTGTTCAGGACTCAATTGAACGTGGGGCTGTTTGAAGGGCAAACCATATAGAGCTGTTCCATTTACATTCAGTCTCACTGTCACTTGAGTTTTTTTGTTTTCAACCAGTCTATTGTTTCTGGCCGAGTTTCACGCAGCACAAATGATCAAGCATGGAGGAGAAATTATTCCATGTGATTTTTGGAGAAGAGGAGGTGTTTTTTTCTGTTTAAGTTATACAGTATATCCTAAGGGATCAGTCGCCACAGTGCAAAATCACACGTACACACAGAATATTCCATCCTGGTGTTACAAAGTCCACAAAAAGTCTGGATCATATGATTGAGTTCCGCATATACAGTGGGCTCATCACAGTGGAAGAAACAGATCAGCCAGATTCAGACGGCTTACAGCTACATCACTTAAGTGTGAGAAAATTTACACTAAAAAGATACGGCACACATAGTTGTGGCAAAGCAAATCAAGGGCACAATACTAAGCAGTTACACTGGCATGTGAGTAATTTATTAAACACTTTTTTGTTGTTTTAGATCATCAGTAAAATGGATAGTTCACTTAAAAACTCATCATTTACTCACTCTCATGTTGCTCCAAACCTGTAGGATTTTCTTTCCATACAATGAATTTAAATGGGTATGGTGGCTGTAATCAGTTTTTTTAAAAAATTATTTTATATATATATATTTTTTTTATTTATTTATTTTATTTTAATCAGATTTTCTTTACTTTTAATCCTAATCAGTACCATATTATGATGGGGATATTTCTAAAAAATCAACAGACCAGATATCTTCAGTGAAAATTAATGTTTTCAGTAAATGCAGCCACTGTGTGTGGGAGTGGGGGGTGGTGTTGCTCCATGGGAGGTTTTCACAGCTCTCTCATTTCTTAATCTGTACTTGGCTGCAGAGCTCCAAAACGAACAAAAAAGCAGCAAAAAGTAGCCCATACAACTCATGTGCTCTATACAAAGTCTTACAAAGCTGTATAACAGCTTTATGTGAGAAAAAGGCTAAAATGTAAAATGTTGCTGAATCTTCCCCTTCTATCACTTCTATCGCTCAAACCTGGTGTGACACATATTAAAACGGCATATTAGAATGTACTCAACAACCGCCCGTGTCCCCATTAACTTTTATTGTATGGAAAAGAGCAGCCAGGATGTTTGGAGGTTAGAATGGCATACACTATTGTTCAAAAGTTTAGAAAGAAATTAATACTTTATTCAGTAAGGACACATACAATTGATCAAAAGTGACAGGAAAGACAGTAAAAGCTGTTCTTTTGAACTTTCTATTCATCAAACATTTAAAACGGTTTCCACAAAAATAGTGAGCAGCACAAGTGTTTTCAACATTGATATTAGAAAATGTTTCTTGAGCACCAAATCAGCATAAATCATGTCCTATTTTAAATATTTAAAACTCCTTCCCACTGTCACTGACCCGGGAAATACTGGTAAAAAATCTTTTGAGGAGCTATAACAGGCTAAAGGGTTAGTTCAACCAAAAATGAAAATTCTGTCATTAATTACTTACCCTCATGTCGTTCGACACCCGTAAGACCTTTGTTCATTTTCGGAACACAAATTAAGATATTTTTGTTGAAATCCGATGGCTCAGAAAGGCCTCCATTGACAGCAATGTAACTTGCACTCACAAGACCCATAAAAGGTACTAAAGACATTGTTACAAAGTCCATTTCACTACAGTGGTTCTCCAATAATTTTATGAAGTGACGAGAATAGTTTTTGTGTGGGAAAAAAAATCAAAATAATGACTTTATTCAACAAGTTTCTGTCTTCCGCCTGGGCCTTATACGTGAACTCACGAAGCACCACGACTCATGCGCGAGAATATGACTTTCATTTCGCGGCTTTGATAAGGCACTTTTACGCACACTTGTTCGTTTCTCACGGTTCGGGCATCCAGGAAATGCACACTTTAGCCCCCTTTTGACCACTACGCCAAGACCTAAAGCACAATTAATGTAGAATTCAACAGCTTAGATATGGTGCGTCTTCCTCTGCTTGTAAACAAAGCTCCTCGCTTCCGGGTCATGTGTCAGAACGCCAGCTCTATGTGATATTCTCGCTCATGCGTAGTGGTGCTTCGTGAGGTCACGTCAAAGGCCCAGGCAGAAGACAGAAACTTCTTGAATAAAGTCGATATTTCTTGTCGCTTCATAAAATTATTATAGAACCACGTCTTTAGTACCTGCGGCGGAGGGGGCGTGGTTTTGCGAGGTCTGTAGCGGGAGAGAGGGAGCGGAGCCGAGCGGTGAGTAAGTAGGTCAAGTGCAGATGACGAACACCTGTCTCTGATTGCAGTAATTGGCGTGGAGAGACTACATATAAGCCGCTGCGGGGAGAGAGGCGAGAGAGAGAGTTGGACTGGGACTGTGCGCACACTTCCTGCCTGAGTGACCAGAGAGAAACCCGAGTGATCAACCAGAAGAAGTTTTGAGTGAATGTTATTGTGTTGTTGCACCCACGTGTGCCTGTTATGTTTGTATCTGAAAAGTCTGAGTAATAAAAGCCGCAAGTCCCAGTCACGCTGACCCCGCCTTCTTCCTTCCTGCCCATTAAAGTCTACGAACTGCGTTACAGTACCTTTTATGGGTCTTGTGAGTGCAAGTTACATTGCTGCCAATGGAGGCCTTTCTGAGCCATCTTAATTTGTGTTCCGAAGATGAACAAAGGTCTTACGGGTGTTGAACGACATGAGGGTAAGTAATTAATGACAGAATTTTCATTTTTGGGTGAACTAACCCTTTAAGTGCTGGTCTGTTGATTTTCTAAATTTACTGCATTTACTGAATTACATCACATCAGTTGGTTTTCAGACCTGGCAATATCAGAAGCAATAGATCATTCTCAGTTTCCTTCTTTCATCCATCCC
This sequence comes from Romanogobio albipinnatus, assembly GCA_023566225.1. NCBI lineage: Eukaryota > Metazoa > Chordata > Actinopteri > Cypriniformes > Gobionidae > Romanogobio > Romanogobio albipinnatus. The sequence goes on from CM042255.1 coordinate 31,422,148, forward strand.
GCAGCCTGAAAAAGAGTCAATGTCGTCAGTTTTAGTACTGCAGAGTGCTCCTTAATGACCATGTCCATTTACCATCCTCCACTGTGAATTACACAAGCACAACTTGTTGTGGAAGAGGAGGTGTTGGGCAGCCATAATTCACCAGACTCTGGCCCCTTTAACCTTGCTCAGCAGGAAGAATGACAGCAACTGGGTTTGTCAGTGGTTCTGTGCATAATTACTGCCAAGATTAATGGTTTACTCACGTCTACGGTGTAATGCCCGGATCAATTTTTCTCTGTGATGAACGATGGTTGCGATGACGCCCTGTCATCACCGGTATGCCTAAGGACAGGGGCTGTAAATCTCTCGCTCAAAGTCACCCACCGATTTCACAAAGCGTGGGACCGATGCTTGATACAGGCTAGTCCTAGCACTCCCAGAATGCCTCAGGGCACGTCGACTAGTCCTCTGGAGGACCTGCAACCTATTTCCTTTATCACTAAGGGATTAAAGACATCTGCAAATTGGAGAGCTTGTCAAATATTATTAAAAGCACAACACAAGAGACAGCTGTCCGCATGGCCCTAGTCTTCCTGACTAACTTGAGTTAAAAACTGATGGATAACTATTCCCAATGCTCCTTCCCTACAACCGTGTTTTTCCAAGATCATTCCTAACCTCCAAGCTCTGCTTTAATTGTGTGCAATGCCCTCTCGAGTGTCTTGGATGAAACTAGCGACCTCACTCTCAAGTTGTTCCGAACCCATATGGCTTTCCTTCTTCTGTAGAACACAAAAGGAAAAGTTTTGAATAATGTACTTGTCACAATTTTCCATGCAATTACATTGGATGAGGACTGGGACTTGGACAAAAAGCATAATTAAATAGGTCTTTATAACTTTTACAACTATTTAACTACAACCCCAAATCAGAAAAAGTTGGGACAGTATGGAAAATGCAAATAAAAAAAAGAAGTGATTTCTAAATTTACTTTGACTTGTATTTCATTGCAGACAATATGAACACACAATATTTCATATTTTGTCTGGTCAACTTCATGTCATTTGTAAATATGCATCCTTTCCTGTCATTCAGACCTGCAACACATTTTAAAAAAAATTAGGATTTAGAGCAATTTAGGGCTAGTAATGAGGTAAAATGGTTAAATAATGATGTGATTTGAAACAGGTGATGTCAACAGGTGATTGTAATTATGAATTGGTACAAAAGCAGCATCCAAGAAAGGTCTAATCCTTTAGGAGCAAAGATGGGCAGAGGATCGCCAGTTTGCCAACAAATACGTGAGAAAATTATTGAAATGTTTAAAAACAATGTTCCTCAAAGAAAGATAGATCTCCGATCCCTCAGGCGGCACTGCATGAAGAATCGTCATTCATCTATAAGCGATATCACCACATGGGCTCAGGACTACTTTGGCAAACCTTTGTCAAGTACCACAATATGTAGTTACATCCACAAATGCCAGTTAAAACTGTACTGTGCCAAAAGGAAGCCCTATGTTAACAGTGTCCAGAAGCGCCGTCGACTTCTCTGGGCTCGGAGGCATCTGGGATGGACCATCACACAGTGGAAACGTGTACTGTGGTCAGATGAATCAGTATTTCAGGTATTTTTGGGGAGGAATGGACGTTGTGTGCTCTGGACCAAAGAAGAAAATAATCATCCAGACTGTTACCAGCAACAAGTCCAAAAGCCAGGGTCTGTCATGGTATGGGGTTGTGTCAGTGCCCTTGGCAAAGGTAACTTGCACTTCTGTGAAGGCACCATTAATGCTGAAAAGTACATAGAGATTTTGGAGCATAATATGCTGCCTTCAAGAAGACATCTTTTCCAGGGACGTCCATGCATATTTCAACAAGACAATGCAAAACCATATTCTGCACACATTACAAAGTCCTGGCTGCGGAGGAAGAGGGTACGGGTACTTGACTGGCCTGCCTGCAGTCCTGACCTGTCTCCAATAGAGAATGTGAAGCGCAAAATGCGACAACGAAGACCCCGTACTGTTGCCCACCTTAAGACTTGTTTGCAGGAAGAATGGGACAAAATTACACCTGAAACACTTCATCACTTGGTGTCTTCAGTCCCTAAACGTCTTTTAAGTGTTGTGAAAAGGAATGGCAACATTACAAAGTGGTAAATGCTTTACTGTCCCAACTTTTTTTTTAAATGTGTTGCAGGTCTGAATGACAGGAAAGGATGCATATTTACAAATGACATGAAGTTGACCAGACAAAACATGAAATATTTTGTGTTCATATTGTCTGCAATGAAATACAAGTCAAAGTAAATTTAGAAATCACTTCTTTTTTTTTTTTTTTGCGTTTTCCATACTGTCCCAACTTTTTCTGATTTGGGGTTGTATATACTAGTTACTTCAAGCTGTACAATAGCTTTTACAAACACACCACGATTTAAGGTGTTATTCCATAGTGACCAGATCATTAAAGGGATAGTTCACTGTGTGGATTACTTTTACATTTACATTTATGCATTTAGCAGACGCTTTTATCCAAAGCGACTTACAACTTGGGGGTACATGAAGTGATTGGTCTTGAAGAGTCGAGGAGCGTATAAGAGCATGAAATACTGAGACTGTGTACATTGCTCAGTGTAGAACAGGCTAGAGTAGGGAGGGAAGAAGTGATTTTTATTCTTTTATTTTTTTTATGAGGTTAAGTGCTCACGGAAGAGCTGAGTTTTAAGTTGACTTTTGAATGATGTCAATGATTCTGCGTTTCGGATGGCGTTGGAAAGATCGTTGGGGCGTTGGGGCTTTTATAATGGATGGATACACTTTTTTGGGCTTAAAATGTTGGGCTCCCATTCACTGCCATTATAAAGCTTGGATTAGCCAGGACATTTTTTTAATATAACTCTGATTGTATTCGTTCTGAAAGAAGAATGTCATATATACCTAGGATGGCTTGAGGGTGAGTAAGTCATGGGGAAATTTTCATTTTTGGATGAACTATCCCTTTAAGTGAGCTGAACCAAAGACTGCATGTACCGAGACGGTTCACTATCAATGGAAGAAACTGCAACAAACAATATGGTGAAATATGTATCGCATTCAAAATGTCGCCAATTGGTAAAAGTCATCGCAAACAGTAAGTCACTATTGGCCTTACCTGAAATATACTGTATGCTTATTAAAGGATAAGTTCACTTCAGAATTCAAATTTCCTGATAATTTACTCAAGTCATCCAAGATGTGCATGTCTTTCTTTCTTCAGTCAAAAAGAAATTAAGGTTTTTGAGGAAAATATTCCAGGATATTTTTGCCATATAGTGGACTTCAACGGCAACCAAAAGGTTGAAGGTCCAAATTGCAGCTTCAAAAGTCCACGTCTTGAAGTGCTCATCTTGAAGTCTACGACTTCACGCATTACGTAGTCACGTCTGAAAGGTCACGTGTGACATAGACGGAAATACAATCCCAGTGTTTATACAGACCTTAACAAAAAAAATAAGGTAAAACAACGATGTCAGACGATTTTGATGTTGGAGGAGAAAATGAGATTGAGTTTTTCACCCTACCCTACCTTTTTGAACCGGAGTACACAGACAAACGCCACATTAAGTCGTGGACGAAAGTGCAAGGCGAGCATTTAGGGTTAAAAAGTATAGAATTTTTTCTTTTTTAGGAAATGACAGATCATTTCCTTGGCAGATCCTTTCCTTAATTACTTTTCAACTGAAGAAAGAAATACTTTTTAATTCTGAAGTGAACTAATCCTTTAACGCTCTTTGAGCATAAGAAACAACATTTATGGGACAGGAAAATTTGGTGAGCAGATAGAATTATTTCCCCATTCAATTATATAGGAGTTGGTGTTGCATGCCTGAAATAGCTGCCCGGAGGCGTTGCGAGTATGGCAGCTGAGTTTCCTTGAAGGAGACTTTGGCTAACCTTGCAGAAATATTGAATCAGGTTGATTCATGAACGAATCATACAGGGCTGCATTTCCCAAAAGCATAGTTAGCCTAAGTAGATCTTAGAGATCGTATGATATACTTAGGCTTATGATGCTTTTCAGAAATGCACTCCAGACCAGTTTTCTGAACTTGATCAAATGATTCTTAAAAGAACAATCCCTTCATGAAATACTTTTACTCTTAAATGCTTACATTTCAGCTTGTCCATCACACAATTGTATGACTTCAGAAGACTTGGAATACAGGACCACTTTTATTGTCATTTTAAAGCATTTTGTGTTCTATGAAAAAAAAAAAAAATTTCACAACATGATGGTGAGGTTTTTTAAAGTTTTTTTTGGATGACTAAAATAATTGTATAATATTTTAATATAAGTATATATATATATATATATATATATATATATATATATATATATATATATATATATATATATATATATATATATATATATATATATATATATATATATATATATATATATATATATATATATATATATATATGGGTGAACTAGATTGAGAATATAAAAATATTATAATGCACATAATACTTGTAAAATCTCCCTTTTTGATCTACACCTTTATTTATTTCTTATTTTGTTGGTGTCCTAATGATGATGACTGGAGAGCAGGTTCGGAGGGTGTAGACATGGGAAGGGGATGTGTTGTTGTTGTTATAATGTTGTCAGAACAATACTCTTTCCTGTGGATGTTCTGTAGATCCAAAGGTACAGAGATCCACCCCTCCCCTCCCTAATGCCCCATTCCATCTCCCCTCCCACCTCATCTCCTCCAATCTCACTCTGCTTCACTTCTTAAGAAATCACCCTTGCGCAGTCCCACAGGACTGAGATAAAACCCTCGTTGGGCCCTTGGCAGTGAAAGCAAGCGTAACGCTTCTCTTTTTCTCAGCTTCAGGCTCGGGAGGAAGCCTCACTCCCGTACCCCCTCCCCTCCTTTAACGGGAAGCACGCAATGTGTGAAGAGCTGGCAAACGCATATGTGTGTGTGCTTCTATACATTCCCACTCCATGCTCTTTAAATGCTCGGAAATGGAGGAAAAAAGCTGCGCTGGCATATTGGGATGGTGGTGGTCTATTAACTGCACTCCTGATTACTATTTGTTTATTCACACATATGCAAATGTTTGAAAAATGCTGTGAAAATAATGAAATGAGGGGCTGGGTTGGATTACCCAGAACGGTAGGCATGGCACTACACGTCTAGTTGACTAGTACACGTCTATCTGTGGCCCTGCGGCTGCTGCGGGACGGATGGGAGCTGTTTGTTTAACCTTATCTGTGGTTGTAATTTTAGCCATGTCTGCTGTATGGATTTCCAGGCGGAAACCACTTTTATTGGCTTCTTGTGGGGAGCTACCTTAATAAAATAACATCTAATTATATCTACCAGATCTGATCCCCAAACATGAAACACAAAGCGGCCATTGTTCAATGTTTCAAGCCAAGACGTAGGCCCTGAAATAGTAGCTTATGGTGTCAAAGTTTTTGTTTTGGATTAAACATTATATCTGCTTTGAAGAGCAGGAAATCCTGAAGTCATTACCCAGGATGATCTGTAGCATTACACAGAAATTAATGTAGACACATTACATAAAAATCCCTTCCTGGATGATAAAGAGGATAAAAAAAATTATTCACTAACCATGTATACACATTTTTGCATAATAACCTTTCTATGCAAGTTTAATTAGTGAATGGCACATTATGATATTATATATGACTGTAATATTAACAGTAATATTTTGAAGGAACTATTGTCTTTAAAATGAAAATTAAAAGGTGAAAGCAATATTTTTTTCAATTTTGAATCTGGTTAAATTTACATAAAATTGACAATCTATAGCAGATATGTGATGCTTCTGAAATCCATTAACGCCTGAAGATATCCATTTAACCACAGTTGCACATGGACATACATGGTTAGTGGTGTAATATAAATTATACATTCTGACTTTTAAAGACTTTCATGCATTCTGACTTTTTTATGACACTGTTAAAGAGTTGGATTCTCATGCTAAACATGGCAAAATTGTAAAAAAAAAAAAAAAGGATATACACTCAGGATTCAAACAAGTTTCGGAAAGTTTTTTTTTTTTTTTTTTCCGTATGGCCCTGTATGAGGTCATAAAGGACAGAATTCCTTGTATGGACACTTCTCCCAGCACTGCCATTTTGTTTTAAGACCAAGAAACCAACAATGTCACTAAAGAAGTGTGTTTTTGTTTGTGAGGGAAAGATAATCTTGTTTAACTTCTCAAATAACCCAGCCTTAAGGAAACAGTGGATGCAGTTTGTTTTTCCGGAGCAGCAATGGAGTTCTGCAAGTGTGTTTGTTTGTTACCGGTCATGAGTCGAAACCGCATGCGGTGAGTGAAACTGCATTAAATGTCTGTGTTTTGTTGGCAATCGGTGCTTAAGTGCATATAATGTAAACAACACAAACATGTAGTGAATCTAAAGTTATATAGAGATAATGCCATGATGTATTGTGTCTGTGTGCGTGTCATCATATGTGTGTGCGCTCGAGATTCTTTAGCTCCGCTCGGCTGTTTTCGGAAAGAATTGGTATCTAGTCTGAACCTCTTATCATCTATCTATGATCTCTGGGCATTACTGTTCTCATATGATCATTTTCTTGCTCATGGTACCGTGTCAGTTTTGAACAGCCTGAGAGTTCAAGATGACAAACAGAGAGAGAGCGACGTGAGAAGTCTTGTGTATTTCTTTCAACGTCTCCTCTGAATCCTCCAGGCTGATCATATCAAGAGTGAAGACCTCCCTCTGATCGCATCTGACAATCACTGGACAGGGGCCAGAGCTGCACTGGAACGGCTCTCCATTATAACCTCTCCGACAACGCAACAGTGTTATGATTGTGTTTTCATTGTTTTGATTTGAACACAAGCCCTCTAGGGAAGTATTCAAATTTGCTGTTTTTTGCACGCACTGTTTATAAAATATAAATTACGCATATTTTCTTTTCTTTTTTTCCTCCCCAAAAGCCAAAGCAGAAGAAAAAAGGAGTACTGGTTCGGGAGAATGAACAATATTTATTGAAAAATAGAAGTTTCCTTTTTTCTTCTGACACACAGGGAGAGAAAATGAGGGTTTAAAAATGCCGCTGGGTTAGAGGAGACGGAAAAACCGCATGGTGACAATTCACTTATTTTGTATAGAGAATTTCCAGCCGGTCTATATTTAGCTCTTAAGCACTCTATAATCACTAAGGAGGTTTTCAACCACATAAAAGGAGTATAAGTTCCTGAAAGAAACCAGCATTGGTAAGGCCTCCTGCCTCACATCTGTTTAACCTTTGACCCCTGCACTCACCTCATGCCTGTATGCATCTACCACAAACAAAAACAACACTGTATGGCCTTTTCATGGCAAGGCTTTTCACTGCCTCATTCATAAAAGCAGGGACTTTTCCTCTGGATATTCCTGCAGTTCAGAAAATACACAACCACACCTTCAGAAAAAGTCCTGAATGGGGTCAACGATTGAACATCTCAGGAGAGATCTGAAAAAGGCTGTGCACCAACGCTCCCCATCCAACCCGATGGAGCTTGAGAGGTCCTGCAAAGAAGAATGGGAGAAACTGGCCAAAAATAGGTGTGCCAAGCTTGTAGCATCATACTCAAAAAGACCCAAGGCTGTAATTGGTGCCAAAGGTGCAACGACAAAGTATTGAGCAAAGGCTCTGAATTCTTATGTACATGTGTTTTTTGGGGGTTTTTTTTGCATTTTTTATTTTGAATAAATTTTCACAAATTTCAAACAAACTTCTTTAACCTCTTATCTCTGCACCGGCTCGTGGGCGGGGCAGTTGACGTGAGTGGGTGTGTCTATACTTTTATTTACTTTTATTTTATACAAAATATTCAATCAAACTATCACAAAATATGCATCATTTAAAAGCTAAAATACTCAAGATTCATGTTCTGAACTTGTTTTTGCAATAAATACACCAGAGAGGAAAGGGTTAAATGAAATGCTAAAGGACCGGCTATGCCGGCTATTATTAGCATAATATTAGCGGTACTCATTTTTCATCTCCTGTCGTTCAGATCAGATCGGACAAATCCAATAAACACCCGCATACATCTCCGTGTAAGAGTCCACTCTTCAAAATGCATCCCACTTTTTAATCCAAAACAACAAAAAAATAGGGAAAAAACAAAAAATCCTCTGTTGTTTGCAAGAGAGTTTTGAGTTAGTGTAATCAATCATGTCCATTTTCAATGAAATATCTCCCCCTGCAAGAATAGTCTCTTCTCCGTGACATAAACCCTCCATCGTCTCTCTCCTTCAATCAGAGTCTCTCCTGTGATGCATCATATAGAGGAAGCGCCTTACAGGTTTGGTGAGCTGTCAATCATTGGACTTAGTAACCAATCAAAAGGCATTATCTTGCGCAGTTTATGTAAGTAGGATTTGGTGAATACTACTAGTGAATACTACTAGTGCTTAGGTTTTCATAACACTGGCACGCGTTTCCCATGGCGCCTGCCAGTGTTTAGAGCGCGCAGACTCTATGACTGACACTTCTTATCAGCTAAATGAGTTTTTTACACTTTGTAATTTCTGTAAATAGTTGCTTTAGTTTTTCAGTAACTGTATATCCATTATAATTAGCCGTTTATTGCAGATTTATTTGAATGAAAAACGACTCTTTACAATTGCAAATGTTCTGAAATAAATGGCCTTTTTGAAAGGACGCCTAGTCTTTTCCTGACATACAGAAGCTACATTACTGAGAGAATCATCCTCATATTTGAATCATGACATGATTAGACATTCACTTACATGTATATTACTCTGTTCCCATATTACTTTGAGTTATTATGACTCTTGGGTAGCAACGTTTCAAGTGTCTAGTTTAAAATAAGACCAGATTTATGAATATAGACCATAGAGTTTAAGAGCTGCAGACATTTTCATTTAGGTATGTCGTTTTCAAAAAATTCTCAAAAATAGGGGCGCAGGTTAAGAGGTTAAACAATCCACACAGCCAGGCCAATCAAGGTGTGGATGGAGGACCACCAGATCAAGACCCTGTCAAGGCATCACAATCTCTAGACCTGAACTCGCTGAAAACCTCTGGAATGTAAGTAAGAGGGTCACCAGCCAAACTGCTTGAATTTTTTCGCCAGGAGTGGCATAAAGTCGTCCAACAGCAATGTGAGTGATTGATAGGGTGCATGCAAAGACTGAAACTGTGATTTGGAATCAGGGTTATTCCATCAAATATTGATTTCTGAACGCTTCCTAAGTTAAAACATTAGTATTGTGTTGTTTAAAAATGAATATAAACTTTGCCTTGCTCAAGAGTCTCACCTCAGTCGCGGTATTGAGGGTGGAAGAGAGCGCTGGTTATTCACTCCCCCCACTGACAATTACTGCCGGACCTGAGACTCAAACCCACAACCTTCGGGTTACAAGTCCGATTCTCTAACCATTAGGCCACAACTGCCCCAGAAGAAGCCTCCCCGTCTGGGAATCGAACCCCAGTCTTCCGACAGGCGGAGATACTGTCCACTATACTAACGAGGAAAAAAATATTTTTCTAATAATTCAACAGCCCGGAGTCAATTATTACACTAATACTACGGTTACCACACCTCAAAACATTGTTCAGATGATTTATTTCAAGACATTTGTCAGGTTTTGTCCTTGAAACGCAGGACTAATTTCTTACACATCTAAACCCAAGCCTCCGTTGCTAATTCCAAAATGTAATTTCTAGTAATTTGTCTAGTAAAAATGTCGTTTCTAGGCTTGAGCCACTGATAGCAGACTAATGCAGTTATTAATGCAGTGAGTTATTAGAGACAGAGAGAGAGCGCATGTGAATTACCTCTTTCAACAGTGCTCGGCAGCAGCATCTACTAATACGAAACTGTAAGATCAGAGCCGTTATTACCTCGCTCGTGAGAAATGTCATAGCTTTTAAGTTGCTAAACTATTTTACTGATAAAATCGCCAGAGCTGACAACACGTTTTTGTGCACTCTCAGAAAAAAAGGTACAAAAGCTGTCGCTGGGATGGTGATATTAGTGCATATTAGTCTCTCAAAGGTAAATATTGGCACCAAATTGTACATATTAGTACCTAAATGGTACATATTAGAACCTTTTGAAGGGTACCATTTTTTCTGAGAGTGTGTGAGTGTACACTCACCTAAAGGATTATTAGGAACACCTGTTCAATTTCTCATTAATGCAATTATCTAATCAACCAATCACATGGCAGTTGCTTCAATGCATTTAGGGGTGTGGTCCTGGTCAAGACAATCTCCTGAACTCCAAACTGAATGTCAGAATGGGAAAGAAAGGTGATTTAAGCAATTTTGAGCGTGGCATGGTTGTTGGTGCCAGACGGGCCGGTCTGAGTATTTCACAATCTGCTCAGTTACTGGGATTTTCACGCACAACCATTTCTAGGGTTTACAAAGAATGGTGTGAAAATGGAAAAACATCCAGTATGCGGCAGTCCTGTGGGCGAAAATGCCTTGTTGATGCTAGCGGTCAGAGGAGAATGGGCTGACTGATTCAAGCTGATAGAAGAGCAACTTTGACTGAAATAACCACTCGTTACAACCGAGGTATGCAGCAAAGTATTTGTGAAGCCACAACACGCACAACCTTGAGGCGGATGAGCTACAACAGCAGAAGACCCCACCGGGTACCACTCATCTCCACTACAAATAGGAAAAAGAGGCTACAATTTGCACAAGCTAACCAGAATTGGACAGTTGAAGACTGGAAAATGTTGCCTGGTCTGATGAGTCCCGATTTATGTAGAGACATTCAGATGGTAGAGTCAGAAATTGGTGTAAACAGAATGAGAACATGAGAACATGGATCCATCATGCCTTGTTACCACTGTGCAGGCTGGTGGTGGTGTGGGGGATGTTTTCTTGGCACACTTTAGGCCCCTTAGTGCCAATTGGGCATGGTTTAAATGCCACGGCCTACCTGAGCATTGTTTCTGACCATGTCCATCCCTTTATGACCACCATGTACCCATCCTCTGATGGCTACTTCCAGCAGGATAATGCACCATGTCACAAAGCTTGAATCATTTCAAATTGGTTTCTTGAACATGACAATGAGTTCACTGTACTAAAATGGCCCCCACAGTCACCAGATCTCAACCCAATAGAGCATCTTTGGGATGTGGTGGAACGGGAGCTTTGTGCCCTGGATGTGCATCCCACAAATCTCCATCAACTGCAAGATGCTATCCTATGAATATGGGCTTTCAGCACCTTGTTGAATCAATGCCACGTAGAATTAAGACAGTTCTGAAGGCGAAAGGGGGTCAAACAGTATTAGTATGGTGTTCCTGATAATCCTTTAGGTTAGTGTATGTCCGCACTGTTTGAGTGGGAGAGCAGAGAGAGTGGGAGAAACAAAGTATGTGCTCACGTACATAATAAAATGTAATTTTGTTGAATAATTTGACGTTTTTATCCTATTGTTTACTATATTTATTTGCTTATTCAGTGTCATTGTGGGTTTTGCTTCTTTTACTGTTGTAGGCTGTAAAGATAACTGAAATCATTTGGCGAAGCGATATGGAACTGTAATAAGGTCAAGACCTGCCTGGAACTACTTTAGCTGTGCGTTTCCCTTAAAATAATTGCACACCTTAGAACGTTTGCCAACCAATTAGATTCAAGCATTCAACAGCCCTGTAGTATAAATATATAATTTTATGTGTGTGTGTGTGTGTAAAGTTCAATTATATACAGTAAAATAAAAAAATAATTATATATATATACATATATATATATAAAATAAAATTAAATTATATAAATTAGAGAAACAGTAAATATTATAAAAAATTATTTAAACAACATAAACATAAATATATAGCCAATTATATAAATTGTGGAATCAACAACTTTTCAATTCAGTCACCTAATATTACACCGTAATTGGCTTATTGTACACAAAGATACATAGCCTATACATTTTATTTCTTGCAAGTGGATCATAATGGGGGTCATTGCCATCAAAAACACTGAAAGCTAACTCAAAAACCTGGGTACTCCTTTGATAAAACCACAGTTGAACTATTTTAAAATAAAACTACCTAAGCAGCTTTAGCTGGGATGGCTACATTTTCAAAACAGCTTCTCCAACACTCTTGCTTTGTGAGCGTGAAACCAAATGCAATGCATGCGAAAACGTGTTTATAACCCTGGCGTGTCTTTATGAGCGCAATTCAGGGAACACAAAGAGTTCCCGCATTGAAAGAATGCTCAGATTCAGTACACATTTGTTTCCAGGCCTGTTCACCTCAGCCAGTGACATTATAACACTGCAGTGGGTGTGGGAACAGTATGGGTGACTTAGCATAAAACAACAAGATGGTCTTTTGACAGAGTACGGCGAAATAAACATCACAGCAAGGCTGATGTTTTAACTCGCCATATTGACTTTTGCCATGTAAAGCAACAGTATACCCAAAGAACCTTCAAAGAAACACTGACACTCTATATTGTTCGGTCACAGCATGATGTAAATCATGGGGTGCATATTCCCTATTATGCTGGGATATGGTCCAGAAACAACCAGGCTACAATGAAGAGGGCTCCACTAATCAAAAGCCCATGAAAATAAACAGTGTGTCTAAGTAACAAATACTGGATTGGCAACGATCCTCTGATAAAATCTCAGGGTCGTGTATTTCCAGAGGAAGCGCAACTGACAAATGTTGATCTTGCAGTTGACAGTTTCATCAGTGACTGTTGTCTTAGGCCAGAGTCCCATCTTATTTATTTCTTATTGTTTGGAATCCAAACTTTCCGGCTGCTCTGGTTTTATTGTCCTCAGCAATTTTTATACAAGTATTCAATGTCACAGAATTGGCACGGCCCAAGACAAGTGAGTCTCAAGAGTGTTTAGTGTTAAATGGGAGTTTGTTGACTGATGCCTTTTATCTTTTCCTTTCTTGGAAGAACAAATGACATGCCCTCAGCAGAACCACGGCCCCAAACGTTCTTCTCCATCTTACAAAATCAGCCCTTTTTTCCGCATAGGTTCCTGACAACCGTATCAACGATCTCAGCAGATAAAATCTCGCTTGAAGCAGCAATATTTATTTTTCTTTTACTCGAGAGTCAAATTTTTTTTCTTCCTGTCTTTATTATGCTCTATCGCACTCTTCCAAAACGATGTGTGCTTTCAACAAGTGTGGAGTCAGCTGGGCGGGCTGGATGTGCCTAGAGTTTTTATAGGTCGACAGTGAAATGAGTGAGGAGAAAACGAATGCTATTATTGCAAAAGAGTGGTCAAACTGCTGATGATGGTGGTTTCACTTCAACCCAACAGTGAGAAGAAACGGAGACAGGCTGACTCATATCGCTGCTAATTTAAAGATTTACACACTGATGACTCTCAGAAAAGTACTCAAATGATCTATAATCTGTATGATCATCACTTTATGTGGGTTTTCTCACAAAACAAGGATATCAGACCTACTTTTGCTCATTCTAAGCTTAATTTTAAGCCTTCTTGTAACATAATATGTTAATGTATGATGTTCCACTTCCAAGTGCTTAGAGAACATCCATCTATCTATCTATCTATCTATCTATCTATCTATCTATCTATCTATCTATCTATCTATCTATCTATCTATCTATCTATCTATCTATCTATCTATCTATCTATCTATCTATCTATCTATCTATCTATCTATCTATCTATCTATCTATCTATCTATCTATCTATCTATCTATCTATCTATCTATCTATCTATAGTGAGGAAAATAAGTATTTGAACACCCTGCTATTTTGCAAGTTCTCCTACTTAGAAATCATGGAGGGGTCTGAAATTGTCATCGTAGGTGCATGTCCACTGTGAGAGACATAATCTAAAAAATAAATACAGAAATCACAATGTATGATTTTTTAACTATTTATTTGTATGATACAGCTGCAAATAAGTATTTGAACAACTGAGAAATTCAATGTTAATATTTGGTACAGTAGCCTTTGTTTGCAATTACAGAGGTGAAACGTTTCCTGTAGTTTTTCACCAGGTTTGCACACACTGCAGGAGGGATTTTGGCCCCCTCCTCCACACAGATCTTCTCTAGATCAGTCAGGTTTCTGGCCTGTCGCTGACAAACACAGAGTTTGAGCTCCCTCCAAAGATTCTCTATTGGGTTTAGGTCTGGAGACTGGCTAGGCCACGCCAGAACCTTGATATGCTTCTTACAGAGCCACTCCTTGGTTATCCTGGCTGTGTGCTTCGGGTCATTGTCATGTTGGAAGACCCAGCCTCGACCCATCTTCAATGCTCTAACTGAGGGAAGGAGGTTGTTCCCCAAAATCTCGCAATACATGGCCCCGGTCATCCTGTCCTTAATACAGTGCAGTTGCCCTGTCCCATGTGCAGAAAAACACCCCCAAAGCATGATGCTACCACCCCCATGCTTCACAGTAGGGATGGTGTTCTTGGGATGGTACTCATCATTCTTCTTCCTCCAAACACGTTTAGTGGAATTATGACCAAAAAGTTCTATTTTGGTCTCATCTGACCACATGACTTTCTCCCATGACTCCTCTGGATCATCCAATTGGTCATTGGCAAACTTAAGACGGGCCTTGACATGTGCTGGTTTAAGCAGGGGAACCTTCTGTGCCATGCATGATTTCAAACCATGATGTCTTTGTGTATTACCATCAGTAACCTTGAAAACGGTGGTCCCAGCTATTTTCAGGTCATTGACCAGCTCCTCCCGTGTAGTTCTGGGCTGATTTCTCACCTTTCTTAGGATCATTGAGACCCCACGAGGTGAGATCTTGCATGGAGCCCCAGTCCGAGGCAGATTGACAGTCATGTTTAGCTTCTTCCATTTTCTAATGATTGCTCCAACAGTGGACCTTTTTTCACCAAGCTGCTTGGCAATTTCCCCGTAGCCCTTTCTGGCATTGTGGAGGTGTACAATCTTGTTTCTAGTGTCTTTGGACAGCTCTTTGGTCTTGGCCATGTTAGTAGTTGGATTCTTACTGATTGTATGGGGTGGACAGGTGTCTTTATGCAGCTAATGACCTCAAACAGGTGCATCTAATTTAGGATAATAAATGGAGTGGAGGTGGACATTTTAAAGGCAGACTAACAGGTCTTTAAAGGTCAGAATTCTAGCTAATAGACAGGTGTTCAAATACTTATTTGCAGCTGTATCATACAAATAAATAGTTTAAAAAATCATATATTGTGATTTCTGGATGTTTTTTTTTTTTTAGATTATGTCTCTCACAGTGGACATGAACCTACGATGACAATTTCAGACCCCTCCATGATTTCCAAGTGGGAGAACTTGCAACATAGCACGGTGTTCAAATACTTATTTTCCTCACGGTATCTATTGATCATATCATCTATCTATCATCTATCCATCCATTCATCTATCTATCATACATAATCTTACTGTTCAAAAGTTTGTAGTCTGTAAGATTTCTATTAAATGTTTTTGAAAGAAGTCTCTTTTGCTCACCAAGGCTGCATTTAATAAAAATAAAACACACACACACACACACACACACACACACACACACACACACACACACACACACACACACACACACACACACACACACACACACACACACACACACACACACACACACACACACACACACACACACACACACACACACACACACACACACACACACACACACACACACACACACACACACACACACACACACACACACACACACACACACACACACACACACACACACACACACAGTAAAACATTGATATTGTATTAAATATTATTACAATTTACAGTTTCTTTTTATTCGCTTTGGTACTATTTTCACAAGAAAGGTGTACATTTTCAAAACTCATGGTACTACTATCACAACATATCATCAAAAGTGCACTTTTTTAAATTTTCAATTGTGTTAGTAAAATACACAAAACCATAAAATTTCCTTTTCATCACAAAAAATAAGCGTTTCGTCTATATAAATCTTTCATTCACAGTAATTGCCTTTCATAAAGCTCTTACTATAAAACTTTTGATTTGCATCTCTTCTCGTTCAGTTTAATACATTTGTCTATTATTTAATCCAACTGATCTTAATGGTTAATCAATTAATCATTTGGTACATCAATATATGTCTATAGATATTGATTCTATATACATAGTTTCTACTTTGTTTGCAATTTCCAATATCGATAACCATATGTAATGAATTATTTTTACATTATAAGCGATTTATCATAGATTATAACTACTATGTTCAAAAATGTGTGTGTGGCCTGGTAAACTCTATATTATGGGGACAAAATGTCCCCATAAAGATGGCAATATCCTAAATCCTTGTCTTTGCGGAGACATTTTTTGGTCCCCATGGCCATGAGGAAACAAGCTTATAAATACAGAATGTGTTTTTTTTTTGTTTTTTTGTAAAATGTAAAAATGCAGAAAGATAGTGAACCAGACATGTGGGTGTGAGTGTGTATGTGAGTGAACATAGAGCAGAATAGAGTATAAGGGAAAGGAAATAGTCAATGACGGTGTAACATCAGACTGATCAGAAATGCATCAGAAGAAGAGAGACAGATGGCATCAAATACAGCATTTTACATTACAGTATATGCCAAGTGATACTGTAAACAGATTACCATGGTAGAGAAACATTACTATACCTCACCCTTATAAAACTCAACTACGGTATAGATTCAGTAATATGGTACAGTGATAACATTTACTGTATTGGCAGCATACTCTAGCCCAGAACCTCATGTTTGTCGTAACTTCAGCACACCTTTTGATAACACACTGAATAGATACTATTACAAACATTATAGATTAAATTACATAAGTTAGGTAATGTAAGTGTATTTTCTTATGTGGCATCTGTAGCGTGTGTTACTGTAGATAATTCAGCAACGAGGGAGATTTGAAACATGTATCTTGCATTGTTTGCTGTTGAATGAACTGATTGTTAAAAGTACTAAATTGAAAAAAGATCACGCTGTTGTGTTTCGCTGATTAAACCAAATGTTCTCATTACATATTACAATAATCTTGTGTTTGAAACAATGATTATGTGGACTGAAAATATGTGCAACTGAATGAAAGACTTACATCAGGTTTTAAAAGAATGACTAGCTAAGTGTGATCAGTTTGAATTTTTGTACTATGAGCTTTGAAAATGTACACCTTACTTGTGAAAATAGTACCAAAGCAAAATTTTTTTTTAAAAACTGTAAAATATATTGAATTAGAAAAAACATTTTTTTTACAATGTAAATGATTCATGTGATGGCAAAGCTGAATTTTCAGCAGTTACTCTATGCTTTAGTGTTCATTACTCTAGTCGTTAGTGTCATAAATCCTTCATAAATCATCCTAATATTTTTTATCATTCTATAATTGGTGCTCAAGAATAATTTCTTATTACTATCACAGTTGAGCTACATAATATTTTTGTGACAACCATTAAAACTTTTTTAAATTTGATTGAAAGAAAGTTAAAAAAAAAAACAATTTATTTGAAATGGAAATATTTTGTAACATTATAAATGTCTATACTGTCACCTTTGATCTATTTAATGCATCTTTGCCGCTCAAAAGTATTAATGTCTCCAATCGTTTGAAGGGTAGTGTGAAAACACAGAGCTTACAAAACCGTAGTCAAAAAGCTCAAAAATATGAGATATGAGGGTTTTTTTTTAAATCGTGATTAAAAATAATGCCTACCCATTCATAATCTTTACTTACTGGCTCTTTTTCATGCCCTTATTTTTGCATTAAGTAGACAGTAACAGAAACAACTGTCTACCCAGTCGGCTGGCCAACTTCCTGTGCCGTGTGGTGAGGCACTTCAAGGGCTGGGTATCAGAGGCAGGTAGAGAAGGTTGCTTTTTGTAGTTTTTTTTTTTTTACAACTTACATGAAAGCTTAGCAGAGGCAAAGGTGAACAGAAGGGGCTTTGGTACAGGCACAAAAACGCAACAAGCAGCTTCAAGAAAGTTTAAAACAAGCAGGTGGTTTCCACAAATTAGGGCCAACCTGTTTTTCCCCCATACACGGTCTATTCACACTCCCTCCTCAATCAATACACTCTTCTTTTTTATTTACCACTCTCTCAGCCAGAAACAATATTCGGTTGGACAGAGACAGCGAGAGTCTGAGTCTGCCATCTCCTCTGTATATGAATCAAAGAGGCACAGATGTGAAAAAATCTTCTTTCTATGCACAGTCACATTTGATTGTGCCAGTGACAATTCTCGGCAGCCTTGCTCGCTTCCTATCTGATGTGTTTCCTTGTCTACCCACCCTTCTGCCTGCCACAGAACCTACAGCTGTATCTACGACTGGTTTTCACGAACTTTCTACCTCTGAAAATTCTAAGCAGCATGAATATTTATGATAATGAATAATGTGCTATCAAACATTTCCTGACCATATGTCCAAGATATGTAAATAATTCACCAGCATCCTGTGCAAACATGGAAGAAAAAAAACAACAGAAAGAAGTATGTAAACAGTAGTTGCATGATTATGAAGAAGACCTACGCATGAGGAAGAAAATTAGCTTTTCTAAATTTGTGAGTTATACTTTCATAGACAAGTATTAGTGTCTAAAATACTGTGTTTTAGGACACTTGAGCCACACTTTGAAAACGACATAAACTTCATTCTGTAAAATGTTTTACTGTTTTCTTTTATATTTATATTATTATATAAGTGTGGCAAACGTGTTTAAATACTTTTTTGACAATCATTTATGCTTTGCTAATGTACGAAATACCTCCGTGTATAAGGTGAGACCTCTCACTGTGGTTGTCAGCATTGTTGTGGTACAGGAGACTATACGAATGTCGTTTTTTCCATTGAACTTTACAAGAAGTTGTGCCACTTCCTGATAGGTTGTAATTATAGCAATTGAGATATAGGTGGAAAGCACATGCATCTATATTTTAACAGTGTGTGCTATGAGTGGTTTTCCAACCACACTCCTGCTGCCAATGTATTACGAGTGTATCTTAATGAAATATAAAGTAGTCGTCTAAAACCTCCCATATGCCTCTGAACAAACTGAAACCCATCTAGGAGACCGAGAGGGAAAATAAATTAGAGCAACTGGCTTTAGGACACAAAAAAGGAGCGAATTTATCACAGCAGGTGTGATGGAGTGTATGGAAAGTGACAGGTGCTAAAGAGAATGAACTAGAAGCAGAGCTCAGCGCTATCACAGTCAATACAGATGTCACAGCCTGGTGACAACATGACAGCCTGATTATTGTACAAAGTCAGTCCCCACTCAGCTCCCAGACACAAACCCAATGCATCCATGACTAAGGATCTTGTCTGTAACTGAATAACTGCTCCCTGCTGTTCAATACAATGTGGATTTACAAAGCATATAAAGAAGAAAGTCCACAAAAGACTACAGAAATATGGTTATCTTTATATGGAAATACAAAAATGTGGTAACACTTTATTTTAAGGTGACGTAGTTACACGTTACTACATGGATATACTATATTAATAACAGTAAATTATGCATTATTACAAGTAACTAACCCGTAACCAAACCCTAACCCAACAGTAAGTTCACCCAGTACTTAAAGGGTTAGTTCATCTAAAAATGAAAATTCTGTCATTAATTACTCGCCCTCATGTCGTGCCAAAACCGTAAGACTTTCGTTCATCTTCGAAACACAAATGAAGATATTTTTGATGAAATCCGAGCGGTTTTTGTCCCCCCATAAGACTGCAGAAAGGTAGTAAAGACATCGTTAAAATAGTCCATGTGACTACAGTGGTTAGACCTTAATGTTATGATGACACAGATGAGAAGAAATTGTTGAATAAAGTCACTGTTTTTGTTTGTTTTGTGCGCACAAAAAGTATTCTCGTCGACCACTGTAGGCACATGGACTATTTTAACAATGTCTTTACTACCTTTCTGGGCCTTGAAAGAGGCAATTACGTTGCTGGAGGGTCAGAAAGCGGATTTCACCCAAAATATCTTAATTTTTGTGATCTGAAGATGAAAAAAGGTCTTATGGGTTTGGAACGAAATGAGGTAAGTAATTAATGACAGATTTTTCATTTTTGGGTCAACTACCCCTGTATTACACATTAACAATGACACCTTAAAATAAAAAGTGTAGCCCCAAACCCTAACCCGAACTGTAAATCTATAGTAAGTACATATACTTAATTAATATTACTCAGTACTTATGAGTAAGTACAAACCAAAAAGTACGTAACCAAAAAGTTTTAGGATTTTAAACAAAAAGAGGCCCCACTTTATATTAGGTGGCCTTAACTACTATGTACTTAAAAAAATAAGTACAATGTACTTACTGTGTTCAAATTGTATTGCAAAACACCTTTGCTGATATTGAGGTGGGATACGGGTAGGGTTAGGGACAGGTGTGGTGGTATGGGTAAGTTTAAGGGTAGGGTTAGGTGTAAGGGAAGTGTCAACTGTGCAATTACAAATGTAACTACAGAAATTAATTACAGACTTAATTACATGCAGGTATTTTTTAAAATGTAAGTACAATGTAAAAACATGTACACAATAAGTGCATTGTATCAAATGATTAATTAAAATGTTAGTACATAGTAGTTAAGGCCACCTAATATAAAGTAGCATTTTAAATGATTGCTTTTAGTGATTTATTTTTAGCTGTTTTTAGACTTTAAACTTTTCATTCAAATTGTTATGCTGATTATATCATTTGTAAATAACATAACATTTAGAAAAAGAAAGAAAGAAAAAAGAAAAGAAAGAATAATGGTTAAGACTAAAATGCTTCTTTTCTTCTCAGTAATGGCCTTAAAGAAAAATCACTCGCCAGAAAGCCCTACAATGGAAAGTTATTTAGTAAATTGGTCTTCACGTTTGTGTATTCAATAGGCAGACAGGAACAGTCTCTCTTATCTGGCTCAGATCACACGCAGAAGCACAAGCAGGGCAGATGGGGCTTGGAACTCATTTCAATATTCGATTTGGTCCATCTAACAGATTCAAAACAAGTTACAATGGGCAAAACAGGGAGCTGTAACAAAAATAGATGTGCATCAGTGTTGCACAAAGACACATGGTTTGTTGTAAACTCTTTCCACACCCGTATGTCCCCTGGTTCTGGAAGCACAATTTCTGCAATGATATGATGTTGCTTAATCTGACTGCCACTAAATGTTTTGCTCGTACCTGTTACTGGTGTGAAATGACTATGTGTCTGCGTGAATCATACCTTATTCACCCAGATATAACCCTCAGACTGGCCCCTAAACATCTGCCACCCACATGTCTGGTCCACCTACTGACTCCTCCACATGGCCTTATGCATTTTGACTCACTGTTTTGAATTTAAAGTCAACATAAAACAGCATTTGAAACACATTTCAGAGTGAAACAGAATAATAATAAAAAAGAACTGATTGGGTTAAGTAAAAAAAAAAAAAAAAATTAAATAAGTTTGGTTTTAAACGTTCAAATGCCAAAAAAACAAAAAAAAATTGGAAAAATATATTACTGTAACTACATTTTAAACTATTTTCTGTATTTAAAAAAAAAAATATATATATATATATATATATATATATATTTTTTTTTTTTTGTATGTATATAATTATATATTTAAAAAATATATCTGACATTTTTTTGATTTAAATATAATAGGGCTTGGTGATGTCAGCCAAAGAGTGTTATTTCAGAGGTGGTGCAAACTTTCTTTCTTTTTTGAATAACGCACCAATAAATCATGCACAATTTTTGGTCAATTTCGATCTCATACTGATAAAAACCTCAATCTGGCATCAACCTCAAGCAGTGTCTTTTATCATTTATTTCTGTAGCCTCTTCCTGCACAAATGTAATATTTTCAGTGACAGGACCTAAATCCCCTTCACAAAAAGTGAGATACAGAGTGTCTGATAAATTTAGAATTTGATTTAAGGTCCTTGAGATATTCGTCAGGCCTGTGCTTCGCTGACTTTGGTCACTGATTTTGTGTGACGGTCCTCTCGGTACATGTGGACCTGGGACTAACAGTCAGATGGGGAGTAGAGAAAATATGCACTTACATATATATCCAATATTCATGCCCTGAGTGGCGAGGCTGCTCACAGTCATTAGTGCACTTACACTCTCTCTGACAGGCCTGTCTCAGACTCATCAGACAGACCTTCTGAAGTCATGTTCCTCTGCAAAAATCATGAGCCTGTCACCAGCCGCCAGCCTCCCACACATAGAAATGTCTCCATTTCTTTGCAGACATATATATATAAAAAAAGTGCTGTTGTTGTTGTTGTTGTTGTTGCTTATGACTGTAACCATATTCAAAATATGAAAGTCTACCAAGGTAAAGTTGATGTTAACAGACAGATGATGATATTCTATCATGAATAAAAAAATTATTGAATTACATATTAGGGTTGGTCTATAAGCTAGGTAAGAGTTTTCACTTTATGTGGATATAATACTGGAGTCCAAAATGGAAACTGACAAAAAAACAACAACAAAAAAACTTCACACCAACCATCATTCATTATGCACAAAAAAGGAATAAAACATATATTCCAAAACCATCACATTCTATCAGTTACAATGTTATAGTCTAAATCAACAGCTAGTGTGATCATATAGGCATAAGTATGTTTGAAACTCTCTGTAATACATAAAAGAAAAGAAAAACAATAGATTCACACAACTTTAATAACAGAACCTGCGATAATTCACAAAATCAATATTCAATTGATTCCTTACAACTATTGACAAGGCCAGCTGAACTCTACAGTAGAAATGTCAGACCCACTTTATATTAAGTGGCCTTAACTACTATGTACTAACATTTTAATTAATCATTTGATACAATGCACTTATTGTGTACATGCATGTCTTTACATTGTACTTACATTTAAAAAAATACCTGTATGTAATTACATTTGTAATTACACTATTGACACTTACCTTACACCTAACCCTACCCTTAAACTTACCCATACCACCACACCTGTCCCTGACCCTACCCGTATCCCACCTCAATATCAGCAAAAGTGTTTTGCAATACAATTTGATCACAGTAAGTACATTGTACTTATTTTTTGATGTAAGTACATAGTAGTTAAGGCCACCTTATATAAAGTGGGGCCGAAATCTCAATCCTCAATCAATTATTCACTCTGACTGAAAGCTAAATATAGTCCTATTGTGATGGCGTTTTATATACAGTGCAGACAAACCACAGTGCAATGCCTCATTTAATGTTAGGAACAACACAGAATACATAAAAGAAGATACTATTTAAAATACAAAAGGAACAAGCTCACAAAATGAACTGGAAATGTAGAAATAAGGTAAAGCATCTTATTTCTGTCACTAGCCTCACCAAATTAATGATTATTTTCAAACAAGTTTCCCAGACACTCTTCCTGTCTGCCATTGGACAGCCAAGCAGATAGCCCTGTCCCAAACTCGCTATACTGTTCAGGACACTCAAATACAAGGCCGTAACCATGCCTTAGACATTGGGGGGGGGGGGGGCACCCCATTTTTTACCGTTCTATTGCAGTTCTATGTAATTCGCATTAACAGTAAGTCCCGCCTTCTTTGATTTGATTGACGAGTGCTGTTAGACCGCTGAGGCAGACCGGTCTAAAAATGTTTTTGTCATCCTAGCAATAAACAGAGTGGTGTGTAATGGAGTACAGCGAGCAGCATCAAGAATATCAAATATTGGGGGGGGGGGGGGTTTGGCCATTTCTAATTATTCAGGGGGGCCTGTCTCCCTCAATGTCTATGGTGGTTACGGCCCTGCTCAAATAAACAGAGCAATGTTTTTAAAGCGCTACAGTGCTCACATTTTAGCGGGAAATCAAACCATAATTGTTTCTGCATATTCAACAGGATATGAGAACGTTTTCAAGTAAAAAAATAACAAATATAAGATTTGTAAAGTATATTTCATGAATAAAATAAAAAGTATGGTTTTCTTGGCCTAGATAGATGATTTGTAATAACCTTGAAAATTAGGCAGGTTGGGACACTCACTTTCTACCCTGAAATTTTCCCTGCCTGAAGCATTTTTTCTGATCATTTTGTGACTCCACCTTCTCTGGCCTTCACAGAAAACTGTGAAGTGAAAAACTTTGTTGGGTCTTTTCATGCCAGTAACCAAATGAGTTACAAAGTGTATTTCTCAAAACGAAAAAGTCTGACAAAAGAAGACATGCTGGTAAATGTATTCCTCAAACAAACAGCGCTCAACGTTGTCTTTTAATCAGAAAATTATATGTTGTTCACATTAAACACATTTCTTTACAAATATATTCTTAAACCTGGAATGTGGATCCATGATCCATGATGTGGATCCCGCCTCTCAACAATGACCATGAAGGCCAAGTTGAGGTGCAACAGCTCGGTTTATGACCCAAGAGGGGAAGTTTCCCTCTGATCTGTGTGTGTCCTCCAGGCCAAAAGGAGTCTGAGGGCACCATTTGTCTCTATAACCTACAGACGTAAACAATACGTTGGTCCACCTGCTCCAGCCATTATCAGGCCCAGAGAGGGATGACAATCTCATCGGCCCTAACAGGACTACCCACTGGGGAGGAGGCAATTAGGGCCTGGGGGAGACCAATAAATCTCCATAAACATCACCCAGATGCTCTGCCTCAGTACTGAGTTAATGCACAACAGCTTCCCTGCTCTGCTCTCTAGGGAGTGTGCAGCACTACAAGGAAAACTTGCCTTTTATCACAAATCCCGCTAGAAAGAGTCGGATTGGATTTGAAACGCCTGGGGAGAACAGACGAGGAAACCTCAAAGAGAGGAGAAACTTCCCCGTGGTCCGCAAAAGAGTAACTAGCAAAGAACGAAGAACCAAAGTCTATCTCTCTAGTGTGTTTGCACTGACATAGAATAGGATTAATCCTTGACCAAACAGCGATTGTGGCAGAGGACTCTCCATTCAAACAGGTTTCTTCAGCCCGACTGAGTCGGATCGAGCACAGAATCCAGCCAAGTACGCATCACATGCTGCCGTGTCTTTCGTTATGACCATCAATTCCATGAATGAATCTTACGACCTCATTAGTTAAACTGCTACCAGTGTCATTTGGCTGCGGGCCTGGTTCCCCTTTCTCACACATCACAGGGGACGTTCACCAGGCACATCCTTCCTGTTGAGGAAACGCCTGTTTCCTTTTTTATCAGATGTTAAATAACACAAATGCCTCTGTCAGCTTGACGAGAACTAAAAGAACATTTTTGGACAAAAAAATAACTTATTTTCTGCCGCCCTCAAGTGATCACGAAATTCCAGATGCATCTGAAATGCAAATCACAATGACAAATACAGGTCATTAGACAGGTACATTAAACCGGTCACAAATTCCAGTCATATGACTGCAAGGTTTTGTATAGTTTCAAGGTGTCTGCCACTGTTGCCTCATGCATCCACACATCCTACTCGCACAAGTGCAAACACTGGAACGGAAGTTCCCCGTCCTTCACTGCATCGCTGACACACACCTTCCCATCTTTTACCAGTTTAGCCACATAAAGAGGTGGCGAACACCATTTTTTTAGTGTGTTCCCTTACCTCTTTGGCGTGATATCACTTTACTGGGTCACCAGATTTCTCAGTGTCACTGTAGGGACACATTGGTCACCTCTTGACTTCTTTACCTCTTGAACCAGCAGAAATGTTCCCTTGATACCAGCCGAGACAGCCAGCTGTCATTTTCTCCTCCTTCTTAATAAGAAAGGGAGGAAAAAGTGAGTCGCAGGAAGGGCCAGCATTGGTGAAAGCGAGAGTTGGAAAGCGATAAGCATCTAGGCTTATTTGTAGAGTCCCTCATCAAAGTTGAATGAGTGAGTAATTGGTTTGTAACAGTAACACTTACTTGGCCATCAATAATGGCCACGCAAGCTTGGGTAGAATTACTTTGCTGGGGGGACCGTTGTCGGGTTTCAGCATCATTATGATCTGAAGGGACACGGTTATGTTGGACAAATATTTATGCAGTGTTGGGTTACTTGGAACATCCTAACGAGAGAGCACAAGAATAGGCAAGGTGATTGAGAAGTCAAATACACATGTCCAACATTATTATCTAATCTAAAGATCTCAAACCAAAACAGTAATGATAAGATTGTAAGCTTCAAGCTTCAAGATTGAAAATGATAATTGTAAAGGCTTCAGGTTCCTCCTCTTTAATGATCCTGATTCCTTAGCAGTTCCATTAACAATTCTTTTAGTAGAAGAAAGTTTGGGAAGAAAGAGATGCAATTCCACACCCTACTGATTTTGTTAAGTCTATACATTTGGTGGTCTTAATCTAATTTAATAATTGGCCTTAAAGAGTAATTTGTTCAGGAATCAGACTACACTGATCACACTGTATGCTTTTGATTCATTAAAGGAATGGGCTCAAAAGAGTCATTCATTCGGGTATCAGACTTCACAGGGAAGCAAGTATTCCAACTCAAAAGAGTTATTCGTTTGGGAGTCAAACAACATGAGCTTGATCTGTATGATGAATGCACTGCATGTTCTTCAAACTTGCGTAATATATTTCATACATGATCCAGAGAGACCTTTTCAAATGCTCAGCAGTCAGAAACAGAATATTAAGCAAAATACAAGGTCACCCTCAACTTGCATAGCCTAAATCACACTTTGTGATGAAAGAGTGGTTCTTCAACTCAATCTAAACCCCATTGCTACACAAAACCACCTTGAGATTATGATCCCAGACTGTGCTTGTTTGTTTTCTGTGATTCAGCTTTTGCTCTTTCCTCTGTGCAACAGAACACTAGAGATGATGTTACGATGTCATTCCATATGTTAATACCCCAAAGTATCACATCAAAACATCAGACAAAACATTTGCAGATCTCTGGGGTCACACACACAAGCTCTGAATTGAGATATACTTTGACATTCGCAACTGGAAAAAGTTGCTGTGGCACAAAAAAAAAAAAAAAACAAGGTGGAGAGAAAATGGAGCATGCTGTATTTCTCAGGCTCAGGAACGCTGGTGTGGCCATATGTCATTCTCTCTGGTTTCCCATAAGTCCCTCGTTACCTCCCCAGAGATGCACAGCTGTGGGACCTCTGTTTGAACTCCCAGCTGGGGGTTGAACAATGCTTCCCTCCAAAACAGACACACTCAAACACACACACACTTTTGCAAGTAATCATAGCCTCATCCGGGGCCAAACTTTAAAGCTGGGGATCACTTCCCTGTGGTCGCTGCCCAGGCAGTAAACAGATCCAGTGGGCAGCTCACCTGAGAGAGCTAATGCGGAACCCAATCAGGCCTTCTCAGATGTCCGGCCCTTTCCACTGCCACTCGGGCAAGGCTACGAGGGCAAAGACAGGGGCCTGTGGAGAGGGATCATGGTGATACCTTATCAAACGTTGTAAATCCTCACTGCAGACAGGCTCAGTGATATTGTTTCATTCATTAATGGCGTGAAGCTAACGCACCGCCACTTCGCATATGAAGTAGGTGACAAATATAAGTCCAATGATTCACTGAAACCAATAACACATGCTCCGCACAGGGAGATCACACTACCTCTTGAAGCATAATATCAAAACAAACAATGAGAGTTTGGGATCCGTCTGGGCCCAGACACAAGGGAGTCTTGGGATGAATTACCTAGCGGTGACTAATCATTCCTGTGCAACTTTGAATGGGAAACTTCATTCAGAAGCATGAAACCTCTCCATGCTATACTTCTCCATTAGCACAAACTTTTTTCTTTAAAATGTTTCTCGTTATCTGTTTTTTTAGGGTAATAATAAAGTTGCAAGGCAGAAAAAGAAAGTAGAGTTCTGTGTTCATGTCAATGGGGCATGTTAAGCAGTTGATAACAATCATCATGGCTAGCAGTGGAGTCGGAGGCTTTTCATACAAGTCAGTGTTGCATCGTCATGAAAGTTTATCATTTGCATGTGTTGCCAATTTAAACATTTAAACGAACCATTCAAGCACAAGAAGACGTGAAAGAGAATTCAATTTTAAAACATTTTTGAAGCACATGCACAGAAAGCGGGCATACTGCAATATGAAGTTTTGTGATCTGTAGCACCCTAGTATGTGTGTGTGTTTGTGTATGAAACATTATTAGGTCACACTTTAGATTAGGGTCCAATTCTCACTATTAACTAACTATTAACTATGACTTTTGCCTCAATAAACTCTGTAAGTCAATACAATTACTGCTTATTAAAAGTTAGTAAGGTACTTGTTAGACTTAGGACATATTGGGTAGGATTAAAAGATGTAGAATATGGTCATGCAGAATAAGGCTTTAAAGGAACACTCCACTATTTTTTTTTTTTTTTTTTAATTCAACTTTTGTTGAATCACAACTACAGAAAGGTCAAGTTTTAAATAGGAAAAATATTGAAAGTCTTTGGTCATTTTTGAGCACGATGCTAATGGTCTAATCCGATTCAATGATGTATGCTAAGCTATGTTAAAAGTGCTACCGCCAGATACAGAGATTGGCTGAATGGATTCAAAAACGGTAAAACTCAGCTGTTTGACTCTAATGGACTTGGAAAATGAGCCTATTTTTTTAAAAAAGTGGAGTGATCCTTTAATATGCGTTTTATAAATACTAATAAACAGCCAATATCCTAGTAATATGCATGCTAATAAGCAACAGTTAATAGTGAGAACTGGACCCTAAACTAAAGTTTTACCCATTATTGCAACACCACTTATTTTAAACAGAAGTCAACATGAACTAATTTTACTTCCATATTTCTAAAAAAAAAAAAAAAAAAAAAAAGGCCAGGACTGGATTTTATCCACTAGGAATGGATTGGATCATGGAAATCGGATGTTATATATCGGAATGTTGACAATGGGAGGGGTTGAAATGTAAGAGGGATTTGTAACATCAAAAAATAAATGATTAGAAAAATAAAGAGTTAATTTAGTAAAAAATGATGAAGACAAACTATTTGTTTACAATGTGATAAGCCTTGATGAATCATGCAGAAACGCACCAGAATTGTGTATTAAGAAAATTAATGCTGACTTTGAGTAAAGAAAATAAAACTATTTGTAACCTCAAACTTTAATTTTATTAAAAGTGCTTGCTAAATAAATGTATGATAATACAATTTCTGAAAACTGATGTTGAAATTGTGACTAGACAGCACCTAAACTATACTTTCTCTTATACATCCACAAATTGCCTTAAAATGCTCTCTGTGAATAAGCCCCAGTGGTCATAGCTCACCTCCAGTGGAGATAAAAAGCATTACGCTGCTTATTGTCTCATTAAGCAATAGCATTACAAATTCCTCAAGTTGTTGTTTTTTAAATGAAAATGTACAACTAGAAGCCGACATTTTTTATTTAGCTAAAATTCTTTATTTATTGGGTATATACATTTCATGATACCCTGAACTGTTCAGCTTCTAGTCAGTAGGGCTGTGTGTGAAGAGACGGCCAACAAGTCTCCTTATGTTTCCATTCCTTGTCTTAGCTCATTTGTCTCTGTTAGGTCAGGGACAGACAACAGCATCACCATTATTAATATTGATCTAAGGCAGTTACGATTGATTTTCTCTCACCCATCATCCTCAGGTCGTTTTTGTTGGTCAGGGGACCTGGGGCTTTTCAAACTTGTGGAAAGCAAAGAATTTATTTATGTATTTATTTATGAAAAACACACTTTATTTTTTATTTTTATGATGATTGGGCACGTTTAAAAATGGGTGGGACTTTGCCACAAACAACCAATAATTGAAAATGACTGGCAGCATTTGGCATATTTTTTGATGTTCATAATCTTATTTCTTGCGTATTAGCATTTGTAAATATTGTACAAATACTGTTCTGAGCATGGTTGATTCATTTAGTTGATAAATTGAATCTTAATAGTACATACATTGCCAATTATAAGTGACATCTGTCCACTCTTGAAAGTTTAATCAGTGACTGTGGTTTCCTATGCTACCTATGTCTCCAGACTCCATGCTCTGTACTTCATAAAGTGGGATTAATACATAACTTTATGCCTGAATCTCACAAAGTAATAAAGTGATAAGTGAACCACATATTTACCACATGAGTTCAGTTAGGCAATGTCTCTCAATGAGCTTATTCAGGTTCATGAAGAACCGCTCTGTGGTCTTCACTGGGTGCCTGCAGGCCTAACAGACACTCTGCTTTTCACATTAACCAGGCTTACCAGCTCATTGTAAATAGGAAGAGTACATTACTTCACAATAGATCAAATCTTCCAACAATCCTATAATGAGGTCACAATGTAGAAATGCACATCTTCATTCATTTCAAAGCCATTTAGGTCAACTGAAACTGTGTAGTGTAGACCTTTGCTGGAAAAGAAATGTAGAGAAAATAAACACCCCTAAATGTGAATAACATTAAACATCAGCATATACGCATAAATGAAAAACCTAAAACCCTTTCTTTCTCCATTGTGCTACAAATAAGAAAACCCACAGAGACTAAAGCTGTAAAAATAATTTGAGGCACTTACGGGTTGGCAGTGCATTATGGAAGGAGAATACACATTCAGACATTTACAAAGGAACATTACAGATCAATATATCGACAAATGTCAAAGCATTACAACTGTGGACAAACAAGCAGTTGAAAACTACAACAGGCACTGAAGACTATAAAGAGCAACAATGATTATAGATTGTTTACTGCGCAACACTTTTAATATAAAAAAAACCTGCCTAAGATGCTTTGCTAGTCTTAAAGGTGCTGTATGTAAGTTTTTAACTGTACTAAGCATAACAATACCACAATATGTTTGCAGATATTTGAACATTATGCTGAGTCCACATATTAATTTCTCTGAAAAACAATGCTACAGCCAGATATTCTGCTTTGAAATGTGCGTTCCGTGTTGGAATATCTGTTTTTGTTGTGGTCTGTGTGTGATAACGCACATTGCCAATTTACCCAATAGTATTTCGACACGACACCACAGGTTGCTGGTTGGCGGAAAACACGGCATATTGCTGCCATGGAACCCAGCGAAAGAAAGTGGGTCAGAGATCGTAGATTCTACTTGACCTAAAAAGCCTCGGCATCCATCTAAAAATCTCTATGAACGGAAGCACATTAAAACGCGGATAAATCAACTCATCAACTTACAGCAAGTCTCCACGCCTTCCATTGTCAATTGCACTCATTCCAGTTGCATGTCCTCAAACTGGCAACCTGCGTGAGCGTCGAGTCTGAGGAGGAGGGGACGGGGCAAACAATATTTTGAATTTGGACTGCAGTACCCATTTCAAATACTAGCTGCCATTCTTACATACAGCACCTTTAACTTCAGATAGCTGCCAACTAGACCAGCTGAAGACCAGCTGTAACTAATTAAAGACTGGTTTGGTCAGACTGGAGGACCATACAAGGCTATAAAACCTAATTAGCTTACTTTAACTAATTTTTTGTAAAACTGAGTGAAGCTGACGAGCATTGCATCTCTGGTATTCCATGCATACAAAAATAGTACATACTATGTTTAGTATACATACTTTGGTAGTATGCTATACATAGGTTGTATGCTATTTCGAGCATAGTGACTGTGTCTACTGGACAGGACAAGCCCATGGAGAGTGTCTGAAATGCACTTCCCTGACTGTGGAGCACTGCATGTACTATTACGTCCTTCCCATACAATGGATCCCTCCTTACCATATCCATTTTCATCACTACTCAGCCAGCTAACCTTCCCAGAGACTAGCCGTCCTTGCCGTCATGGCACTTGGCAAGTACTGAGTGTGAATTAGACATGACAGGGTCACTGCCGCCCAGAGTCTTATCCCTCAAGAGAGAAAAGCCAGACAACAGAATACAGTTGGATACACACATAAACACAAATGCCAATTTGTCCATCAGTGACTTGTTTCCTTCCTCTTGTGTCTATATGTTGATCATGTTTGAGGCAGAAAACCTCTGGGCTGATTTCTCACCTTTCTTAGGATCATTGAGACCCCACGAGCTGAGATCTTGCATGGAGCCCCAGTCCGAGGGAGATTGACAGTCATGTTTAGCTTCTTCCATTTTCTAATGATTGCTCCAACAGTGGACCTTTTTTCACCAAGCTGGTTGGCAATTTCCCCGTAGCCCTTTCCAGCCTTGTGGAGGTGTACAATTTTGTCTCTAGTGTCTTTGGACAGCTCTTTGGTCTTGGCCATGTTAGTAGTTGGATTCTTACTGATTGTATGGGGTGGACAGGTGTCTTTATGCAGCTAACGACCTCAAACAGGTGCATCTAATTTAGGATAATAAATGGAGTGGAGGTGGACATTTTAAAGGCAGACTAACAGGTCTTTGAGGCTCAGAATTGTAGCTGATAGACAGGTGTTCAAATACTTATTTGCATCTGTATCATACAAATAAATAGTTAAAAAAATCATATATTGTGATTTCTGGATATTTTTTAATTTTTTTATTATGTCTCTCACAGTGGACATGAACCTACGATGACAATTTCAGACCCCTCCATGATTTCCAAGTGGGAGAACTTGCAAAATAGCAGGGTGTTCAAATACTTATTTTCCTCACTGTACCTGCAAGCAGTAAGTGATTTTATTAAACAATTTCTATTAAACAATTTCTGATTAAATTGAAAGTTTCTTAGAGAGACAAAATTAACGATAATATCCCCGTTGTTGTCTAGATCCAACGCCAGATGCTAGTACAGTAACAATAGGATAATCCAAGTAGCTTACATAACTAAATGGCTAAATAAATCGACTTTTAAATCAGTACTCTACTGTCAAACTCAAACGTTACTGTACAAATAACATATTTAAGCGCTAACGTTATCCAGTTCAGTTCAATTCAAAGTGAAGAAGCTATCATTGTAAAATCATACAGGGACACATTACAATAATTAAAATATTTTTACAATGCTAAAAAAGTTGTGACTGCTGATGTGTATATTTAATGCTATATGCTAGTTATCATTTAGGCTGAAGTTCTGAAATGGACGTAATGATTTTGCAGGTTCCTAATTAAAATAAAGACTTAACTTCCCATTCAGAAGCGTTCATTTCCAATCTCAAAACATGCTGTTGTTCCTCAAAACCTGCATCTTCGTCATAAACAGGCTCAAACATATAAGGTTGAATGCCTAATCTCTCCATCGTCATGACAGTCAGTATATACGTGCCTGCTATCATTGAGCCGCGCAGTGAAACAGCCAATCAGAGTAGAACTCTGCATTAATATTCATGACTAGGGGTGGCACGGTACATGGAAAAAAACCCGAACGCATGCGCAATGTATCCTCATGCCCGTATGTTACCTCAGACAGTGGGTGTCCTTTTTGCGTGAAATAAGAGGTGTGTGTGTGTGTGTGTAAAAGTGGAGTGCTGCAGGTCACGTCACGTGTAGAAATGCAAGTGGGAGAGATAAGGAAGGCTGCCCGGAGTTGGAGGATGCGCCAGTGACGTATAGCTGGCAGGGCAGATGCAGTGCGTATGCGTGCACGCGCGTGTATTCACAAACTGGCAGTGTTTGTCTCGCGCAGCTGAACCGCGGCTCGTGTATTGCAAATACAGACAAATATTGTCCATTCTGTCACATTTTCCGGTGTTCTCCTCCGACCCCTGTCTGTCTCATGCTTTGATTTATGATGGGCAGCATATATCTGCTGCAGATGCGACCGTGTTCCCCTCTGTCTCATACACACATGCATATAACATGCTGTATATAAGTAGTTCACATGATAAATGTAACATTTAAAAGTTAAGATGCTTCTAGTTTTAATAATTTAAACATGCCTTTGAAGTTTGGGCAAAAACTTCTGGCAGTGTTGTGTTTTCGTGTATTTTTTTTTCTTTTCACTGCGCTGGATGTCATATGGTGATTGTGAAACACACGGAACACTTCATGGTGACATTTGTTAATCAGGTCAGCTGAATTAAAGCCACAGTGCATTGTTCTGATCAAAATTGACATGATTAACATGAAAAATGTTACGCCAATGTGTCAGACTCTGTAGACAGCCAGTTAGGAAACAACTTCTACATGATATAACAATTTTTTAATACTGTATCCTAACTGTGGATGATTAAGCTATATACCATATGCTGAAGTAAATTTCTGGAGTGTTAACGATAAAAAAAACAACAACAACAACAACTGTACAGAACCGAAAACTGGGACCCTAAAACCGTGATACGAACCGAACCGTGGGTTTTGTGAACCATGCCACCCCTATTCATGACCCTTCCAAATAAGGCAAAAACAGACCATTTCATCCTGGGGAAGATTTCTAGAGTTGTAAATGGATCTGTAAAACTGTATCTGGACAATTATTGACCTTAAATAAGCCATATACCCTCTATGTAGATACCAGAGAACAATTTAAAATGTTGTTTCAAATCATTCTAGGGCAACTTTAACAAAAATATGATCTATGGGCTCCAAACTCTTTGTACAATGGCATTGTTTCCTATTTATTGTACTCTAACTGTGATGAAAAATATTTTGTGGTAATCAACATTATGCAACAAATGTCAATAGAGCTTAACATTTATTGAATGCGAAACGCTCCTTTAACGTTTGTATATCAAGTCATTTGAATGAAATAGACTACATAATCAGCAAATAACTACATGTGCATAAACATATTACTGAATTCAAATGTAGCGGCGTCTCAGTCTGCAGTCTATTTCGAAACAGACCACATAATATATATGGCATTAAGCACTGGTCTCTAATTTAATTTCCTCTCAAATTTGGCAGCACAGCTGCATTAGTTCACTGTGATCAATACGAAGATGTCTGCACTGCAAAACAAAACAAAAAAACATTTTACTGTCTTTATTTAAAATTACATCATGCAGGAACATTAAAAAAATTGTAGATAGATCCTGTTCCATTATTTATTGTTTAATAGACATTACTGTCAGACGACTTTGATGTGGTGAAAGCACTGCTCCTTCCCTTCCTGTTTCCCTTCCCTGCTAGCCGCCCATTCTATAATTATTCAAAGGATAACTGTGATTAATTTGATTAAACAGTGCATGCTATGAATTAAAAAGAGAAAAATATACATTTTCAGTCATTTGGTTTGGTCTCATAGTAGTTCATTTTGACCACTGTGGTTAAACTCCAGTCTTCACTTCTTCTCCTTGAATAATATTATTGTCTTGTCTTTAAATAGGACATTTTTGCGGTATGCCACAGTACCTATTCAACTCTGGTAGACCCCATGAGTGCGTTCAAACAAAGCACATTTGGAAATCATTATGATATAGCCGCTGAATGGAGCTAATGGATGGGAAACAGGGTTTAGGGGGTTTATAGGGAAGCTGATGAACATATTCAGAGAAGTCAGTTCATTAGTCTTGGCTGAAAGCAGCGAGCACACTCGTGCAATCATAGTTCACTGTAGGCGCACATTCTAAGTGCTCACTGAGTGTGGTGTGCCGAGCCAAACCAGAGAGTTTACACAACCTTAAACGAGCAATCTACGGAGTGCTAAACACCACCTCTCTGAATTTAAAGCATGTTCTGACGATAGTAAAGACAACCGCAGTGTACACACACAGGAGGAGTTTCACTTTGAGTTCGGGGGGGACAAAAGCCACATCTGAAGAGGGAATGTATTCCTGTCCGCACGTCTTTCAAAGTATACTACACCACGGATGTGCGCGGATGATCGCGTTCGACACATGCGCAGTACTTTTTTTTCCCTCTATGCTCTACCAGACATCGGAGGGCAGCACTGATGCTGCGTTCTATTATTTATCCGTGTCGGAGCTCCGACTAGGAAGACAGACGTTACCTAGCAACACGCACCAACACACCCCCTTTCCTCGGATTTTGCCGTTCGGAAGTTTGGACAACCGTGAGGACACCGAGCAAGAATTCCGAATCGGAATACAAGATGGCTGCGACCTGTGTGACTTTAAGTACGAATTGTTTTCATTGTTTTTGGACCGATTTAGTTGTTTAAATGTTCAATTGGCAAAGATGCTCAGATATCTCTATGCCTAGTAGACCTACAACAAACGTTCATTAAAAAGGGTCCTGTACCCGCCTTTTTCAAACTGGCGCAGCGCTGACTCGCGGTAGGTAACGTTAGAAAATGCATGATTTGATTTGATAACGTTAACCTAGATTATTGTTAGCTATTATTATATAACCAAGTGTGTGTGCGGAGTGTGGAGCGGCCAGTGCTACCATAGCAACAGCTTTCCGGGTGGTGTCCATGTTTTTCTCCGACTCGGACGCGCAAAACATACCAGAACGCTTGAAGTGTGGAAGTGACGTCATATCCGAGGGCCGAGTCGGATCGTTGACCATAATAGAACGCACCAGGAGTCCTGTCATCAATGGGACATTCGCTGGGCATGATCGGAGAAGAACTGTAGTGCATCCACCATTGCAACATAGTTTGGTAGAAACACTGAAGAATCAAAAACGATGGAGAAGGATATGCTTCTAAGTTTACTCGTCGAGTTTGCCGTCCATTGTCGTGTTTTTCTCTTTTTTTTCAAGCGTGTTGTTTTTAAACCGGTCTTTTCACACTCTTCTTCGACGGCTGAACACTGTGCTCAATACTGTGCGTATTGCCACCTAGTGGACACTTCTGTACTGCTGCCGCATGCGCTGTTGCACGCGGACTGTCCATGCGGTCTCGAAATTTGGGCTGCGCAGCTGGCCGAAGTATATCCGGGGCTTTAGACTAAAGCCCTGTTTCCACCGAAATTACCAGGAACAATTTGTTCCAGGAACTTTTGCCCTCAGACCTGTTGCTGTCTGCGCTTCCATCACAGTTAAAAGTACCGTGAAGATTAGTCCGGTGACGTTTGGATTGCACGTGTCTTTCCAGTTTAGCTGTATACGTAAACATTTTGTACTGTATCAGCGTTTTGTCCACATGGATCCGGCATTTTGGGAGCATGAATCCAATATTTTTTTAAACCGGGTCCCAGAGTGGATAAAACCTGAAAACGACACCCTTGCATTTCCGTGTGTACAGCCAATCCATATATTTTGTGAAACGGTGATGTCATCACAACGCGTCCCGCACGGGAAGACTAGAAAGGGATCGGATAGGGAAAGCTCTGGCTTCGTGGGGACGGGGCCTTAATTTAGACCCGGTTCCTGCGAGTACCACCCCAAAGTCCCTAGTTCCTGGGTAGTTAATTTCATTAACGAAAATATGATGAAAAATGTTTGTTGACAACCTTTTTTTCCATGATTACGAGACGAAGACACAAACATTGTTAAACGCTCTGTGACTATATCAACATGCAATATCGTTGACGAAAAAAGACGAGACTAAAGTGTAGTTTAAAAACTTGACTAAAATCACTTTCTTTTTTTTGTCGGGGGAAAAAAGAGGAGCTTTCGAGCGTTCATGCTTGCAGTTGCCAGATTTCAATAATTAAATCCCCCAATCAGAGCTTTTCTTTTAAAAGAACACATATTCTATCCGATTCCAGTGTTTTATTTCAACTTTGCAATCTGGCAACCATATGCACGCAAGCGCTCTCTCTGATGCACGGATGATCAGAAAACACCAATAAACAAGCTGCATTTCAGCAATCTCAATTTGAGATTTTCTGCTTAAATTAAAGTGTCATTTAGTCGGTCTGTGTTCTGTCACGATTCACCAGCCGCTTGTGTTGTTTGTGCGACTAAATCTGCTATCAAACCTTCTCAGGATTAACTGTAATTAATCCAAGCGTGGATCTCTCGACTATTTGCGATTGTGTTTGCAGAATAACTGCACTCTCTAAACGCTACCTCTGTGTGACAATACAAAGTCTGTTTTGCTGTTGTTGTGAAATTTCACTGTTTTAAATTTTTAGAGAAGTTTCTTATTTTTCCATTAGGCCTATATGATAAATAGTCTATGATAAATAATTCAAGATGAGGTAAAACAAACCATGCATATGGGTCGACATTATCTTGATTTGTGCTTAACGGTGAAAGTGCAACAATTAATACATTTCTCAAATCACAACAAGCCTTGTGATTATAATTTTGAGAAAAATAAATCGGGATTATCAATGCAGCATGACGAAAATGTGACTACGTTTTCATCGGCGAAAACTAGACTAAAATGCTCAGACATATGTTGAAAAAACAAAAACAGGACAAGGTTGACCAAATATGATAAAACACTAAAAAGCACATGTGGCACAGGACTAAGACTGAGACTAAATTAGCTGATAAACAGCTGATGAAATGAACACTATTCCTGGGGAAAGTTCCTGCGGTGGAAACAAGGCTTAAAGGGGCACTTCAGCGCTGGGAAGATGAATGTGTATTTAAAATGGGTCATTTGTGTAGTAGAAATGTGAAATTATTTTTGAATTTGGTGCCTTCTAGACCGGGAAAAACAGAAAATGTTTGTCTAATGTGGATGAAAGGCAACAACTCCCAGAATGCACTTGCTTCGCTGCCCTACGAGGCCACTCCCAAAGCCAGGGCTACTGGTTATCACTTGCCAACCGCGGCACCGCCCCCAATGTCGTTTTGATATTCATAGTAATAAAATCATTTAGTTCAGTTAGAGAACAGACACTACAATTAAAAACTGAACGTGTCTTTTCAATACAGTGTGAGTGAGCCGAACGAAAGTCACGACACAGACGCAGCAGGAGTCAGATTTCATTCATCACAAGAGCGAAGAGCTGAGGTAAGCGCAGCAGTCATTCACGAAACGTGTCCAGTCTGGCGCGTTATCAGATCATGCCTATGGAAGGTTAACTTTCAAAGGAATTAATTGAAAAGTTGAAACACTCACTTTGCTCCGTACCGCCCCGTTATTAATGCCCGAGCAGAGCAGCAGCGGCCGGTCTTGTGAGTCAGTGTTTTTGTACGTCCTCGTCGCGTCTACCGGTTCTAAAATGTGCATATAGTCATGAGTTTCTGCTCAACATCGGCCTCACACACGCCGAAGCTCGGGCTGCACTGGCCGTTGGCCTTCAACATCCCCGACCCCCAGTACTGCATCTGGCCCACAGGGCACCAAACGCGGCGTGAGATTAAGCAGAAGGGGGGTAAGCGTGAGCATATTCGGGCTAGCCAGCCTAGCCCCACAATAAACTGGATTACATTCGATTACTGCTGTTGTGTCTTTGTTTGCGCTGTGTACTCAACGCGCGTCACTGACGCTTTTATTTTATTTAAAAAAATAATGCTATTATCAACACTTACTTTTAACTCATCTCGACAGCTGTAATGGTACTTTGCATGTGTTACAAAGTTGGTAATAATGATGAAGACTGTGATTGGACGGTGTGACTGGGACTCGTGTTTATTCAGAACTCTCAGATACAAACACAATAAACTCGCGCTGACTGACAGCACTCTCATAACTCAGTAGGTACTATAAATAACTTTGTTAGCGATCGCTGAGCTCCGTCTCTGGTACGTTAGTGATGTCCGGTTCGCGAACGATCTTTCTTTTGAACCTGTTCTTTTTAGTGAACCGAATCAGTTCACCAAATCGGACTGAATCGTTCTAAACGGTTCGCGTCTCCAGTCAGCGCTGATCCATAATTTACTAAAGTTACTAACTTTCTGACATGAGTGACAGTCCCTCCGACTAGAAATAGACTAATAACCTGAAGTATATGCTGTAACTACAACAGTTCAGACATGCTGAGAACTGATGTGAAGTGAACTCAGGTCCATCCGTCTCTCTGGCAGCAGCTTGTGCCTGCTCGTGCCTCGTAGACCAAGTTAAACCACGCCCCCTCCGCTCATTTAAAATACAAAGATGTCAGCCAATCACAACAGTGGGCGTTTTTACTGAAGTCTCACAGCAGACACGCCTCTTGAAGCAGGGCATTCAGCCACAGGGCAAACAGCAGTATTGAAAAAATGCCTTTTATTTCTAAATTATGACATTTTATGATGTAAAAGTCATACTAACAATATAAGTACACCTCAGGAAACATTATAAAATAATAGAAAAATGCCATGCCATGGGACCTTTAAGTAGCTTTAGTGTGCATCTTGAGACAAAACAATGCAACTGCCATATTTTAAGATATGTTAGTGTCAGTGCAAGTTGCTTTCAGTTAAAACAGCTCAAACATGCATTTTAGTCTTGGACTAGTCTTAAACCTCTGTGAAATCAGGGGTAAATGTTTTTGAAAGAAGTCTCTAATGCTCACAAAAGCTACATTTATTTAAATACAGTTAAAACAGTATTATTGTAAACAGTAATATATATTTAATATATTTTCAAATGTCATTTATTCGTGTGGTAGCAAAGCTGACAGATAAAAAATTTATATAAATTTCTAATCAGGCACAGAATAGAGCACCAAAAACTTGTTTCAACTAATGAAATTTCTTTCGGCAAGGATCGTGCATGACATCAAAATTACACTTTACAATTCGATGACCAAAAAGAATGTTTCTCCAATGTTAACCATTAAAAGGAGCCATGTAATCCGACAAAATAAAAGTTTTTATTTTAATATAACCCTAAAATTATAGAGTATGGGGATGCC
The DNA here is from genome assembly GCA_023566225.1 of Romanogobio albipinnatus. Lineage (NCBI taxonomy): Eukaryota > Metazoa > Chordata > Actinopteri > Cypriniformes > Gobionidae > Romanogobio > Romanogobio albipinnatus. The sequence goes on from CM042255.1 coordinate 31,462,638, forward strand.
GATAATCATTTTTTTTGTCATGGCTAATAACAGATAAATGTGAAAATTCAATACTATTTTGTCTAAATAAAATAAAGATGAAACACTAACACTAAAATCAATAGTTTTAAATGCTGTGAATTTAGGCATCACAACATTATAATGTACAGTATTAAGAATGGATTTTAAAGATTTGGATACATAAATGATTCATGCCTTTAACAATTAATTTTAAATGAGTGTAAGATGACATCTAAATGGAAAAATGGGAGGAATGAGCATGCATAATTGAATATGCAAATTTTTTCCCCATCCAATCTAATAAAATAATACTAACAAATGGAGCAAATCCAAGAAAAAACACTGCATTCAGTAGTAAAGTTACTTGTAGTAATCTAAGAGTGTAGCTAACGATGCCTATCCTTGAGTATCCAACAAATCAAAGCGATATATCCGCAACAGAAACGTTAAATGCAGGACTCTAAAACAAGTTACTCATATCTTCACTATGCAATAGCCATCTACTCTTAGCCCAAGTTCATGTGATGTCAGAGTATGCATCCCGCAGTACGGTAAGATTGCGTGGAGGGTGGGCACTCATGCATGAAGGATAGTTCAGGCTTTGCTGGCGTGATCTTCGGCCTCATGGATTGGCCGCATGATTCTCTCCTCCCATCTCAGTGCACGCCTGCATGGTGAGCTGTCAAAGTTTATTACAGTCACGCACTTTCACAATCAATAGATCGTCCCGAGACATACAGGAAGAAGGAAGGATGGTGAGAGTGAAAGAAGTACACAGAAAAAAAGAGACATGGGGCAGAGAGATCAAGGGTAGAGGATGTAGTGATCATTTGTTTTTGCCCCTTTTGCATCATGAATTACAAGACTCTGAGTGTATAGAATAGAAGTGCATAGTCAGCCACAATCTCAAAGTTTCAGAGACATATTAATGAGCCATTAAAAAACGTTCCAATATGCTGCAGACAAATCAACCGGTTAATGTTGGATCGGGCTAGTGAACCCCTAAATGACTCCTTTCAAGAAAGGGCATAGATTACACCCGATGGCTTAAACATGGGGACAAAATCTGCTCTGCATTTATGACAAATATTGTAAGCTTTTGATTCCAAACAGAGCAACAATCTTTTCTACAAGCACTGGCAGAGAGACAAACGCTCTTTCTAAACCATGAAAAGGTCCAAGGGTGTGCCAAAGCTTCCACATGCCTTCATCTGGGGTTTTGTTTAGTTGCCAATCTGATTCTTTTGGCAGATGACTGTGTCACTTATGAGACAGCAGGATTTGTGTGGCTATGAGGCAGATGGAGAGATTCAGAGAGCTGCTAAACAGGAAAATGAGCTGACAAAGCATGCTGAAGTCAAGCCCGGTCTAGACTGCAATCAACAAATCTTTGTGAAATTATAGCCTGCTAAATCTTCAACACATGGCATGTGATAGCCAATGAGGATGATGAAAAGATCAGCTAATTACATGAATGGATATTTATATTCCCTCATTTAGAGTGTATGTAGACTGTTTTTCAATCACAGGAAAAAAATATATAAAATATATTAAAATAGAAATCAGTTATTTTATTTTTAATAACATTCCACATTATTACTGTTTTACCGTATTTCTGAATAAATAAAAGCAGCCTTGGTGAGCATAAGAGACTTCTTCCTTCCAAAAACATGAACAAATCTTAATTATTCCAAACATTTTTGCAGTATGACAATTAGCTTTTTTCTGTATTGTAGTTATATATATATATATATATGAGTTTCCTTAGTTATTGGGAGGATTTTGTCCCCAAAGTACAACTAAGCAAACCCACACACACCCACACTCTCCATCTGGGATTTGGCATAAACTGACATGTATATCTATAGGCCACAAATAATTGTTTTTCTCTATTGGATCACTGCACCCACAACATGTATGTCTGGTCAATTATTCAGCGAGGGACTAGTGGTTTTTTCAGCACATGAGAGGTTGCAAGACGACCCAAATCTATCTGCTTCTGCAGTCTGACAGTCTGCATCTCATCGTACACTGTAGCCCCCTGAACAAATCCCCCCATGTTCAAAAACATTATTTAGAACAGCCTCTCAACAAAATGTTATGCAAGTTAAATGATGACTAAAATCAAGGAAAAACAACAGCACATTTGTGCCTCGTCTACCTCTAAAGGTAGATAATTAGTATCTATTTGTATCTTAAAGGGATACCCAAAAACTCACCCTCAAGCCACCTTAGGTGTATATAACTTTCTTATTTTAGACGAATACAATCAGAGTTATATAACGGCAGCACAAAAATTGAAACCCAAAAAAGTGCCTCCATCCATTATAAACATATTCCACACGGCTCCGGCTTCCATAAAGGCCTTCTGAAGCGAATCGATGGGTTTGTGTAGGAAAAATATCCATATTTAACCCTCTGGTGCTCTTTGTTTAGGGGTTGCATTGGTTGTCTTCCCGGTCATAAGTGACCGGACAACTAAAAATTAAACTTCCTCCACCCCAGTAAAACCAATGCAATTTATTTTTCTTCAATAATATTGTTTCTTTTTAATTTTGTATTTTGAGATGATTTGATGGTATTTTTTTATATTTATGCAATAATTATGGTCTATTTTTGCCATTGAAAATTATTTTAAAAAAATGTGTTGTAATTTTCTTTTTTTTAATTATTATTATTGCAGTATTTCAGGTTAAAATAGAGACTAGGCCTTCAAAAAAAATGTTTTTGAAGGCCGATTAGCGCCCTCTTTTGGAATTATTTAAGAAATCATGCAACCATGGGTGTAATCACGAGAGTTCTCTATGGAGAATTCCCTAGTTCTGTTTTGAACACATTTAATGATTTTTTTATTTATATGGATGTGAATATATATTTAAAAAATCTCAAAGACTATTTATTATAAAATTTTTAGATTTTTTGGGTTGTTTTGTTAGAAAAATAGATTTTTTTTCTGTGAATTTGTGTTTCTGCAGATTTCCCATTCATTTTCTATGGTGTCATTTTTGACAGAAGAGCACAAGTGGGAGTATTTTTTTTACGACCAATTAGCATGCTCGAATCATGCCCTCAATTTTTTTTGTGTGTTTACATACCTAATGCTAGAAAAGTCACCAAGTTTCATATAATTCCGATGAAGAAGTGATTTTTAAAAATTCCAAATGTGGTTCATAGGTTCAGTTTTTCATAGGTGTGTGTGTATAAGTGTGCGTGTGTGTGAGTGGATATGTCAATATCACACTCATGATGTTTTAGAATGTCACCCCTTTACTGCGGTGTACTTTTTTTCAGTATTGTGGCCGATTGGGCATGTAGATTGTACACACAAATATTCAGTGAATTTTTGTGTTTTTGCAGATTTGTGTTTACATACCTGATGTTAGAAAAGTCACCAAGTTTCATATCATTCTGATGAAGCTGTGATTTTTAACATTTCAAAACAAAATTTTCCGGTCAGAAATGACCGAAGAGCACCAGAGGGTTAAAACTTTATAAAGTAAAATATCTAGCTTCCAGCAGACCGCCTGTGTATTCAACTTACGAAGAAAGTGTAACGCCTCTCGCAGATGCTAGATATTTTACTTTGTAATGTGTTAAATATGGATATTTTTCTTTTAAAAAAACCCCATCAATTCACTTCAGAAGACCTTTTTAACCCCCCAGAGCCATATGGATTACAATTATAATGGATGGATACACTTTTTTGGGCTTCAATTCACTGCAATTATAAAGCTTGGAAGAGCCAGGACATTTTTTAATATAACTCTGATTGTATTCATCAGAAAGAAGAATGTCATACACCTAGGATGGCTTGAGGGTGAGTAAATCATGGGCTAATTTTCATTTTTGGGTGAACTATCCCTTTAATACACTAATATGCACCCTTAAAATACTGATATGTACTCTTTAGGGATAGGTAAGGAAATCTTCCTCTGTCTAAGGGTGCCTAGTGACACAGTTAATGGAGCTAGATTGTGTAATATGTATTTTGAGGAAATTTGAAAAGATAAGGAAAACAGCAAAATTGATTTCCAAAAACTCTCAAAGCCTCACGCTTTTACCTCTCTGTTCTTGCGATGCACTATCCCCGTTAAAATCAATGGATTCATACCGTTCCCTCTAAAGACTCTAAAAGGTCTGAACGTCGTGTCCATCTGACATACAGCAGCTCAGGGTGGAGCGTGAAGCTACTAACGCCTCATAGAAAACACTATCTGGCTTTTGCAACAGCAGTGGCCTACATTCCAAAGCCCCGTGCCAGCCCTGTTGCAAAATCAATACTCAACAGCCTCTCTTAACAAACACTCCGGCTCTTCCCAGTGGTATGAGAGCTCCTCAGCCTGCCAAACCTCTGTCAGACTCATATTTATGCGTTGAGATTGAATTCAGCATTTTCCCTGCTCTCTATTTTCTCTTTCTTTTTGTCCTGATGGATGAAATCCATTGCTGTAGTTTGGTAGTCAAGCCAAACATCTCGGCCTGCGGTCCAGCCTTTACAAAAAAAAAACCCCAGTGAGGATCAGCCTGTCCACCCTTGAAATGTTAAACCTGTGGTTATTTAGGTGGCTACACACGAAACACAGCTATATTAGGACAAACCTGCTCATTTCAGGGCACATAAATGAATAAGAGCATATATTTATTGCTCAAAAGAGCAACAGCGGTTCGCCAACTAATATTTGCTATTCAGCCGAGTCCAAGATATTGCATTCACGGCTCCTGCTGGGAGTGAAACCTGCACAGAAAGATTTAGTATGCCAGAAGAATGACCTTTACAAAGTCCAAGTAAAAACCAGCTCAGTCACCGTCCAGTGGCATAAACCAACTTTAAAATGCCAACAATCACTTGCTGGAAAATACATCATCGCTTGTGACATAGTTTTATGCTTGAATGCTCGAGTACTGTACCATTTATCAAATGGTTTAGAATGTTTCCAAGAAGCACTTTAAATCCAGCTGCAATTATCACAAACATCCACACATTTAGAGCGCAACAGAGTGCTTAATTATTTAATTAAATGCAGATGTTATAATTACAATGTATAAATGTAAGCGTAGCGTGTAGCAGTAATGTAATATGAAAGCAGCGTTAACCAATATTTTTATTAATTCTCATTTTCTCCAAGTAAAACCCTACCATTGGATAAATATTCTGGGTTAAATACAAGTTACGGTCAAATGAAAGCAAAAAGTTGGCACAACTACCTCGTTTCCTTTATAAAAAATAAAACTTTGAGGTTACAGTAAAAAACTTACAATAAAAGTGAATGGGGCCAACAATTGGATCATTTAAAAGCAAAAATATGAAGCTTATAATAAAAAAAGCATTAATTCTTCCATTAAAGCTGTTTAAATAATTTTAACAGTAGTTTTAATGTTTGCAGATCTGTTGCCATAGCAATAATACTGTAGCTGTAAAACTATTTAAAAACTACCACTTGCAAGGTTAGCAAGTTATTTTTTTTCTCACACTAAATCATGTCAACACTATATTTTCGAAATGTTTAGTATTTTAACGTTTAAGGGCCCATTCACTTCTATTGTTAATTTTGGCTTCGTTTTTAAGGAAGTAACAATAATTTTTTTGGTAATCAACATCATGCCACAAAATTCTATCAACTTTGCCTAACTCCTGGACTGGGAATATTCCTTTATGCCCTGAATGCTGTAGGCAGGATAATTAAGTGCAATAAAAAGCCCATTGAAAACCAATCTACACTCAAAAAATTATTTTATGATGCTCTTCACTTTATTTAAGCAATTCATCTTGATTCAACACAATTATATCAGGTTTCTGGTTCAAATGTAATTGATTCATGTTAAACTGACTTAAAACTGTTATTTTTGGACATAACTTGATGTTTTCATTTTAAAATAACATGTTTCAATCAAGTAACCCAATCAAACAAGACTTTCACTTCCCATCATGCTTTGCAAAGTGGCTGAATTTGGAGCGTAAATGTTTAAATAAAGTGCTAGTTGATGCATTTTTAACAATGATGAGAAACTGGAGAGACTTTTTAATGCTTAATGTTTTGTTATGTTGGTATTTAAAAGTTTTTGTTATGTTAGTGTTTTTGGAAGTTACCATTGTGGTGAAGTGTAGAGCATGTGCATGTTTTAATAATAAATACAACTCCTTTGTGCATGCCATGGATGTAACAAAACCATCTTCTGGCTAGCCAATAAGACCTTGCAAAAGGTTTTGTAAATGTTATAAAAATAGTATTTCACTAAATAAAAATAATCAATTAAACTTGATTGCTTGTTTTGGTTTGTTTTTTATATTCATTTTAGAATAATTAAATTGAATCGTTTTGGACAAAATTAATAATGTTAACCTGATTTAACTAAATGGCATTGAATTAACCTTAAGTAAAAAACTTAAGTTTACTGAAATAAACTATTTTAATTAAATTCAACATAACCCAATTACGTGGAACCTGTTGACATAAAAAAATTAAGTAAAACCCACGTATCATTTTTTTTGATCGTAGCGTTTAAGACTCACCCATGTGTATATCAAGGCAGAAGGGATCCATGAGGAACAGCTACAGCTGATAGATGGTTTGTCTGCGTGATGAAGGGAGCTACGCCAGCCTGCAGTGATCTCTTTAGAGAGAGCTTCTCTCCTCCTGACATGTACCTAGGACAAAAAAAAAAAGGTTTCTTTGAGGCTCCTCTTAGAAACTCACATCCATGAAGTACCTTTCTCCCCCCCTCAGAGCGGTCATTTAAAGAATAGACTGTCCCCTGCTGCCGATCAATCTGTTAAGAACTCTCCATTCTCTGTGAATTAGGAAATCCTGGCTTTCTTCCATTGGAAAGCTATCGAGAGTGAGCACTGCAGGATGGATTTCCAAAACAAGACTTTCTCATGCCAAGTGGCACCTCTGTGTACAATTGAATTCCAGTAAGGTTTGTTTCTCTGTTTGTTTTACATACATGCAATGGTGCTGCACGTCTACGCCTCGCAACCTAAGATTTCAAGAGCAGGAAATCTGATTAAATCCGACAGGCTTGTGCCATTCAAGCAGCATTTTTAATTTTTTAACAAAATATATAATGAACTACAATGATGTGAAGTCTATAGGAGTAAATATAGATTTGCCATATAAACAACATAAATGGAAACTAGTTCTGACAAGCTCCAGCATTCTAGTACTATAATAAACAATATTTTCTATGAATAACACCTGAAATTTTGGTCTATTCCTCAAACAAAGCTATTATAAGACTTCATAAGACTTAGAATATATAATATGAATCATATAAACCCACTGTTATGGCCATTTTTAAGTTTTTTTTTGTCATATTGAACATAGACAAAATCAACTTTTTGGGTGAACCATTTTTATAACAACAGGACATTAATACTCTGATCTGAAGTATTCTAAATAAAATAATGCATTTATACAGAGTGTATATAAAGAAAGAGAGAGATTTGCTGAAAATTAGAAAAACTAATAGCTAAATAGACACATGAAGGACCAAAAATCAAGCTGGCCAATGCAAAAGTTAGAGAGAAAAAAATCCATTCCACACCAACCGTGAATCCAGAGAAGCACTCAAAAATAGCCATAAGAGAGTACATTTGCTGCATAATATTTCAACCTCCAAATGAGGCAATTAACTAAATCGCCTTGTCTTGACAACGTAATAAGGCAAGTGGGAGGAATGGCAGAGCAGAGATGCTCACAGCCGTCCTGACCCTGGTCCAGGCACCGCTCTATTCACAAGAGCACTTCAGTAACCGGCCGTGTGACCACACTCACCAATGAAGAGGACAAATGGACCACTTTAATAACCAGAAATTAATCAGAGAAAAGGCTTAACGTGACAGTTAGAGAGAAAAAAGATACATTCAACAATCGATCATCACCCAGAAGAAAATGGAGGTGAGAATTTGGTTTTGTGTTAGTTATCACATGACTCAACAACTGTGTTTCTGGTTTACCATTCTAATTCGTTATTGTGCAACAGTGACTTTGTAGCTTATCTTCAGGTCCAGATTTTTTTGAGCATTTTTATGATTGAGAGAAAATCCTGCTTCTTTATAATTCACTTCCTGTGTGTCCACTAACTGGAAGGCAGTAACAGCTCCTTGCCGTAAATGTATATAGGGCAGATTCTGGGTCTTAGCGCTAGTTTATGATAAACATTTTGTAAGCTTTAAAGGGATACTTCAGAGATTTAGCATTAAGCTTTGTATCAGTAGAAACCCGGTAATATATTCAAATTATGGTACTTTCCCCCCCCCTCATACGAGATAATTATGCATTTTATTTCTGGAAAAAATCCTCAGATAGCGCAAATATCGTCATTTTGTGTCATCTGAGGATTTTTTGGCCAGAGGAAGGAGTTCCGCATGTTTTCAACCCACCCAATAGGGGTGGGATCTCACTCACAGAATGTAAATGCGCACGGCCGCTGCCGCTCGGCTCAGACATTAATAACGGAGCAATGAAAGTTAAAGGGTTAGTTCACCCAAAAATGAAAATGATGTCATTAATTACTCACCCTCATGTTGTTCGACACCCGTAAGACTTCCGTTCATCTTCAGAACACAAATTAAGATATTTTGGTTGAAAGCTGATGGCTGAGAAAGGCCTCGGATAGGCCTCCATTGGCATTCAGTACATTCACACTCACAAGACCCATACAAGTCACTAAAAACGTTGTTACAAAGTCCATCTCAATACAGTGGCTCTACAATAATTTTACGAAGTGACGACTAGTTTTTGTGCGCAAAAACAAAAATCAAAATAACGACTTTATTCAACTTGTTCTTGTCTTCCGTTTTGGCCTCTGCCGTGAATTCACAAAGCACCACGACGCATGCGTGAGAATATGACGTGGCGCCATAATGCAGTGTCATATTATCTGTTAGTTTTCATGTTCTTATGGTGTTTTATGCTATATTATGTACAGCACATTGGTTAACAGTTGTTGTTTTAAATGGTGCTTTATACATAACATCAAAATATGAACATAGCTGAAGTGGACTGATATCATCTTGGTTTGGAGCGAGGTTTACATAAGGTAACGTGAAAAATAGCGTGGCCGTCTGGAATCAGGCCCAATGGCTCTCAATTAGAGCGAACTGCAGTTCCATGTTTCACCACAGATTTACATTGGAAATTTGTGGGGCGCTGTAGACCTGGGGAGGGCTCAAATACCGGCAGCCCAGCTTAGTATCATGATGCATACCTTCAGAATCCATGAGCTAAATTGTAATATATCCTGCACTGTTTTACGACATAAAATCCGGTACAATACATGAAATGGAAACATTTATGTTAAAAATTGTACATGGTCCTTTTATAAAATAAAGTAAAGTAAGTAAGTAAAACAGTCTAGAAAATCCTAAAAATATTTGTTGCAGAATGCTGAACACATTTACAATTTATTATTAATTCAGTGAATATAGAAGTCTATGTTTGGATGAATAGTTTGGTGGGGCACTGCCCTTACAGAAAAGCCACAGCTGCTGGAAGGTCCAGATGTGTTTTTCTTAGATATCAAAGAGCCATAAGAGGTGCTCGTATCTCGTATGTGTAGGTACAGTATCCATCAGTGTCATCTGCTGTCTGCATAATATAAAAATCGGTAAACAATCACAAATTCCATCATGTTGCTTTATATACTGCATGTTTTCAAACTTCTTCTTTACTTCTAGCATTACTGTATTTGTTTCTTGCCTAAAATGTCATGTTCTGGTCTTTATTCAGTCAAAGAGGTCCATTAGAGACATTTCAGTATCTTAAGAGGTTTGTTGACATCGTTTGCCGATTTGACCTTTTATGAACGACCCACATAATATTGAATTTAATTTAATTTAATTTAATTTAAGAGTCGATGCTCCTGCATTTACAGTATGTACCCAAAAGTAATGGAAAGGGGAAAAAAAACCCAAGTCTCATTGTTGACTGTTATTTGCAATAGCTCTCAAAGCCCCCTGAAATGACATAATTTTTCGTCTTCTGAATTTTAAGAGGGTTGAAAATTGAGAAAAGACTCTAAGAGTGCTTTCGCACAGAAAGCAAATGTTCCTGTTTGAGAAAAACAAGCTAAAGTAAGCATTGAGTGCTAATGCAAGAACTATTTTTATATTTTCTGAAGGAAATGTTGTCAGGGTGTTTTGGCCAACTGCAGTCGGATTGACGTGTATACATGTCTGATTGATCTGTACAATCAGAAATGTCTACAACTAGATTATTATAAATCTGTAAGCTAGATCTGTAAGCCTGACTTCCCAAAACAATTTTAGTTAGACCATAGTGTAAAAAAAAACAAAAAAACTACTTCCTGTAAATCTATAACATTTTTTTAAAGACATGAATACTTTGAGAAAGGATGCATTCAATGTATCAAAAGAAACTGCAAAGATACTTATGTGACCCTGGACCACCAAACCAGTCATAAGGGTAATTTTTTTGGAAATCGAGATTTATACATCATGAAATCAGCTGAAAGCTGAATAAATAAGCCATTGATGTATGTTTTGTTAGGATAGGACAATATTTGGCCGAGATACAGCTATTTGAAAATCTGGAATCTGAGAGTGCAAAAAAATCTAAATATTGAGAAAATCGCCTTTAAAGTTTTTAGCAATGCATATTACTAATAATAATTTAAAATATATATATATTTATGGCAGGACATTTACAAAATATTCATGAAACATTATCTTTACTTAATATCCTAATGATTTTTGGCATAAAAGAAAAATCGATAACTTTGACCCATACAATATATTGTTGGCTATTGCCACACATACGCGTGCGACTTATGACTGGTTTTGTGGTCCAGGGTAACATATTTCTATTTCAAATAAATACTTTCTAGAACCATGAAAACATTTTTTTCAGTTTCCACAAAAATATTAAGAAGCACAACCATTTTTAAAATTGATAACAATAAATATTTTTGGAGCACCAAATCAGCATATTAGAACGATTTGTGTAGATCATGTGACACTGAAGACAAATTCAGCTTTGCCTTCGCAGGAATAAATGCAGCTTCGCTAAGTATAAGACACTTCTTTCAAAAACATATAAATAAAATATACAATTTCCAAGGTAAAACGTCTCCGGTTACGCATGTAACCTCTGTTCCCTTTCAGTCGGTCACTACGACGTACGTCGGTAATAACCGACGAATTGGGATCACTTCAGAGAGCCCCTATCAGCTTCGAGAACTTAAGAACAGGCCAATGAACAATTGGCGTGCGAGATTTGCATCTCGCGCTCCGCCCCGCGCCGCGGGTATAAACAGGAAGCGAGAGCACCGCACTGACGTCATTCACTTCGGAGCCGAACGGCGTTTGAAGTAAGCAGACTGTTTCCTGATTCATTCAGCGATTCAAGAGAATTCTAAGAGAGGAAGAGGAACGTTGTGTTGGTGTGACGGCATTCTCCAGCGGGACCGCGAACTCAGCTGCAAGTGAAACAACTGCTGTTATCACAGCAAACCTGTTGGTTTCGGTGGGCGTTTCCCAAATTGAGTGCAAACACAGGCTGCACTATTCCCTGTGTGTTGCCGCGGTTTCCCTGGGTGCTTCAGCACTCTCTTAAAAGAGCGTTTCCTCACAAAAAGAGCAACACGGGTGTGACACTGCGTCTTTTTCAAGATGTCATTCCACCCGTGCGTTTCTGGATGCGGTCGTTCCCTCTCGCCCGCTGACGGCCACACTCACTGCATCACGTGCCTGGGCTTACAGCACGCTGAGGCAGCGTTTGTGAATAGCTCGTGTTCTCACTGCGGGAACATGACTATTGCGGTGCTTAGGTCGAGACTCACCTACCTCCGGGAAGGCGGAGTCCCCCTCCCCATACCTCGATCTAGAGCTATCCCTAACCAGGATAGACCTACTTCGACGGATGGCCGGGGTGATCTGAGGATTACGTTCAGGCCAAACCCGCCTAGTGTCCCTACGCAGGTCCCTGAACCCTCTCAAGCACCGCTGCCGGTGGCGCCACCGGAAGAGATCGCTGGTCCCGCCCACGGGCGCCCAGTCATCTCTTTCGGAGCGCCCGCGGTCGAGCAGATGTCGATCGCAGCATCGGAGGGGGAGTTCCAGTCCTCAGAGGATGAGGATTCAGCTGTACTGCCTCCCTCTGGGAGAGTGGCAATGGCTGAGTCGGACCCTGAGTTGACGGCTATGCTTTCCCGGGCCGCCGAAAAGGTCGGGCTTGTGTGGAACCCTCCACCACGTCCCGAACCTTCTAGGTTGGATGATTGGTTCCTGGGGGGGGGTCGCGCTGGTTCTCAGCGTCCCGCCCCAGTGCCATTCTTCCCGGAGGTGCATGAGGAGCTTTCCAGGTCGTGGACGACACCCTTCAGTGCCAGAAACAGACCTGGAGGCTCCTCCCTCCTCACTACCCTTGACGGTGGACAGGCCAAGGGTTACGAGAGGATCCCGCCGGTCGAACGCGCCGTCGCGATGCAGCTGCGTCCGGCGACCGCCTCCGAGTGGCGTGGTGATCCTCGTCTCCCGTCCAAAGCCTGTAGGTTTTCGTCCAGTCTGACTGCGAAGGCCTACAGGTCCTGCGGACAGGCCGCGTCTGCCTTGCATGCCATGGCGTTGCTTCAGGTGCACCAAGCCCAGGCACTCATGGACATGCACGAGGGTAGGTCTGACCCAGAGCTCCTCCGGGAGCTCCGGGCGGCGACGGACCTCGCCCTCCGGGCGACGAAAGTTACCGCCCGTTCCGTGGGTCAGGCGATGTCCACCTTAGTGGTCCAGGAACGGCATCTCTGGCTCAACCTGGCCGACATGAGGGAGACTGACAAGAACCGGTTCCTGGACTCCCCCATATCGTCGGCCGGGTTGTTCGGCGACGCGGTCGAGAATTTCGCCCAGCAATTCTCGGCCGCCCAGAAGCAGACGGAGGACATCAAACACATCCTGCACCGGCGGCCCGCTGCTGCCTCCACCCAGCCGCCGGCTGCAGCACCTCCGCCTGCCCGTCGCCGAGGACGTCCTCCTGCGGCCGCCCCCGCTCCCGCCCCAGCCCAGCAGCAGCCTTCCACCGGCCGTGGGCGTGGAGCCGGTCGCGGGAAGAACGTCCAGCCCGCTCAGGCCGCTGCCAAGCCAGGTGGCAAGCGCCGTCGGAAGAGACCCTGAGACGGGCCGCCCAGAGATGGAGGAAACTGCTCTTCAGGAGTTGGCTGCAGCACCACTCCTTCCCCCGGTGGAGGGCCGGGGGAACCCCATTTTTCTTTCTGTTCCGCCACTGGCCCCAGTGCCAGTGGCACCCAAATTCTCAATAAAAGAGCAGTTTCTAACATCTCTGGGTGCCAAGAGAGCGCGTCTGGCGGTATGCGACGCTACCATGCCTCGTACCCCTCAGACACCTCTCTCCTCGCCAACAGGGGGCGTCGGTTGTGCGGACGCACACAAAGTGCCTCCCCACGCTCGCCCGTCCCCTCAGCGGATGCAGGTCGTGTGTCAGACCCAGACCCCTGCACGGACCACTCCCATGTCGTCCTGGGGCCCCTGCGTTCCGCTGCGCTGCCCCGCTCCGGGTACGTCTGTGGTGCCGATGATCCCGCTTGCTCGGTCTCTGGGGGCCTGGCTAGCGCTCCCCAGCCCGTCTCGCTGGATCATCCGCACCATCAGACTCGGCTATGCGATTCAGTTCGCCCGGCGTCCCCCGAAGTTCAGGGGTGTCCACTTCACTTCTATACCGAAGGAGGGCGCCCCCGTGCTTCAGGCGGAGATCGCTGTCCTATTGGCGAAGGACGCGATAGAGCCGGTCCCTCCAGCCGATATGAAGTCCGGGTTCTACAGCCCGTACTTCATTGTACCCAAGAAAGGTGGCGGGTTACGACCGATCCTGGACCTGCGTTACCTGAACCGCTCCCTCCACAGGATGCCGTTCCGAATGTTAACCCAGAAACGCATCTTCAGATGCATCCGTCCCCAGGATTGGTTTGCAGCGATCGACCTGAAGGACGCGTACTTTCATGTCTCGATTCTCCCTCGACACAGACCGTTTCTACGCTTTGCTTTCGACGGACGGGCATACCAGTACAAAGTCCTACCCTTCGGGTTGTCCCTGTCGCCCCGTGTCTTCACGAAAGTCGCGGAGGCGGCCATTGCTCCCATGAGAGAGCGTGGTGTTCGCATCCTCAACTATCTCGACGACTGGCTGATTCTTGCCCAGTCGCGGGAGCAGTTGTGCGAACACAGGGACATGGTGCTCCGGCACCTCAGCCAGTTGGGTCTTCGGGTCAACTGGGAGAAGAGCAAACTCTGACCCGTACAGAGGATCTCTTTTCTCGGGATGGAGATCGACTCGGTCGCCATGACTGCGCGCCTCACAGAGGAGCGCGTCCAGTCGGTGCTGAGCTGCTTGAGTACGCTCAAACGCAGTACAGCGGTTCCACTGAAACATTTTCAGAGGCTCCTGGGGCATATGGCAGCAGCAGCCGCAGTAACGCCGCTAGGGCTGCTCCATATGAGACCGCTTCAGCACTGGCTACACGACCGAGTCCCGAGATGGGCGTGGCACAGCGGGTCCCTCCGTGTCCAAGTGACGCCGAGATGCCGCCAAACCCTCACCCCGTGGTCGGACCCTTCGTTTCTACGGGCAGGAGTGCCTCTAGAACAAGTGTCCAGGCATCATGTTGTCTCCACGGATGCCTCACCCACGGGTTGGGGTGCCACGTACAACGGGCTTGCAGTATCGGGTCTGTGGACGGGGCCCCAACTGCAATGGCATATCAATTGCCTAGAGTTGCTGGCAGTTCGTCTTGCTCTCAGCCGCCTCAAAGGGTCGCTCAAAGACAAGCACGTTCTGGTCCGGACGGACAGCACGACGGCCGTTGCGTACATCAACAAACAAGGTGGTCTACGCTCCCGCCGTTTGTCCCAACTCGCCCGCCATCTCCTCCTGTGGAGTCAGAAGCATCTGAGGTCCCTTCGTGCTATTCACATTCCGGGCCTGCTCAACCGTGCGGCCGACGAGCTGTCGCGGTTGCCAGTGCTTCCCGGAGAGTGGCGACTCCACCCCCAGGTGGTCCAGCTGATTTGGAGTCGCTTTGGGGCCGCACAGATCGATCTGTTTGCCGCCCACGACACGACCCACTGCCAGTTGTTCTATTCCCTGTCCGAGGGGACCCTCGGCACGGATGCACTGGCACACAGCTGGCCCCGGGCTCTGCGCAAATATGCGTTTCCCCCAGTGAGCCTTCTTGCACAGACTCTGTGCAAGGTCAGGGAGGACGAGGAGCAACTCCTCTTGGTAGCTCCGTACTGGCCCAACAGGACGTGGTTCCCGGAACTAGTGCTCCTCGCGACAGCACCTCCTTGGCCCATTCCTCTGAGGCAGGACCTTCTGTCTCAGAGACGGGGCACCCTATGGCACCCACGTCCAGACCTCTGGAAACTCCATGTCTGGTCCCTGGACGGGACGCGGAGGTTCTAGGTGACCTACCGCAAGCGGTAGTCGACACCATCGCTTCCGCCAGAGCCCCCTCTACGAGACGGCTATATGCGTTGAAGTGGAACCTGTTCGTCGACTGGTGCTCTTCTCGCCGAGAAGACCCCCGGAAGTGTTCGATCGGATCTGTGCTATCTTTTCTTCAAGACGGGTTGGAGAGAAGGCTGTCTCCCTCCACCCTCAAGGTATATGTTGCCGCCATCGCCGCAAGCCATGACCTCATTAATGGTGAGTCCTTAGGCAAGCATGATCTGATCGTCAGGTTCCTAAGGGGAGCGAGGAGACTAAATCCTCCTCGCCCTTCTTCTATACCCTCTTGGGACTTGACTCTGGTGCTGACCGCACTTCAGAGGGCGCCCTTCGAGCCTTTACAGTCAGTAGAGCTTAAGATCTTGTCTCTAAAGACAATACTCCTGATTGCATTGGCCTCAGTTAAGAGGGTAGGGGACCTGCAGGCATTTTCGGTCGACGAATCGTGCCTGGAATTCGGGCCGGGTGATTCTCAGGTGATCCTGAGACCCCGGCCTGGATATGTGCCCAAGGTTCCCACTACTCCCTTCCGGGACCAAGTGGTGAGCCTGCAAGCGCTGCCTTCGGAGGAGGCGGACCCAGCCCTAGCTTTGCTCTGTCCCGTCCGTGCTCTCCGGACTTACGTGGACAGAACGCAAAGCTTCAGGACCTCAGAGCAGCTCTTCGTCTGTTACGGAGGACAGCAGAAGGGAAAGGCTGTCTCCAAGCAGAGGATGGCCCACTGGATAGTGGATGCCATCGTCTTGGCGTATGAATCCCAAGACGTGCCCTGCCCGCTCGAGGTTAGAGCGCACTCCACCAGGGGTGTTGCTTCTTCCTGGGCGCTGGCTCGTGGCGCCTCGCTGACAGACATTTGTAGAGCTGCGGGCTGGGCGACACCCAACACGTTCGCTAGATTTTATAGCCTGCGTGTAGAGCCGGTGGCTTCTCGTGTGCTCGCTTCCCATAGTCAGCTTCACTGAAGTGCCCGTTCTAGTGTCGGCTTGCTGCGCCATTCCCTTCCCCTGGAACGGATACGTGCGCTTATTTTCTCCAGTCGAGTTCCCCAGGATGGCGAACCCTGTTGAGTCCTCCGCACCCCTCGGCAGTCGGATGTTGCGGAGCGTCCGACGCCAGATCTGGCACTCGTATGCATTGGTGGAACTTGTGTCAGGCTGGGTTCCGTATGTCGTGACCCCTACGGCGGTCCCATACGTGTATTTCCACGGTACAGCTCCCTACGGCGAGCTCGTGTCTTTCCCTTGGCAGAGTTCTCTGCCGTCTCAGTACGGTGTCGTCCCCCGCCTGCATTAGGCCGGGGCCTCCCCTGGGACTCCGTATGTTGTGCTGCCCACGGCCAGCCCATACGTGTTCTCCACATGGTAACTCCCTCCGGGCATGATGTGGCTCCCGCAGCGTCCTTCGGGCACGCTTTCCCAGCGTTATCCAATCAAGTCTGCTGAATGGGTCTTGCGGAACAGCAGTGTGACTCTCCTGGCGTGAATCTTCCCGCCCGCTTCAGAACGGGGTCTGAGGGGCTCTCGCTGGGCGCTGGAAGTGGTAGTAACTGTGGCGTTTTCCATAGGGATCCCAATTCGTCGGTTATTACCGACGTACGTCGTAGTGACCGACTGAAAGGGAACGTCTCGGTTACGTATGGTAACCCTCGTTCCCTGAAGGAGGGAACGGAGACGTACGTCCCGTCGCCACAGTTCCTTCCATCACTGCTTGGCCGAGTCACTGGTTCGGCTCCTCAGTGAAAAACGTCAGTGCGGTGCTCTCGCTTCCTGTTTATACCCGCGGCGCGGGGCGGAGCGCGAGATGCAAATCTCGCACGCCAATTGTTCATTGGCCTGTTCTTAAGTTCTCGAAGCTGATAGGGGCTCTCTGAAGTGATCCCAATTCGTCGGTTATTACCGACGTACGTCTCCGTTCCCTCCTTCAGGGAACGAGGGTTACCATACGTAACCGAGACGTTCCCTGAGAACAGGGAACGAGGCGCTGCGTCAGAAAGACGCTACAGGGAACGCCTCCAGCGTGACAGGTGTCTGAACTACTATCAGATCACGGCAATCCTATTGACCGTCGACAACCTATGATGTCAAGGTGCGACCAGGAAGTATATAAGGGCGCCTTGCAAACCTGACACTGCTTTTCGTCTGAAGGGACTGTTGAGACACAGCGTCTCGTTCCCTGTTCTCAGGAAACAGAGGTTACATACATAACCGGAGACGTTCCCTTTCGAAAGGGAACTTGTGCTGTATCAGAAAGACGCTACGGGGAACGATATACCCACGCCGCCATGCCGAGGGGAGTGCATCCAGTGAAATGCCTGAACCACCCCTCTAGTCACACAAAGCTCAGTGACAGCATTCCCTACGGTCATAGCCCAAGCTGTAAGCCTAAGTAGGAAACTTCGAACACTAGAGAAGTCCTACCCAGGCCGCTCAAAGGCCTGGATCCAACCAATTCAACAGAAAGGTGGCCTCAGCCAGCCACTAATGCCACCAGGGAGGCCTGGCCTGGTGTTGCTTCCGTGGGACACTTCGGCTGGGCCACCCCTGTCTGTTTGAGAACAGAGCCTCTGGACATTTGCCTCCTGGAGAGGCATCCAGCCCAAGGTACTGCAAACGGGCATCCTGGAGAGCAATACTCAGCGTAGCGCTTTCAACCCTTGCTAGCGAGTGGAGTTGATCTGCTCAATCCTAGGAGGAAACACTCAGGAGGCCAGATTGGCCTAAAGCTGATCTAATCGGGAGGCCTAGTGAGGGGCCTACGACAGTCTGATCAGACCCCGGCAGCTTCGGGCTCACAGACGACCCTTGAAAAGAGGGGATCTGAAAAAAACTGCTCAGTAGGTAAACCAGGGTGTAGGCTAAATTCCCTCACTTGGGGACCAGGTAGCAGAAGCGACACTCTGTAGGGTGAGACCATCCTCAGATGCTGCCGGCTAAAGGCCAGATTACTGATAGCAGGTCCCCACTAGCTGTTAGCATCAAGCCAGTTAACAGTTCTACCAGAAAGACTCGGGAAGCCAGAAAAGTACAATGAAGTAACACATTTATTAACGGACCAGCAAGTATTATATTTAGAGTTTATTTGGAGTAGGCCCCGTCCGTAGCTCCCGTCTCGAGGGTAACGGACTCTGCATTTCCTGCCTGAAGATGCAGGCAGGGCCGCAGCCGAACCCCTGGGAGGTATAGGTGGGGACCATCCTGGTGGTGGTGGGGAGGATGGAGGTAAATGCTGGCTTCAGCATCTGTGAGCTCAGACATGTGTGTGTAAGTGACCATCTTTTATACTCTGATGATTAGGACATGATTGGTTAGGTCTGGATGTGATAAGTGACGTAACATTGAATCTTCCTGGCAGAACTTTATGCTAGAGCTTTCATTTCTACCAGAAAGACTCAGGAAGCCAGATGAGTACAATGAAGTAACACATTTATTAACGGACCAGCAAGTGTTATATTTAGAGTTTCTTTGGCGTAGGCCCCATCCGTAGCTCCCGTCTTGAGGGTAACAGACTCTGCATTTCCTGCCTGAAGATGAAGGCAGGGGCGCAGCCGACCCCCAAGAATTGGTGGAGGAAATTAGTTCCTCCAGGACGGGACCTATTCACCCCTAAAAATTGTGAAAGAATTGTATACTCGCCTGTCGTAAATGCTGCGATTCCGGAAACATTGAAAAGACAGATGTTATTTAGCCATAAATTGAGCATGATAAAATGAAATTGCGAAAGGAGTTTGATCGGCCACAGACTAGCCTTGAACGGCCGCATATGGGCCTTGATCAGCCAGGTAGAGACAAGCCTTGAGCTGCCACAGAGACAGGGCCTTGATCGGCGCATAGACGAAAGCCTTGAACGGTCGCAGACGGGCCTTGATCAGCCAGGTAGAGACAAAAGCCTTGAACGGCTGCAGATGGGCCTTGATCAGCCAGGTAGAGATGAAAGCCTTGAACGGTGACGAGACAGAGCCTTAATCGGCCACATTAGGCCGCATGGAGACAAAGGCCACGTTAGGCCACCTGAAGACGAAGGCCACGTTAGGCCACTTGGGGACGAAGGCCACATTAGGCCACCTGGAGATGAAGGCCACCTGGAGATGAAGGCCACCTGGAGACGAAGGCCATGTTAGGCCATTGACAAAGAATAAGAGCTATAGAGACTGACGAACGGGATGAGTAATAATCTGAGAACGTGACACTGTGACACCACCACCAGTATTTGCATGAGGATTACTTAAAATATGGACATTGAACATGCAATAGATATGGATATTGACATAGGTGTTAAACCAATAAACAGAAGGAATTATGTTACTGCAAAAGCCGTGTAGGCTGTATGGACTGCCACGTTAGGCCATGTATACTGCCTCAATAGGCCGGGGTAAAAGAAAAACGCATCGACTGAGAATGATAAGCCAGTGTGCAGGGAAGGCCGCGATAGCCCATAGTGAGGAGAAGAAAGCGTGGGTGCATGAGTTGGCCTCGATAGACCCCATGGAAAAGTGAGCCATATAATCTATAAAATAATACATTTACATTTTACATTTATGCATTTAGCAGACGCTTTTATCCAAAGCGACTTACAACTTGGGGGTACATGAAGCGATTGGTCATGAAGAGTCGAGAAGCGCAATAAGAGCCTGAAATCCTGAGACCGTGTACATTGCTCAGTGTAGCTGTAATGAAGGGTCAACAGGCAGTGGATCCATTTGCAGTTTTATTAGAGATAGCAGAAGTACAGACAGGGATAAAGCAATACCGTAAACGGGGACAGGCAAGGATCGAGGCTGGCGGTTAACAATCACAGACCAGGGTACAGGCAATGTTCAGGGCAGGCGGCAGAGGATCTCAGATAATAAACAGTCCAGGTAATAACAAAGTATCAGTCCACAGAAAACGCTCAGAAATGACAACCGTAGCAAATCAAGACTTCGCAACAATGTGGTGTGTGTGTGTCTTAAATAGTGTGTGCATGATGCAGTGCAGGTGTGCGTGTGATCAGTCCCAGGAATGAGGGCCTATGGGAAATGGAGTCCGAATGATCGTGAATCAATATTCCGGTGATGGCTCCCTCCGGCGGTCCGGAGGATGAACCGGTGAAGCGCTATTCATGACAGTAGCACAGGCTAGAGTAGGGAGGGAAGAAGGAAGAGAAAGAGGAAAGGAAAGTTTTTTAGTTAAGTGCTCACGGAAGAGCTGAGTTTTAAGTTAGCTTTTGAATGATGTCAGTGATTCTGCGTTTCGGATGGCGTTGGGAAGATCGTTCCACCAGCTGGGAACGTTGAATGAAAATGTTCTGGAAAGGGATTTTTTCCCCCTCTGTGATGGTACCACAAGCCCTCGTTCCTTAGCTGAGCGAAGGCTTCTGGTGGGGGTGTGGATTTGTAGAATGGAGTCAAAGTAAGCAGGAGCTGAGCGCGTGGTGGCTCTGTATGCAAGCGTCAGCGCCTTAAACTTGATGCGAGCAGCGAGTGGTAGCCAGTGCAGAGAGATGAAGAGAGGTGTGACGTGGGTCCTTTTGGGCTCGTTGAAGACAAGACGTGCTGCTGCATTCTGGATCATTCAAAGTGTTTGGATCAAGATGGCCGCACACCGCACATGTGTAGCAGTGTTTGTTTGTCTAATATTTGCTGAGGCCGACGAATCAACCAAGAAGTGGAACATTTTATTTTGTATATTTTAATGCCTCGACTTCCTGGCAAATTGCTGCCTGTTGCCTGCACCTTCTCAGTTGCTAAGTTTTGCTGGATTTGTTTGCTGCTGCTGCCTGCCTGTGCTGACCTGGCTAATTAATTAACCCTCACTGCATGCTGCTCTTGCTGTTTGGCTTGCATCGTCTTGCTGTTGTTGCTGCCCACGTCTCCCCGCCGCATGGATTTGTTTGCTGCTGTTGCTGCCTGTCTGCATTGACCTGGCTAATTAATTAACCCTCACTGCATGCTGCTCTTGCTGTTGTTGCTGCCCATGTCTCCCTGCTGCATGGTCTTTCATAGGCTTCCTGCTTGGCCTTACTGGTAAACTACGGTACGCTTATTGCTGCTTCACCTGGCTTCGACTGGTAAGACTTTTCCTTTGCCTGCACTTGTGCTTGTTTGTGGAGCCACCAAACTCTCCAGCCTTCTATTGCCTGCACACGCAGTCATTTGCCAAGCAAATTGCATTCCAATTTAAGCTGCAACTCTACAGTGCCGAAATTTGTTCCTAGTATAAAACTGCAAAAACTACAGCCCCTCTATGGTGCTCCGTCTGAATCCCTTCTCCGCCCTTTGTGCCTTGCTGTTCTGAAAAGCGTCACTGTTGAATCTGACAATGATCTTATGTTGTTTTTTTAACTCACTACATACTAAAAAAAAAATGCTGTGAGCCTCGGTGCAACTATGAAACAGAGATGTTTGATTATTATGTTGTTAATTATCTGTGGTGATGTGCAGCCAAATCCTGGCCCAGTTGATATTAACTCTAAGATCTGCAATACTCCTGGGTTGGGTATTATTCATTTAAATATGCGAAGTATGCTCCCTAAGATTGATTCCTTATGTATTTGGGCAAAATCCACCGATGCAGATATTATAATTCTTTCAGAAACATGGCTCTCTAAATCAGACAAAGACATTGCTGTCAGTGGATACAATGTCTTTAGAACTGATCGGCCTCGTAAGGCTGGGGGCGTGGCTATATATGTAAAGAGCAAGTTAATTGCTAATGTAGTTTTGTCCATATCTGTGAGTAAACAACTTGAATTTCTGGCCCTAAATGTTGAGGTGTACAAAGGCATGACTGTCACTGTTGTTGGAAGCTACAGACCACCCTCTGCAGTAGCTGACACCCTTCAGACGCTGTCACAGCTTTTATCACAGCGGCAGTATAGTGAGATTGTCCTGGCAGGCGATATGAACTGGGACTGGTTCAAACCTGCGTCAGACGGATTGAAGGGTCTTTGCAGTGAATTAAATCTTACACAATTAATTGAGTCTCCTACTCGTCCAAATCCAAAACATCCAGAGAAATCTACTCTAATTGATTTGCTATTGACGAAAATGCTCCCAATACATTTTCTAAAATTGGTGTGTTTGCTAATGACATCAGTGATCATTGCATGATTGCTGCAGTTAGAAATGGCAAAATTCCAAAATCTAGGTCTCGATGCATTGAAAAACGTGATATGAAACATTTCTCCTTACAAGGTTTTACACATGATTTATTTTATTTTAATTGGGACAGCATTAGGCTTATTGATGATGTTGAAATAGCCTGGAAATACTTTCATAATGGATTTTTGCAACTTATTAATAAACATGCTCCATTGCGTAAGCTTAGAGTCAAGGGACGAGATAACCCTTGGTTTTTTCGACGGAGCTTAGCAAACTTCTTCATGAGAGGGATGTGGCTTGGGCAAAGGCTAGGAAATCAGGGGTGGAGGCCGATAGGATTCATTTTAGACGATTACGAAACCAGTTCACAGCAGCAGTCCAACATGCCAAATCTGAATACTATCTAGTGGCTACTAGATGCTAGAATGTTTTAATGAACATTTTGTTGCATCTGGTTCTTTGTTTGACCAATCTCTATCTTCAAAAACCTATCCTTCTGATAGTAATGCTGCTGGAAGATGTTCTGTTGGCAAGCCTTTTTCTTTTACCTTTGCCCCGTTTTCAATCGATGATGTACATAAAGCTCTAATGTCGCTGGACATCAAAAAGCCTGCTGGCTCAGATGGTTTAGAGCCTTATTTTTTAAAAGTTGCTGCAGATTTTATTGCTGAACCGCTCATGTACATTTTTAATTTGTCTATGGATCAGAATGTTATGCCATCAATCTGGAAATCTGCCCATGTCCTCCCCTTGTTGAAGGGCGGAGATCCTACCTTGTTAAATAACTATAGGCCTATTTCCAACTTGTCTGTGCTGTCAAAGGTCCTAGAACGACTAGTAAGTGAACAATTGAAAGAATACCTGAGTGTTAATAATATTCTCTCAGAGTTTCAGTCGGGTTTCTGAAAGGAACATAGTACCATCTCTGCTTCACTGAAGGTTGTGAATGACATCATTGAGGCACAGCAAAAAGATGTGTGCAGCTCTTTTCATCGATCTTTCTGAAGCTTTTGATACAGTGAACCATCGTATTTTAAAACAGAGACTGCTCAACATTGGTCTTTCTGAGAAGGCAGTTGGTTGGTTTGAAAATTATCTCTCAGATAGGACTCAGTGCGTCACTTTTGACGGTATCTCTTCTGGTTTTTTACAAGTTGTATCAGGGGTTCCTCAGGGATCGGTGCTGGGCCCATTATTATTTACCATTTATGTAAATGACCTCGGTTCGAATGTAAACAATGCTCTGTTTCATTTTTATGCTGACGATACAATCATTTATACCTATGGAGAAACCCTTCATCAGACTTTTCAGTACCTGCAGGATGCCTTTGACACTGTACAATCTCGGCTATCTGACTTGAAGCTTGTGTTGAATGCAAATAAAACTAAGACGGTCCTGTTTTCAAATAATAGGAACTCTACAGCTATTCCACCAAACATTGTAACCCTGCAGGGAAATCTAATAGAGCGTGTGGCTGAGTATAATTACTTGGGGCTTTTACTTGACGACCATTTGACTTTTAAGGCTCATATCCAAAATTTAGCCCGAAAACTTAGGTTAAAGCTAGGGTTCTATTTTAGGAATAAGGCATGCTTTTCTCTTGCAACAAGGAAGAAATTGGTTGAGGCTACTTTCCTGCCTCTTATAGACTATGGTGATTTTTGATACATGCACGCCCCTAATAAATATTTGCAACAATTGGATTCAGCTTATCACAGTGCACTGAGATTTATTACAGGGTGCAAACCCTTTACACATTGTTGCACTCTGTATAGTTTAGTCCAGTGGCAATCCCTTGCCCAGCGCAGGCTAACCCAGTGGCGATTATTTATATATAAATACATAATTGGGACACTGCCCACTTATTTATGTAGGCTTATGTCCTTCAAGGCCAGCACTCGCTCACTGCGGTCTAATGATAATCTCCACCTGGTTGTGCCTAGGGCTCGCACCGAGTTAGGGAAGCAAGCATTTAGAATTTCTGCCCCATCAGCGTGGAACCTGTTGACACAAAATGACTTAAAACTTGATAACTTGGTCTCCTTTGGTCAATTTAAGAGGTTAGTAAAGTACCGGGAAGGAGGCACAATGGGCACCTGTCCTTGCTTCCCAAATTAGGATAAGTTTATTTTTTTTATTTTTTTATGTCTTGTGTGTTCATTGTATTTATTATATGTTGTATTTTATGTGAAACTTTTATTGCGGCTTTCTTGGCCAGGGCTCCTTCGCAAATGAGATTTGTTCTCAAAGGATTTCCCTGGATAAATAAGGGTTAAATAAAAATAAAAAAATCGCACAAGAGGGGAGTCCAACCAGAAGTGCATTGCAGTAGTCGAGTCTAGAAATAACCAGGGCCTGGACAAGAAGCTGTGTTGCGTGCTCTGTTAGGAACGGTCTAATCTTCCTGATGTTGTGGAGCGCAAACCGGCATGAGCGAGCTGTCTTAGAAATGTGTTCTCTGAAGGACAGCTGGTCATCAAATGTTACTCCAAGATTTCTGACTGACTTTGATGGGGAAATCAAGGATGTACCTAACTGGATGGTGAAGTCATGTTGTATGGTGGGACTGGCGGGGAAGATGAGAAACTCAGTCTTTGCCAGGTTGAGCTGCAGGTGATGTTTTCTCATCCATGCAGAGATGTCAGCCAGACAGCTGGAGATTCGTGCAGCTACTGTGGGGTCGTCTGGGTGAAATGAAAGGTAGAGCTGAGTGTCCTCAGCATAGCAGTGGTATGAGAAGCCATGTGCCTGAATGATGGGTCCCAATGAAGTAGTGTAGATGGAGAAGAGGAGAGGACCAAGCACTGAGCCCTGGGGAACCCCAGTGGTCAGTTGATGTGCTTGGGATTCCTCTCCTCTCCAGGCAACCTTGAAAGACCTACCTGTGAGATAGGACTCAAACCAAAGGAGTGGAGTCCCTGTGATGCCCAGTGATGAGAGGGTGGACAGAAGAATCTGATGATTGAGATGTGGGAACTGCCACCATGACCAGAAGTTTGTGTAGATAGTATACTTACCACAAAGATTGAACCTGTTAGCCTGCACCCCCGCTTTTAAGTCAAGTCAAGTCAACCTTATTTATATAGCGCTTTTAACAATGCAGATTGTTTCAAAGCAGCTTTACAGTGTTAAACAGGAAAATAATGCAACATCATTTTATTCAGCCGTATAGCCATTCTGGAGAAAACGGTGATGTCATCAGTTCATTTCAATTATCATACAGTGACAGTGTGGGCTTTAGATCAGTAATTAAATCAGTAATTTAGTTTATATGGTTAATTTAGTTTAATAATTAGATTTATTTGGATATTTAGTTGAAAAATTTAGTGTCCCCAACTGAGCACGTCAAGCCAGAGGCAACAGTGGCAAGGAAACCAAAACCCCATCAGGTGACCTAATGGAGAAAAATAAACCTTGGGAGAATCCAGGCTCAGTCGGGGTGTCAGTTCTCCTCTGGCCAATTAACAAACAGCGTATGATTATTATTCTGGCAACTTTACAGGTCAGAGGTCATAATGGATCGGAATATTCGAAAGATCGGAGGCAACACACCAGAGACGGGTTTATTGAGGATGCCGTGTCGACGATGCAATTTCAGGGGAGTCTAATTGACACGGTCTCTGCAGACACTTCAGGGTCCTGCGTTGGTCTTCTCTGGGCGCAGGTCCACCATCTGATCTGGATACGGCCCGGATCCGGCTGACTGCAGTAAACCTCGGGATAAAACAGAGAGACTATCATTAGCGTAGATGCCATTCTTCTGATGATGTTCCAGCTGACCTAGTTAATGCAGCCTAACAATCAATTAATTGAAAAAGTGTTTTATGTGTATGCCACAGAAAAGAGATGTGTTTTTAGTCTACATTTAAACTGACAGAGTGTGTCTGCTTCCCGTACAATGTTAGGAAGACTGTTCCAGAGTTTAGGTGCTAAATAGGAAAAGGATTGACCGCCTGCAGTTGATTTGGATATTCTCTGTACTATCAACTGGCCAGAATTTTGAGACCGCAGTAGACGTGATGGAGCATAATATGTTTAGAGCTCGCTCCAGTATTGGGGAGCTAAAACATTTAGTGCTTTGTAAGTAATAAGCAAGATTTTAAAATGTATGCGGAATTATAAAGGAAATTACTGGTCATCCAATGTTTCATATCAGCTATGCATTCCGTTAATCTTGTGAATTGGTAAGTTTCGTCAGGGCGCGAAGAAATATAGAGCTGAGTATCGTCAGCATAACAATGAAAACTAACGCAATGCTTCCTAATGATATCTCCTAGTGGTAGCATGTACAGGGTGAAGAGCAGCGGTCCTAGCACTGAGCCTTGAGGTACTCCATACTGAACTTGTGATCGGTGTGACATCTCTACATTTACTGCTACAAACTGATAACGGTCACATAGGTATGATTTAAACCATGACAAGGCAATTCCACTAATGCCTACATCATTTTCGAGTCTATTCAAAACAATGTTGTGGTCGATAGTATCAAATGCAGCGCTAAGATCGAGGAGCACTAATAGAGAGATACAGCCACGATCGGATGATAAGAGTAAATCATTTGTAACTCTGATGAGAGCAGTCTCAGTGCTATGATACGGTCTAAATCCTGACTGGAAATCATCACAAATACCATTTCTTTCTAAAAAGGAACATAATTGTGTAGACACTGCCTTTTCGAGTATTTTTGACAGAAAGGGTAGATTTGAGATTGGCCTATAATTGACTAATTCTGTAGGATCAAGTTGCGGTTTTTTAAAGGTCCCGTTCTTCGTGATCCCACTGTTCAAACTTTAGTTAGTGTGTAATGTTGCTGTTAGAGCATAAATAATACCTGTAAAATTATAGCTCAAAGTTCAATGCCAAGCGAGACAGAAGTTCCCTTTCAAAGCCTACAGCGAACGGCCGGTTTGGACTACATCCTGGTACTTCCTTCATTAATTACGTCAGTCAGTAGAACAGACTAACCTCCGCCCACAAGAATACGCGAAAAAGGGGGTGTGGTCTTGTTGCTGTCCCACGTGGAGAAGAGGACGGTCACGTGGAGAAAAGGAAGTCGTGCGTTTGAGTGTGTTTGTCGCCATGTCGTCGAGACGCTGTTATTTTCATCCCGGAGTCAAATTTCCTTAATTGGCTTTCCCAGGGACGCTGTAGAGATCATTAAGCGCATACATCTCCCATTAAGAGGTGTGACCTTTCCGTGCAAGTTACGTGCGCTAAGCTGCTGTCGAATCACAACACAGGAACCGGGCCATGTGCGCTAAGCTGCTGTCAAATCACAACACGGTAACCGCTGGCACAATCAGAACTCGTTACGCATTTCTGAAGGAGGGACTTCATAGAACAAGGAACTCATCAGCCCGTTTTTAGGAGAGTGAAAACAGCGGTATACAGATAAGTAAATTGTGTGAAAAATACTGTGTTTTTTTACACGCGAAACATTAACACATGTTATATTGCACACTGTAAACACAATCAAAGCTTCAAAAAAACACGAAGAACGGGACCTTTAACAAGTGGTTTAATAATAGCCAACTTAAGTTTTCGGTACATATCCTAATGACAAAGATGAATTAATGATATTAAGAAGAGGATCTATGACCTCTGGTAGAATCTCTTTTAATAGCCTAGTCGGTACAGGGTCAAGCAACATGTTGTTGATTTTGATGATTTAACGAGTTTAGCCAATTCTTCTTCTCCTGTAGCAGTGAATGAGTGTAATTTTTCCTCAGTGACACTACAATGCCCTGTCTGATGTGATACTGTAGTAGACGGCTGCATGGTTAAAATTTTCTTCCTAATATTATCAATCTTAAGTTCATAAAGTCATTACTGCTGTGCTGTTTACCAACATCAGAAGTTGAAGCTTTATTTTTGGTTAATTTAGCTACTGTATCGAATAAATAGGGTTGTGTTTGTTTTCTTCCAAGAGAGTCGAGAAATAAGCAGATCTAGCATGTTTTGCGGCCTTTCTGTATGCGATCATGTGCTCTTTCCACGAATTACAAAAGACCTCTAGTTTTGTTTTCTTCCAGCTGCGCTCCTGTGGCGAGCAGCGAGGCAGAGGGACCGTGAGAGCGGAACGAGGCGGCGCTCATCAGGGTGGATGGGCGCCAGCTGCGCGCTGCAGCCGTCTCGTGTCTCACGGAGGAGTGAGGGAGTATAAAGGAGGAGCGACGACAGTGAAGGACGAGAGGACCAGGCCTGAATTTTGTGTTGTGTTTTATTTACGTTTTGTTTTTGTATGTAGGCGGCAGTCGGCCGTGAGGGGCTGCCACCGCCATTTTATTTTTCATTAAACTTGTTGAATGTTCGCCGGTTCCCGCCTCCTTCTTCCCATACGAACGAACTTTACTACAGCTCCATTTTTCTGGCTGCTGTTTTAAGGGCCCGGTTGTGCTCCTTGTACCACGGCGTTGGACTATTTTCTTTAATCTTCTTTAAGTGCAGGGAAGCAACTGTGTCTAAAGTACTGGAAAAGAGAGAGTCAATAGTTTCTGTTGCAACATCGAATTCTTCTAAGCTATCTGGGAGGCTGAGGAGATGATACTGATGAGGAAGATTATTTAAAAAGCAATCTTTAGTAGCGGCAGTGATTGTCCTGCCATTTTTGAAGTGAGGGGTCGGCTTTGCAACCTTAGCTAAATTAAGTATACATGATACTAGGTAATGATCAGAAAAGGTTTTATCATGTACACTACATAACGTTACATAAAGCACCAAAACTTCGAAAGAATTATATTTGAAACTAGACTTCTGAGTAATACTGAAGATATTATTATAAATTACAGCAACCCCTCCCCCTTTATCTTTCAGACGCGGCTCATGTTTATAACAATAATCTTGGGGGGTGGGCTCATTTAAAGTAATGTAGTCGTCAGGTTTTAGCCAGGTTTCTGTCAAACACAGCACATCTAGATTTTTATCTGTAATGATATCATTAACAATAAGCGCTTTTGGGGAAAGGGATTGAATATTCAGCAACCCAAGCTTTATCAATTGTTCATCTGTATTATATCTGTTGTTTATTTGTTGGACATCAATTCAATTTTTACTGTTGAATGGTTTTGATGTTTTTTTTGTATTTACTAATTCGGGGAACAGACACAGTCTCTATATGATAATATCTAGGTGAAAGAGTCTCTATGTGCTGGGATTTATCTGACTCCGGTGACGTGAGACAGATAGCAGACGGTCGGTTTAGCCAGTTTGTCTGCTTCCTGACCTGGGCCCTAGTGAGTCAAGGTTTAGCTCTAAGACTATATGCCAAATTACTAGAGAGAAGAGCGGAACCACCCCAGGAGGGATGGATGCCATCCTTCTTCAACAGGTCAGGTCTGCCCCAAAAACTTTTCCAATTGTCTGTGAACCCTATGTTATTTTGCGGACACCACTTAGACAACCAGCCATTGAGTGATGATAGTCTGCTAACTATCTCATCACTCCTTTTAACAGGGAGCGGTCCAGAACAATAAACAGCCTCTGACATCGTACTAGCGAGTTCACACACCTCTTTAATGTTAATTTTGGTGATCTCCGACTGGCGAAGTCGAACATCATTAGTGTCGACGTGAATAATAATCTTAGAGAATTTACGATTAGGTTTAGCCAACACTTTTAAATTTGCTTTGAAGTCAGGCGCTCTGGCTCCCGGTAAACATGCGACTATGGTGGCTGGTGTCTCTATTTTCACGTTCCGTGTAATAGAATCACCAATCACTAGGGCACTTTCAACAGGATACTCAGTGGGTGCTTCACTGAAAGGGGAGAATCACTGCTCATTACTCTCAGATAAAGTATGGATGCGTGTTTCTAATTCTGAAATCTTCTCCATCAGCCTAACTATCTCCTTACATTTATCACATGTGAAGCCCTGTTCGCCAGCGGAGAAACCTATACTGAACATGCAGCATGCGGTGCAAGTGGCAATGACAGGAGATGACATGACTCACCGTGTTTGTTGATTAATCCAATTTACCACAATTGTTTGCTGGACACTATTTACTAATCCCAGGGCCGTTTTTAGGCATATGCAAACTAGGCGGTCGCCTAGGGCGCAATCTGTGGGGGGCGCCAATAGCGTATATCGGGCACTAGATTTTTGTGTGTAAAGGGTGTCACGGCCACCCTAAAATGTTATTGCCGCCCCCAGTAGTTCCCACATTGGATCAGAGTACTGTCAATCTGACGATTCCTATTTGCCATTGGATCAGAGAGAGTAGTGTCAATTACTGTAAAAAAAGTTTGCGTTTGGAGTGCTCAACAACACCATTAGATCAAAGAGAGGGAACACTTTTTTAACCATACAATAAAGCTACATTCAAACTAAAGGCCAATTTAAAAAACAGGTACAGTAAAAAGTGCACAAATCTGTATTTTGTTAGGGCAGTATTTGCGGTAGTCGAGAAATCACGCTGTGAAATGGGCAGATTGCTCGATGTGTATGTTAGAGGCAAAATATAACTGCACACTTCACTTCATAATTTCATGAGTGCGCAGTTTTATTTTGACTCTATAAAGCTTTCTTCTCTTACTTGCACCTCCAAACGTTTTTTTGCGCCAATGCATTGTTAAAGGATCAGTGCATTTTGTAATTGTCCCAAACAAAACTTTAACGGCCAATTTAAAAATTAACGGCATAATATGTGCTAATTCACAAGATTAATACATTCTTTATTTATTTATGTCAAATTTAACGAATCTTTACGGATGGTGTTGAATGCTGAATCGATTCATTCTGTTCTAATAGTGCTTAATGCAAGCAGTGATGTACACACAGAGGGACGCTATGCACGTTATTTAAAGGGAAAGTTCATCAGTGAGTAACAAAAAAACAGGCCTAGGGCTATACAGGCATGTGGCTACACAATGGTATTACTGGTATTAATTTGAATCCTTATTAACAAATATAATTTGGAATGTATGTATGTATTTGTTAAATAATACCAGTAATACCAATGTTGCTTTTTAAAATTTGACTGGGAGCACCAATAAGGATTTCGCCTAGGGCGTCAGAATGGCTAGAAACGGCCCTGACTAATCCAACTAATGAACTGAGAGAGCAGGAGACCCGGGTGTAGAGATGACAAGCTAACAGGCTAGCGAAATGCTAACGTGTGATGGTGATTTAGAATAAAAACTAGCAATGTCAAATTTAACGTGGTAGGCAATATTTAAACAATGTATGGTGATGAGTAAGTTATATTTAGCAGTAGAACAAAGAAAATATATCAAAATAGAGATTCTAACGCAAGCAAGGCTGTACAGAGCTACAAACAAGGCAGGAGGCAAACAGGAGACAGGAGCAATCGATGAGGAGCAATCGATCAGGAATTCCAAAGAATTGCATACTGGGACTAAAACATATATAGTTCTTTGAGCTAATTTAAACAAAGAAAGCTTCGGCGAATCCACGTCCTGACGCAGGTTAACAGGTTAACAGGTTAAGTATTAGGAGTTAAATGATAAACTGTAATTTACCTGATGCTTGTTACGACACATAGGTAATTTTAGGATTACCTGAAGGTTTGAGCATTCTATAAGATTAGAATGCTGACGACCATCATACAATCCTTTCAGTTGCTGTTGTGGCAGCACATAACCCTGAATGAATGTCCGGTATACTGATGAGATGGTCTGCAGTTCTGTAGGTCTGTCTCTAGGTGAGTTTTAACCACCTTCTTGATATGGGAGACCCGTTGGGGAATATAAAAATTGCAGAATGATTAGGGGCGCAGGGATGTGCTTAGAGATATCCTCTTTTACAGAGACGAAGGCCACGCTGACGAAGCCGCAGTATGCCACATAGAGATGAAGAATACAATAGGCCACCTGGACAGAGACCACGTTAGGCCACAGAGAAATTCATGAAAGGCTTATAGAGACTAACGAAAACAGGATCGATGAGTAGTAATAAAGGAGAAAACATACCACTTAGTGGAGCGGCTAAGTGCTTATGTTTGGCAGAATCGTTCAGTTTATGATACAAGCATGAAAATTGGCATGAGCAGTCTCCATGGGTCACTTGACAAGAAAATTGTCCGAGCCACTTGAAATTTCAAGATGGCGGCCATTTTTCAAGATGGCTGACATCTTAGTGGAGCAGTTAAGTGATATAGTGGTTTATTTGGTGATACAAGCATGAAAATTGGCATGAGCAGTCTCTGATGGTCACTAGACTATAAGCCACCCACAGCTACTTGAAATTTCAAGATGGCGGCCATTTTTCAAGCTGGCCACCACCTTAGTGGAGCAATTAGGCTTAAGAAATCATTTAGTTGATGATACAAGCATGAAAATTGCCTTGAGCTGTCTCTAAGGATTGCTTGACAAGAAAACACTCTCAGCCACTTGAAATTTCTATTTTCAAGATGGCCGACCCCTGGATCCTCAAAAGATCAATTTTCCAATAGAAATGTATTGGGGTTTTTTTCATTAAGGACGATTTGGTGTCATTTTATTTTATATGTTTTAGATGATTCTAAAGAACAACTTTTAATGCATCAAAATACAGTTGTGTTGATTTGTTGATTACTGATAGATTAGACAAGAGTGAATATCTGCACTACCAGGGCACACCGTAGGGTTAATGCATGAACTTAGTTGTATCCCATACATCAAAGTGCTTGGTAAAAGGTGGTAAAAGGATAAACCCTCGGCCTCTGCCTATACATTTGCTGCAGACATGGCAGAAGCCATCATAACAGTTGAGAAAACTAACTGGGACAGATGTTTCATTTGTCAGCAGGACACCAAGGAAAAACTCATTCATCCGAGTTTATTCAACAGAGAGCACGATCGTACTGGTTATGATACTATTGCAAGAAATGTTCCATTATTTCATAAGATCAATGCTCTGCCTATCTTACTTAGACTAACCCGACTAGATGAAGGTGATGGCATAGAAAACACATTGACAAGAAACAGCGCAAAATATCATTCAATCTGTAAACTTATGTTCAATAACACAAAGCTGGAAAGGGCCCAAAAGAGAGCATCTACTGCTGATAAAGACACTGAAGATACCAAAGATATAAATGTCAAGAGGCCAAGAGGATCCCAGCCCTCAAAAGCTTTGTGCTTTATATGTGAAAATGAGAGTGCAATGTCCGTGGAACAAACTCCAAGATGATGGAACTTAAGGGTGACTACCAACTTTTCTCCCGACTATTCATCTCTTGCCAGAACAGGCAGTGTGACTTACAAGAGTTCTTCATGCATGAGAACCAATCAGCTCCCGCCTCTCTCAGTGATGGAGGGAAACTCCACACGTGTACCAAATCACACCTGGCTGATTTACTACAAGCGAAAGTGACATTGCCAGAAAAAAAGCCAGAATCAGATGTTCTTATAGTGGATGGATCAGCTATGGTGAATACACTGCCACCACGTTCAAGCAAGACGTTTGATGAATATGCAATAAATGACATACTTCCAAGAATAGAGACATACAGCCATACATACAGGCGGACGGACATTGTGTTCAATGTTTACTGGAAGTCCAGTCTGAAGTCTGAGGCAAGGTCAAAACGGGGAAAAGCAATCAGAAGGAGAGTAACAGGCAAAACTCCATCAAACTGGCAAAGCTTCCTACGGGATGAAAACAACAAGCAGGAACTATTCCATTTTATTGCTGATAAAGTAACAGAAATGAAAACAGCCAATATAGTCATTGTGACGAAGGGAGAAGATGCTGTTAGCAACCAAACTACTAACCTGGATGCAGTAGCCCCGTGTAGTCATGAAGAGGCAGACACGCGTATTTTCCTTCATGCCCAGCATGCAGTGAAACAAGGACACAAATCCCTGATGATTGATGCCAATGACACAGACATTTTAATCATAGCCACTTCTGTTATGCCGTCTTTGATGCAACTTGGCCTGGAGAAAATGTGGGTGACGTTTGGCAAAGGAGAGAAGACAAGATGGATCCCTATACATGAGGTGGTTTCAGCCATAGGACCAGAGAAAACACGTGGTATCCTCTTCTTCCATGCCTTCAGTGGTTGTGACATTGTATCATCCTTCCATGGCAAATCAAAGAAGTCTGCCTGGAAAAAATGAGATGTGTGTGATGAGGTCTCAAACACATTTGCAAGACTCAGCAAATGTCCCTCTGCAGTGGAGGATAGTGACCTGCAAGCTTTGGGGAGATTTGTTGTGCTAATGTATGACAGGTCCAGCGATGTCACCACTGTGAATGAGGCCAGGCTTGATATCTTTGCCAGAAAGCAAAGACAATATGACTTGATCCCACCAACTCAAGCAGCACTCAAAGAGCATGCCAAACGTTCTTCTTATGAGGCTGGATACGTGTGGGGACAGGCATTGAAGCGACATCCACAAATGCCGAGCCCATCCGACTGGGGATGGGTTAAAAGGGACGAAGAGTGGAAAGTCTTCTGGACTCCACTTCCACCTATTGCAGAGAGTTGTTGGGAGTTGACCAAATGTTGTTGCAACAAGGCATGTACTGGAAGGTGTAAGTGCTTCAGATATGGACTCAGTTGCACATTCCTATGTAGTTGCCCCTGCTAGAACCTATTTGCATGTTTCTTTTGCCAGTGTTAGTCCTCTATGTTTTCCAGTGCATCATCGGCGCATCATGTTTTATTTTGTCACCAGACTATCACTGTGACATTTTCAGTTTAGTTCCTTAATATTGTTTGAGATACTTTCTGTTTGTCATGGTTCCATGGCTGTGTCAGCCAGAGTCGCTGTTGCCTCTGGATCTGTTCTTATTAACATCCAGAATTAGTCATTGCTCAATTTTTTGTTTGGTGCACTGTCCTTTCAGCACCACAACTGTGCTAATTTATTAGTATTATTTTTGTTTTCCCACCTCTCAGTATTAATTTGACATGTTTAATAACTGTTAGTTAAATTAAAAAAAATTTAATAAAAAAAACCTCCCTTGTGACTGTTACCTTGTCGTGGTAGGAGAGCTTGTGTACCTCAATGAACCCTGAGAGCTATGCCGGTGGGAGGCAACTCCTGACAGGCTTTACCAAACTGGACAGGTCATGGGTGAGGAGTCAGACAAAACACAGTCAAACTACCTCTCTTGACAGAGTCTTTTGAGGAACCCAATACATTTCTATGAGAAAATGTATCATTTAAAGATCCACATGGCGGGCGGCAGTAATCCAGAAAAATTGCTGCCATCTTGAAATGTTATGTTGCTGTGGGCGGTTTCTTGTCAAATGAGACTGCTCAAGGCAATTTTCATGCTTGTATCACCAACTAAATGATCACCAATTAAGCCTAATTGCTCCACTAAGGTGGTGGCTATCTTGAAAAATGGCCGCCATCTTGAAATTTCAAGTGGCTCGGACAATTTATTGTCAAGTGACCCATGGAGACTGCTCATGCCAATTTTCACGCTTGTATCATAAACTGAACGATTATATCACTTAGCCGCTCCACTAACTGCCAGTATTTTCATGAAAATTATTACTTGAAGTTGCTGAGTGTTTGAGTCAGATCTTGCTTGTACTATAATGCTGAGGATGACCATGTACACAGCACCTTAATAGAGGATGCAGACTCCACACATTGAGCTGCGTTCGTAGCAGCCCCAATCCGAAAAATGACCTAGGCATAGATGAGTTGAGGAACAGCAGTTCTTAGCATCTGCAGTTGGAGGATTCAAAACCATTGGGCGTGACTCCAGCTCACAGCTAGATAGAACACCATCTAACCGTCAGAACCTGTTGAGAGAACCCCCAGAAGAAAATAAACCAGAACAGCATGACAAATACATAACAGACAATTGAAAACCTCAGACAATGCCCTTGCGGAAGGATAAGAATGTTTTATAAGACGCTTTACTAACTAATAAACCATAGCTGTCTATAGAACCCTGCAAAGCAACCAAACCTATGAAAAAAACGATAATCAATGTGAGAGTCATCATTTTATAACCTAAGCCAAGTTCATACTGTATGATTTTTGGCCACGTTTGGCAGTCTGAGACAAATATCGCAATCCTAAATTCTTTTGACCCTAGGCTAAAATCTTTTGTCTTTGATAGCATGTTTGACATACTCACCAACAGCCATGATAAAATTCTAACCTGAAGTAAATTAAACAAATGTGAGTGGGTTGATGTAACCTCCAGACAAATAGTGCGTTTGATTATCATACAGTCTGACATTAATGCAGCAGAGTTCCCACAGTGTGACATCAGGATCACAGTCTGAAAAGCAACGAATCACAATGATTATAAGCCGCACCGTGTGTGCCAGCTTTGATGAAGAGAAAAAAGCTCACTGCGAGAGAGCTCGTCATTTGCGGGAATCAGTACGCATGTGCAGATTTTGTAAAACAGTTGTAGTGTTTGGTTCATGTAGGCGAGGGAAGGAAGAAGACGGGGTCGGCGTAACTGGGACTGCACTCTTTTATTTGATCTCACGATCCTCAAAACTGTAACACACACGAGGGCGTTCAAACTCAAAACTTTCAATAACAACAGACAACGTTGCTCTCAGGCTCAATATCTTTCTCAATACTCTGGCAGTGGTAGGCAGGCGCTTGCACTCCTAGTCCCGGTCTCTCTCTCTCATCTCTCTCTCCGCTGCAGCTTATATGCAGTCTTTCTGCACGCAATTACTGCAATTACGCAATCAGAGACAGGTGTTATTCATCTGCACTTGACCTACTTACCGACCGCTCAGCTCCGCTCTCTCTCTCCCGCTACAGACCTCACAAAACCACTCCCCCTCTGCCACATGCACCCCCCCCCCACCCCCCATCTGAGCCACAGCCATCTGAGCACCCAGCCTGTGGACCACCTTGAATTTAAAAGGCTGTAAAGCTAGATACCAACGGGTGATCCGCGCGTTGGTATCCTTCATGCGGTGGAGCCACTGCAAGGGGGCGTGGTCCGAACAGAGGGTGAACTCCCCAGGAGGTAATAGCGAAGGGCCCACCTGATGGCCAAACACTCCTTCTCAATGGTGCTGTACATCGTCTCTCTCTTATGGTGCGTTCACACCGGACGTGATTCGCGCGAGTGATTTACATGTTAAGTCAATGCAGAGACGCGAAATGGCATTCTGCGGCGCAATTCACGTAAATGTGGAGGCGAGATTCGCGCGATTGAGGCAGTGCGAATGACGCAAATTGAGCGTTTTGAACGCGCGATTCGCGCAAATCGCTCAAGTTGAAAAATCTGAACTTTGGCGGATATTTCGCGCCGCGTTAACCAATCACAAGCTTGCTCTAGTAGTGACGCATTTACAAGCGGAGGCAGAAATCCGAACAACAATGGAGGACAAGATAATCGTGGCCGTATGTGGATACCCGGAGCTGTATGATACATCATCCTATCACTACAGGAACAGGAATAAAAAGGATCTTGCTTGGAAGAAAGTGAGTGAGTAGGTCGGACAGTCAGCTACCCTCTCAACAAAATCTAGCCAGAGCCAGCGGCAAATGTGAGAAGGACTAGCCGAGGAAAGGCAGGTCTCGCTGGGTAAACGAGCGCGGAATGTCACTGATCGCCTGAATCTCACAACTCCGAAAATGCCAGATAAAATGCTCAAATAGGCACACTTTTTATAAATTATTGCTGCGGCCTTGTCAATTTGGGGACGCACCTGACCATGACCCAAGTGGAAGCCCAGATACTTTACTTCCACCCGCCCAATTGCACACTTCTTCGGGTTGGCGGTAAGCCCCGCCCTTCTCAGCGACTTCAGGACAGCTCTGCCGGCTGCATATGACGCTGGCAGTCTGCACTGTAGATGATGATATCATCCAGATAGGCAGCGGCATATGCAGCATGCAGCCGGAGAATTCTGTCCATCAGACGCTGGAAGGTTGCAGGAGCCCCGAACAAGCCGAAAGGAAGGGTGACAAATTGGTGTAATCCAAACGGCGTGGTGAAAGCGTTTTTTTTTCTTTGGACATTGGAGACAAGGGGATCTGCCAATAACCCTTAGTCAAGTTCAGTGTCGAATAAAAACGAGCGGTCCCTAGCCGATCAAGCAATTTGTCAATCCTTGCATTGGATAAGCATCAAATTTCGACACCTCGTTCACCTTACAATAATCCACGCAGAAACGGGCCGAGCCGTCAGGTTTAGGCACTAAAACTATCGGGCTCGCCCAGTCACTGTTGGACTCTTCTATCACACCCATGTCGAGCATAGCCTCTAATTCTTCCTGAACCACTTTTTTCTTATGTTCAGGCAAGCGGTACTGCCGGCTGCAAACTACAACTCCCGGCTCAGTCTCAATGTGCTGCTGGATGTGATCGGTGCGACCAGGTAGGGGCGAGAACACGTCAGCGAACTCCGCTTGTAAATGTTTTACGTCAGTGAGCTGCGAGGGCGAGAGGTGGTCTCCCCCCAGGGCCAGAGCGAGAGATTGAGGTTTTTGAACCACCTCTGGCCCAAGATCCTCCTCTCCGCTTACCACCGTCGCGAGCATCACTGACTCCGCCTCAGACCACTTCTTTAGCAGGTTGAGGTGGTAAATTTGACGTGCCCCGTCCCTATCTGTTCGAACCACCTCATAGTTGAGATCGCTAACTCGTCGTGTGACCTCAAAGGGCCCTTGCCACTTTGCGAGTAATTTCGAGCTCGACGTAGGGAGTAATACAAGCACCTTATCTCCCGGAGTGAATTGACAAAGCCTAGTGCCCCTGTTGTATAGCTGTCTCTGTTTGTCCTGAGCCTGTAACAAATTCTTTATTGACAGCCGCCCCCAAAGTGTGGAGTTTTGTTCTCAGGTCCAGGACATACTGAATTTCATTCTTACTCGCGGAAGGTCCGTCCTCTCAAGTCTCTCTAAGGACATCCAACACCCCCTGAGGTTGCCGTTCATAGAGAAGCTCGAAGGGGGAAAACCCTGTGGAGGCTTGGGGGACCTCGCGGACAGCGAACAACAGAGGCTCTAGCCATTTATCCCAATTTTTGGCGTCCTCATGGACGAACTTACAAATCATGGATTTCAATGTGCGATTAAAACGTTCCACCAGCCCGTCTGTTTGTGGGTGATAGATGCTGGTGTGAATCGATTTAACGCCCAGCAATTCGTACAGTTCGCGGATCGTCCGTGACATAAACGCCATGCCCTGATCGGTGAGAATCTCTTTCGGGATCCCCACCCGGGAGATTAAAGAAAACAGTGCGCTCGCAACACTTTTCACCGAAATAGTGCGGAGCGGAACTGCAAAGTGATACCCCCGTGCTGACCGCTCTAATGGCCCGATGAGGTCCATACCAATTCGCTCGAAGGGGACCTGCATCAGAGGGAGCGGGCACAATGGTGCTTTTGGGGTGGCTGGTGGATTCACCAACTGACATTCACGACAAGACGCACACCACCTGCGAACATTCTCGTGAATGCCCGGCCAGAAGAACCGGGCCATTAGACGGTTAAGTGTAGCCATTTGTCCTAGATGCCCGCCATAGGATTACTGGCAGTTAGTGGAGCGGCTAAGTGATATAATCGTTCAGTTTATGATACAAGCGTGAAGAAGAGGAGTGAGGGTCAATGTAATTCTTAGCTCACCCTCAGGGAGGAGACCCATCATCAAACGCTGACTGCATTTTGTGATACAGAGCTCCTACTTCTCCCGGGAGTCCGCCTCTCTGCGCCCCACCCTCGAACGAGGGGGCGCACAAGAAGCAATGCTGGCCCTTGGGCCCCGTCTCCGGTCCTTGGACCGTGAAGCCTCCCGCCTGCCTGGGACCCGGATCTCAGTGGTATGCAGGTCCTCAGATGCTACCGAATGCACCTCCGCAATGCTGGCCCTCGGGCCCGGTCTCCGCCTGTTGTGTGACCACCACATCAGGAAAACATCCCCTGATCGAGATCCCTCAGCAAACCTGCCCGGTGCGCATGAAACACTGCCATGGTGTAAGAAGTAGCACTGGGCTGACCTGCTGCCGTGTATGCCCTGCCATTAAAGCGTCACATCATTTAGGTGGCAGGGTTGGAGCTCTCGGTGTCCTCGCCCACCCAGATGCAAGATTGTCAACATCCCGTTAATCGTTAATCCCGTTAAACACATACCCATATTCTCTTATCCTCCCGACATCAGCGACATACCGCTGATGTCATACCGCTGATGTCAGTGAATATGAGCCGAATATGGGTTATTCCATGCCCTCTCGATCTAAATAGGAAGATCAGGAAGGAATGAAAGCCCAACTGAGCCGATGCTGTATGGCCAGGGAGAAATCGATCGTTTAGTCTAACACGAGCGATCTCTCCTCTAACGCGCCAACATGGCAGCCGCAGCCCGCCTGCAGCGTGTTTCATAACATTCAACGGTTCAGCATACACAGTCGGGATGGCTGAGAAGTTTAATCCTCCTTCTCACAGCCATCCCTAGAGCACTTGCAAATAAGTCTCGTCAGCCGCCAGATCGTCTGAGGGAAGAACGCCTTCCCATGACGATCAGCGAGCTCTATCCGAGAAACCCATGACGTGCGTCCGCGCTCAGTCTTGGCATGAGCGGGACCGCATTATCAGTATTCGGATGCCAAACCTTCTTCCCTCAGGAAGAGAACCAGACGAGAGCGGAGTGATCTCGCTTTTATATATTGACAAATGCTCATATTAAACAAACAAACAAACAACTCCATAAGAGACTGTGCATGCTCTTGATCCCAGGCAGAAAAACACACGGCTCATGTGTATACATTAATGAATTTGGATTACCTTAACTCGAAGCATTCAGACAGAACAGTCCCTGAAGACGAAAAAGCAGTGTCAGGTTTGCAAGGCACCCTTATATACACTCACCTAAAGGATGCCCAGTTCAATTTCTCATTAATGCTATTATCTAATCAACCAATCACATGGCAGTTGCTTCAATGCATTTAGGGGTGTGGTCCTGGTCAAGACAATCTCCTGAACTCCAAACTGAATGTCAGAATGGGAAAGAAAGGTGATTTAAGCAATTTTGAGCGAGGCATGGTTGTTGGTGCCAGGCGGGCCGGTCTGAGTATTTCACAATCTGCTCAGTTACTGGGATTTTCACGCACAACCATTTCTAGGGTTTACAAAGAATGGTGTGAAAAGGGAAAAACATCCAGTATGTGGCAGTCCTGTGGGTGAAAATGCCTTGTTGATGCTAGAGGTCAGAGGAGAATGGGCCGACTAATTCAAGCTGATAGAAGAGCAACTTTGACTAAAATAACCACTCGTTACAACCGAGGTATGCAGCAAAGCATTTGTGAAGCCACAACACGCACAACCTTGAGAGAGTAGAGTTAGAATTTGGCGTAAACAGAATGAGAACATGGATCCATCATGCCTTGTTACCACTGTGCAGGCTGGTGGTGGTGGTGTAATGGTGTAGGGGATGTTTTCTTGGCACACTTTAGGCCCCTTAGTGCCAATTGGGCATTGTTTAAATGCCACGGCCTACCTGAGCATTGTTGCTGACCATGTCCATCCCTTTATGACCACCATGTACCCATCCTCTGATGGCTACTTCCAGCAGGATAATGCACCATGTCACAAAGCTCGAATCATTTCAAATTGGTTTCTTGAACATGACAATGAGTTCACTGTACTAAAATGGCCCCCACAGTCACCGGATCTCAACCCAATAGAGCCCTCTTTGGGATGTGGTGGAACGGGAGCTTCGTGCCCTGGATGTGCATCCCACAAATCTCTTATCAACTGCAAGATGCTATCCTATCAATATGGGCCAACATTTCTAAAGAATGCTTTCAGCACCTTGTTGAATCAATGCCACGTAGAATTAAGGCAGTTCTGAAGGCGAAAGGGGGTCAAACACAGTATTAGTATGGTATTCCTAATAATCCTTTAGGTGAGTGTACTTCCTGGTCGCACCTTGATGACATCATAGGCTGTCGCCGGTCAATAGGATTGCCGTGATTCAATAGTAGTTCAGACACCTGTCACGCTGGAGGCGTTCCCTATCTGACGCAGCGCGAGTTCCCTTTTGAAAGGGAACCAAATTTCTGTTTTACCGTATTTCCTCAAATAAAAGCCAGGGCCTTTATTTACCTGAACTGCAGAAGGTCACTGGCTTTTATTTGAAGCAGGCTTTTATTAGGGGCAGGCCTGTATTTAGAATTCCATCTATTTGAAAAAAAATAATTGATTTAAATAAACTGTTTTAAATGAAAAGCGATAGCGCTCCAGAAGACAGATATCATCAGGGGCGCGGGAAGTGGGGCGGTT
Organism: Romanogobio albipinnatus; assembly: GCA_023566225.1. Classification (NCBI taxonomy): domain Eukaryota; kingdom Metazoa; phylum Chordata; class Actinopteri; order Cypriniformes; family Gobionidae; genus Romanogobio; species Romanogobio albipinnatus. Next base: position 31,505,364 of record CM042255.1, read on the forward strand.
TCAAAGGATTGCAAATGCAATGCAATTTTTTGTTCATTTTATTCATTTTTAGAATTACTAATTTATTTGTAATAAACATTTTAAGTGGCCCATTAAAAAGTATTATTTATAAGTTGAATTGTGTTTTTAAAACATACATGAGGTCATATTGTGACTGTTGCGGTGTATGCGTTGAAAGAGCGGTAATATTTCCTCCAGTGGAGATCAAGCGCCTTTCTGAAGCTCCCGTTCATTTCTGAAGCTCATTTCGCTCAGCACCGCACGCTCAACCCAGAACTCCCTTTGTGACATGCTGGATCAAATATAGGCCTATCTGAAATAAATAGTAATGGCTGCCCCTGACTAAAGTTTCTTTTTCCTTTTCTAGTAGTTTTCATTTAAGCCTTTGATCGCACTGTGCCTCCGCCTCCATGTCATTGTCTGTTATAGGCTATTTGCTTGTTATTTATTAAATCCGGGCAATTTGGTTGATAAAACATAGATTAAAATTAAGATACAATTTATACAAAACGAAATTCATTTTAAAGAAATTTTTTTGTGTGATATATTTGTTGTTCTTTCGTGTTTTATAGACTCAACCCAACTTATGTGCTTTCTATATTACCACATGAGGGAAAAAGCTTCCTTCCACTTAAGAAGAGTTGTATTCCTTTAATATTTATTTTTAAATGTTCGTTTGCACTTTACAATATTTCAATAACATAATTTATTTTGATGCCTATGCTCTTTTCTTGTACAAAATTAAATAGTTTAAGTTAAATGCAGAGTAAGATGTGTAAAAAAGACAAGAGGCTAAGAGATTGTCAAGATCAATATTTGTGTAGCCTGCCTGACTGATGTATTTTCACAGACTAACACGCGTCACATCTCTCATAGACTACAGTATTTAAAATAGCATATATGCATCAGTTATATTCTCAATTTAATTTACAGAGCAATCCCTGCAAAGTGTTTAGGTTAAGTATAGAAGAGACCAGGATTGTGCGTCGCACTCGCAAGACGCACTCGTGGCGATGGCCACGATGGTTTCGCTCCTTCTGCATAACCCTACTTTACATTATGCTGAACTTGAATGCACATGAAATGAAAGGAAATAATTTTTCCCCGGCCTTAATTTGAGACCTTCATTTATTCGTTCGTGCTGGCCACGCCCCCGGCCACTATCAGAGGCCCGGCATTTAATTGACTACAGGCTTTTATTTGAGGAAATACGGTAGTTTGACTGAAACTGAACTTATAAAATGTATGATGTAAACTTACTTACAAAAAAAGAGCAGAAAAGGTTGAGGGGTCGAAAGAGGGGTCCTGTCTGTCACAGCAGAGGTGTGAATTTTGAGACTGTGAAATGGTCCAACTTTAATTAAAGCTCTTGGTCAACAGGGGACTCTTGAGGTCTGTTAGGGGCCCCTCTGAGACCCCCGACACATGTGCACTACGCCAGGAGATATGAGCCTGGGTAAACAAATCACATAATGGAAGAAAAAAAAAAATCACATCACTGAATTTAAGTTGTTGGGTTCTTCTCTGCTGTATAGGCATTTTTCCCATTAAGAGCCTTTGACACTGCTGAGGTGAAATAAATGTCCAGTAAAGCTTGTTTTTTAACAATGCTTTAGGATTTTTCATCCAACAAAATGGGAAAGTGTGACTGATTGCCAAAGCCTGAGCATGGCGGTCCACCGTTAGTGAAAAATGATTAAATGTGTGCACATTCGTGTTTGGAGATCCGTCAAGCATGTTTGAACAGATCTAACTGAAGATAATCAGATGTGAATATCATGCCAGCAATGTGGAGTTTGGGGGGTGGGGGGGTGGGTCAGTTTTGCTTTGGTGTTGCGTTTCATTTCTGCTGTAGGACAGACACATCGATCTCGTCGCTTTAGAGCTCTTGCTTTATTGGCCAGGAGAAAGACAAAAAAACATTATTTTATGTTTTCTACAACCTAGAGCAGTATAGAAGGAGGCCTGTGGTCAGACTGTGGCCTCCTGGAGAGCCGGATGTTTGAGAAAGACAATATCGTGAGCCTTGTGATCGAAGGCTGCCTCATTGGAGAGAAAGAGAGAGGGAGAAGTGAAGAAACCACATCTGTTTTCACTCAAAACAATCAGCATCAACACTGGAAGCAGTTTTCTAAAGCCTGCCGAGGGATGGCTCAGAACAGCACATTTAGACATTCTTTGCTTGAGTTTCAACACAGATTGAATGTAATGCAATTGAATCTCAATCAGTCAAGATGCCCAAACCAAAGGAGGCTGTTAAGTAGATTTCACCGTGGGACACATGAGAATGAATGGAGCCCAGCTTGATGGATGAGAAGATGAGGATTGAATTTTACACACTCCGGATTTAGCAGCTGGATCATTTTCTGGAATAGGACAACACCAGAAAATGAATAGGATGAAACAACATGGAATAGGATGAAACAAAAAATCTTAAACCCAATATATATGAAACATCTTATACCCAATGTGTGTGTTTGTGTTGAATACATTATAATATGTCCATTTTTACTTCATTGCAATGTTCAGGTTGGAGGCAGTCAAAGCAACAACCCAAGAAACACATAGAACGAGAAACCTACTTTTGCTGCTACTGTATAGACTACTGGAAGTCTGCTGAGCCACAGCCTTTTAAATTATTTGAGAAACACTCTCTCTTTAAAGCTAAATTATTTACCCCTATTTTATGAAGAATCTGGCCAGCTGGTCTTCCATTAGTCGGCTCATTACATGGACCTTCATGAATGAGAGTGTGTGTTGACTTCGGTCCTAACACTGACCACCTCAATTAAGTCAGCTCGTTTTCCAAATGGAGTAGAGGCTGCCTGTCCTTATGCAGAGGTGGAACACTTGTCAGCCGGTGCACGTGTTTGGACCCAGTGGCCTTCGCGAAGTTGACAGCAATCCAGGCGTGACCATGAGGAACAGTCAGTTTCCTGAAAACAGCATCTGGTGGGTGATGAATGAGATGCAATACTCAGCTTAAAATCTTAGATTGATTACTACCACAACATACAGACTCAACACATATTGAATCATATTATTATATTACATAAAAACATTTTTTTAAATGACAAAACATTTGTATTATTACTTGTAAATATGTTTTAATATATTACAATTTATACAATTTATAATAACATTTTAAATATGCAATATATTTATCAAAAACACTCAAAATAGTTTTAGGCCTAATTTTAAGATATATTTTAATTGCACATTAAAATTTCCATCTATTTACATTACACAGTTTTAAAGGGATAGATCACTCAAAAATGAAAATATTGTCATGACTTACTCACTTACTCAAGTTGTTCCAAACTATGAAGTTCTTTCTTCTGTTTTGAAGACATTTTGAAGAATGTCAATAACCAATTGGGCCCTATTGATTTCAAAGTATTTTTCAATGGGGACCATCGCTTGTTTGGTTACTGACATTCTTCTTTTGTGTTCAGCAGAAGAAAGAAATTCATACAGGTTAAATAATGACAGAATTTTTTTGGGGAGAACCTTTAACAAAGAAACTAATAAACATTAAGAAACTAATAAATGAGTCGTACATAAATTAAACAAGTAAATATTATACAGTATTTTTAAAATAGCATTAATAAATATGTGTTTTTAAATACAAAATAACCAGATTTATAAATGTATCATCATTAAATCTAATTTGTTTCAATTTCATACCTTTTAACTAGTTGAATATCCCTTGTTCCATAGCTAGTAATATTTAAAACGTTTTCATACTTTTTAAATTATTAAACATAACTGTTTTCACAATTAACAGATTTATGTTAATTCTTAACAATATGAATACATTCACCCTTTAAATACCCTTTAAAATGCTGCCTATGGAAGTATCTCACTAGGTTTTGGAACAGAGCTAAATAAACCAAAGCTTTATCATCCACCTTCAGCTCAGTTTGTGCCCATGAAGCCGAATGATAATCACTGCCAAACAAGGTGCACTGTATGTTTTTCTCATTCACTGTGTATCTGGCATGTGAATGAAAGAACGTGTGTATGTGGAGCATGAGGACACTTTAGTCCCTGCTGACAGCGCCCTGTCACTGAAGCATGGCTGCTCCGCTGGCAGAAAAACCAATGAGACGAATGGACAGAACAGATCAAAGGCACCCTGGCTGTGGGACTGAAATCCACTTTACTGTAAGGCATCTCAGTAAAATAGGATTCATATTTTCCACAAGGTCCCTGTTCCCTCGCTCTCCTCCCACATATAAGAAAAGAGGTAAAGAGCAAATGGAGAGAATAAGGTGGAAATTGAAAGTGGATGAGTGTCTGTGAGAAGACGGTGCAAACACATTCTTTCACACATCATTTCTTGTAATTGATTAGCAATTCGCTCATCTGTTCTGTTTTCAATTTCACAGCAAATCTATGAGACAGCTGAACCAGTCTGAGCCATTATCATTTTCATTTTTCACTTTAATCACACCAGCGACGGCAAACTCAAAGCGAAAACGTCCACAGAAGAATTTCCACATTTACTGTCACTCCCAATCACAGGTGGAGATAATTTGTTACTAGTCATTGCCTTGTACAAATCACTTTTCAAAATTGGTATAGTGTCATATTTTTTATTGGAAACATACACAGAGGGTGGGATTCACAGTGTGGCTCAAATGGACCAAAACTCAATGCTGGCTGAAAATGTACTTGCCATAAATATTTTAGTAACACTTTACAATAAGATGTCTTTAGTTAACTAACATTAACTTACAATGAGCAATGCATTTGTTGCAGTATTTATTAATCTTTGTTAACATTAGTTAATTAATAAAAATACAATTATATATTGTTCAGCTCAGGTCCATTAAATAATATCAACAGAAACAACTTAGTAAATGTTGAAATTGATTAATAAATGTGTTAGACCATTATTTTTATTAATTTTTTTCTAAAACTCATCTTTGATCACCAAAATTACATATTTAAAAGTTTTTTTTTTCCTCAGAATTTTTTTTTATGCCTTAAAATAGTTGGAATGTAACTCTACACCCTTGCTTCATTTAGTATATGTAGATACATGAATATGCAAATGAGCCCCACCTCCACTCACTCATACAGGGTTGTATAAAAGTCGATGTATAGATGCATTTTATGTATTGCTCTCTACAACGTGATTGGTTACAAAGTAGATTCTGACATGCTTGAAACTGACTGCGCTTTGCTGCAATGATACCTCAAACCTGTCCCCCATTGGCTGAGTAACTCCTCTCAAAGTGACAGATGTCTCACACCCAAGGACGGACGTCTAATGACAGTGAAAACCCACCCAACCACCTCTTCAGCCCCACTCCAACACATCAAATTCACAGTATGAGTGATTTGAAAAGTGGTGAGTTGAATTCACAAACTAGCACTTAAAGGCTGCTGTGCGTAGTAACGCACCTTGAGTAGGCCATTCATCATGCAACTGCCTCGCTGCATTCTGCCTACATAGACAGCTGCCTACTATAGCAAGTTAACTGTTATGGAACATCATAAGTGACTGATTTGGAACATATATCGGCAGCAACCCTGTGTCATACAAATAACAAATACATAGTTCAAGGGAGAGTCAACACAATTAATTTGAATATGGGTAATGTGAGAGGAAAGTCTAATAATCATGAACATACAGATAAAGCAGCCATTTAGAACAGTGAAGTTTTACTTAAAAATATGTTGTGTTTCCTATCAAATTAATGCTTGCTTCACAACTTACACTTTCATGTATGTCACGTTCTCTTAGGAGGAGTTTTAATGCGTTTGTTGCATTAATTAGAGTATAAATGGACACAGACCCTTTTGATTTCATGTTTAAAACAAAGGGCCGTAAAATCTCCAAAGGAACTTCCCGCTTGGAAATCCCAACAATCCCATTGGTCAAGTCTACTTCAGGAGATGGTGACCTCCTGCAGACTTCTTAAGGAGCAATGCACTCATCCCTCCTTCTCTCTTTTCTCCTGCTTCACGGACACAACACGCTGAGTCTGTGGGCTCCCGCCAGCATGCCTCCACACACACCGAGCCAAAGGCCTCACAAGCACATGGAACAGAAGGCCCAGACTCTACACGCCATGTGCAATTTTCTCATTCTCAATGGATTCGAAGCAACCACGCTAGCTCATAATTTCTTCTTCATCCAATGCAGAAGAACTTGATCGCCACGTCAAAGCTATCGGACGGAACCCACAAACTTTCTCCTGCGATTTCACCTCGGACGGTCTTCTACAGCTCAGGCTAAATGCAAGTAAAGTACGAAACAGAAATCGCTGTGTAGTTAGTAAAACTGTAAAGTCTTTGTTCAGACAAAGAAGTTTATTAATGGTGGTTCTTCCAAAAGGTTCTAGACTTTCTGCATAACTTCATCAATCTGTTCTGACCCTTTTCCCTCCAACCACTTTAACCTTACCTATTGTCATGTATGAATTGTGTATGTCATGTCTTCTGTTAGTTATAGTCTTGTTCTGTGATTTAGTTATTAAAGTTTGTGCAAAATATATGTTGGTCCTGACTCCGTGCCTGCAAACATATTGTCCCTTAAATGATTGATCTTGCTATGCGCTCTAAGCGCTTAGGTAATTTCAAAGAAATAATTATTTTTCTGTGGCCATGAAAAATATCCTTTTCTAAGGATTAAATTAATAATCAATACTGAACGTCCTTAGGACGAACTGATTGAATGATTGTAATGTTAATGTAGCTACATCAAGTTAATCTATTTAACTGATTCAAATATTCATGATTAATCATAATTAAAATTCATAATGAGTCATGAATAATTATGAATATTTCCCCTCAGAGCTAATTCACTACACAGATGAGGAATAGTAGCCTGACGTCGTCATACTCAATTCTAGTCAGAATTTGAGTCTGATACTGCTCCGTTGGGCTGTGATTATGGGGCGTGTTTAAACCGAACCAGGAAAGACCTCAATTGGATAGACCTACAACCAATCAGAGCAAAGGAGCGACGCATAAAGTTAGTTGTCAAATGTCAACAGAACTCAACTGCACTGTGTTGCCAAGTCCGCGGGTTGAAGCGACCCCAATTATGTGATATACAGACCCAGGAATGCGAAATTTAGCAGCCAGTCTAGCCAAAATAACACATATTTTACCCCCCAAATGCCATTTTTCCCGGAGAACCTAGCTATTGGGCTTGTTTTTAGCTAGTTTTGAGTAGCAGTTGGGCGAGTTTTGCTGTAAACCCTGTCTGCACGCACGCTTGAATAAGTCACGTTAGAAGAAGAAGATGAGTGTAAACGATCTTTTCCGGTGTTGTAAAAAAAGAATTTAAGGATTACACAGAGTACTTACCAACACGATCATCATTTCTGAGAGAAATAGTAAAGGTGAATGCATATATGAACAAGTTCTCCGTCTAGGATTAGAACAAATTCAACCCAAGCACCTTTGATGACGTGGATGATTACGTTACTGTTTATCATCTGTCCATCATCGTCTAAAGCCCGCCCTGACAATTTCAGTGGTCCGAACAGTTTCTGTTCGGGCATAATGACTTCTCTATGGAACAAGTCCAGACCGAACTGCCCGTGCAAATTTTTTTGTGGGCGGGGCTAAGTTCGTCTGGCATCCAGGCTAGAGGAATAGGGTCTTATCTAGCGAAACGATCGGTCATTTAAAAAATAAAACAAAATTAATAGTGTTTTTGGTAAAGGGCGTTTGTATTAGTCTTCACATGAGCACTTTGTAAACACGGAGGCGGTACTTCTGTCTACATCTTACGTGACCTTTCCTACGTGATTACGTCATTCTTAGCACCTCGCAGAACTGCACAAGATGAACAATTTAGGTTAAAAAGTATATTCATTTTTATTTATTTAAAAAAAAAAATTGTTCGATCTTTTCGCTAGATAAGACCCTATTCCTCAGCTGGGATCCCGCAGTACCATTTGAAGCACTTCAAAGACCTTTGAAACTGCATTGATTTGGACCTTCAGCATTTTGGTTGCAATTGAAGACCATTACATGATGAAAAATCCTGGAATGTTTTCTTCCAAAAACGTAATTTCTTTTCAATTGAAGAAAGAAAGACATGAACATCTCGGATGAGATGGGGGTGAGTAAATTATCAGGAAATTTTCATTTTGGGGTGAACTAATCCTTTAATCCTACTCCATACAACTACCTTACTAACTATTAATAAGCAGTAATTAGGAGTTTATCGAGGGAAAATTTGAAGTTAATAGTTAGTTAGTAGTGAGAATTGGACCTTAATCTAAAGTGTGACCAAAATGTATTATTGTTTCACGAAAATAATAAGCAGTACAACTGTTTACAGCATTGTGAATAACAGTGTTGTGTAAGTTACTTCCAAACTGTAATACATTATAGATTACTTGTTACTGTTATTTAAAATTCTTTACCTTACAATATTACTCCCTCAGAATTGTAATGCGTTACATTACTCCTGTATTACTTTTGAGTTACTTTCACCAAAATAACTACAGAAGTAGAACTTAACATTCTAAAATTACATAATGTACAACAGAGCATTTTACATCCAGTAGAAGGCGATATGATGTAGCATAATGACGCATATAATTGGCAAAGTGAAGGCTCAAGACAATGCAAGAAAGGACGACAGACAGAATCACAAACGATTCAAGTCTGTTAAAAGTATGGTAGAGGTAAAGTGATTATATGGCAATATCTGGGAATAGCTTGGGTCTATTCATATTAGACACAACAGAACTGTAGGCTATATGCAAACTCTAATTCCATGACAAGATGCACATTTGTTATTTTCTTATTGTTGTCATTATTTTATTCTCTTTGAATTCAAGAGGTTCATTGCACAACACAAAACCGTCATGCACAAAGTGCAAGAGATGTTTTTTTTTAATTGCTAGTGCTATTTCGCGACGTCGATAGTTCTTTCGGTTTTAGACAAAGGTTGCATTTGACTGTTACGTTCTTCTTGTCCTTATATCTAACAAACTCAAAGTCTTCTGCCATCTTCATTCATTGAGCCTTGTTTATACTTTCGTTTGGCTCTGCGGGGCGAGCCTCCGCTGACTGTGCACGTGTCTTTTCCGTTTTCTGTTTACTCAACGTGCTTGCGGGCGTTGTGCTATTCTTTGAAACAACATAGCCTTTAGGCCTTTTTTATTTACAAACTTGGATACCATACGCCACTATTGACTGACCACGAACAGGTAATACATTTTTTCATTCGTTAATGTCTCGCGGTCTTGCAATTTTTTGTTACACAGGCTGCACTATCCCCTGTGTGTTGCCACGGTTGTCCCTGGGTGCTTCAGCACTTCTGAAAGAGCGTTTTCCTCACAAAAAGAGCAACACGGGTGTGACACTGTGTCTCTTTCAAGATGTCATTCCACCCGTGCGTTTCTGGATGCAGTCATTCCCTCTCGCCCGCTGACAGTCACAATCGTTGTCTCACGTGCCTGGGCATTCAGCACCTTGAGGCAGCTTTTGTGGATAGCTCATGTTCTCACTGCGTTTTCTCATCTCTGCGCTTAGGTCAAGACTCGCCTACCTCCGGGAACGGGTACCTCCACCTACCCCCCCCCCCCCCCCCATACCTCGATCTAGAGCTATCTCCCAAGATAGACCTACTGCGACGGATGGCCGGGGTGACCTGAGGATCACGTTCAGGGCACACCCGCCGAGCATACCTCCGCAGGCCCCTAAACACTCACAAGCGCCGCAGCCGGTGGTGCTTCCAGAGGAAACCGCTGGCCCCTCCCATGAGCGGCAGGCGGTGACCTTCAGGGCGCCCGCGGATGAGCAGATTTGATCGCTGCATCGGCGGGGGAGTTCCTGTCCTCAGAGGATGAAGACTCGGCTGTACTGCCTCCCTCTGGGAGAGTGGCAACAGCCGAGTCGGACCCTGAGTTGACGGCTATGCTTTCCCGGGCCACCGAAAAGGTCGGGCTGGTGTGGAACCCTCCAACACGTCCCGAACCTTCTAGGTTGGATGATTGGTTTCTCGGGGGGTTGGGGGGGGTTCTCAGCGTCCCGCCCCAGTAATATTCTTCCCGGAGGTGCATGAGGAGCTTACCAGGTCGTGGACGACACCTTTCAGTGCCAGAAACTCCTCCCTCCTCACTACTCTTGACAGCAGGCAGGCCAAGGGTTACGAGAGAATCCCACCAGTTGAGCGGGCCGTCACGATGCAACTGTGTCCAGCAACCGCCTCCAACTGGCGCGGTGACCCTCGTCTCCCATCCAAGGCCTGTAGGTTGTTTTCTTCCAGTCTGACTGCGAAGGCCTACAGGTCCTGCGGACAGGCTGCGTCCGCCTTGCATGCCATGGCGTTGCTTCAGGTGCAACAGGCCCAGGCACTCATGGACATGCACGAGGGTAGGCCTGACCCAGAGCTCCTCTGGGAGCTCCGGATGGCGACGGACCTCACCCTCCGGGCGACAAAAGTATCATCACTGGCTCATCCATACCATCAGACTCGGCTATGCGATTCAGTTCGCCCAGCGTCTCGCCATGTTCAGGGGCATTCACTTCACTTCTGTAACGAAGGAGAACGCCCCTGTGCTTCAGGCAGAGATCGCTGTCCTACTGGCGAAGGACGCGATAGAGCCAGTCCCTCCAGCCGATATGAAGTCCGGGTTCTATAGCCCGTACTTCATTGTACCCAAGAAAGGTGGCGGGGTATGACCGATCTTGGATCTACGACACTTGAACCGCTCCCTCCACAGGATGCCGTTCAGAATGTTAACGCAGAAACGCATCTTCAGGTACATTCGTCCCCAAGATTGGTTTGCAGCGATCGACCTGAAGGACGCGTACTTTCATGTCTCGATTCTCCCTCAACACAGAGCGTTTCTACGCTTTGCATTCGACGGACGAGCATATCAGTACAAATTCCTGCCCTTCGGGCTGTCCCTGTCGCCCTGTGTCGTCACGAAAGTCACAGAGGCGGCCATTGCTCCCATGAGAGTGCGTGGTGTTCGCCTTCTCAACTATCTCGACGACTGACTGATCCTTTCCCAGTCGCAGGATCAGTTGTGCGAACACAGGGACGTGGTGCTTCAGCACCTCAGCCAGTTGGGTCTTCGGGTCAACTGGCAGAAGAGCAAACTCTGTCCCGTACAGAGGATCTCTTTTCTCGGGATGGAAATCGACTCGGTCGCCATGACAGCGTGCCTCACAGAGGAGCGCGTCCAGTCAGTGTTGAACTACTTGAATTCATTCAAACACAGCACAGCGGTACCACTGAAACAATTTCAGAGGCTCCTGGGGCATATGGCATCCGCAGCCACAGTAACGCCGCTAGGGTTGCTCCATATGAGACCGCTTCAATGCTGGCTACACGACCAAGTCCCGAGATGGGTGTGGTACAGTGGGTCCCTCCGTGCCCCCGTGTTACCAAGTGATGCCGAGATGCTGCCAAACCTTCAGCCCATGGTCAGACCCTTCATTTCTATGGGCAGGAGTGCCTCTAGAGTGTCCAGGCATTCTGTTGTCTCCACGGATGTCTCCAGCTGGGGTGCCACATACAACGGGCTTGCAGTTTTGGGTCTGTGGACAGGGCCCCAACTGCAATGGCACATCAATTGCCTGGAGTTGCTGGCAGTTCGTCTTGCTCTCAGCTGCTTCAAAACACCACTCAAAGACAAGCACGTTCTGGTCCATCAACAAACAGGGTGGTCTACGCTCCTGCTGCATGTCCCAACTCGCCCACCATCTCCTCCTGTGAAATCAGAAGCATAGCCTTCGAATGTGAAGTCCCTTCGTGGCATTCACATTCCGGGCCCGCTCAATCGTGCGGCCAACGAGCTGTCATGGTTGCCGGTGCTCCCCAGAGAGTGGAAACTCCACCCCCAGGTGGTCCACCGGATCTGGAGTGTCTTTGGGGCCGCACAGATTGATCTATTTGCCGCCCCGGACACGACCCACTGCCAGTTGTTTTATTCCCTGACCGAGGGAACCCTCGGCATGGATGCACTGGCACACAGCTGGCCGAGGCCTACGCAAATATGCGTTTCCCCCAGTGAGCCTTCTCGCACAGACACTGTGCAAGGTCAGGGAGGACGAGGAGCAGCTCCTCTTGGTCGCTCCGTATTGGCCCAACAGGACTTGGTTCCCGGAACTAGTGCTCCTCGTGGCAGCACCTCCTTGGCCCATTCCTCTGAGGAAGGACCTCCTGACTCAGAAACGGGGCACCCTGTGGCACCCGCGTCCAGACCTCTGGAAACTCCATGCCTGGTCCCTGGACGGGAAGCGGAGGTTCTAGATGACTTACCGCAGGCTGTAGTAGACACCATCACTTCCGCCAGAGTCCCCTCTACGAGACGGCTGTATACGCTGAAGTGGAGCGAAGGCTGTCTCCCTCCACCCTCAAGGTGTATGTTGCCGCTATTGCCGCAAATCACGATATGGTTAATGGTGAGTCCTTAGGCAAGCACGATCTGATCGTCAGGTTCCTGAGGAGGGAGAGGAGACTAAATCCGCCTCGCCCTCCCTCTATACCCTCTTGGGACTTAACTCTGGTGCTGACCCCACTGCAGAGAGTGCCCTTCGAGCCTTTACAGTCAGCTAAGCTGAAAATCCTGTCTCTGAAGACGATACTCCTGATTGCATTGGCCTCTGTCAAGAGGGTAGGGGACCTGCAGGCATTTTCGGTCGACGAATCGTGCCTGGAATTCGGGCCAGGCAACTCTCAGGTAACCCTGAGACCCCGGCCCGGATATGTGCCCAAGGTTCCTACTACTCCCTTTCGGGACGAAGTGGTGAGCCTGCAAGCGCTGTCCTCGGAGGAGGCAGACCCAGCCCTGGCTTTTCTCTGTCCAGTTCGCGCCCTGCGCATCTATGTTGACAGAACGCAAAGCTTTAGGACATCAGAGCAGCTCTTCGTCTGTTACGAAGGCCAGCAGAAGGGAAAGGCTGTCTCCAAGCAGAGGATGGCCCACTGGATAGTGGATGCCATCGTCTTGGCGTATGAATCCCAAGACCCTGCCCGCTCGGGGTTAGAGCCCACTCCACCAGGGGCGACACCTAACACGTTCGCTAGGTTTTATAGCCTACGTGTAGAGCCGGTTGCTTCTTGTGTGCTCGCTTCCCATAGTCAGAAACACTGAAGTGCCCGTTCTAGTGTCGGCTTGCTGCGCCATTCCCTTCCCCATGGAACGGATACGTGCGCTTATTTTCTCCAGTAGAGTTCCCCAGGAATTGGCGAACTCTGTTGAGTCCTCCGCAATCCGTGGCAGTCGGATGTGGCGGCCCTCCGGGCATGATGTGGCTTCCGCAGCGTCCCTCCGGGGCATGCTTTCTCAGCGTTATCCAATAGTCTGCTGAGTGGGTCTTGCGGAACAGCAGTGTGACTCTCCCTGCGTGAATTTCCCCGCCCGCTTCAGAACGGGGTCTGAGGGGCTCTGGCTGGGTGTTTTCCAAAGGGATCCCAATTCGTCTGTACAACCGACGTACGTCGAACGTGAAAGACTGAAAGGGAACGTCAATGTGAAAGACTGAAAGGGAACGTCTCGTTACATATGGTAACCCTCGTTCCCTAAAGGAGGGAACGGAGACGTACATCCCGCTGCCACAGTTCCTTATCATCACTGCTTGGCCGAGCCTGCATCTCAGGCTCTTCAGTGAAAAACGTCAGTGCGTTGCTCTCGCTTCCTGTTTAAACCTGTATATATGAATCTTTATTATGAAGATTCAGCTTTACCATCACAGGAATAAAAGCCATCAATAATAAATTAATAGCGTTCTCTTGCTTATCTTGCCATCTTGGATTCCAGTCTGGCAAAAAGCAGCATGTCTTTTCTCTACATCTTTTCTCAACATGACTTTTATTAGAGTCATGGGATATTTGCTGCTTAGTCACAGTTTATTAAGTGAAAAAATTAAAAGTATTCTGCTAAGAAAAAGTACAGTCTAAAAAGGCAATAACAAGGCACTAACTAGACTTATTGCAGTATTTTTCTATTATTAATGTCTTCTACTTTTCAACTGACTATATCATTTTAGTTTAAGAAATGACAAAACTGGTGCATTGTTTACACTCCTAATGCTAGTTAGAGACGGCCAAAAAATTATAGAGATAAGCGCATGTTTTCTCTTTCATTATCACTTTCACTTTGATGAAAAAGGGGGAAAATTACAAAATGAAGGGTTGTTATATCTAAACTGAGAGGAAGCAATTAAAAAGGCCAAATTGACACTGATGGGAGGGGGGGGGGGCATAAAACATAACAGAATAGAGGATGAATAAATCCTCATCTATGGTATACCATAATATTGCTGCCTAACTGCAGTATTACTGTATACAGTGCAAACTGCAACCTTTCTATCCATCTGCTACGTATATTAATAATCACTCAGGACTTTTGAGGCCATATAGTCCATTTGTTGGGTCCTGATCTAACCTCAGTAGATGTGAAGCGAACTTTGCTTTCTGTCTTATGCCACGGTAATGGATGTCTAGAGCCTTTTTTTTTTACTTTAACAGCTGACAAAGTGCAGTTAATCTTTCATTTCCCTTGGAGGTACATCACCGACAGCCTATTGGATGTCTGCTTTAGAGAAGATATAATGAGATACAAATGAGTCTCTGGACTCTCTCTTTTCTTGCTCTGCAGGTGTATGCTCTTGTTTGACGGCCAAAGACTGACGCATGGGTGTGTCGACAAACAATTAATAAACATTCAAAGGCAATACAAGAATGCATCCCAGAGAATGGATTGTATGTTGACTGTAACATAATGATACACCTATGTTAAACCAAATAGAAATCAAACATGTATACTCAGTGATTTATGCTTGATCATGTTGTTCCAAACCTGTTTTTTCCTCTTACATTTACGCATTTGGCAGACGCTTTTATCCAAAGCGACTTACAGTGCACTTATTACAGGGACAATCCCCCTGGAGCAACGTGGAGTAAAGTGCCTTGCTCAAGGACACACTGGTTACGACTGCTGGGATTGAACCAGCAACCTTATGCAGTTCAGTGGTTTAACCCACTGGACCACCATCTGTTGAACACAAAAGAAAATATTTTAAAGAATGTTGGACCCCGATGGATGGATGGATGGATGGATGGAATATTACCTATACATTGTTGAACATGATGGAATAGTCATCAGGTCTCTTGTTGAGCATTAAAATGCTTATCCACACAGTTTTAAATTTGCACATGGTACTCATTAAATTTTATAGGAATTCCATCACAACTTTAAGAATTTAGAGATCTGTTAAACTAATATATTATGAAATAATTCTCTGCTATTTATTATGCGGTTGTATATCAACAGAATTACACAAAACGATGGAAAGAAACATGACTCATGCTCTCAAGTTCCCGCCATTTGCTTTGAATGATTGAGCCATTCTCCCTGACGGAAAACTGCAGAGCCTTGCAAAGTGGGGGTCTGAATTAAATTAATCTCTTTTGTGAACAGGTCTGACGTTTTTCCTCATTTTGTTCATTTAAACTCCTCTTATTTTGAATAAAAGCAATTAAAACACATCTATCACTGGGTAGGTTTCCATTGTGTGAGATTGGTCAGAATCTTTTTATCCTGAATGCAGTGTGAATCGAGCGCAAACTACAGGGACCTCAGAGGCTCCTTGAGATTAGGAGTCCGGATCAATCTGCCGGTGGACTGAACAGATGAATGAAAAACCTAACTGCTTCTTCATTTTATTTTGTGCAAAATGTGAAAGGATTTCACTGGTGAGAAAAGGCATGCTTTAGAATAATGAGATGAAGAAATATGGGGGAAATTATAGGAGGAATTAAATACAAAGTGCAAAAAGAGATGCTTAAAATGGGAAAGTGTGAGTGGGAACACAAAAAGAGTGAGAGAATGCTAAAAAAAAAAAGCTGGGGAGAAAAAAAGGGGGAGAGAGGCCCCAGACAGGCTGGAGCAGGCCAGCGCAGGAAAGGCTGTTTTTGCTGAAAGGGAGGAGAGAACTTGCCAAGAATAACCTACTTTGCTGTCATGCAGCCATTCAAGAGAGGCACAGGGAGCAAGAGAGAGTAGAGAAAGAGTGAGAGAAACACCTTAGGAGATAAAAAAAACCACATGGGTGCCAGCGTGCTCTCTCTCATTTTCTTCTCTATCCCCTATTGATTCACCCACCCATTTCCATCTTTCTACACTCTGTAATGTCATCAGACCAAAACTGAAAAAAGGAGAGAATCTGTCTGTACAAGCCCTAATAATTTCAATATTGTCCCACTGGCATCTATAGAAAAAAAACTTGTGAAATTGTTACAGTTCAGTTTAAAAGACAAACAGACAGACAGACATGACTTTCAGTCAAAAATTGTAATTGTTCCAAACAATTATTCCAAACTCTTTCTTGAGACGACACAAAAGTAGAAATGTTGAAAAATGTCATGGTCATTCTTTTCTATGTACTGAAAATGAAAAGAGCTGTCAGGCTCAAAGACTTCTGAAGTCACACAATAGCAATGTGCAATGAGCAAAACTAAAAATGAACTTGTTGTTGTTCACAATAATCTTCCTTTTCAAAACTCATTTGAACTTCTGGCTATTCAAACTTTCCAAGACATGAGTATTGCATTTTTGCATTTTTCCCCAAGTGGCCCCCCAGTCTGGTGGTTACAAATGGTCGAGACACAAAAGTTGCAGCGGAAGTTCTGAAAATTCTGCATATGCGTATGGTCAAAAATCCATGCAGCTCACATAACTACTCTTCAGTGAAAATTAACAACTTTTGTTCTGGTGGATAAAAGGCAGCCTAAAACTTTTTAAGGGTATAGTGGGCATTTTGCATAGTGTTTCCTTACAGTAACATGGTATCAAACTCATAGAAATTAACATAATGGTATATACCTATTTCATCTACAGTACAGCGACTGTAGTATCTTTCTTCATGCTATCAGTGATGTCTGCAAACGCATCCATAGAGGAAAAGGAACTGGTCAAAGATACCAGTCAGATCTATAATTAAAGTATAATGTAAGCAAGGGTATAATGTAGGCATGGTCCATAACATTCATATTAATTGTTGTTTTCTACAAGTGTATTTACTAGGGGTTGAACGACTTTTTAAAGTCGACATTTATGTGAAGAAAGTCGAGTCGACAGCAACTAGTCATTGACGTCATTAATGAACAAATAAGCCTGAAGCTCGAGTTGAGACTCAAACACGGGTTTTCTTGTGCACAGCTATGGCATTTGACACAGCGCTACCCACAAGGCTATTGCTATCTGATTATTTTTATCAGTTCCTTTGGGTAGTTATATTTCTCAAAGATTTCTGCACGTTTTAAATCAGATACAGATAAAGATTAGCACAGTAAAGATTACATTTATAAGAATGCATTAGTGAGAAAGCGATTGCGTGTGAATTCATTCTACCTGGCAGCGTCTCTCTAATATTAGTGAAGCTGTTGGTTTATGCCAGAGCCATAGAGAGAGAGAGTTGCGACAACGGAAGTTCAAAACGCTTGATAGTCACGTGATTCATGTAGACCGCGAATAGTTCCAGGAAGTGCTTTGGCGGGCAATTCAAATTGTTCAGTCACAGTGACAGAACTGCGATTTTTGGTAATTAATAGTCAATAAATGCATTGATTTTTCAATAATTTTATTACACATCAACATGTGTATGTAGCATGAGTATGTAGTTACAGCGATGTTGTTTTTAAAATATAATGATGAATAATCTACACAAGCAGGCTTTAATGTACAAGTTATTATGATTAAGATGTGCTGATAATTTAAAATTATACTGATTAAACGTCTTACCTTTTAAAAGTGCATCACAAACGGTCTGTTCTGCTGTAACTCTATGGCGCGGCTGCTACTTCCGGGAACTATTGAGAGTCTCCACGAGCCGCCATTGCTGTAAAAAAAAACGTTCCATTGGAGTCTATGGAGTTGTCGCAACTCTCTCTCTCTATGGCTCTGGTTTATGCTAGAACTTTTCAGTTTCTAAGCTATTTTATTGATAAATCACAGAACGGTGTTGACAATACATTTCTGTGCTACTGAATGATTCTGTGTATGAGCTAATGTATGAATGTGTGCGTTGAAGCAAGGATTAGTTTAGAACGCTGATTAACTTACGTGTACAATAAGCTGTATAAAACGTGCATTCACCCGATCAGTTTTGAGCATCCAGATGGTATAATCAAACATGTTTTGTGAAGTCTCTCTCGGAGTATGCATTTATTTGTCATTGGAGCGTAAAAGTGGACTTAAAAGATTTCTTAACCTGTTGCGCCCTCTATAAGCCATGACCAGCGACTAGTCGACGTCGAGCTTAAAGTGTCATTGCAGAGCATTAAAGTCGACTAGTCTGTGCAGCCCCTAGTACTTACTATAACATAGACTGAATTAAATATACAGTATACTGATTCTTAAAGTCGGCATGAAACGGAAGTTGAGATCGTCTTTTTCTCCTTATTGTGACGTATATCCGAGTGAAACGGCTTCTGAAATTAGAAAAAAAAATGTAGGGCGAGGCTTGATTTCGTCCTTCGGGGTTGGATTGGATCGTTGGAAGTTGGGTGTTGCTAACAAAATGGAGGCAGATTTGAAGTTTGCACTCAGTTGTAGAGAAAAACTCGATCTATCTCTTAAATGCCAAGTTTCACCAGCATGTTTCTTGCCACACCAGAGGAAACAAAACCTTAGACCATGTTTACACAAACATGGCCGGAGCTTACGTTGCAACACCCCTCCCCCACCTGGGACAGTCAGACCACATCTCTTTGTTCCTCCGCCCCAAATATGCACCCCTCATCAACCGTGTGAAGCCATCAGTGAAGACAATCAAGGTGTGGCCTGCGGGGGCAGACTCCACACTCCAGGAAAGGTTTCTAAACACAGAGTGGAGTATGTTTGCTTCTCAAGCCACCAGTGGCGCTCACACGGACATTGACTCCTACACCTCCTCAGTATTGGATCATATCAATACCACCATTGACAGTGTTACAACCCAGAAACAGATCACCACATACCCAAATCAGAAGCCTTGGATGAACAGGGAAGTACGACTCCTGCTGAAGTTACGCAATACTGCCTTCAGATCAGGAGATGCACAAGCCTACAGCGCATCCAGAGCAAACCTGAAGAGGGGCATCAAAAAGGCCAAGCACTGCTACAAGCTAAAGATAGAGGGACACTTTTCCAACTCTGACCCTCGACGCATGTGGCAGGGCATTCAGGCCATCAGTGATTATAAACCCACCCACTCCACCCCCACAGCCACTGATGTCAACTTCCTGAACGAGCTAAATTACTTTTATGCTCGTTTTGAAAGAGACAACAGAGAAACTGCCACCAAGCTCAAACCCTCAGCTGACCACCCACCAATCACACTCTCCTCTACAGATGTCTGCAAGGCACTGAGCCGGATCAGCGCGCACAAGGCTGCTGGACCAGACAACATCCCTGGTCGTGTTCTCAGGGCATGTGCGGAGCAGCTCGCTGGGGTTTTTACAGACATTTTCAACCTGTCTCTCGCCCAAGCAGCTGTACCATCATGCTTTAAAATCACTTCCATTGTGCCAGTGCCGAAACACTCCAGCCCGAGGTGCCCTAATGACTACCGCCCTGTAGCACTCACACCCATCATTATGAAGTGCTTTGAGCGGCTGGTCCTGGAACACCTAAAAGACTCTATACCATCCACATTGGACTCACACCAGTTTGCCTATCGCAGCAATAGGAGCACAGAGGATGCAGTTTCCATGGCACTGCACTCTGTGCTCACCCATCTGGACAGTAAAAACACCTATGCACGCATGCTGTTTGTTGACTTCAGCTCAGCATTCAACACTGTCATCCCATCCAAGTTAATTGCCAAACTTGGAGACCTGGGCATCAACACTTCAATGTGTAACTGGATTTTGGACTTCCTAACTGAAAGACCACAGAATGTTCGATCAGGATCCACCTGCTCCACGTCCATCACACTCAACACTGGTGTACCACAGGGCTGTGTGCTAAGTCCGTTTCTCTACTCCCTCTTCACCTCCGACTGCAAGCCTGTGTATGAAACTAATTCCATCGTCAAGTTTGCGGACGACACTACGGTGATTGGTCTCATCAGCAACAACGATGAGACTGCCTACAGGGAGGAGATCCAGCACCTGGCCACATGGTGCACTGATAATAACCTGCTCCTCAACACCACCAAAACGAAGGAGCTCATCGTGGACTTCAGGAAGGAGTCAAGAGGCACACACGACACCATCCACATCAATGGAATGGCTGTTGAGCGTGTCTCCAGTTTCAAGTTCCTGGGGATCCACATCTCGGCGGACATGTCGTGGACGACCAACACCTCCAGCCTGGTCAAGAAGGCTCACCAGCGCCTCTTCTTCCTGAGGACACTGAGGAAGAATCAGCTCTCCTCGGCTATCCTGGTGAACTTCTACCGCTGCGCAATAGAAAGCATCCTGACCAACTGTGTGGCAGTATGGTATGGGAGCTGCTCTGTTGCGGAGCGCAAGGCACTGCAGCGGGTGGTGAAAACTGCCCAGCGCATCACAGGGACTCCACTGCCTGCCATCGAGCACATCCAGAGGAAACGCTGTCTGCATCGAGCTCGCAGCATCCTCAAGGACTCCTCTCACCCAGCCCACAGACTGTTTTCTCTCCTGCCCTCCGGCAGGCGTTTCAGGTGCCTCCGGACCAGGACCAGCAGATTAAAGAACAGTTTTTTCCCCAGAGCTGTCTCTTTACTGAACTCAAACCCCCGTTGATCCACTTCCCTCATAAACTGCTAACTCTCCTACCTCACACCTACATTCACTTTGTTATTTGCACTACTGACTGTTTATTACAGTAACAACTGTTTACTTATGCATTTTGCACCACCATATCTTAACTGGAATATGCTCATTTGCACTGCCGACTGTATTTACAGTAACCATGTTTACATTTGCATTTTGCACCGTACTTCTAACTGCAATATGCAACCACTTTCCACTGCACTTTTACACTTTCTTTCAGATAGCTCTGTCCATAATTTATTGCACTACCTTAATCCACTGCTATATTCCTCATATTAGCCTAACATATTATTGTATACCTCTATCTGTAAAATTCTGTTCAAAGTAATAGCCGTCTGTATATTATATTCATAGTACATATTCACCTGTACATTCTGTTTACATTCTGTTTATAGTAATAGCCATCTGTATATTTATATTTATTCACTGTATATATTCATCTGTAAATTCAGTTCTGTTTATAGTAATAACCATCTCTCTACTTATACATATTTATATATATATTCAGTACATTTTTATGCCCTGCACTTACGCAACCATTGTATATATCCTGCACTTGCTGCTATTGCACTTCTGGTTAGACCTAAACTGCATTTCGTTGCCTTGTACTTGTACTTGTGTAATGACAATAAAGTTGAATCTAATCTAATCTAAATAAATGTATTTTCTCTCTAATTCTTTTCTGCATATGTTACTGAGCATATTTCCTCACTTTTCGCTGGTTTATGCTACATATGTCACTTATTTTAAGCCTTTTATTGCTTTATTTCTGTCAAACTTTTTTCTCAGTTCTCCCATATAAGAGGGGCGCGCCATAAGCGCGTTCACACACACTGCATTCCTAAGTGCGAGCCGTCACTACAAGCTGTTCGTCGGTCTATATTGAGTAATTTTTACATAAAAAATGCTTTTATTTCTCATATATTTCTCTCTTTTTGTCTCAAGTCCTTCTTGAAGAAGGTAGGCTACTGTGTACACCGAGAATAATGCACTTAACCACCATGCTACGATCAGTGACAGGTTTCTGAGAGGCGGTGCAGAAACGAGATGGGGCGATAACCCCGCCCTCGCGCCATAGCACATGACCAGGAGAGAAGAGAGGTCGTTTCGATGGGGGAGGGAAAGTTAACATATTTGATTAAAGATTATAAGGGTAAATGAATTTTTAAAAAATAATGAAGTGCACAGATAAATCAGTTATAGTTAACACTACAATACTAAATATAAAATACGAATTGTAAAATTTGATTTCATGCCGCCTTTAAAGCTACTGAAGTTATTCAGCCAAGAGCAGCGAGTGATTTTCTCTTTGTCTTTTGTTTGATTAACATTAATGACACAGAAGACAGCAGGTTTATTAGGCTGCTGTCACTGCTGGTAATGCATGGATCTAATATACTAACACACACCTGTTTACGTTCACTTAAGTCTTAAGATATAAATGACTGTTTATGTAAACCTTGTGTGTTTTTGACAGTTAAAGACGCGAAACAGAACTTAATTCAGTACTCGCGCCTGTGGGACAGGCTTTGAGTGTGCGTATGCTTCTGGTGAATGCGCTCAGAAAAGCTTGTGTCAGAACAGTGAGCGAATTAAAAGTTTAACTCGCAAGGCTTTAAAACACATGCAAATAATAACGTCTATAATGGTAAAGAACCACCATGTCATGTGTCATGCCGCTACGTTGCTAAATACGTGATCTGAATGTGTCACATATGTTGGGACAGCGGTGAGAACTGCAACTGATAGAATGTGCACTGCAGCACCATCCTATGATCGCTCTTCAAAGGGGGATTGTTGAGATATTTTAATCATTCATGATCTAAAATCGTGAAAATTGCACACCCATACGTCACAAAAATGGATTTTGTCATCATAATGATGTAGTTCTGGCATATACCAGTAGCTTAAGTGATGTTTTTAACCAGTCAGTTATTGAAACAGAATATAATTTTAATTGTACTATTAAACTCTACTGTATTTCAGCTAAGTGTTCGACTACTGTGATTCCATCATTCCACCTTTTTATTCTTTAAAATATTTGCTCAATGATTAAAAAAACAGAACAAACACTAAGCAATGTAATGTCAATTTTTTTAGGCTTGTCTCTAGTCAGTCCTCATTTCATAATTTAGACAGCGTGCTGTGAATTATTCTCAAAGGGAAGCAAACAGCTGGTGTGAAACATCCGCACAGAGCAGGAGATCAAAGAGCTGATAGAGAGAGAGAGAGAGAGAGAGAGAGAGAGAGAGAGAGAGAGAGAGAGAGAGAGAGAGAGAGAGAGAGAGAGAGAGAGAGAGAGAGAGAGAGAGAGAGAGAGAGAGAGAAAGAAAGAGATGTCAAGGAGACAGAGAGACTGAGCAAATCCCACAGGCCTTTAACGCAGCATGGTGTTGCACACGAACAACACGTCTGCCTTCTAAATCAGCACCTCTCACTCTCATTGCTCCATCCACCCAGCAGGCTTTGAAGAAGTTACTTTGTCATTCAGTTCCCCGACATCCAGCAGCCTGCATGCTGCTTCACTAACATCCCCCCTCCTTCTGAACATTTGATTTTTATGCAATGACCTGCATAAGTGATATATAGTAGGCGAAAAACAGTATGTGACCAGAGTATTATGCCCAAATTCGTAGCATTCATAAAACAGCAGGTGAAAAGTATGTGGATGACCTAAAATTTCCAGCGAGATTCTGAAGTGCGCATTTGATGGACACTTTACTATCCCATGAGGGAGAGGATTTGTGAATGGTGTAGGTCACATGACTATGACAACATGGCTGGTGTTGTATGCCTGAATTTCATTCATACTATATAGAATATACTATTTTTAACCGTTGCAAAGCAAGTTTCAAACCAAATATAGTACCTACTATACTGTATGCAATTTCGAACACAGCACATGCTCTCCTAATGCATGTTTTTTTTGATTGGATAATGCAGGTAGGAGTTGACAATGAGTAAATTAAATGGCACATTTAAAATAAAAGGCATTTCATGCATTCTGAATTATTTACACTGTTAAAGATTTGGGTTCTCATGGCCAAAGTTTCAAAAAACGAGTTGGACGTATAACTGAGTATTTCTGTGCCAAATACACTCCTTCCGGATTTGTATACTCGTATATATGTTTTTTTGAGTATGGCCCTGTATGACATTATAAAATGCGGAATTCCTTGTATGGGCACATCTCCTTGCACACAAACACATCACACAGATCAAGAGCAAGAATCTTTGGCTCCGCCCACAGCACACCTGTAGATACACACACAACCCACTGTAGATACACACACATTATATACACATTTATTTATCATACAGCATCTATTGCACTTTGGATTTCAATTTGTGAATAATATTGTATACTATACATTGTATATTATTATTATTATTATAGCGTAATGTATATTGTTTAGTGTATGTTTAGTGTATATTGTTTAAAGTATATGTATATTGTAAGTATGTGTATATTGTTTAAAGCTGTGAGAACTACACTCACATTGTGTAAATTATTTATTGTTTATTGTAGTGTATACTGTGCTGTGAGTAATTGTGGGCGCATCAGATGTGTAATCTGTTGTTGCTTAAATGTTGTACATGTCATGTCATGACTACTATGTTTGCTCGGACTGCACCTAAGAATTTCACCTGCTGTTGCACTTGTGCATATGGTAGAGTGACAATAAAGTGATTTGATTTGATTTGATTTGACCTCCAGGAGCTCTGCTTTTTTTGGGAAGAGTCAGGACAGGACAGTACAGTACCGAAAAATTTTGGAGATATAAAGGATGAAATACTACTCTATAGGTACTCAAGATTAATGCAATTGGCGGAAACTGTGTGTGTTATATCCTCTTTAAAGTATCAAAACAGTATCCACGGATATAGGTACAAAGACAAAAGGATTGAAAAATAGGACTTTTTTAAAATAATTTTATCTTAAAATAAAATCAATAAAAGTAAACACTTTTTATATAATTCAAAAATAAAAATAAAGTTTTAAACTACCGTAAACATTTAAAACATTTTAATTAATGTTTACACATATGTTGCTAAAATGTAACAAATAATAATTTGACCAATTATGGTTGAATGGTTATATTTATTGCAATATAACCTATTGCAATAAAAAAAACAATAGGTTCAAATATGCTCTAAAATATACTTTTATTCTAAATGTTTTTTATTGCTACATTTAACTACCGCAACAACAGCTTTAGCGATTTAGTTATTACAATGTTTTGTTTTGAATTATTAATTTGATCATTGATTACATAGAAAGAAATTCAGCTGACAGCATGAAAATATTGTGTCTAAAATACTTTTTATATAAAAAGCTTTACAATGCAGGCTTTATCAATAATTAAAGAGTGCATTACCAACAGGGTTGTATTACAGGTGATGTGTGCAACTGTTTTGGAAGATAAAATACTCTCTTACCCAGCTCAATGTGAAGATTTATCTGTAGGCAAGCCATTCGTAGGTGGATTTCCGGGGAGAGAATAAACACTGTGGCATTCTGTGGTTTGTTTAAGTATCACATCCAACCCAACATAGTCGACATCTGTTTGTCCAAACAACAGTAGATGAGAGAATGTTCAGGAACATCTGCTTGAAAACAGTTACACTGCAACAGTGTACTGTGTACAGTACATAATATCATAAATAAAACCAAATTATAGTATGAATATATATATATATCCTTGTGCTAATCATCCTCATCTACTCAAACCTGCACCCAGATGACCCTCCCATCCTTACGCAGTATGATCAGTACATCTTTAAAAAAAAAACGAATCCATTTGACAAAGTTGAAAAGTATTCTGCAATTTAATGGAACACATTTATTTCAAAAAGCCCCCAGTTATAAAGCAAGAACCACCATTAGTCAGTAAATTAGGCAGTAGAATTTTTGCTGTACAGACATTTGTGGTTTGTGGTCGTGTAGCACAGAATTGCTGAGCACGAAGGATTGGTAATATTAATAATTTGTGATCTAGCAGTCTGCTGTTACTTAAAGAGAATGAGAGAGACGGAAAGAGAGAACACAGTACAAAAGCTCATTAAGAAAATGTTAGAGCCTCAGCCAATAGTGGTAAAGCTTTTTAAGTGCCTATAAAAATTCAATTAAATTTATGTTGTTTAAATTTAAATACTGTGTACAGCTTTTCCGTTGCAAAGACTATAATGTTATTAGTGCAAGTAAAAATGAGAATTCACCATTATAAAGCTTCAGTGTCAGGATGTTTATTAATATAACTCTGATTGTGTTTATCATTTACAAGTCATTTACACCTACAGTGGCTTGAGGGTGAGAAAATCATGGGGTAATTCTCATTTTACTAATCCTAGTAAACTAATCCTTTAATGTAGCAGGATCCACTCTCATGTATGTACATTATAATAAAGTATAATAGCACGACATCAGCTCTCTCTATGATATACCCCGACTTCTATATGGCTTTTGTTCTTGCCAAGAGAACTTGCAGAACTACAATTTCAGAGCAAAACTCAATCTTTCGGCCTCTCACAGAAGCACATCAGTGTTGAGCAGCACAGATTTAGTTAAAATACAGTGGGGGCCAAAATTCCCAGACATTTGCCAGACAAGTATTGTAATATATTTTAAAATGTAATTTATTCATGAGATGGCAAAGCTGAATTTTATCATTACTCCAGTCTTCAGTGTCACATGATCCTTTTAAGGATTCTTTGACGTTCAAATTTATTTGAAATGGAAATCTTTATATAGCATTATTAGTGCCTTCACTGTCCCTTTTGATAAATTCACTTTTGACAATGCATGCTTGATGAGTAAATGTATTAAGCTATTATACAGTGAGGAAAATAAGTATTTGAACACCCTGCTATTTTGCAAGTTCTCCCACTTGGAAATCATGGAGGGGTCTGAAATTGTCATCGTAGGTGCATGTCCACTGTGAGAGACATAATCAAAAAAAAAAAAATCCAGAAATCACAATATATGATTTTTTAAACTATTTATTTGTATGATACAGCTGCAAATAAGTATTTGAACACCTGTCTATCAGCTAGACCCTCAAAGACCTGTTAGTCTGCCTTTAAAATGTACACCTCCACTCCATTTATTATCCTAAATTAGATGCAACTGTTTGAGGTCGTTAGCTGCATAAAGACACCTGTCCACCCCATACAATCAGTAAGAATCCAACTACTAACATGGCCAAGACCAAAGAGCTGTCCACAGACACTAGAGACACAATTGTACACCTCCACAAGGCTGGAAAGGGCTACAGGGAAATTGCCAAGCAGCTTGGTGAAAAAAGGTCCACTTTTGGAGCAATCATTAGAAAATGGAAGAAGCTAAACATGACTGTCAATCTGCCTCAGACTGGGGCTCCATGCAAGATCTCACCTCGTGGGGTCTCAATGATCCTAAGAAAGGTGAGAAATCAGCCCAGAACTACATGGGAGGAGCTGGTCAATGACCTGAAAAGAGCTGGGACCACTGTATTCAAGGTTACTGTTGGTAATGTACTAAGACGTCATGGTTTGCATGGCACGGAAGATTCCCCTGCTTAAACCAGCACATGTCAAGACCTGTCTTAAGTTTGCCAATGACCATTTGGATGATCCAGAGGAGTCATGGGAGAAAGTCATGTGGTCAGATGAGACCAAAATAGAACTTTTTGGTCATAATTCCACTAAACGTGTTTGGAGGAAGAAGAATGATGAGTACCATCCCAAGAACACCATCCCTACTATGAAGCATGCGGGTGGTAGCATCATGCTTTGGGGGTGTTTTTCTGCACATGGGACAGGGCGACTGCACTGTATTAAGGAGAGGATGACCGGGGCCATGTATTGCGAGATTTTGGGGAACAACCTCCTTCCCTCAGTTAGAGCATTGAAGATGGGTCAAGGCTGGGTCTTCCAACATGACAATGACCCGAAGCACACAGCCAGGATAACCAAGGAGTGGCTCTGTAAGAAGCATATCAAGGATCTGGCGTGGCCTAACCAGTCTCCAGACCTAAACCCATTAGAGAATCTTTGGAGGGAGCTCAAACTCCGTGTTTCACAGTGACAGGCCAGAAACCTGACTGATCTAGAGAAGATCTGTGTGGAGGAGTGGGCCAAAATCCCTCCTGCAGTGTGTGTAAACCTGGTGAAAAACTACAGGAAACGTTTGACCTCTGTAATTGCAAACAAAGGCTACTGTACCAAATATTAACATTGATTTTCTCAGGTGTTCAAATACTTATCTGCAGCTGTATCATACAAATAAATAGTTTAAAAAATCATACATTGTGATTTCTGGATTTTTTTTTTCTCACAGTGGACATGCACCTACGATGGCAATTTCAGACCCCTCCATGATTTCTAAGTGGGAGAACTTGCAAAATAGCAGGGTGTTCAAATACTTATTTTCCTCACGGTATGTATAGGTGTGTTGAAAAGTGCAATATTTTATTGCACTACACATATTTAATCAGTTATTTAAGAAAGTGAATATATTCTAGACTCATAACACGTAAGCTTAAATGTTTCAAACTTTTTTTATGTTAATGTAGATAATTATGGCCTAAAATAAACAAAGAGAATAAAAAAAAAGTTATAAAAAAAGAAAAGAAGTGTTTTCCTCAGTAATCCTCACTGTATCAGATTCTGTATTGGCCTCTCTGTACAGCTACAGGGGGTCTTGCGCACTCGTGGTTGGATTGAATAACCAAATAACAGGAATTTTTTGAAAACAATGGCTTCCTGACTTCTCCCTGAACCCTCACCTTTTCATTCTGGGGTCACAAAGCCTAAACTTGATCAACCTTACCCCCCCAAACAACATTTGGCATACTGCCACCTTTTTCAACCTGAGATTTGCCTCAGAACGAGAACAAATTCTAAACCAAGTCCAGCTGTTGCTGTTTAACCCTCCTCAGACCATCCTACCAGCCCAAATTCTAGAGAGCTGCCTTCATAGACAGCATTTCAAAGGATATCCAAAAAGGTAGACAGCATAAATAAAACTTTAATTGTCTAAAATGTTTTGGTTTCTCCTTCATGGCGAATGCAACCGCACAATGCACTGTGACAAGCTCAATGGAAAAATTAATTTGACAGTGAGAAATGTTGATTATAACATTTGCATAATTCATTCAATACTAAAATATTATTACAATGAAATATAATAGAAAATATTGTTTTATACCACATTTAATAATTAATAATGCATTTTATTTATAGGCATCTTTTAAAGCACTCAAGGACACGTTACAAAATTAGTAGCAATAGTACAAGACAAGCAATATAAACACAACAACAAAACACACCTATTATACCACAATTGTGTATGTTATGTATATTTATGCAAAAGAAATTGGATATACGTGTTTAGCCGTAGGTCAGATGTCCAGATATCGGATATGCATCTGATTTTAAACCACATTTGGAACTGGCTCAGAACGGATGCTGAAAAAATCCAATCTTGTGCTGATTTTTTTTGTTTACACGTGTGCAACAAATTCAGATCTATCAGAAGCGTGCCAGTGTAAACGCAGCATATGACCAAATCAGTCACTTCTTAAGATATATTTCAGTTAGGATTCTCTTTTACAAGGCAGCTCATTAGGTTTTGAAACAGAGCCTAAGGGAGTTTTTACACCTGGCTCATTTGGAGCATTTGTTTCAGATCCTGGTGCATTTTCTTCCTTATATCGGTTCGTTTAGGCATATATTATAGCAATAGCGCTCAGATCAGCACCAAAACAATCGCTCCGAGATCGCCTAAACGAGGTGGTCTTGGCCTGATTGAAAACAAACTCTGGAGCGTTTGGTTGAGGTGAGAAAGCAATCCGACCCAACGGACCAACAAACCAAGCAGTATCATATTTTATCAGTCAGAGCGGGAATCAAGTAAGTATTTGCGTGTGTCAGAGCAGTAACAGCTAAAGCCACAATAAGCCTGCGGAGTGAAAATGTCAATCCATCTTGATGGATGATGCAGAAGAACTTAAACAGGTGAACTCTGACCAATCAGTGAAGTTCAGAAATGTAATTTCGGGAGGAGTGAACCCATCTAAACTTTCAATTAACTGCCGGAGAATATAAGCAGCCACTCACCTTGCTCTGGCATCAGCTGTTTTGGCATCCCTCCACCTTCCCAACTTCGCCAACATAATTTAGGCATCTTGTTACCATACTCATAATCCAAGCATTAGTAGTCCTTATTAGCTTAAAGATTATACGGGCAAACAAACTTGTGAAGAGGACACATTTTACTGACATGTGACTTGCGTAAACACATTTACGATCTACAGGCCTGAAAACGTGTACTCACAACAAACTTTTAAGTGCCTTTTATAGTACTCTCTCTTGCATTAAAGTCTATTACTGGATTCCCATTGCTCCACTTATCTGACTGGTCATCTTCATTAAGTGTTGTGTACTAGCGTTTAAAAGAACCATTATGGCAAAAAATAACTACCGTCTAGATAAACAAGTATGGACAATTAATATAGAAGAAATAGAACCTGAGAGAACAGGATGGGTTTTAAGAAAGACATCCAAGGAACAGCACTTCGTTAATTGATATAGATCTATAAAATAAAACCACTCGTCACGAGTCCTATTAGCAAAAGCAGAAAAACACTAGAGCTGCCATCCTTATGCTCTCAGTCTGGAATGGACACAATGATTTATTATACTCTATGGTTTCGGATTGGGGCAATGTTTGTGTGTACTGACAGGAAACACAATATTTAGTGAGGGCTTTCAAAACAGCATTTCAAATCTTGGCCTGGGCCAAGACAAAATGCCACCCACATTTAGAAAATTGTTTCTTGTACAATTTTCTTGTACAACAACCATGGCAACAAAACATCAGATAGACTTATCTATGTAGTCAGCCACTGCTAAAAAATATGCATCAAGGATATCGTGATTCATTTTCTTTTTAGGTCGGGTTGAAAAACCCTTTAGTCGAGCACTCAAAAGCAGGACAACGACTCTAGTAAAACCTTACAGTTTGCAAGATGAGGCTCATTTGTGTGCTAATTGAAATGGTGTCAAATAAATGCTATCTGTGCAATTTACGTTCTAATTCAAGCAAATGTGTTCAAGATTTTCCAAAGCAGTTCAATCCCAAGAAAAGGAGGACAATAGTCCTCTCTTGGTTCACTCTCAAACATATGGAAATGTTCAGAAACACAATAATCGCCTATTCTCAAAGAAACTCTATTTTTACATAATTGAATAAACATTAACAGATAGACAACAGACTGCATTCCTAGTCATACACATTATCTATCTTAAAACAGCAAAAATCCAGTCAAGAGAGTGTGGGAACCAACAAACCTCAACCCCACAGAAAGTTTTAAAAACAAAAAATAAGCTGGTTTGCTGGTCTTAAAATGAAATGCAAATTAACACTATGGGCACAATTTTAACTATCTAAGCTCATGGTCTAAAGCACAAGGCGCAAGTGCACTTGGCGTGTCCGAATCCACTTTTGCTAGTTTAACGATGGAACGATGGTTGTCTTCATTCTATTAAAGAGTAATGGGTGTTTTTTGGGCATAGCGCGCAATAAACCAATCAGAGTCTCATCTCCCATTCCCTTTAAAAGCCAGTTGGGCTTGCACTATGGAGGATTCGCTATTTACATGGCGGAATATAGACATTCTGATACATGTAATGACTATCCATTATGACATGTAGGCATTTTTATCTTTATGTACACAATACTAATCTTTTACATTGTAATAAGGCTGTAATAAGGCTTGACTCGGAGAGTCAAGATGGCGCCCAGGATGGCCGCAACGTCGCAAGCTCTGCTGAAACATTGTAGTTTTTTGTTTGTTCTGTTTATAGTTTTTGTGTTTTTTGTCTTGGATGTTGTCTGCCTTACTACGTACGACAGACAGACACTTTTGGACATTGGTTCGGCAATCACACACCGAAAACCGGACTTTAAATTCTTCAGTGACGACACGCTGTTTACAAACACGGCAGCGGATCCTTTTGTCTGGGCGGCCCGACCACGGAAACGCGGCCGGAGAAGGGGGAAGAGAGCCGGCGTACTCATCAGAGTAAGACGCCGCGCAAACCGACCCCCGCTTCCCAGTATTTTACTGGCTAATGTTCAGTCTCTGGACAACAAACTCTGCGAGCTGAGAGCACGGATCTCTTTCCAACGAGAGACGAGAGACTGCTGCATTATCTGCCTTACAGAAACTTGGATGTCTGCTGAGATTCCAGATTCGGCCATCGAAACCACAGGGTTTTCCATGCACCGAATGGACAGAGAAAAAGATCTCTCCGGGAAAAGCAAAGGCGGGGGTGTGTGTTTTATGATCAACAGATCCTGGTGTGATCAGAGGAACGTACATTCTATCAAGTCTTTCTGTTCTCCTGATCTGGAACTTCTCATGGTTCTGTGCCGACCATTCTGGCTACCGAGGGAATTCACAGCGGTCATCATCACAGCTGTGTATATTCCCCCACAAGCCGACACAGACCGGGCACTAAAGGAACTGTATAGGACAGTAAGTGAGCAGGAAACCGCGCATCCTGAGGCTGCGTTTATTGTGACTGGGGACTTTAACAAAGCCAACTTCAAGCGCATCGCACCTAAATACCACCAACATGTTAGCTTCAACACACGAGGGAACCGAGTTCTGGACCACTGCTACTCTCCCTTCAAGGATGGTTATAAATCACTCCCGCGCCCACCTTTTGGCAAATCGGATCACGCTGCCATTCTTCTCTTGCTCGCATACAGGCAAAGACTCAAACAGGAAGCACCCGCCCTCAGAACCATCCAGTGCTGGTCGGACCAATCAGACTCTATGCTACAAGACTGTTTTGATCACGCGGACTGGGAGATGTTCCGGTCGGCCTCTGATGACGACATCGAGGTCTACGCTGATAGCGTAACGTGTTTCATCAGGAAGTGCGTAGAAGACGTTGTTCCGACCAGAACAATACGGCTGTACCCAAACCAGAAGCCGTGGCTAAATGGGGATGTTCGCGCGGCACTCAATGCGCGGACCTTCACCTTTAACTCCGGTAATGCGGAGGAGCATAAACAAGCAAGTTATGCCCTCCGGAAAACCATCAGAGCAGCAAAACGGCAGTACAGGGATAAGATTGAAGGACAGTTCAACACCACCGACTCCAGAAGCATGTGGAGGGGAATTAACACCATCACTGACTATAAAGGGAACACAAACTCCACCGTGAACACCGCTGCCTCTCTCCCGGACGAGCTCAACGCCTTCTATGCTCGCTTTGAGGGAACTAACACCGCCCTCGCAGAGAGAGAGAGAGCTCGCGGCTGAAGATGCAGAGGTTAGTGCACTCTCCGTATCTTTAGCGGATGTAACCCGATCCTTCCGGCGGGTGAACGTCCGTAAAGCAGCGGGTCCAGACGGCATTCTCGGCCGCGTCATCAGAGCGTGCGCGCACCAACTGGCTGGAGTTTTCACGGACATCTTTAACCTGTCCCTCTCCCTGTCCGTGGTCCCCACATGCTTCAAAACGTCCACCATTGTGCCTGTACCTAAGCAGTCAAAAACCACCTGCTTAAACGACTGGCGTCCTGTTGCTCTGACCCCCATCATCAGTAAATGCTTTGAGAGACTAGTCAGAAACCACATCTGCTCTGTTCTCCCCCCCTCACTGGACCCACTGCAGTTTGCATACCGCACAAACCGCTCCACTGATGATGCCATTTCATCTACAATTCACACTGCTCTCTCCCACCTGGAAAAGAGGAACACGTATGTGAGAATGCTGTTTGTAGACTACAGCTCAGCATTCAACACCATTGTGCCCTCCATACTTGACGGGAAACTCCAGGCTCTAGGCTTAAACAGCTTGTTATGCAGCTGGATCCTGGACTTCCTGTCAAACAGACGCCAGGTGGTCAGAATGGGCAGTAACATCTCCTCACCACTGACTCTCAACACTGGAGCCCCTCAGGGCTGTGTTCTCAGCCCACTCCTGTACTCCTTGTACACACATGACTGTGTGGCAACCCACAGCTCCAACACCATCATCAAGTTTGCTGACGATACGAAGGTGATAGGTCTAATCACTGACAATGATGAAACGGCCTACAGAGAGGAGGTGCACACTCTGACATGGTGGTGTCAGGAGCACAACCTCTCCCTCAACGTCAGCAAGACCAAGGAGCTGGTGGTCGACTTCAGGAGGAATGAGAGAGAACACCGCCCCATCACCATCGATGGAGCACCGTTGGAGAGAGTCAGCAGCTTCAAGTTCCTTGGTGTCCACATCACAGAGGAACTCTCATGGTCCGTCCACTCTGAGGCCGTTGTGAAGAAGGCTCATCAGCGCCTTTTCTTTCTGCGACGGCTGAGGAGGTTTGAAATGAACCGCCACATCCTCACACGCTTCTACACCAGTACTATAGAGAGCCTGCTGACTGGCTGCATCACCACCTGGTACGGCAACAGTACCGCCCGCAGCCGCAAAGCCCTGCAAAGGGTAGTGCGCACGGCCAGCTGCATCATCGGAGGTGAGCTTCCCTCCCTCCAGGACATTTATGCCAGGCGGTGTGTGAAGAGAGCTCAGAGGATCATCAGAGACTCTAGCCACCCGAACCATGGGCTGCTCTCACTGCTGCCATCAGGCAGACGGTACCGCAGCATTAGAACACGCACCAGCCGACTCCAGAACAGCTTCTTCCCACAAGCAATCAGACTACTTAACTCCTGATCCATCAGGATCATAACACACACTGGACAGAATATCACTCAGCACAACCCACTGTAGATACACACACATTATATACACATTTATTTATCATTTATTATTTATCATATAGCACCTATTATACATTGGATCTCTACTGTGAATAATAATGTATACTGTACATTGTATATTATTATTACTATAGCTTAATGTATACTGTTTAATGTATGTTTAGTGTATATTGTTTAAAGTATATGTATATTGTAAGTATGTGTATATTGGTTAAAGCTGTGAGAACTACACTCACATTGTGTAAATTATTTATTGTTTATTGTAGAGTTTACTGTGCTGTGAGTAATTGTGGGCGCATCAGATGTGTAATCTGATGCTGCTTTAAATGTTGTACATGTCATGTCGTGACTACTATGTTGCTCGGAACTGCACCAAGAATTTCACCTGCTGTTGCACTTGTGTACATGGCTGTGTGACAATAAAGTGATTTGATTTGATTGATTTGACAACTAGTCGATAAAATCGACAATCGATAATGAAAATCATCAACGATTCTCATTATCGATTAGAGTCTGTCCTCTGTGCACGCAAAACTTCCACCAGTCGTGCAAAATTACAGCACTGAATAACGCATTTCTATGGACAAAATGCATCTAAAAATATTGAAACTCTTTGGTCATTTTTGAGCGAGATACTAACGGTCTAATCCGATTCAATGATCTATGCAAAGCTATGCAAAAAGTGCTACCGCCAGACCCGGAGATCAGCTGAATGGATTCAAAAACGGTAAAACTCAACTGTTTAACTCTAGGGGAGTTTGAAAAATGAGACTATTTTCAAAAATAGCAGAGTGTTCCTTTAAATAACACAGAAAATACTGTGCTATTGATTTTAGACCAGGTTTTGGTTGGCCAATGGCGCAGTAGTTTTCAGTTGCCCCAAAATAGCAACGCGCCAACAACGCATCTGAACACATCTCGTCACAAACCAGAACGCCCATGGGCGCACAAATGGACGCAAATGCAATTGCTATTTAAACATTGTGGTGCAGGACATGAAAATGATCAAACTGCATCAGGCTGAAACTAGTAGAAAACACTTGCCTTGCCGCATTGCCCCGGGTATATGATAGGGACTTGAATTTTCTAAATGCTTGTTATTGATCTTATTGTAAACAATTATTGTACATATCCATGTATATAATTCATTAAAAATCTAAATTTATCTTGTGGTGAAATGACTTCCAAGGTCCCGTCCTTGACAATCCATTTTACATATACATCACAATATGGAAGAAAAGATCTGTCACTACTTCATCAAGTAAACGTTTAGCTTGGAGGCCAGCTGGTATGACTAGTTGAAAAGTGCCCAAAAACCCTCTAAAACCAGCCACAAACCAGACTGTAAACCAACAGAGACAGTAAACTAGCTTAAGCAGCTTTTCTTTCAGTAGGGAAAGGCAAAACAAGAGACTCTGGTGGGCTAGTTTCGAGTTATCTGGCTACATTGTCAAGAGGTTGTGTATGTGCTGACTCATGGCAAGCGGCTATCACAAGGCCGCCTCGAATTTGCTATGAAAGCGCAAAGAAAAGATGTGATGAAACAGAACAAGCTGTCGTTCCGCAATGCTAAGCGCTGGGATAGTTTGACAGCACTAAATTGCAACACCAATCCATAGGGCCATTCATTATGCTGACGCCGATTATGACTGTGGAAAGAAGGAGGGAGGAAGGGATGGAGATATGGAAGTAAAGGAGGAGGAGAAGGAGGGCTATGAAGATCCTGCGGAAAGTGATTATTAATTCATTGTGAATGGCAATGCATGTTTATGCCTCATACTTTACTTGTGTTTGGACTTGTCCGTTTTTTTCTTTGGGAATAAAAATGGGGATCTACTATAAGCTGGTTGTATTGAATGTTAAGCCTCAGTTTATTTCATTTGATTTATTTGTTTGTTGATTGCATCATCTCTGAATGTGTCAGTGGCTATTGTCAACCTCCATTAATCTCCCTTTCATCTCTTTAGCTTTGCAATGCTGAGACAGATTTTCACAAAGGAGGTTCTCTCCTTCCACAGAGGCTTTGATCTGATCCTCCCCACCTTCTCTTGTGGATAACAGAATGAGATGGATCTGAGTCGTAATAGGGCCAGAAGAACCAATGAAATATGCTTTATAGTTGCAGCCCATGTGCGCAGATGGTCTATTCCTATCAATGATCTGAACACTGAGATGCGGGACATAGATTTCAGACTGATTTTATGATCCAACGTCGAACGGCTAGTGTCAGAAAAGGTTCTCCGTTGTGCGACCGTTCCTGTCAATATTTAATGGACTGAATCTCCGCTCCTCTGAGTGGAGGCAGACAGACAGTGAGAGTGAGAGTGAGAGCAAGCAAAACACTTTCTTTGATGAAGTGGGGCAGGTCCCATCATTAGTGGCCATCCTGTGTGCGAAGCTCCATGCCGCGGGGATGTGATTAAATCAGACCCTGCAAGACACTTTAAAGAGGCATGAACAAGCAGCTGCTTTCCAACATAGTAAACATTCAGCATATACTGAAAAAGAATCCGTGCTGTGTCATCTCTCTCTGATTAGCCCGTTCATTTATAGCCCAGCTGAGCTGCTCTTGCACCGCTTCATTATATTTTGTGGTTTGCAAATACATTCAACTAGGGATGCACCGATACCACTTTACTTATACTTATATTTGGGTACTTGCCGATACCAAGTACTGATACGAGTACTTCATACCATTACAGTTCTTCTAACAATGTTTTATTTTCATCAGAAGTTTTTCACTTTCTGACTGTAACAAAGTAAATACACAAATTGATGCTTTTTACATTTTTAAAGCTTTCACAAAACTTTTCCATTTTCTTCCATGTCATGTCAAACTAGTATAACAATTAAGCTTGCTTAGGCTTGTTATACTACTGGGGTTAGGCTAGTCATTGCGCACATCCCTACTAAACAGCCCTTCACTTTCAGCACTCACTACCGAGCGGTATCTGCCTCACGAGCGGTTAAGCCTTGTGTATACTCGCTGCGTACCCACTAGCGCTCGGGTGCGCGCGGCAAAAATAACGCCATACTACGGCAGTCGTGCGCTCTGAGAGCGCGAGACCTCATTGCACTTGGTGCCGCGGTGTGCACGCCGAATTATGTAACTTTCCGCGCGGCTCCGCATCCGAAGATGCGTTGTCATAAAGTGGTATCGGGTGCTGTTGTATCGGGGGAGTTTTACGAGTACGAGTACTTGACAACAGTATCGGACCGACGCCCGAGTACTGGTATCAGTATCGGTGCATCCCTACATTCAACATGCATTTTTAATTTGTCTTAGCATTTGCGTAACATGCATTTTTCCCCGTTTTAGTGGGAAAGGGCAAACGTCTTAATTTGTTTAAAAAGCCAACAAATAAACAGATTGGACATTTACTACAGTATGGTCACAAAATGACTATGATTAAGCTAAATCTTTGTTGGAAAAAGCTCACAGTGGTTTCCAGAAAAAGCACTGACAACTCAAATTTGTATAAACAGGTTGAGCAACCATTACAGAGAACAAATTAGCTGCATGAAAATTGCGCCGTCTGAATGCATCAACACAACCAGTGATGCGGGATGCAAATAATATGTCTTACTGCACTTTGAGGGCAATTGAGCCCTCGGTGGAGATGCAGTCTACCATAATCACTTCTTTATGATGCCAAGTGAAGTAATGTGACTGGTCTACTCAATGACTCCACACAACCCTGTGCATTTATGAAAGCATAAACTTAACATTCGTAGAAACATTGGGAAACTTCTAAGCCTCTGAAGCAAGCATGTCCAAATGGAGTGGAGTTGAGAAACCAGTTGGGCAATTTTGTGTTTACACATGTGGACGAACAAATCCATTTCTGCTAACCTTTCTTATGTTGATAGCTTGATCCCTTGGAGTCCTGATCCAGATTAAGGAGAAGAAAAGTATGATTGTTGAGTTACTTTATGCTTCATTTCTGAGCCCATTCGGAAATGGCATAATGGCAAAAACATCATGAAACTCAAAGAACTTCAAACTCAACCACAAACCACTTCAAAATGGGAGCCAGGTCTAGAAGCAAACCCTAGGGTTGGCATTGAGAACTGTAGGACAAAGAAAAATGGAGGAGGCAAAACACATTTTAGGTAGATTTGAAAAGGCCCTATTGTTTTTTGAGCATATTCAATAAAGTGGTTTGGAAGAATTGGCCAAAGCACAAAGACCTATTTCAGTAAAGGCAACTTAGTTGCATCTAAGGGTCTGTTTTCTGTTGGCAGTCATGATGAACTCAGATTGCCCTGATGCTTGAAAAACTATCTCAGATGAATTGCCTAATCCTCTGTCTACCCCTCACATATGTTGTTAAATCATTGTGGACTAGTTTGTCAAGACAATGGAATGAAGAAAAACTGAAGAGCAAGCAATCAGTCATTTTTATACATGCTCTCTATACTATAGGGAGGCTTTCCGTATTCACTCTGAAACAAAGTGACATTGACAAGAAAAAACAAAAAAAACAGGTGCATAAATCTAATCGCAATCCACACAGGAATAATGTATATGGGGACTGTGACTGCCAAAAACTGTGGATCAAACAGAAATGTTTGATGTAGCTCGTTTTTCAACCCTCAAATGTGCTGTCAATCCTGATGCAACATTCGAGAAGCCCTTCTCTGTAGAATTCAGCTTTTACAATGCATTTTAAATTGTAATAATGTTAATAATATTTCACAATACATTTTTACTGTGTCTTTTATTAATAGAGGGTATGCACTGACGCCACTTTCCCGCCGGAACCCGCCCCCTCAGCCGGACTGAGTGGCAAAAGAGCTGCTGCGTGACTGGAATTAATAGGTGAAACTACGAAAACGCAAGTAAAACAAACAATTACTTGATATAAGTGTTCCTTACAACTTACCAAAGATCCAGTGATGTATGGATATTGACATGCAGCCAGGATCGTGTTTTCTGACATTTATATGAGCCTGATTTAGACGCCGTGGAAGTGCAAAGCAAATTTGCCTGTGAATGCTTTATATACAGTGAGGAAAATAAGTATTTGAACACCCTGCTATTTTGCAAGTTCTCCCACTTGGAAATCATGGAGGGGTCTGAAATTGTCATTGTAGGTGCATGTCCACTGTGAGAGACATAATCTAAAAAAAAAAATCCAGAAATCACAATTAATTATTTTTTAACTATTTATTTGTATGATACAGCTGCAAATAAGTATTTGAACACCTGAGAAAATCTATGTTAATATTTGGTACAGTAGCCTTTGTTTGAAATTACAGAGGTCAAACGTTTCCTGTAATTGTTCCCCAAAATCTCGCAATACATGGCCCCGGTCATCCTCTCCTTAATACAGTGCAGTCGCCCTGTCCCATGTGCAGAAAAACACCCCCAAAGCATGATGCTACCACCCCCATGCTTCACAGTAGGGATGGTGTTCTTGGGATGGTACTCATCATTCTTCTTCCTCCAAACACGTTTAGTGGAATTATGACCAAAACGTTCTATTTTGGTCTCATCTGACCACATGACTTTCTCCCATGACTCCTCTGGATCATCCAAATGGTCACTGGCAAACTTAAGACGGGCCTTGACATGTGCTGGTTTAAGCAGGGGAACCTTCCGTGCCATGCATGATTTCAAACCATGACGTCTTAGTGTATTACCAACAGTAACCTTGGAAACGGTGGTCCCAGCTCTTTTCAGGTCATTGACCAGCTCCTCCCATGTAGTTCTGGGCTGATTTCTCACCTTTCTTAGGATCATTGAGACCCCACGAGGTGAGATCTTGCATGGAGCCCCAGTCCGAGGGAGATTGACCGTCATCTTTAGCTTCTTCAATTTTCTAATGATTGCTCCAACAGTGGACCTTTTTTCACCAAGCTGCTTAGCAATTTCCCCGTTGCCCTTTCCAGCCTTGTGGAGGTGTACAATTTTGTCTCTAGTGTCTTTGGACAGCTCTTTGGTCTTGGCCATATTAGCAGTTGGATTCTACTGATTGTATGGGGTGGACAGGTGTCTTTATGCAGCTAACGACCTTAAACAGGTGCATCTAATTTAGGATAATAAATGGAGTGGGGGACATTTTAAA
This sequence comes from Romanogobio albipinnatus, assembly GCA_023566225.1. Classification (NCBI taxonomy): domain Eukaryota; kingdom Metazoa; phylum Chordata; class Actinopteri; order Cypriniformes; family Gobionidae; genus Romanogobio; species Romanogobio albipinnatus. Next base: position 31,545,935 of record CM042255.1, read on the forward strand.
GGCAGACTAACAGGTCTTTGAGGGTCAAAATTCTAGCTGATAGACAGGTGTTCAAATACTTATTTGCAGCTGTATCATACAAATAAATAGTTAAAAAAATCATATATTGTGATTTCTGGATTTTTTTTTTTTTTTAGATTATGTCTCTCACAGTGGACATGCACCTACGATGACAATTTCAGACCCCTCCATGATTTCCAAGTGGGAGAACTTGCAAAATAGCAGGGTGTTCAAATACTTATTTTCCTCACTGTAAATACAATTATATAAAGTTATACATTTTGTCTTATTGTCCAGCCCTAAAACTTGTATAGTTCAGTATTTACTTAAAAACATCCAATCATGCAGAATATAAGATGTTAAATATTTAACCAATGAGTTGTCAATACAATATATAACAATACAATTTATAGGGTATGATTTTACCCCCAAATTCAACATATTGGCACATGATAACTGCAAATCCACGGTCCACTTGTTTCTGTAAATTGCAGCAATCCTTTTGCTTCTCTTACTGTAGCTTTCGGCGGTCTGTAAATATATACCTCAAGATTTCTTGTCAAATCTATTTGTAGAGTCAATCTCAAAGCTTTTTCCCGTTTTAGATGTGTTTTGTGTGTTTTTTGCGTCATTCACACTGAAAACCAATGCTGCTGGTGAGTCTTTTTGCCACTCAGTGGGCATAACCACAGTGAGCATTAGTGAGCAGAAGAGACTTTTTCCCAAAAGAGAAAAATCTCCAAACTTCTAAACAGCAGTATATATACACACACACACACACACACACACACACACACACACACAGTCACACAAGATGCTAGGTTAGACTCCAGTATCGCCACGTATGTTTGGTTGCTAGTTTGCTGAACCCCAGCATGGGAAGTGAGAGTGCTGGTAAACCAGCTCAGTTTTGCTTGAGAACAGCATGTCTATGCATGTCTATGCTGGGGTTGGGGGTTGTGGTGAGGTGTCCTACTATATCATAAATTAAATGGACACAACTGCACACAGTTTCCCAGACAAATGTCACTAACACGCCACCTTCCAACCTTCAACACGCCCCCCATAACCCAAACAAACATTCTAGCTTCTGTTGCTCATAACTAATCCAGGGTCTTTTATCATTACAGACCAAATCACAATGCATTTACGGACACTTGCACATTCATTCCCACAAACAATGACTTGTTAACTGCCTCTCTTTAGCTGCAAGGAAGTGAAGGTGCCTGCACACTTCATCAACATAACAGTATACTCCCACACTCGGTTTCAGTCATGGATACATCTTTTCATTTATCAAAGACGTGAGCAAGATGTTATGCGGCTCTACAACAGTTTGTGTTGGCGTTGCTTCAATACAGTTAACCTATTGAAAAACTGAAGAAGCTGCATTGCTAGAAAAAAAAAAAGAGTTTTGCAGTACGCTAACTTTTTTCTTTGCCCTCCCTAAAAAGTCAAAGTCAAACCATCTATTGAGAGATTTCTGACTGAAAGAAAAGGCTTTGAAGTGGAGTGAAAGCGCTTTCTTTTGATCTGTGTTGAAACGCTAAATACGTGTCAGTGTGGACATTTGTTCTAACACGCTGGAGATCCAAACAGAGATGAGCCTGTTGAAAGAGAACTTTAAAAAAAACGCAATCCTTTCTGTAAAAACCAAGAGTTTTCTACACATTTCACTGCATGCACTGCCATATAACCCATACATCACTGACGTTTGTCATTACAGGGAAAAACGATACATCAAGAATAAAGCTGGCTTTTGTTTTAAAGTATGTGTGACTTGAAGGAACTGTCTCAACAGTAATAATAAACAGAAACGTTTCAGTCATGGACTGTACCAGAGACAGTGACCGAGTTCAAGACAAAGGGAGAGAGAGAGTTGGGCAAGAAATCAGAGGGATGGAAAGGATACTCTCCGTCCCACAGGACGGGAGATAATGAGTTCCTTTCTACGCAGTTAGTTTTCCTAATTTCATAAACATGTTTAATTGATTAAATGCTCCTGCGACATCCAGACAATATTTCATTATGGTCATGTGGACATGCATTATAAAGGTTAAAGTAGACTGTTCTGCCAATAACTGAATCGGCCAGCTGAGAAAAGCCGTTTGAGTCCACAGTCGTCTGTCTTAATTTAGCAGGAAGATGCCTAAGAAAGGTTGGAATAGTAACAAGTGATGAAAATGTTATCTCAAAGTTTTTGTAGCTATGAAAGAAATGACCTCACATTCAGTATCCCAGATAGCATTGCGACATTGAGTCAATGTTGAAATTCCATCAGAATCATCAATTTGGTTGAGGTTGAAAATTCAATGCTAAATAATATTGGATCAATGTTGATAATTCCATGCTTTTCAGTGTTGAAAAGACAAACATTGAATCAATGTTGATTTTTGGTCATCTTAATTCTCTACTGGTGAGGCTTACTCAATCTATCTGTCCCATCATTCAACATGTTAAAGCAAATCCAAATCAATTGGGTACATTTCTGTGAAATGTGAGCACATTCATTCTCCTCAAAGGATGAATCTCTACCAACAAGTGTATGGATTAACAAAAAACTCCTACCATAAATTGAACTCAATGGGATGAACCAGTTGATTATTATTATTAGGCATATTGTTAAAGGTCCCGTTCTTCGTGATCAGTGTTGGGGGGTAACGCATTACAAATAACTTGAGTTACGTAATAATATTACTTTTTCAAGTAACTAGTAAAGTAACGCATTACTTTTCAAATTTACAACAAAATATCTGAGTTACTTTTTGAAAAAAGTAACTCAAGTTACATTTTCACATTTATTTGACTGACAGCTCTCCTGTCCTCATGTTGAGAAAAATTGAGAGTAAGTGCAGAAGTGTTGTGTGTAAATGTGTTATTGTAGTTCTAGACTAAATGTGAGCATTTATTTATCTCACTTGCACAATAAAGATTCTGTCCTCCTCAAAATTAATACAATCAGTCAAATGCAAAATCAGAATACTATGCAAACCTCAAATATATAAATGTTAAATATAACAAATATTTTTATACATTTAATCTACCTTTATTGACCAATGTCTTGCTACTTACCTTCGATGATTCAGTTAAACCATGAGCAAATATTACTAGATTTTTTGTTTTTATTCATAAAACTTTTTCGCTCCTGCGTTCTACTCTTCCATTATCCAGAATGGCAGCACATTTTTACCTCAGCCTGAGGCGTATTAGTTCAATTTTGGTATGAAGAGGTCTTTACATTTTCACAAAAATATAACTTTTTTTGCTATTAAAAAACAAAACAAAAAAACAAGCCCTGCCCAGGTGAGAAAAAGTAACGCAAAAGTAACGTAACGCATTACTTTTCTTAAAAAGTAACTAAGTAACTCAATTAGTTACTTTTTAAGGGAGTAACGCAATATTGTAATGCATTACTTTTCAAAGTAACTTTCCCCAACACTGTTCGTGATCCCATTGTTCAAACTTTAGTTAGTGTGTAATGTTGCTGTTAGAGCATAAATAATACCTGTAAAATTATAAAGCTCAAAGTTCAATGCCAAGCGAGATATTTTATTTAACAGAAGTTCCCTTTCAAAGCCTACAGCGAACGGCTGACTTGGACTACATCCTGGTACTTCCTTCATAAATGACGTCAGTAGAACAGTAGAACAGACTAACCTCCGCCCACAAGAATACGCGAAAAAAGGGGGCGTGGTCTTGTTGCTGTCCCACGTGGAGAAGAGGACGTGTCGCGTGGAGAAAAGGAATTGTTGCGTTTGAGTGTGTTTGTCGCCATGTCGTCGAGACGCTGTTATTTTCATCCCGGAGTCAAATCACCTTTGTTTGTCTTTCCCAGGGACGCTGTAGAGATCATTAAGCGCATATATCTCCCGTTAAGAGGCGTGACCTTTCCACGTGCGCTAAGCTGCTGTCGAATCACAACACAGGAACCGTGCCACATTCGCTAAGCTGCGGTCAAATCACAACACAGGACCGTGCTACGTTCGCTAAGCTGCGGTCAAATCACAACACGGGAACCGCTGGCACAATCAGAACTCGTTACGTATTTCTGAAGGAGGGACTTCATAGAATAAAGGAAGTCATCAGCCGTTTTTAGGACAGTGAAAACAGCGTTATACAGATAAGTAAATTGTGTTAAAAATACTTTTTTTTTTTACACGCGAAACATGAACACGTTATATTGCACACTGTAAACACAATCAAAGCTTCAAAAAAACACGAAGAACGGGACCTTTAATATTAATGTTTTAATTATTGTTTTAAAATCTCCTCCATCATGGAAAACATCTCCAATCCTCTAGTGTTATCTGCTAGCTACAGCACATGCAGAGAGATATATAATGACTGTCACAGAGTCCTTAATTCTTGTGGTCATCCAGTTATATAAATCATAGCCTGTTTTAAATTGATAAAATGTATAATATTATTTTATTTATAATATATTATTATTATTTAAAAAAGCTTGTATAATTTACATACATTTAATTATTTATCTAAAGAATACAGGGTTAATAAAGAATTATTAACCAGTAGGTGGCGGTAATTATGCACCTTCAGATCAAAGCGCGGCATAACAGACTTCAAGCACGAAAAAGACAGAGACAGGACAGCAACAGTGTTTGTTATAGGTAAATACAAAATTATGAATACAATTCATCTCAATTTTCATTACATGTTTTTATGTATCTTTCTTTCTTACAACTTGTGTGCTTCTTCCGGGGCGAGTCAGAGTGAACTGCGACGTTAATAAAGTCATGTGAACGCCCTCCACACAACCAATGGCCAGGATATTCTTTAATACATTTAATTTAATTTCAGTTTGTTTTTCACCAAACCCTATCATATTTTTTAATTAATCTTTGTTTCTTAAGCTGGGCATACACAGTGCGATTTTCGTCCGATTTCGAGCCGAATTCTGACTCGTGCAACTCGATTTTCATCTTTGTCGTGCGTTGTTTGTTGTGAGGTGTTCGCATGATTTTAGAATCAAAATTATTCATCTGTGCGTGCAAAGAGTAAGATGTGCATCTGTAGATCCAGTTCTGCGCATGCATTGCATTCATCGCCTCGTTTGTGATTTGATCCTATTTGATTCATTTGGATTTTGAGACAATAGGATCGACTCACAAACGAGGCAATGAATGCAACGCAGCAACGGATCCACAAATGCACACAGTTTCCATGTTGCCCCAGACAAATGTCACTAACACACCACCTTCCAACCTTCAACACGCCCCCCATAACCCAAACAAACATTCTAGCTTCTGTTGCTCATAACTAATCCAGGGTCCTTTATCATTACAGACCAAATCACAATGAATTTACGGATACTTGCACATTCATTCCCACAAACAATGACTTTTGCAAACGCATGCATCTTACTCGTTGCACGCACAGATTCTGACCAACATTAATACAAAATCGAAGTTTTGCATTCACAATTATGTCTCTGTTTGTACAAAATGCAAAAATTGCAAAAATGTAATTCTGTATTTAGCACACACAAGTTGAAAGGCATTTGTTTGTGGACAGTGAAAAATATCTACAAAATGTATCAAGCTCATGGATAATTGTGTGTGTATTTATTAATCATTTTGATTGTAAAGTCATCCCATATTTGTCCCGTGTACAGGGAGAAACGAGAGACGGTCGGATGAATTTCTGGCATGTCAGTAATTGTGGTCGGCCCTCGTGCGGGTATCGCACAGCTGAAGCAGAGCTACGAGCTAATTGCCCTGTTGGCGTGTGAGGGGAAATGGGACAATCAGTTCGTAGCTCTGCTTCAGCTGTGCGATACCCGCACGAGGGCCGACCACAATTACAGAATTCCAATGTAATCTTTAATGCAACAAGAAAGAAAACGAAAGAAGAGTGAGATCTTTAAAGGGTTAGTTCACCCAAAAATTAAAATTCTGTCATTAATTACTCACCCTCATGTCGTTCGACACCCGTAAGACCTCCGTTCGTCTTCGGAACACAAATGAAGATATTTTTGTTGAAAGCTGATGGCTGAGAAAGGCCTCAGATAGGCCTCCATAGGGATTCAGTGCATTTACTCTCACAAGACCCATAAAAGGCACTAAAAACGTTGTTACAAAGTCCATCTCACTACAGTGGCTCTACAATAATTTTATGAAGCGACGATAATAGTTTTTGAGCGAAAAAAAAAAATCAAAATAACAACTTTATTCTACAAGTTCTTGTCTTCCTTGTTGTCCTGTGCCGTCGAACTCACGAAGCAGCACGACGCATGCGCGAGAATATGACGTAGCGCCGGCGTTCGGGAATCCATGAAATGCACACTTTACCGTGAGTTCACCGCACAGGAAGACAAGAACTTGTGGAATAAAGTCGTTATTTTGATTTTTTTTTTTGCTCAAAAACTATTGTTGTCGCTTCTTAAAATTATTGTAGAGCCACTGTAGTGAGATGGACTTTGTAACGACGTTTTTAGTGCCTTTTATGGGTCTTGTGAGTGTAAATGTACTGAATGCCAATGGAGGCCTTTCTCAGCCATCAGCTTTCAACTAAAATATCTTCATTTGTGTTCCGAAGATGAACAATTGTCTTACGGGTGTCGAACGACATGAGGGTGAGTGATTAATGACATCATTTTCATTTTTGGGTGAACTAACCCTTTAAGTTCTGTAGGCAGCTAATGTTATATCAAACTGCAGAAAACTGCTGCGCCTCCAGTTTGTGTTGTAAAACGGATAATCTCTTCCAAACCACCGTGTACCCTATCCAGCTCCTCTTTTATTAATTTAGCTACTTGATTATTAATTTCCACACTTTATTTGTTTATTTACTATTAAATACAGTATTAATATTAGATAAAACTAGATAGATATTTGAAGATATTTTCACCTTGCTTTTCCATTCATTCCTCCTGTGTGTAGGTGCTTTAAAGGGAAAAGTCAAATTCATTAATTAGTCTTGAATTTAAATTCAGCGTGTTTTAACTGGAATGTAAAGATTTTGATCACATTTCAAGTTTCACTTCATTTTGTAGTACATTTGTGATGTATAATTAGTCACATTTCCAAATATTTACTAACATCTTGTTGTTTTAGGTTCATTACAAGTGAATGCTGATAAAAAGGAGGCATCAGAGTTTATCTTTGCTGGGACGGTGTAAAAATGGCTCCGTTACGCCCCTGAAAGGCTTGGGGGCATTGCTCGTGGTGGAGTATTTTTCTTTCAGTACTACTGTCCCATTTCTGTCTTTATTGGCGAGTTTCCATTTGTATTTACTTCCATTTTGCAGATGCAGGTTGTCATGTTTTTCACTTGTGTTATAAATTCTGATGTAATTGTTTTAAGTCAATGTAAGATTTCCTGTTGAAACTGTGGGGGCATATATAAATACATTTGCATGTAAACTGAAGGATGTTTTTGATACAACATCATATCAATTGCAGTCTAACATGAAAATGAACTGGCAAAGAATCCTGCTGTACATAAAGCAAGATTGACGTTATAGTGTTTCTATGTTGATTCAGTGTTAAATAAGTGATTTAATTAAAGTTGAAAAAACATAGATTTTATGGCCATCTTGATCTATTTTTCATCGTTGTAATAACATTATTTCAAGGTGCAAACCTGATGAAAAATCAATGTTAAATCGCAACATTGTTTCAATGATAATTTGATTAATGCATTAAAGCAGCACTAGGTAACTTTTGCTCTCGGGGTCCCCCTACAGTTTGGAAACAGTATTGTCCTCTACTACTGTCGTAAACTCTGTCATCCTACATCAGGGGATGCATATAGCACGTGCATTTGTTGACATGACAACTATGATAGCCCTGAACACTGCAGGAGGAGTTCACATGCAGGTGTTCTGCTTGCATCGCGTGTGAAATGTCTTCATCCCAGGTACAGTGCATATGTTTCAGCATGTCATATGAATATAATTTCATGGGTTTTATTTTTTTTTCAAACGCCAAATGATCGCGATGCTCACGTTTACAAGCCAGCGTCATTATAGTAGTCTAGTCTATTGGTTACCGTTTTACAGAATCTATATGATACTTCAATTCAATGTTTGAGTGGTAGGTAATAACCATATATCGTCAATATAATATCAAGCTACCATAGATGAATCTTCAAATTTAAAAAGTCGATTTGCATTATAGCTTGAGGCAAGACAAATAAACAAATATCACAGACATGTTAGGTATTGTAACGAGTAGGAAAATAGTGTGTTTTTTTTTTTTATTACTACCCGAAACCCGAAGTTTAAAAGTACGATTAAAAACGATACAGACCCCGTCAGGCTATGGCAGACGTGTCATTCAACCTATTGTAAATCGATGTATCATCACAAGAGTCTTGAAAATATATTATGAAGGTTGAAAAGTTACCTAGTGCTGCTTTAACATTGATTCAATGTTGATTTAGTGTTAAATAAGTGATTTAATTGTAGATTAAAAAATATTGATTTTAAGCCCATCTTCATCTATTTTTCATCATTGAAATAACATTACTTCAGGGTGCAAACCTAATTTTAAAAAAAAAGTAAGTTTTTAAGTAAGTTTTCTTAAAAAATGCGATGAAAAATGCAGGATATTTATGCAATTTTATGCAATGAAATTGCGGGAACTTGCAAAAACTGCGGTTTGATGAAAAAGAGAAAAAAAGCACTATATCACAGAAAGTGCTGGGAATATTTAAGTTCCCATCTTGTTTTATTGAAGACCTTAATAAACACATGGCTCAAATTTACAAAACATTGAGTCAAACAAGTTCTGTAGCTTTACAAAAGGAATATGCTACAACTTGAAAAATGAATAAATAACTTCCTGTTTTACAGAAGTAGCTATACAAAACAGACATTTGATATAACGACTAAATAACGACTTATATAAGTGATGACCGATTTCAAAACACAGCATCATGATGCTATGAATCAGCGAGTCGATTGATGATTCGGATAGCGTGTCAAACTGCTGAAATACGTGACTTTGGCGATACAAACCGCTGAATCGACTCATTGATTCATAACGCTTCAAAGCTTCATGATGCTGTGTTTTGAAATCGGTCAACACACCAGGAAACTGCTTTGGGTGGTCTTTTGCTGTTATTTTTGTTGGCAAATGGGAATTTGCGTGCTTCATCATGGTTTCACCGATATCTATGGTTTCACCACGGGGTTTGTAGCTTTTCGATGACGTTCGCGTCGGGTAATTACGACACTTCTAAACGTTCCCATGGCAATAGGTGGAAATGGCGTCTCTTGTGCGAAGTAAACAAATATTTTTCAACTTTCTGCTAATATATATATGACTTTTTTTCCAACGAAAATGCGGGGATTATGAAATCATGCTAGCCCGCATATTTTGCACGTGGAAATAGGCAATTTATGCGGCGAAAGTGCGGCGTATTTGAAAAAAATGCGGCCCGCCTCTAAAAATATGCGGACTTTGGCTGATTATGCGTTAAATCACGCGATCGCATAATCACGTTTTTCTGGAGGGACTGGCTTAGGATCTGAATCAATTAATGAAACTGTTAACTACTATTCTAAAGAATACAACAGAAGAGACAAATAGCATGAGAGCATGAAATAATCAAGGAACTTTGGGTGCAGGAGGCGCGATGATATTATGCATCGCCTGAAAATAGTCCCCAGCACGCTCCCTGCGCAAGCAGTTTGTCACGTTGGTTATGTTGACGGAAGTTAGCCTATTTTCAGGCGCTGCCTAATATCATTAATATCGTAATATCAGTTTTAAATAGGAAAAATATCGAAACTCTTTGGTCATTTTTGAGTGAGATGCTAATGGTTTAATCAGATTCAATGATCTATGCTAAGCTGTGCTAAAAGTGCAACCGCCAGACTCGGAAATCGGCTGAATGGATTCGAAAACGGTAACACTCAACTGTTTAACTCTAGGGCAGTTGGAAAGAATACAACAGAAGAGACAAAGAGATGTATGAAGAAAGAGAGAAAACAAACTGCATTGGTTTTTACCAACTGACCCTTTTCTAAGACCGCTTAAAAATTATTATTGACCAAACTTACCATAGTGTTACCTTTTCTGTTCACGTTAAAGTCAGCATGAAATAAACATTTCCTAAAAAGAGATACTGTTCCCTAGACGTGGGGCATGGGGCAGAACACGCATAAGCAAAGTATACTGTGGGCTTCAGATAAGTGTCTAAGCAGTCAAATAGCCTACACACAAAAATGACAAAATGCCATTATGCTGTGCATCCTTGCAAACACAGTCAGTTACGTCTTAAATGAATGTAAACAGTTGAAAAAGAAAACGCATGTGTAACAGTATATTGAATTCGTGCAGAGACCTGCACTCCCACGGGACTACTGCGGGACTCGCAGGACCCAACGCAATAGAGTGTGGCACAGGACTAGATTTGATGGGCGAGTGCAGGTGCAGGCGGTAAGGTACTCGTGTGTGGGTTGCGGGATAATAAAACGGTTTGCGGGACTCCCGCAAAATATAAATATCTAAAATTAAAACATCTAAAAACAAATAAATGATTATTCATCTGTTGCACGAAAGCAACAACAGCTAAAAAAAATAAAAACAATTTACAGGCGCAAACATGGGCAGAGTTTCTGTTTATAACATGTTTTTGCAGGTTTGTGCAATGTAGCCAATCATTGACATACGTGTTGATTTCTTGAACGCAATGACCAATCAGATGCATTTAAGATAGAATCCACTCACCGCTCAAAGTGAGTTTTTGTTCAGTGCTAAATTCTTCATGCTGGCAAATCCAAATTATAACAGATTATAACAAGAAAATGTGTAGACATTATGAAATATTCATTGTGCAGCTTCATTGATAACAGAGCTTAGTGAGATCACACTGAACTGAGATGTCAGCTTTTTAGGAATTATTAAGGGAGCGCTTTGCATGCATTCTGCATTGCCAAACCATGCACGTGCTTGCTTTTATGTTACATTACTTTAAACTATTTCATGGACATAGAGAAAAAATCTATTTATACTTTTATGTGGGCTTTTGCGAGCGGGAGCAGGACAAAACATGAATGTTGTGGGCGGGAGAAGGTAACATATTTTTACGGGAGCGGGACGGAAAAATCCATCCCACGGGTCTCACATACAGCACTTAAAGTGACAGCAGCCTAAAAAAATGCTGCAGTCATTATTGTTAATCAAACATCAAAAGACGAAATCACTCCTTTCTCTTGATTGAATAACTTTTGTAGTTCTAAATAAGGACTAGTCTATATTTCATGTATACAGCAGTGTTATTTACATTTGATTACATTATTCATTTTCTACTGAAGGCTATTATTTATCTGAATACCACTGTTATCTTCCTGAAAAACCTAAAGCACTGTTTATTTAATTTATATTTTTGTTCTGTTGTATTTTCTGTTCTTATTGTGTCTTACAATTGTTTTACAATTGTGTTATATAATCGTGATTTCAATATTGACCAAAATAATCGTGATTATGATTTTTAAATTACGCGGGTTTCTCATCAAGACATTTTGTATCTCTGTGTTGTTAACAAAAGACGCCCTCGGCTGCTATTTGGAACCAAACGCTGCCGCTTTTTTTTTTTTTTACTAAAAGAGCGCTCTTGTCAACTTTTTCTTGTCAAAAAAGACGTCAAGTGTGAACGCAGCCTTAGTAGTTTAAAAAAGTAGTGTAACGAGCCGTGTCATTGTGTCGCCTGTCAATGACCACGTAACCCTCGATTTCTGGTTTTACTTTCGTAGAAACCATGGAAACAATGTTTTAATATATTAAAAATGAATGTGTTAATATATTATGCGTTTTATTAAACCGGTGAGCAACTGTTTGGATACCTTTATTGACCGAAACGAATCATTGTTATAGCTCAACAACACTGTAAGTCTTATTGTTTGAATCTTTAGTTGTCTTGATTTACCGCAAGTGACTAACATAATCAGAAAGAGCTTTATTTGTAGTACATTTTCTTTTCCATACAATATATTTTACAATTAATTGCATGCCATTTATCAACACTACACACAAGTCATCCAGCTTGTATTATTATATTTTAATATCGATCTAGCTTACTGCAATGTGTAACAAGTAGAGTGACGTAATAACATAACTTTCAACAAATGTATTTTTCATATGATTGTTTTGACCATGTAAAACAGTGCTGTGTTATCCCATAATTTAAAATGTTCAAATAAAGTGACCTGTATGAGTAGTAATTCAGCACTTGTGGCTGTTTCATTAGAATGAAATAAAATAATGTGAATTTAAGTTATCAAACGTAACTAACAAATATCAAATTCAGGGATGAAGGAGGCAGACATTAAATGTCATACCACGTTATGAACACCCATGAACATGATTTCAGTCCCATTGCTTTCCATCAGCTGTGGAGGTGAAGACGACAAACTCCCATGATTCCATGCGCATTCACGCCGCCATCAAGCTACAGCTTAGTTATTGTTTTGCATAAGGGACCTCTAGCAGCAAAACTTAAATACTGTGCCACATCTCAAAATCAAACCAACAAACAATATAGACAGAACTTGAAGTGCCACTTTTTTCTTTTCGATAATCTGTCATACAGAACTGAACTGTACATTCACAGTCCAATCAGCATTAAGGACACTTTAAATGTGTAACTTAAACGTAATATATGATGTTCTTAAGCAAACCACATCATTCTCCAAACACACATAATTTCAGCTGACAGGCCACACTTGAACCAATTGTTTTTGAATAACACAAACCTGAAGTTATCCATTCCTCTACATAAACACGGCCTGCCTCTGTGAGGTATTTCTTGGAGCGCAACAAAGAGCTTTCTGTGTAACCTCAAGTGCCAAAAGCAATATTTCCATGTGGAAGCCATACCTGTCCTCTGATTTCCTGTCTTATGTAAGATATCCTTATACACAAGATAAGACTGGTCTGTGTTGAAAAAGAGAGAGCATGATGATTTAAAGCAATCTGATGTATCTGACTAAGCTCCATTAAAAGTGTTGATGGTTAAAGAACACCATATTTATGCAATGAAAGAGACTGCTGTACATACATAAATTGAAAAAAGGCTCCTTAAAGACTCTCTAACGTACATAAGGAACTCTTCTAGAGCGTACAACTCTATAACGTTAATGCTCTTCTGGTCTGGTCTTCTCATTTATGGTACACCACAGATATTAAGAAGGCCTCAGTGAAGCATTACTGCTCCCTTGAGAAGGGAAAACTGTGGGTGGGTGGAGGCTCAAAGATTAAATCAAAGATTTGCTCCCAAGAATGAAACGTTTCAAACACCGTCGCTAGATCGGCAAATCTGACAGACAATAAGGCGACAGTAGCGGAGGATTTCACAAAGAGGCTCTTTCAGATCCCTTTCATTTTCCCGTGGTTTTCAACAGCAGTTGTGACGCTGTCTGTCATACTTTGGCGCCACAGCCCGGTTAATGGAGCCAGAGCTCCGTTCCCACTAACGCGAGGGAAGAGCAAAACGTTTATATAATCATACTGTACTAAGCTCATAATGAATTCAGCAGAAAGAGGAGTTTACGATAATGCGCGTCTATAATCTTGTATAGTTACTTCCATAAATACTTTACCCACATGTCCTTACGGTTTATATTATTGGCTCAAGTTGGGTTGGCCGGTATCCTTTCCTAGTGATGGGGATTGGGAATTCGGAGTCATTCTTCTTTGGAACTGTTCGTAAAAGATTGGATCTTGTTCGGATCAATATTCTGCTATTCTTTACGTTATGAGGTTAAACGTCATCACGTGATCCCTGGCGTGGCATCCTTCTACCATTGTTACTTTTTATTAATAAGGTTTTATTTTAATTGGTTTATTGTTTTTATTGTAATTTGATGTATATTGCGTATTTGTTATGGACATGATTCAGCTTATAAAAAAGTACTTATTTAAAACCTAAATAGAATTTACATTCAACAATAATAAAATAGCCTACTATTGCTAAAAATAGGCCTACATTTGACTAAAAATACTAAAAATGTGTTTACATAGGTTGAAAAACGTGTATATTTACTGTATATTAATGTGTATATTAAAATTATATTTATTCAAATTAACTCTGTTTTGTATATGTGTTAATAAAACATTCATACATTCATAAGCTTATCGTCAGTACATTTTCTTTTATTTATCAACATTTCTGTTATTCAACTATTTTAGTAGCCACATCATCGGTCATCGGTTCTCTGCTCACTGCGAATCGGAGACGGTTCTCGGTTCAATGAATCTCTAACGAGCCTTTTCAAACGGTTTTTTGTGAACATTCTGAACAAGTTCATCCGCGTAAGATCTCACCAATGTGATTCATTATGGCTAAAAGAGACTAAAAGGAACTAAAAGAGACTGTTGTTGAGAAAACTGGTTCATTTTAATGTAGTTTTGATTCCACATCTATCCTCAGACAGAAACTATAGAGGCATTCATGCTAGTCAGGGTCGTCGTCGAGGTCAGGGATCAAAAGTTCATGCAAATTCAGCAGCTTTCAGAAAGATCCGACATGCTGGTGAATGTCTCCATCTAGTGGCTAAAGACAAAACAAAAGGCGTTGAAGTGATATTCAAAGGAAAGCAATACTTTTAGGTTCATGTCTGAATGTACAATATTACCTAATTCACACAATTAATTCAATTGAGGTCCCATACATATATAATACTGCAACCACAGCAGAAATAAACTTGGATTTTGCAATATTTTTAAACCGCTTTGCTCTCTCTCTCCCTCCCTTACTATATTGATTATTTGTACTCTATTAGGAACACCATACTAATGCTCTGTTTGACCCCCTTTCGCCTTCAGAACTGCCTTAATTCTACGTGGCATTGATTCAACAAGGTGCTGAAAGCATTCTTTAGAAATGTTGGCCCATATTGATAGGATAGCATCTTGCAGTTGATGGAGATTTGTGGGATGCACATCCAGGGCATGAAGCTCCCGTTCCACCACATCCCAAAGATGCTCTATTGGGTTGAGATCTGGTGACTGTGGGGGCCATTTTAGTACAGTGAACTCATTGTCATGTTCAAGAAACCAATTTGAAATGATTCGAGCTTTGTGACATGGTGCATTATCCTGCTGGAAGTAGCCATCAGAGGATGGGCACATGGTGGTCATAAAGGGATGGACATGGTCAGAAACAATGCTCAGGTAGGCCGTGGCATTTAAACGATGCCCAATTGGCACTAAGGGGCCTAAAGTGTGCCAAGAAAACATCCCCCACACCATTACACCACCACCAGCAGCGTGCACAGTGGTAACAAGGCATGATGGATCCATGTTCTCATTCTGTTTACACCAAATTCTGACTCTACCATCTGAATGTCTCAACAGAAATCGAGACTCATCAGACCAGGCAACATTTTCCAGTCTTCAACTGTCCAATTTTGGTGAGCTTGTGCAAATTGTAGCCTCTTTTTCCTATTTGTAGTGGAGATGAGTGGTACCCGGTGGGGTCTTCTGCTGTTGTAGCCCATCCACCTCAAGGTTGTGCGTGTTGTGGCTTCACAAATGCTTTGCTGTATACCTCGGTTGTAACGAGTGGTTATTTCAGTCAAAGTTGCTCTTCTATCAGCTTGAATCAGTCGGCTCATTCTCCTCTGACCTCTAGCATCAACAAGGCATTTTCGCACACAGGACTGCCGCATACTGGATGTTTTTCCCTTTTCACACCATTCTTTGTAAACCCTAGAAATGGTTGTGCGTGAAAATCCCAGTAACTGAGCAGATTGTGAAATACTCAGACCGGCCCGTCTGGCACCAACAACCATGCCATGCTCAAAATTGCTTAAATCACCTTTCTTTCCCATTCTGACATTCAGTTTGGAGTTCAGGAGATTGTCTTGACTAGGACCACACCCCTAAATGCATTGAAGCAACTGCCATGTGATTGATTGATTAGATAATTACATTAATGAGAAAGTGAACAGGTGTTCCTAATAATCCTTTAGGTGAGTGTATATATATATATATATATATATATATATATATATATACAGGTCCTTTTCAATAAATTAGCATATTGTGATAAAGTTCATTATTTTCCATAATGTAATGATACAAATTTAACTTTCATATATTTTAGATTCATTGCACACCAACTGAAATATTTCAGGTCTTTTATTGTTTTAATACTGATGATTTTGGCATACAGCTCATGAAAACCCCAAATTCATATATATATATATATATATATATATATATATTAAAACTTCTAATATAAATCCAAAATCTTTAAATAGCTTTGCATTTGGCCAACCTTTCACACATCTAATTATTATTTCAGCTTTGTTGCAATGAGATACTATATATTGTACTTTTGTATTACTGTTGAATATCATCAATTAAATTATTTATTTATTTTGTAATTTATTATATAGCTATAATATCATATATAACTATATTATTATTAATATTAATATTATTATTATTATTATTATTATTATTATTATTATTATTATTATTATTATTATTATATTGTTTAGCAACAGAAAAGTAACACTAAAAGTAAGTAGTCACTGAAAATCCTTGCAAAGACCGACTGGAAAGTAACTCGCAGAGAAGTGAGCAATAAAACTACATTTATTGTAGTAACAATAACTGTAGTAACTGTTGTATTTTGGAGGAAACTACGGTTACCTCGGTAAACATTTTGTAGTTGTGGGGAAATGAGCGTAGTGTCTAGGTGCCGCAGTAGGTGGCAGTGATTTGCCTTGTCCCGTTGTCAGAGGGGTGTGGTTTAAATGCCAGGATCACCCCCTGTCCGATGAGGATTTTTTGAGTAGTCCGTCTGAAACAGAGGGTAGTTGCCCTGCCCAGACATAACATTCTTCAATACCATTTAAACTGTAGCTCCGCTGTAGACAGACTCCGGCCATTCATCTATAGGTAAGTCTATTATATTTGATTGATTTCCCCTTTAACTAATGTAGTCAGCTGAAATGTAACGATTTACCTCACTGCAAACAACGGTAAACTGTTACTTTAAACACAGTCGTCTCTGTGTGCGTAATGGAGTGATACTCTCTTACGGGACACGCCAAGAACTCAAACACACTGTAGTTTGAAATCGTTTCATCGTGTGTAGGCCGTGCATTATATCGCATATTTGACAAAACCGCTTTTTTCGTATCAGGCGCTGAAAATGCGCATCAAACAAAGCCATATATGGTGAGATTCTGATTTCTGGGATGCGCCTTTTAATTATGCGGCAAAACGGGACCTTTGAAAGTGTGGAGTCTGCAGGATGTTCTCTGACACATATGCATTTGGAAGAGTAGGCCTACTATTGATATTTGGATCGATTTATCCGTTGCTTTAGCCTAAGCAGAGTGGAGCAATTTTTGGGACTTGATACGACTTAATAACTAAAGCAAACATATTGTTAACAACTGTTCGTGATAATGTGTTCTGTCAAAAAGGGCTATGGTCATTACAGGAACTTAAATATTTGGATGTCATGTGCTGTATAGTTCCACTTTAGATTACTCATCATCAGCCCTTTGTGCACATTTATGACCTGTTACTATAGAAACACACACAACTGAAACAAACATTAACTTTGTGGTAAAGATGCTTTTAGACAAGAAGGAAGTGCTCCGCATCACCTCAGGAAACACCGTTCAGTGTTTGTGAAAAACTGCAGCAACCTTCCATCATTAAGTCATAAATCATGTTTATGATATATTAATGTATTATCTTATTACCTATAATACAGTATACAGATAATACAGCATATTAGTGTTTTATCTTATTACTTGGCATTACCTAGCATCAAACAAATCTGTATTGTCTTAGAGTATTCAAAAAAAGTGGTTTAATTTACATGATTTCTTTGCACCTGCATGCCTAAAGTACATACTTTATTATTTGTAAAGTATAGAAAAACAGAAAGAATGTGTGATTAGGGGTAGTGTTAGTGTAAGAGGATAGAATATACAGCTTGTACAGTATAAAAACCATTACGTCTATACGGAGAGTCCCCATAAAACATGAAAACACAGTGGGTCTCATTCACTAATAGTTGCATGGATTCTTTCGTATTTTTACGCACAGGAGAATTTCTCATGAAAAATCTCCGCCTGATTCACAAAAGCGTTCGTACGCACATTTTACGCACACATTTTTGCGTACGCATGCTTAGTGAATGAGGTGTACATATGTGTAAACAAACAATCGGGGGGGGGGGGAACAATACAGTTTAATTGGTGCAGTCTGTAACCGGGTAGATAAATTGCACAGAGACTGATAACATACTAGCTTTTTTCATGGGTGTTCTAATCCAAACACGCCTATACACACACATACCTAGTGATTAAAAGAATAACAGAGGTCTGTGAGAGTAGGTGACACTGTGTCTCCGCATGGTCTTTCTCTCAGATTTTAGTCTTTCTCTCAGATTTTATATACTTCAAGTTACTCAGAAACACATGTAAACATTTACAAGAATATATTTAAGACCAATATAAATATATTTATATTGTTGTCATTTGTAATGGCAAGTGATATGTTATCATGATGTCATATGGTAAAAAAAATGGTAAATGGACTGCATTTATATAGCGCTTTTAACAGACCAATGGCCATCCAAAGCGCTTTACATCTTGCCTCACATTCACCCATTCACACACCGACGGCGGTGTCAGCCATGCAAGGCGCAATCCAGCTCATCGGGAGCAGCTGGGGTTAGGTGTCTTGCTCAAGGACACCTCGACACTTGGTCAGGTGGAACCGGGGATCGAACCACCAACTTTCCGGTTTGTAGACAACCTACATGAACCACTGAGCCACTGCCGCCAAAATTATATTTTGTAATATAACATTACAAAACCAGCATTGCCATGTGACTAATTACTTATCTGCCCGCATTGTCACTGTATGATAATTGAAATAAGCTGGATAACATCACCATTTTCTCCAGAGCGGCTGTTCAGCCGAATCAAATTCTGTTGCATTATTTTCCTGTTTGCCACCGTGAAGCTGCTTTGAAACAATCGGCATTGTAAAAAGCGCTATATAAATAAAAGTGACTTGACTTTACTAATATGATCAGGTTCATAACAGATTTACAAAATTGTTCCTTATGCTGAAATGACTGATAGAAATGGTTGGACACCTTTTATAGCCCAGACTTTGAACTCCTGCATGTTATCTGTATACTAAATAACAATTCTCAGAGTTTTGTGCTGCAATATGGGGCCTGGCTATAAAACACAGTCACAGTCACTGGTTAGGCTGTTTTCTCTTTGGGTAAACACAGGGT
The DNA here is from genome assembly GCA_023566225.1 of Romanogobio albipinnatus. Lineage (NCBI taxonomy): Eukaryota > Metazoa > Chordata > Actinopteri > Cypriniformes > Gobionidae > Romanogobio > Romanogobio albipinnatus. The sequence continues at coordinate 31,565,186 of CM042255.1, forward strand.
GCAGTCAAGGGCGTAAACAAGACTTTGAATGAGACTCTGTGCTAAGATGTTATCTCAGTAGCTTTGGGGCTTGTAAAAGGTGTAGGAATAAATATCTAGATGGAAAAACTGACTCACTCTAGTTCATGTGATTCAGGCATTTCTCCAGGAAAAAGGAAGATGATTTAGTCTATTCTTTCAGACTGAGGATCAAAATACTTTATACTACCCAGTAGTTAGGTTCAATTCAAGTTGGAGTTATATACTGGTCATTAACAGATTTAGGACCATCACATGTATTCATTTCTACTTTAGATTTATATTCTTTCTGACAACATCTTCCGAGGGCCACTGTGTCTGAACTTGTTCAGATTTCAGTCAGAATTCCTGACACTAAAAACGGTGAAGAAATGCCAGATTTACCATGCTTTCTGAAGTCAGTGTCAAACTAACTTTACAACTCTTTTTTTTGGTACCACCGACTCAGCTCCTTAGCTTAGGGTGACCATATTTTGATTACCGAAAACCAGGACACTCGGCCCGGCAATGAGATACTCAAATGAAACTCTAAGTTTACGCAAAGATTCCTTATTAATTTCAATACATTTAAAGTATGCCCCCTCTGTATGGATAGAAAATGGTTATATTAGGGCCAGGACAGGACTTGAAAACAGGACATGTCCTGGGAAAACAGGTTTGGTCACCCTACCTTAGCTCCTCAGCTCCTCAGCTCTTGGGGCCATAAAATCATAATAACCCGGAAGTAGGGGTACTTTCTTCCATATTGGGAGGTACATCCGAGGCAAAACTTATACAAATGATATAAACTTATATTATAAACGTATTATAAACGTATTATTAACAAAATCATTTAGGGTGATGACTCTGTTCTTTCCATCAGTTGATTGGATGGAGGCAATTCCGGAAGTTCTGGTTGTGACATTTTGTTGAACAATTACTGTCAAAAAAATGAACTGTATGCATGGATGAATCGTTCACAGTAAGATCAATAAAATGCATTTACAAAATAGATAGGGTGTTTTAGGGTAGAATTTTCATTTCATTTGTCTACTGGTTGCATACGGTACTTTAGAATTCAGCAAATGCATATTGCACATCTGTGTTCATGCATCTTTCTGCTTTCTGCAAAACTCTATTAAGGCCAATTCAGAGGGATCGACTGTATACAGCCGCTTACCAGAAACATCTCCCTCCCATTTTGACCCATAAGCAAATGTCACATGACCTGGGCTATTTATAGTCTCCTGTGGGTTAGCAGACTGGCGGCAAACTCATCAGCTGCATCAGACAAGATGTGTTTAGCTCGAGTTGTATGCTAAATATTCCATGCAAGTCTCAAGAGATAACCTGGAGCAGTAAATTACACACTGAGATCAGTCGTTTGCATGAAACAATGTTCTGTTTAATTAGCCTTTGTGTCACAATTTCAGAAGATACAATGTACTTAGGCACATCAAAAACATTTGGAGATCAGTTCTAGTTCACACGGCATAGCATTTGGTGTACATGCTGATAAGACAACAGCTGATGTAGAGCAAATGGAGGCAGCATGTCTGTTCAAGTTCATCATCAAGTGCTTGTTTCATAGCAGGCCCCTGGTTTAAAATAGATGCCTGTTTGTGAAGAATGTGTTACCAAATAGCGATTTGATCTAATATTGGAGGTGTCAATGAATGCATTGTGACAACTGTATTTTGTACAGTGTTAATTCAGTGTTTCATTTCCAGGCCTGGCATATTTTTGGGGAAAATAAGATCAGAAAATATGGTCGAGTTATGGTTTAATGTTCTTGGAAATGATGAGAGAAAATGTGTGCATAATAGCTATGATTTTATTTATTGTATATCATGATATCTCTAATCTGTTAATATTGGATGTATCAGTTTATATTACATATTTAAAGCCACAATATGTATTTTTTCGCTGCTAGAGGTCGCTTATTTAAAACAAAGGCGTAGCTTGATAATGCCTTGATTTCGCAGAGCTTTTATTATGCCACAGGTGAGCACTTTCATATATATATATATATATATATATATATATATTTTTTTTTTTTTTTTTTTTTTTTTTTTTTATATATATATATATATAAATATACACTCACCTAAAGGATTATTAGGAACACCTGTTCAATTTCTCATTAATGCAATTATCTAATCAACCAATCACATGGCAGTTGCTTCAATGCATTAAGGGGTGTGATCCTGGTCAAGACAATCTCCTGAACTCCAAACTGAATGTCAGAATGGGAAAGAAAGGTGATTTAAGCAATTTTGAGCGTGGCATGGTTATTGGTGCCAGACGGGCCGGTCTAAGTATTTCACAATCTGCTCAGTTACTGGGATTCTCACGCACAACCATTTCTAGGGTTTACAAAGAATGGTGTGAAAAGGGAAAAACATCCAGTATGTGGCAGTCCTGTGGGCGAAAATGCCTTGTTGATGCTAGAGGTCAGAGGAGAATGGGTCGACTGATTCAAGCTGATAGAAGAGCAACTTTGACTGAAATAACCACTCGTTACAACCGAGGTATGCAGCAAAGCATTTGTGAAGCCACAACACGCACAACCTTGAGGCAGATGGGCTACAACAGCAGAAGACCCCACCGGGTACCACTCATCTCCACTACAAATAGGAAAAAGAGGCTACAATTTGCACAAGCTCACCAAAATTGGACAGTTGAAGACTGGAAAAATGTTGCCTGGTCTGATGAGTCTCGATTTCTGTTGAGACATTCAGATGGTAGAGTCAAAATTTGGCGTAAACAGAATGAGAACATGGATCCATCATGCCTTGTTACCACTGTGCAGGCTGGTGGTGGTGGTGTAATGGTGTGGGGGATGTTTTCTTGGCACACTTTAGGCCCCTTAGTGCCAATTGGGCATCGTTTAAATGCCACGGCCTACCTGAGCATTGTTTCTGACCATGTCCATCCCTTTATGACCACCATGTACTCATCCTCTGATGGCTACTTCCAGCAGGATAATGCACCATGTCACAAAGCTCGAATCATTTCAAATTGGTTTCTTGAACATGACAATGAGTTCACTGTACTAAAATGGCCCCCACAGTCACCAGATCTCAACCCAATAGATCATCTTTGGGATGTGGTGGAACGGGAGCTTCATGCCCTGGATGTGCATCCCACAAATCTCCATCAACTGCAAGATGCTATCCTATCAATATGGGCCAACATTTCTAAAGAATGCTTTCAGCACCTTGTTGAATCAATGCCACGTAGAATTAAGGCAGTTCTGAAGGCGAAAGGGGGTCAAACACAGTATTAGTATGGTGTTCCTAATAATCCTTTAGGTGAGTGTATATATATATATATATATATATATATATATATATATATATATATATATATATATATATATATATATATATATATATATATATATATATATATATATATATAAACATTCATACTCACCCCAAAATTTTACATTACATGCCCTAGCCCATTCTTTGACTTATGAAAATGACTCAAGTGTTTTAGATTGTTTGGCATTGGAAACAATAATTAGCCTACATTCCCCTCCTGTGGTTTTTCATAATGTTAAGAAATCATAAACAACAACATCTCTGAGTTAATTCTGATGGATGATTGGTGAATATTGATCCTTAGTAAACACCACTCCCTTTCATTGACTTTATTTTCTCTGAGTAATGTCTTGTGGTCTGTGAAAAGACTTACAATGCTATCGTCTAATTTCTGAATGACTCATGTCCGAGACATTCCAAACTTCACCATGTCTCCACCCCTCAAGTGGGCGGTAAGCTCAGCTGACACGGTGACCATCTCAGAGGCTCTCGCCACATTAAGAGCTAGTAAGTGACTGTAAGTGTGGGCTGGTGGCATGAATGATCTGTTCAGTTGGCACTGTCACTCACAGTGTTTCCGTTTTCTTGCATCCAGCCCAATTGTCTATCACCACAGAAGGGAACTCCCAGCCACTGGATTTTTATAGTTCAGTTCACTGAGTTTATTTTTAAAATCTTTATGTGTGAACTCGAGAAATTCAGGGAACGATTTTATAGATCTTTCGCATGTGAGGAAAAAGCATATTGTTTTTGTTTATGTTATTCTGAATAAACAGCCCCTTTCACACATTAAATCCAGACGTGTTGCAGTGGTCTGACATTCGTCTAGTGCATGTTTACATAGAAAAACAATTAAAAGCAGTGAACAACAGAGCTTTATGATTGGCCCAAAAGAAGCTTCATAACCTATTCTTTGTTCACATATAGGATCATACCGGTAATTTACTGGTATTGTTACAACTTTTCATGCCAGAAAATTACCAAAACTGATTTACCAGTATTTTTGAAAGGGTTAGAGATCACACATGAGATCTAAATGTTAATTTACCAGTAAAGACTGTATGTGTGAAAGGGGCTAATGTCTCTGTGTGTGTGTGTGTGTGTGTGTATGTGTGTGTGTGTGTGTGTGTGTGTGTGTGTGTGTGTGTGTGTGTGTGTGTGTGTGTGTGTGTGTGTGTGTGTGTGTGTGTGTGTGTGTGTGTGTGTGTGTGTGTGTGTGTGTGTGTGTGTGTGTGTTTTTCTTTTCTAGACAGCATGGTGTACCATCCTGAGTTTGAGCGAGCAGGCAAGGAGCCTGGGCTCCAGGTGTGGAGAATTGAGAAGTTTGATTTGGTGGCAGTTCCTGAGAACCTCTATGGAGGATTCTACACCGGTGACGCTTATTTGGTCCTCAACACTATCAAGCAGCGTTCTGGTAACTTACAGTACGACCTCCACTTCTGGCTAGGTAAGAGGACAATGTTTTGCTTAAAAGATTCAGAATTTCTGACATTATTTTCATGTGACATTATCAATTTTATTTTAGTGCCATTGCAAAGTAAATATTCTGCCTAATTTGCTAGACAAGCTAGATGGTTTAATGTCAAATGCATCAGCTACATTTCTTATAGATGCTCTTTCCTCAACTGGCAGGTGACTTCTGCACGCAGGATGAGAGTGGGGCGGCTGCCATTTTCACAGTGCAGATGGATGACTATTTGGGTGGAAAGCCCATCCAGTACCGTGAAGTTCAGGGCTATGAGTCCAAAGCTTTCCTGGGCTATTTTAAAAAGGGGCTGCAGTACATGGTGAGTGGTCCAATCGTTGACTGGACAAATGGAAAAAGACTCTGAAGTTTACAAATAATGACAAATAAGGATGTTCAAATATGATTGTAGTAAAGCTCGTTCATACGGGAAGAAGGAGGCGGGAACCGGCGGACAATCAACAGAACTTTTAATCAAACAAACACAAAATAAAATGGCGGCGACAGCCCCTCGCGGACGACTGTCGCCTACATACAAACAAACACACAATGAAAATAAAAAGCTGCAGCCCCTCACGGACGACTGCAGCGAACACATAACAAAACGTAAATAAAATACAACATAAAATCCAGGCCTGGTCCTCTCTCGTCCCTCACTGTCGTCGCTCCTCCTTTATACTCCCTCACTCCTCCGCGAGGGCCGAGATCGCTGCGACTCGCAGCTGGCGCTCATCCCCACTGATGAGCGCCGCCTCGTCCCGCCCTCACGGTCCCTCGGCCTCGCTGCTCGCCACATACCCCCAACACCCTTCGCAGGCCGGGGGGCACTCCCGAGTCTGCGCTCTACTCTTCCGCCCCCCCCCCCCCCCAGGGGGGCCGATCACGGCGGCTGCGGGACCTGGGGGTAAGAACAGCGAGGTGAGAGAACGGAGCGGGGAGCATGAGGAGCGACAGAGACGAGAGAGTGGAGAGAGGAGAAAAGAAAAAAAAAAAATTCTGGTCCGGTTCCCAGACACACTGCCGCTCGGTCCTCAGCCAGCCGAGAGGCTCTTCTTCGCGGTGCCATGCGGTGGTACTGGACGCTCGGTGGACGGCTCAAGACTCCTCCGCCCCCTGGCGGCCGGCGGTGGCTCCTCCTTCTGAGGGCGGCCGGAAGCGAGTCCCCGTCCCGCGTTCCCTGCTCCTCCCCAACCTGGCGGACGGCAGCAGGCTTAGGCTCCGGGCAAGCGCTGGGGACTCCTTCGCCCCCTCGCGGACGGCAGCTACCCCACCTCGACCCAGGGGCACGGCAGCGAGCTCTCCGTCCCACCGACCTTCATCCGCTCCAGCACCACCGCTTCAGGCAGCCGCTCGCGGACTTCTCTCCTCCGCGCTGCCCGAACTCCGCGGCACTGCGATCCCCCTCAGCTGCGAGGGCTCTTCGACAGCGTGTCCCTCCTTCCTCCCGGGTTTCGGCACCACTGTAGTAAAGCTCGTTCATACGGCAAGAAGGAGGCGGGAACCGGCGGACAATCAACAGAACTTTTAATCAAACAAACACAAAATAAAATGGCGGCGACAGCCCCTCGCGGACGACTGTCGCCTACATACAAACAAACACACAATGAAAATAAAAAGCTGCAGCCCCTCACGGACGACTGCAGCGAACACATAACATAACGTAAATAAAATACAACATAAAATCCAGGCCTGGTCCTCTCTCGTCCGTCATTGTCGTCGCTCCTCCTTTATACTCCCTCACATCTCCGCGAGGGCCGAGATCGCTGCGTCTCGCAGCTGGCGCTCATCCCCACTGATGAGCGCCGCCTCGTCCCGCCCTCACGGTCCCTCGGCCTCGCTGCTCGCCACAATGATCATGTCTTCAAACACATTTTAAAGTAAAGACACAAAAGTAAAATTAATTTTTGAAAGTTTTGATAGTTAAAGTTAGTTGATCTTTTTCCTTAATTCACAGTCATGTTATGTAACGTGTAATGTAATAACTTATATATATAAAACAGGACAGTTTTACCACACATATTCCACAAAAATGTATCAAAATGGATTAAGAAATTGTAACATATTCATGATAAGATATGTATTCAGGTCATTGATTGAATTGACATTTTTTAAATATTTTTAATAAAAAATGATACTTTTTATTAAAAAATATTTTCAAATATAAATTATTGACCGTTCCAGATACAAAACTGATGTCAAATGCCATGTCGCTTTTGCTTTCTTTCTGCTTTCTGCTCCAGAAAGGTGGAGTTGCGTCTGGATTCAAGCATGTTGTCACCAATGAAGTTACAGTGCAACGGGTGCTACAGGTCAAAGGTCGGCGTGTTGTCAGAGCAACAGAAGTTCCAGTCAGCTGGGATAGCTTTAACCAGGGAGACTGCTTCATCCTGGACTTGGGTAATGTGAGTATCATACGATGAGAGTGACGGAGAATTGATATCATCAAAATCTCAAAAATAACCCTGTTTGCTCTGTGTATTTTTACAGGAGATCTACCAGTGGTGTGGTTCAAAGAGTAACCGCTTTGAGAAGTTAAAAGCTACACAGCTTGCAAAGGGCGTTCGTGATAACGAACGCAGTGGACGCGCACGCGTGTATGTTTGCGACGAAGGGACTGAACGAGAAAAGATGTTGGAGGTAAGAAAGACAAAAAATCTACTCCAAAATCAACAAAGAAATATGCTAAAAATATGCATATCCATATATCTGATGGCAGGTTCTTGGAGAAAAACCAGACCTGCCTGAAGGAGTGTCTGATGATATCAAGGCTGATGCCTCCAATAGGAAGATGGCCAAACTCTACAAGGTAGCCATTGGAACTAAACCATGCCAATATGATAAATAGCCCTTGTAGATCATAAGTGCATTCAGTTTATTGACGTTTTCTTGTACTTCAGGTGTCTGATGCCAGTGGAGACATGACCATTGCCCTGGTGGCCGCTGAGAACCCCTTCTCCCAGAGTGCACTGGAATCAAGCGACTGTTTCATCCTGGATCACGGCTCAGATGGCAAGATCTTTGTTTGGAAAGGTAAATGGCATTGGCAAAACAAAAACCTTTTTTCCTCTTTTTAGACTTCTTTGTTGACACACTTACTGTATGTTCATTTTATAGGCAAAGATGCCAATGTGGAAGAGAGAAAGGTTGCCATGAAGACAGCAGATGAGTTTATTAAGAAAATGGGTTACCCAAAACACACACAGGTTCAGATTCTCCCAGAGATGGGCGAGACGCCTCTATTCAAACAGTTCTTCAAAAATTGGCGTGATGTGGACCAGACAGACGGCCTGGGTGTTGCTTATGTCTCAAACAGCATTGCTAAGATCGAAAAGGTGCCGTTTGATGCTTCTACACTGCATGATTCCCCAGCCATGGCCGCGCAACACGGAATGATTGATGATGGCAATGGAGAGAAACAGGTCAGCGAGTGAGCACACACTGCATGTAACGTAACCTGAAGTTACACAGCATGTTGTGTATACAAATACAGTGAGGGTACCGTGATGATATTTAGATTTTTGTGTCACCTGATACTCTAGATCTGGCGTATTGAAGGTGCAGACAAGGTTCCAGTTGACCCTTCTACTTACGGACAGTTCTATGGCGGAGACAGTTACATTATCCTGTACAATTACCGCCATGGAGGCAGACAGGGTCACATCATCTACATCTGGTATGACTTGATCTCACACACTGAGCTCTGTCATGTACACTTTTCATTTAACAATTCAGTTGGGTTGTCCTGACTAAGGATGTGTGATGTCTCTCACAGGCAGGGTAAGGACTCCTCACAAGATGAGATTGGGGCTTCTGCCATCTTGGGCGCCCAACTGGATGATGAGCTTGGAGGTGGACCTGTGCAGGTAATGCGAACAAATAAAGCTCAGTGGATTACTTGATCACAATCACATCCATACGTTTGTTACTTCATGGTAAAATTGTCATTTGGGGCTCTTCCGTTACAAGTGCATCCGTGATTCTCTTTTTTTAATAAGTCAACATGAAATAGCATTCGCAAACCATTTTACAGTTGTGATGTGGCGCATTTCTGAGTGAAACAGTATTCTCAGAAATTCAACAATATTAAGAAAAATTTACTTTACTATCACCTAAAACTCACTTAAAATTTATCTTGAAAAACACTGTTGTATTTTTTTTTTTAGCAAATCTACAAATCAAACTACACTTGTATCATTTAAAATGATTGCTTTTATTTTATTATTTTTAGTGTTTTATTTTTAATTAATTTGGACAAAATAGTATAGTATAGAAGTATAGAATTTTAATAATGTCCATTTATCAGATATCAGATACAACATGAAAATAATGATAATCTTATCGGCATGGGCCAGAATGTTAAAGTCGCCATGAATTAAAAATTGGCAGTTCTTATTTTTTATGGGATATTCCCATTTATATATATATATTTTTTATTAATGTAGGGTAATCTTTATTTAAAAACATTAACTTCCTATCCTCTTTGCAACAACGTCTCTGATGTGTGCACTGGTGTCAGGGCGGAAAAATAATCCTTCCCCTGCAAAAATCATGACGCATGAGACATCAATTAGCAAACGTCAATGATCCAATCAATTCTTGATGGACAAAATCAAGTTCCACCCACATTTTTTTTCTTGTTTAATAAGCAGTTCAAACACAGTAAGGAAGAAATACAAATGCAATTTCCGTTTCTTGCCAACTTTAATATCCGTAATTTTGACGAAAGATTATGACTTTTTTTGTCTGGTTGCATCGGCCTTCCTTGATTTCTCCATCTGTTAAACCAACTTCCACCTCTATGTCTTTCCTTCCTGTCCGTTATTCATACCCGACATCCTGCTGTAGATGGCTGATGCTCCCATCACCACTCAGGTATCCATATCTCAGGATAGCATGTCCCTGTCCAGAGCCTTCTTCTCTGCCACTTATACAAGCAAACAACATTGGTTTTACTCAACCTTTGAGTCACGTTGATAAAGCAAAATTAATCTTATACAGCATTACACAAACAACAGATACAAATCTGAAAGGAAATGCTTCACATTTTTTCCTACAGTGTAACAGCATAACATCCATTATGTATTTATACAGCTAAAAGAATCAAGGCTTCAGCAGAGGGTTTTGAAACTGATTTTATTGGTGTCTGCATAATCATTGTGCATGATCAATATGTACCAATATTATCACGCTTTTTTGTAAGGCTCTGTACACTGACATGTACTATCCCTATTTACGCCTCCACTAGTGTACTTGTGTCTTTGTGTCTCTATGTTGTTATTTTGTCATTTTTGCTCAAGTAACTAACTGTCTTCCACATTTACAGATTACTTTTGGGAGTGAGCATGTGAACATTAACAGAAATGCTCCATCATGCATTCACATTTATTTTTGAATTGATTCATAGTGTGGTGATTTATATGTTAATCTGGATTTATGCATGCTGTCATGCACAGTTAAGTAGACCTAACTAGCACATTTAGCATGCTAATGTAGTTTATGTGTAAAATGCAGTAGACAACAGTGAATGTCCATCATCTATGTATTGGTCTAGTATACACTACCACTCAAACGTGTGTGTGTGTGTGTGTGTGTGTGTGTGTGTGTGTGTGCGTGCGTGCGTGCGTGCGTGCGTGCGTGCGTGCGTGCGTGTGTGTGTATAAATGCTTTTGTAATTTGTGATCAATTTAATGCAACCTTGCTGGATAATGGTATGTGTAATATATATATATATATATATATATATATATATATATATATATATATATATATATATATATATATATATACACACACATATACATACACATACTGTTATCCAGCAAGGTTGCATTAAATGGATCACAAATTACAAAAACATTTATAATGCTATAAAAGAATTTGATTTAAAATATTATATATTTTAATAATTATAATATTAATATTCAAAAATATTAAACAGCAGAACTAAGATTTCATAGAAATATAAAGAACTAATATTAGTTAACATTGCATTGAATACAGCCGTATAATTCAGCAGAGAGTATCATGGGAACATTAAATGTACGGTTTTTTTTGGGACAGGAGGAGAAAATAACTCCTTTAGTTCGGACATTGATAAAGCTCTGCCTTCTCCTAAAGTTGAACAGCCCACTGTCATCATGTTGACCACAAAGGATGCTGGGAATGTTGGCATTAGCTCTACATTCCACACAGTGAGCTCAACAGTGCCACCCTGTGGAATTAAACGCAATCCTCAACCAAAGCCTCTTGAAAAACCAATAGGTCCAATATGACAGCGTGGTCAGAATATATGTTCTGTTCATTTTGCAGAAGAATGACTTACAGTTTATCTCTGTTTAATGTCTACTCGCTGTGTATTTTTTTCAGGTTCGGGTGGTCCAGGGTAAGGAACCTGCTCACCTGATGAGTATGTTCGGAGGGCAGCCCATGGTGGTGCACAATGGCGGCACCTCCAGGGAAGGCGGTCAGACGGCACCAGCTGAGACTCGGCTGTTCCAAGTGCGCTCAAACTCCACAGGGTGTACACGAGCAGTGGAGGTCAGCATCTAAAGTTTAGAATCGGTATCCTCCTCTAATATTTGCTGATCTTAGCCGCTGTTTTCTTCCAGATTGATGCAGTGTCCTCCAATCTGAACTCCAATGATGCCTTCGTTCTGGTGACCCCAGCTGCATCTTTCATATGGGTGGGACGAGGAGCCAGTGATACAGAGAAACATGGGGCGCAGCAGCTATGTAACATCCTTGGAGTGTCATCCTCTGAGCTGGGTGAAGGAGCAGAGGATGGTGAGAACTCGTATAAATTCTTTAAAGTAAAATTTCACCCATAAATGACATCTGTGCCATTTTCTCATCCACATTTGTGCCAAAACTGAATGACTTTCATTGTTCCGTGGACACAAAGAGAGAAATTACAATGATTAAATTATTACTATTTTCCATACAATTACAATAAATTAGGACTGAAGCTTCTTTCAAGGTTTAAAGTCCCCATTATTGCGGTATTTAGTATAAATTATATATCCGTGCACATCGTTATTTCATTTTTTTAATTCAGGTTCCCTCATAATCTTTAATCAAAATAACTTCCCCTTCACACTTGCAGTGACATCTCTTATCTTTTCTGATGATGTGTTTACTGGCGCGAGGGCAGAACAACCTGTCACTCACGTGAGATCACAGCAATAGCAAACAACGATGATCCAATCAATGCACAAAACGAACGTAATAGTGGTCCATATGGCTTATGTGACACAATTTGCATTTTTGGGTGAACTTTACTTTTATTATGCATGAAAATAAAAAAGGAAATCAGAGTATGTTTTTATTATTATTATTATTTAATTCCCAGTTCATTCTCTTATGTAAACCATGGGTGACAATTTCTTTAACTATTTATAATAACTAATTTATTATTTTGATATTTAAGTTATCTGTACTATTTTCTTCTTTAGAAATGTGATCCTCATAATTAAATGTATGTATACTTGCGTCACACTGCAGGCAGCTTCTGGGACGCTCTGGGAGGAAAGGCCGATTATCGCACGTCCGCCAGGCTAAAGGACAGGATGAATGCCCACCCGCCACGTCTGTTCGCCTGCTCAAACAAAACTGGCCGTTTCATTGTGAGCAATGCACACAGATTTTTTGTCTACCTTGATTTGAATGAGAATATTGTCAGTGTGGTATGATAAAGAGTTACTCAATATGGACGCCCTGATATCCATGCAGATTGAAGAAGTACCTGGAGAAATGACCCAAGAAGACCTGGCTACAGATGATGTCATGATCCTTGACACCTGGGATCAGGTAAACTGACTATATTAACAGAATTGTTCTAAATAACAAGGAGTTTTCATATATCTGGCATTGGGGTAACAGTTTAGACCCAGAGACCAGATATGTTGAAAGAAGACCAGGAGTCAGGATGTTCAATTAGATGAAGAAAATGTACTGAAGAATAGTTTGCAGTTTCATCGGTAGAACCAGCATCAGAGTCTCTCCAGGAGGTCGCAAGCCAGACTCTACCTTACACACAATTTACGCCCCAATTACACCAGTTACAAGGGCATTGATTACACCACTGCTTACAGATGGCCTACTCCTGATTGTTTAAAGGTCCCGTTCTTCGTGTCTTTTTGAAACTTTGATTGTGTTTACAGTGTGCAATATAACATGTGTTCATGTTTCGCGTGTAAAAAAACAGTATTTTTAACACAATTTACTTATCTGTATACCGCTGTTTTCACTGTCCTAAAAACGGCTGATGACTTCCTTTATTCTATGAAGTCCCTCCTTCAGAAATACGTAACGAGTTCTGATTGTGCCAGCGGTTCCTGTGTTGTGATTTGACCGCAGCTTAGCGAACGTGGCACGGTTCCTGTGTTGTGATTCGACAGCAGCTTAGCAAACGTAGCACGGTTCCTGTGTTGTGATTCGACAGCAGCTTAGTGCACGTGGAAAGGTCACGCCTCTTAACGGGAGATATATGCGCTTAATGATCTCTACAGCGTCCCTGGGAAAGCCAAACAAAGGTGATTTGACTCCGGGATGAAAATAACAGCGTCTCGACGACAAACACAGTCAAACGCAACACTTCCTTTTCTCCACGCGACACGTCCTCTTCTCCACGTGGGACAGCAACAAGACCACGGCCCCTTTTTTCGCATAGTCTTGTGGGCGGAGGTTAGTCTGTTCTACTGTTCTATCGACGTCATTTATGAAGGAAGTACCAGGATGTAGTCCAAGCCAGCCGTTCGCTGTAGGCTTTGAAAGGGAACTTCTGTTAAATAAAATATCTCGCTTGGCACTGAACTTTGAGCTTTATAATTTTACAGGTATTATTTATGCTCTAACAGCAACATTACACACTAACTAAAGTTTGAACAATGGGATCACGAAGAACGGGACCTTTAAAAACACATATAGTCTAAACAATTTGCCACACATGGATAGATAGAAGAGCATGTCGTCATTAGTCAGGATGGTGTCGCACAATCCCCAGATGTGGAGGTGTTGACCTCAGAGGTCGTAAACAGGCGCCTGTAGGTCTGGGGTGGTAGGCAGAATGGTCTAATAGCTCCAACAGACCTGCACAGAACATATAGCACACACACACACACACACACACAAGCACTAGGGAATCGCATCATCTTCATGGTCGAAGAAGCCTGAGCTCACTATTAACAGGACACACACTACCAAAACATTCTGATAAAACATTCTCTCCTCAGAAATAAGTACAGATAACAGTCACTCTATTCTCTAAAATATAAATGAAATGAGGTACAATTCTGTAAACTGGGTGAAGTTACAAATTGCTTGACCCTCCCCTTCCGGAACCCCTGAACAACAGATGGGTGACACCTTTTTGAAGACTTCTTTTGAACTTCTAATGAACTCTATTTTCTTGTCAGGGCCCTTTTGGTCAGCAGGAATCAGAATTTGATGTTTTATAAACAAATTTCGGGAGAAGCACATTCAGGAAATTAAAACTGTTAAGTGGAGCAGACCCAGTTAATTAAACCTAATTGAACACAAGAGGAGCTCATTAAAAAATCAACGATAGGAGGTGTATATAGACAGCCGATTTACCTTCCTGTCGTTGACTGTTTCTTAGCTTCCCTCCACCACCCCTTCTCCTCACTTAATTAAACTCACATAAGACATCAAATTAATATATGTAGTCTAGTTCTAGACTATTTCCATCACGGGGGGGGGGGGGGGGGGGGATGGGGTACTCTGGGTTCGGGCAAAATTCCCTCCCCCGGACAGCACGCCAAATACGCATAATATTTACTCTATTTAATTTGATGTAAGTGTGAACTCGTGAAATACCGGAAAAAGTTGATTAAACACTACACAGCAAACATAGAGTTGAAATCATATTTGAATCACGACACTTGAAACTATTTTATTAATTCAATGATATGCAACTGGCATTTAGTGAAATAATGATACATCACAAAAGCTGAATAATTCTTAATCTGTTTTGCAGGTGTTTGTTTGGATCGGTAATGAAGCTCATGATGAGGAGAAGACTGAGGCAATGTCTTCAGGTGAGACTCATTATAACACTTTCATTATAACACTACTCCATAAAGTATAAAGAGTAAATAGAATATTGCCATACTACTCCTACTATACTAGTATGCACATTTTTCTATGTGTAAAATATTCAAATGACCTAGAGCACTTAATGGAATACTGTATCCCACAATGCAATGCACTCTTGAATAGCCATTTGATTTTTAATATTTATTTTTTAACAAAACAGCCAATATTTATTCTTGGTAAAACTGCCACAAATTAAGACACTTTTAACAACAAACAACGTTATTTTTAATTCAGTTCCAAAATGTTTACTGGGTGCCACTCATATACTACTGTACAATGTAGCATTCTACTGTACTGTGATGTGTTTGGAATCACACCTATTGTTTCACATGCTATTGTTAATAAACAACAATTAAGCAATACAGAGAATGTAGCCTACCTAATACTGTCAGTCAGTATTCAGTATTTCATTCAAAACATAATGGTGGTTTCTTTTGGTTAATTAGTTAGTAATAGATAAGGTTAATTGCCTTGATTAATAGGAATGCACTTCCATTCAAATGTTTGGGGTCAGTAAGATTTTTTAAAATGTTTTTGAAAAAAGTATCTTTAAGGCTGCATTTTTTAAAATAAAATTACAGTAAAACGTCAGTATTGTGAAATATTAATACTATTTAAAATAACTGTTTTCTATTATAATATATTTTAAAATGAAATGTATTCCTGTGATGACAAAGCTGAATTTTCAGCATCATTACTCCACATTAAGGCCCTTTCACACCGGACGCGTAACGAAAAAGCGAAGCGAAAAAAGCTCATATTTCGTGTACGAATAGTTCGCGTCAAAACCATTCACAACAGCCGCGACGCGAGTTCGCAACGTTTCAGAGCTCCAACATTCCAAAACATTCGCGGCGACAGCTGAGAAAACACGGACACTTCATCATTCAGTGGAGACGAGCTTTTCATTTTCTTTAAAAGACCGAAAGGAAGGTTTTGGGGGCACCCAATCTTAAATAACAGGGAGACTGAAGGGGAGTATGCTAATCTTGTACAGGTGCTAAAACTTTTATCATGGCCGGTTCCGCACTTACTTTCAAATGTCCATGGGACAATTTGAGGAGCTCCTCCAGATACAGTAGCACCGCATCTGACGAGACAAACACACAACCAATCGATCCGGAGCAGCTCTGTTTCCAGCTGTTTCCAGTTGAGTCTCAATGTAAACATAAGTGCCACAGTCGTACTGACGGAAACGCATTCACTTTCTATAGTCGCGGACACAATTAGGTTAGAAAAAACAATCAACGTAGGCTATTGATTATAATATCGTAATCTGTGGCCTATAGTGGGCAAACACCAGGGCCGGATTAACAATTTCCTGTGCCCTGGGCAACAAGACCCAAGGGCCCCCCACCCCCCAACAGTCAAGTCAAGTCAACTTTATTTATATAGCGCTTTTAACAATGGAGATTGTTTCAAAGCAGCTTTACAGTGTTAAACAGGAAAATAATGCAGCATAATTTTAATCAGCTGTATAGCCATTCTGGAAACATTTCAAGTATCATACAGTGACAGTGTGGGCGTTAGATCAATAATTCGATCAGTAATTTAGTTTAAATGGTAAATTTAGTTTAAATTTTTCAACTAAACATCGAAATAAATCTAAATAATAATGTCCCCAACTGAGCACGCCAACAGTGATGACACGCCACCTGTTGCAAGTCTTGCAAGTTCGACACGCACTACTCATACTCTATCTCTCTATCAATCTCTACTTCCTAAATCTTTGCAGGCATTGCTCTATAAATTAAATTGACAATATAAATATTGCATATATGCTATTTTAAATAGCATACTGTATATGCCAGCTCGTCAATATTTAATTTTGTACAAGAAAACAGCCCTTATTATAATTATTAGTAGGCTATTGTAGTGTCTCAGGAGATCGCGCTCATTGGCACACAGCTCTTCTGTAGTTACTGCACTGGAGCAGGCAAGCTGCAGATAAACTCAGACTTCAGCGAACGTCAAATAACTTTTGTCTGGTTAATAGGCTACTTTTAAAGACAATTGGCCTTAGCCATAATGTCAAATCAAATGGAAGAATGAAGGTGTTTCTGATCACACACATTTGTTAAAACACAGAAGAACAACAAAAGAACAAGAAAACGGGAAAAACACGCAGACCGAAACTCGGGATTTAATAGACTACATTTAACTTATTAGCAGCACAATTAACTTTTTGTTTTGCAAAGCATAGACAACCAAATAAATTATGTTGTTGAAATATATATTGTAAGGTGGTCATATGAACTACACGAATAAACGTTTAAAAAACATAATGCAAAATCAAAATTGAATAGCTTCGGATTGCGAAAAGTGCGTGTAACGGATGAGTTATTAGTTGGGTTAGTAAAATATTATAGTTTTTAAGTAGAATTTGTTTAATGTAGTAAAATAAAAATTGATTAAAAGTGCACAACTCTTCAAGTGGAAGAAAGCTAAGTTTTTTCCCTCGCGCGCAAACTATTAAAAAGCCCGGATGTTTACGTGATAATATTTTGAACGAACGGGTGGCAAAAATCTGCATATAATTAGTTAAGTGAGGACTGCGTTTATAAAGTGATCTAACATAATATTAGACAGTACCCAAACATAATATTTGACGGTGCCCAGGGCCCCTTAGATGTCCTGTGCCCCTGGGCAAGTGACCAGTTGCCCTAATGGTTAATCCGGCCCTGGCAAACACAGCTGCATCTGTACAGCTGTAAACACAACTACAGCTGTAATCTCGTGAGAAATGCGATACTTGGCAAAGGTTAATGTTGATTGAATGGCTAGTGACATCAACTGGACATGTCGTCACCTTTGTTTCCTTGTATTGGATTGGTTTAAAGGGTTAGTTCACCCAAAATTGAAAATAAAGTCAGTAATTACTCACCCTCATGTTGTTCCAACCATGTAAGACCTTCGTTCATCTTCGGAACATAATTTAGTATATTTTTGATGAAATCTGAGAGCTGTCTCACTCCTCCATAGGCTTTCAGAGGGAATGAAACTTGATGGCCCAGAATAGTAAGTAAAAACGTCATTTAAGGAGTCCAAATGACTACAGTGGCTCTGTATTAAGTCTATCATGCGACGAAAATACTTTTTGAGCGGAAAAACAACAAAAATAACGACTTTATCCCACTATTATTGTTCAATTTGAGCCTCTGACAAGAGTTCGCGGGAGTGCCACGACGCATGCGCGAGAACTCGCGCATGCGTCGTGGCACTCCCGCAAACTCTCGTCAGAGAGTATATAGTGGGAAAAATTCGTTATTTTTGTTGTTTTTCCGCTCAAAAAGTATTTTCGTCGCATGATAGACTTAATACAGAGCCACTGTAGTCATTTGGACTCCTTAAATGACGTTTTTACTTACTATTCTGGGCCATCAAGTTTCAGTCCCTCTGAAAGCCTATGGAGGAGTGAGACAGCTCTCAGATTTCATCAAAAATATACTAAATTAAGTTCCGAAGATGAACGAAGGTCTTACATGGTTGGAACAACATGAGGGTGAGTAATTACTGACTTTATTTTCAATTTTGGGTGAACTAACCCTTTAAGCCCTTTCTATCGCTGCGAGTGTTAAAAAAAACGACATCGAAACGGAAAAAATAAACGTCGTTTTTTCGCCGAAATACATTCGCGTTCAGTGTGGAAGCTCTCATTACACAAACAGCTGATCAAAAAATAAAACCATCGCGCGAATTATTCGCGAGTCAAAATCGCGTCCAGTGTGAAAGGACCTTTACTCTCTCATAATGAAGTTGTCAGTTGTCCTGCTTAATGTTTTTGTGGAAACCGTGATAAACGTTTTTTCAGGATTTTTTGGCGAGTAGAAAGAACAGCATTTATTTGAAATAGAAAGCTTTTGTAACATTATACATGTCTTTACTGTGTCTTATATTCAGCACGGATGCATTCAATTGATCAAAATTATTAATTTCTTTCCAAAAACCCAAAACTTTTGAATGGTAGTGTATGTCATGAGTATAGGTCTTGAGGCATATTTTCTATTAATAGTATCAGTAATAGTATCAGTGGTCCATGTAGAGTCCAGCAGGTGGCAGTAATTTGAGAGAGAAAGAAAGAAAGAAATATGAGCTTGTTTTGAAATGGCAAAAACAGATTGCATCCTTTTATGAATCCTGTTTTAAACTTTTCATTTTCTCTCCCTCCAGCTGCGCAATACATTGCGACGGACCCAGCCAACCGTGACTCACGCACACCTATTGTGAAGATTAAACAGGGCTTTGAGCCGCCCACTTTCACAGGCTGGTTCCTGGGCTGGGACCATGACTACTGGAGCACTGACCCCCTGGAGCGGGCCATGGCTGAGCTAGAGATCTGAACTTTGAGCTGTCACCCCTGACCTTTAGACCCCACTGCCTTACCGCAAGCTGATCAAAGTTGCCCTTAGGTTACGTTCACACTGCAAGCCTTAATGCTTCATTCCGATTTATTTCTCAGATCCAGATTTTTTTGTATAGCTGTTAACATTGTTGTTTTAAATGCGGCCAAGATCAGATTCCAGCTGGAACAAATCATGGCCCTGAACTGACCCGCATGCATGAAAGAGCGATAAAGACGTCACGCAGCACGCTGTCATATGGAAGTAAACACGGAGAACATTAGATTGAGATTAAGGCTTTATTTATTGTGTTATCTGCCAAATTTATGCGCAGATAATATTAAAAACAAAGACAG
This sequence comes from Romanogobio albipinnatus, assembly GCA_023566225.1. Classification (NCBI taxonomy): domain Eukaryota; kingdom Metazoa; phylum Chordata; class Actinopteri; order Cypriniformes; family Gobionidae; genus Romanogobio; species Romanogobio albipinnatus. The sequence goes on from CM042255.1 coordinate 31,584,786, forward strand.
GGATGCGAAAAAAGAGCTAAAAAGATGTCATTGCAAAACATCTGACCTGTATCGGATTTAGGACCACATATGGAAGTGGCCAAATCAGAATCGAAAAGATCAGATTCCATGCGGTTTGTGCTGTTCACACTGTTATAAAAAATGGGATTCGGGCCACATTTACCTGCAGTCTGAACGTAGCCTTAGATACACCAATTTGATGCCTATGAGGGTTTAATCGTGGATCCAAAAACCAAAGCTGGTCCTGGGGCAGTATAAAAGGGTAACTTTTAAGTCAAGCACCCTAATGCCCTGGGCTTCAGTCACAAATTCTGAGGTTACATTTGTGCCGAAAATTAGTTGAATGCTTTAAGTTTATACTATACATTTGTCCTCGTCTACTTGTTCAGATAAATTAGTATATGTTTATGTTCATGTCATATTGGTCTGTTGTCTTTCTCTGTCGTCCTTACTGGCGTCTTCTTTTTCTCATGGGAAGAGAACAGTGAAAGACCCCGTGTATCTCTGAAGAGGACCGTCTTCTGAAAAGTTTAAACTGCACATGACCTTAATATAATACCAATAAAGTAGTGTTTTAAGCGCAACACTGCTTTGTCCATAGTGGTAACCTGGGAAACGGCTATATTTTTGCTGGTCCATAAGCGCCACTTTCTGTCATTTTCATTATTACCTTGTCATTTTTGTTCAAACGAATGCGAAAATCAGATTAAAGATGATTTAATGTGTGTTCTAAAAATCGATACAATTTGGATAATGTGGTATACAGAATATATGTAGTATATATATATATATATATATATATATATATATATATATATATATATATATATATATATATATATATATATATATATATATATATATATATATATATATATATTATCTGAACAAATAGGCAATGACTGTAGACAAGGACAAATATATAGTACAAAGCAGCCGACTCATTTTTGGCACAAATAGAACCTCATAAAATTCTTTACCTTGTTGCTTCTGTATTTAAGTGTTTTCTTCATGTGTTTAACAATGCGTTGAAGCTTTTAAAGTTTTTTGTTGTTGTTTTGTTTTAGGTTTTCAGCTTTTAGGTTGTTGTCTTCGGTCTGTACACCTTAAGTGCATGAGCTTGTATCAGAAAATATACAAGGACATTCTTATCAAAATCTGCCAGAAACCTTTTTTTATGCGTCCAGTTTTAAGATTTGACTAGCAACACTAGTTTAGTGTTTTGAATTTATACAAGAGTTTTCACCTCATAGCTATTCCATCCTACACTCACTGACTGTGTTTGAAATAGTGTACTAGCATACTACTTATAATATTTCTGTAGTATATAGTGCGTATACTGTATTTTTTGTATGCATACCTAGATAACATTTACATTCATGCATTTAGCAGACGCTTTTATCCAAAGCGACTTACAACTTGGGGAAACATGAAGCACTTGATAACCATACTGTGTGTAACATTGTATTCCGCAATGCAGGTTATTATCATTAACTAATGATAATAAAAAAGTTATTATCATTAACTTTTTTTTTTTTTTTTTTGCTAATTGAAACAAAGCTAAAATAAAATCTTGGATCTTATTATATAAATATTAGATAAACACGTATTTCTAGTTTTCATATAATAAAATTAATAACTGAAAATAATTAAAACTAAAATTAATTTAAAATATAACAAAAACTTATGAAAATGACAAAAGCACATTACAAAAACAACAAAAAATTAAACTAAAATGAACACTGAATAAAAATAAAAGTCTTACAAAAGCCAATTAAAAATATTAATAAATATAAAAAACTATTAGAACATTGATGTACTCTTTGAGTGTTCCAGAGCTTAATATCAGTAATAAAAACCACAATTTTAAACATTTTTATGACTAATTATTAGACTGACAAAAGCTAAAATATGGTTTTAACCCAAAACTGGCTTAAAAATGCAAAACTTCATATATAAAAAATGGCCACCATTTACTGCATTAAATGTGCATTGTGATCAGGTCATGCGACAACGATTTAGTACACTATACTAGTACACTTTTATTAATTCCAAACACAACCATGGTCATTTTAAGTGAGCAATGACATCCCTATACCGCAGAGGGCGCTGCAAGACTTTTTCAAAGAAACGAATACTGCCGTGACATTCAATTTAGATTTTAAATATCAAAGTTTAGGATTCGTACGTTAAGGATGAAATCATTTCTTGACCAGCCATAATCAAATTTGTATTTGCAAAATTCTGGTTGTTTTTCTATGAGGCCTTACTATACTTACATATGCAAAAGACTGAATGTAAAAAGATGGCCTGCCGTTTATTTCGTGGGGTTGTTGAATTAGATAATTGTTAACATTGGGTCAGTTAACTAAAAGATGGTGTACAAAAGCCCACAAAATGCATCCACTCACATAGCAACTTATTTATAAGGGTAATTCCAGACAATGCTGCTTTCGCAAATCCTTCTGTACCAGAAAAACTTCTTACACAATAAAGAACCACAACCCCAAAAAGTTTTCCAGAGTGTTCTTCAAAGATTGATTTATGCAACGATATTAAAATGTTTCTGTGAAAATAGCACTGTTTAAAAGCAAAGAGTTTTTAAATCATGAAAAATATGACACTAAACAGTATGATTTATTAAGAGAATGGGACAATCTTACATGAAAAATATGTGTGCAATGCAAACAAAAAACATTCAATATTACAATGTACATAAAAGTGAGCTGGCAAAAACTACAGATATTCAACATACTCTCACCTAAAGGATTATTAGGAACACCTGTTCAATTTCTCATTAATGCAATTATCTAATCAACCAATCACATGGCAGTTGTTTCAATGCATTTAGGGGTGTGGTCCTGGTCAAGACAATCTCCTGAACTCCAAACTGAATGTCAGAATGGGAAAGAAAGGTGATTTAAGCAATTTTGAGCGTGGCATGGTTGTTGGTGCCAGACGGGCTGGTCTGAGTATTTCACAATCTGCTCAGTTACTGGGATTCTCACGCACAACCATTTCTAGGGTTTACAAAGAATGGTGTGAAAAGGGAAAAACATCCAGTATGCGGCAGTCCTGTGGGCGAAAATGCCTTGAGGTCAGAGGAGAATGGGCCGACTGATTCAAGCTGATAGAAGAGCTGATACCACTCCAAATAGGAAAAAGAGGCTACAATTTGCGCAAGCTCACCAAAATTGGACAGTTGAAGAATGGAAAAATGTTGCCTGGTCTGATGAGTCTCGATTTTTCTGTTGAGACATTCAGATGGTAGAGTCAGAATTTGGCGTAAACAGAATGAGTACATGGATCCATCATGCCTTGTTACCACTGTGCAGGCTGCTGGTGGTGTAATGGTATGTACTAATGGTGTGCACTGTACTAAAATGGCCCCCACAGTCACCAGATCTCAACCAACATTTGGGCCATATGGGCCAACATTTCTAAAGAATGTTTTCAGCACCTTGTTGAATCAATGCCACGTAGAATTAAGGCAGTTCTGAAGGCGAAAGGGGGTCAAACACAGCATTAGTATGGTGTTCCTAATAATCCTTTAGGTGAGTGTATATCAGTTAAAGACTAAAGAATTATATATATATATATATATATATATATATATATATATATATATATATATATATATATATATATTTATTGTGATTGATACAGGGTGAAAACACAAATATTTGAGAAATATAGTTATAGCTAAGCAGCACTGCAAGTCATTCACATCTTTGACGAGTCTGTAATTCCATCCTCTGACATTTGAAGCAGCAAAAACAGTCACTACAAACACAAACATTGACCTCTATAACCTTAATTTGTTTTCAGCTGCAGTCCGATATTATAAAAAAATATTATATTACATGCATGAAAATGTCTGGCAGATAAAAGATTTGATAAAATATTGATGTGATAGGAAATAGATGTATAAATGCTAGATCTGTAATGCATTGTAGTTTTAAAAATCAACCAACATCATGTAAACCTGTAAATATTGATTTAGTAATTAAAATGGATATGGCTTAAGGCTTTTATACATTAAAAGTAAGCATTGATAAAGGTTTGAGAAAGCAAGAAAAACTGGTATAGGCACAATAAGCACTGCTGTCATCTGATATATCCAAATATCCCTTTAGACGGTTTGTTATCCATTTGGCAATCAAGCAGATCGAAACACACACAAGCACATGCACTCATATGACCAGGAGATGTTCCATAAACTATCAACCAAAAAAGGCAAACCACACACACTGGAATAATCAATGTCTTAAAGATCAACCATCTCTGGCCTGTATCACTGTACTATCCTTGTAACAACCAAAGAAAATTGTGAGCAATTATTAGCTTATTTCACTCCAAGTCCAAATTTTTATATTTTATGACTTTCATATTTTTTTTTAGCTGTATCAGATTTTCTTCAGACATTCGGTAGGTTTTTACTAGGAACATCTATAGATCATACATCAAAAAACGTGTGTATGTACACTGGGGTACAAAAGTCTGAAATGTTGCACACACAAAAAAAACTATTTTGCATTTTGTAATATATTATACTAGAAAAGGGATACAATTGAAAAATGTATTCTTTATTTTGCTTTAACAGCAGCACTCAAGCTGCATGAACTCCACAAATTTGATGGTCATGTTCTCCAGCATAATCTGAGATTATCAAAAGTGCATCTTGAATATCTGATTTGCTTATTGGATTAGTGACCTCAAAACTTAAATATTTATTCTTTTCATGTAATGTTTCTTAGTTTTAGGTTCTCCAAAATCCTAAAATGTTCAGGATTTTAAAGATGCAGTAAGTGACCTCTGAGAAACGCTACTGAAAGTGGATCGGACAGACACATCAGCAGTAGGGGGCGAGTCCACTCATAATGGGAAAGGAGAGAGAGTGCGCAAGAGGGAGATTTGAAGAAAGACTGTAGAAAGGGAGATGGCTGAGAGACATTACAAAAGATACACGGTCAGAGAATTATAAAAAGGAGGTTTATGATCAAGCAAGAGCTTTAGGACCCGCATTAATATTAGAAAAGCTTTCCAGGGGTGCGTTTCCCAAAAGCCAACTATGGTCACATCAGCATAGTTCAACGAGTGTTTCCTGAAAACATAGTTCCAATGGACATTCGCAAACAGCATTGCAAAGTTGCGCTCTCTATCTGTGATAAGCAGCATAGTTTCATGTTTGCATGACATCTGGACTTAATAAATTCTTATCTCGAGCAAAATAAGCAAGCTGACATTAGGTACAATCTATACCTTTTATTTTGAATATATACAAATGTCATTTATGTCTTTTAGTTTTTGAAGAGATTTAAAGCATTATTTTTGACGAGTGTGCATGTTCATACGTGCTTTAGAACATAAGAACAAGCCTATAATTGAATCTGGAAATAAAGCAAAATAATAGAAAACATTTTGAATTAGTCCTCAGATGCTATGTCCATAATTTACAGCAATAAATCTAGCATTAAATTCTGTCATGATAACTCTCAGAGTGTTTAGCACGGTAATGGGTATGACAATGTTAATATGTTTGGTCTTGGCGGAATAGATCTGCTATGCTGCTGCTGTTATTATTGTTGCTGCTGCAGAGCAAGTACGGGACTTGCTACTTAAAATACATACACGACAAGCTGCTGTGAGAAAGTAAGACATGCTACTGTTGTACAATAGAGTGTACATGAATTACCCATAGCAGATCTATACAGATGGAGTTGGGGAAGGTGTAGGGGTTTCTGAAAGTGTGCTGCAATGCTAAGGCAAATGCAAGTTCATTGGCTACAAATACAGCAGGAACCAATCAGCTGTACCCTAAAGATGACAATGTTAGTACGAGCAGGTAGGTAGTTAAAGGACATATTAGCCTGCGCCATCTAGAGTTTCATGACAGAACTTTATATTTATTACTGCACCTCCTGCGTGATATCATTAACCAACACGGTTGAACGGCAAATTTGCGACAATGCGTTTCGGGAAACAGTCGTGACTAGTTGATTTCTTCAGCGATGCATCGTACTATGGTAGTTAAGCAGCGAGTTACATCGTTGTACGGGAAACGCACCCCAGTGCTGGAGAGACCTAAGCGGGAAGGCCTGAAAATGGATTCAGAGGTTGCCTTGCTTCTGCTCCATACGTGAGTAACATTGGTTTTGCTATGTTTCACAGAACCGAGATATGCTGTTGTTGTAGCAGTGTTGAGTATCATTGTTTGTCTGGAGCTGGGGTCTGTACCATGATGGTAGTTTAACAAACTCAGGGTTACAGGATTAGTTTAGAGTTGACAAAACCAAACCAATCTATTCAGGCTTTGTTGGTCCCATGATGCTGATCATCAGCTTTCCCTGTCAACCCAGGCTTTGATCCTGAGCTTAGGAGTTTAGCTGTGACATCAGTAGTGAACAGCCAATCACATACTGTGGATCAGTGAAACCGAGATTTGCTTCTCGCGAGAGAAGCAGCAAGATACATTTCTCTCTTCTGCAGAATATTACATAATTGAAAAATATTAAGAATTTAAACAAATATGCACAGCGAGAAGAAAAGACCTGTCTATGAAAGAGGACAACTTAAAGAAAAATCTTATACATCAATGCAAGCTTTATTTATTGATTTTAAAGCTTATTTGTATGACCTTTATATGCTATTTATTAATTTTAACTAAGTGCCTATTAATGATTAATGAACTAAAATGATACATGTGTAATTGATTTAGGGTAAAATAATTACATAAATGATACATAAATCATTCAAAATTATTATTATTATTATTATAAATAAGCATTGTTAAAAGCCAGACGCTTTAGTCTTTAAAAACCATTTGCTCTGTAGTGACCTTTAATTTGGAGTAGAAACAGGGGAGTGACTTTATTGCATCAGAGGTGTGTCACATTGCTCACAGCTGATTGGTCCAATTTCAGTTTGTGATCTCTTATCCAGAACATAACCTGCCCTGGAGCAGGTTAGCTGTGGAGCGTAAGTTACTATGGAGATGAACACCTAAAACCCAGGATTGGCACAAACTAAGCTTAAACATATCTGGTTAGCCAGCTAAACCAGCTTCATGGTATAGGCCCCAGGTGTGCTGCTGGCAACTAACAATGAACTCTTGGTTGTATATACTCTTGTGTACTTTATGTTAATTGTTTGTACTTCCTTGTCGTTCGTCTTCGCTTCATTTTTCGAGAAGCACCATTTTGCTTCACTTCAGCTATGATAAAGAATCATCCACGCTTGCATCGCGTGTTTGTGCATTTTGGGGGTGGAGCAATGAAAGGAGGTGTGTTTGTTTGGGTTGATTTCAAATTCCAACAGTGTTTCTCAGAAATCGCTTACTGTAGCTTTTAGTAGCAGATTGGAATGTGGTCTCAGACTTCAGGACCCCGCTGTACATTATACTCACATGAGTGCATATTATGTAACGTCAGTCTGTTAATTTCTGCATGGATGCATCTGTATGTGTGTGTGAGCGCATAGGTAGCTTTATGTGGCTCTTAGTTCAGTGCTTCATAAAGGACTGCATCATGTCAATGGGCAGAGGGAAAATGATAGTGGAGTTCTTCTCAGCTGCGATGGTGTTGAGCGTCTGGAGGTAGCGAAGCTGCAAAGCTGAGGGAGACTCTGCGATCACCAGAGATGCCTCCTTCAGTGCCCGTGATGCATTCATTTCTCCCTCTGCGGCTATCACCTACAGAGAGCAAGGAGGAGGTGTGAGGGGGAAAAAAAATGTGTGTCTCTATTTTTGCAAATACCGCATATACCACACCAAACTTCCAGTTGACACCCACTCTTTAACTTTTAAGACAGCTCTTTTAATCAGCTCAAATGGTTTTGCTTTATGACCCAGATTGTACATTGGACCAAGTGATGACTTAATTAAAAAAAAATAATAATAATAATAATAATAATAATAATAAATAGGAATCTTAAAATGTCAACAAAACATTTTTTTCACTAGTGTACATTACTTTTTATAAAAGTGTCTGCTATACATCTACGCATTTTTGTACTTTTACTAACCAGGACAGTGGTTTTCCGCTTCTCGCTGTGTGGTTGATGTAGGCAGGGGGTTGATTTGAAGAAAACATACTTGTATCTGAACTAAGCACTGAAGAATAATTGTGCACCAAAAATAAACTTCCTTTCCCATGTTCTTCTGAGAGTATGTGTATATTTTTAAGGGGGGCAACTTCGATTCCACACAGAAGAGGGTAACCAAGCATACAGCTGGAAATGCCAAAATACAGACTCTCACATAAATCAACATATAAATAAGTGGAAACAGGAAAGGAGTTGTCACTTCCACATTTCTATGAGAGTATTGGTCTTGCTACAGAACAGTGCAAGTTCACATACAGCTCCCTCACAGTCCAATAATAATTTGGTCTACAGAATGTACATGCCATGTACATGAAAAGACGATTAATATGGGTTTCCAGCTAAATCTATCCATTATGCTAGACTATCTTTTGTTGTGCGTGTGGTGTTACATCCAGAGCTGTAAGGGATTTTTCTTTCTCTCTCTGTTGGATTAGTAATTGCGATCTAACTTCAATAATCAATACCCTGTTGTGATTGGATGATGGGAGGAGAAGGAGAGTATTTTTACTGCAACCATCATCAGAGCTGTGTTGGTCGTGGCTTGACTGTGTGCAAAAGCTTTGAGGTCTCATCTGCAACCCCAGGCTTGATGTTGTGTTAAAGCAAGTAGTTGGTGGCTCTGTCTATCTTTACCTCATTTATGTTGAACTTATTGAAGCAGAGTTTATTTCCTTTTTTCTCTCTGATTACACTCTATGATTGAGACTTAAAAGGGAGAAGTAAGTGTTAACTGCTATGATAATTTATCTGTTCTGTTTTTGTTTTACATGAAGTTTACTACTTTAATCATTTATTTCTTTATTGTAGGGTTAGTAGGGAGGTGGGTGCCATTTTTATTTTGAATTGGACTTCTTTTTCTCCTGTTTATGTTAGCTAGGAAGTTAGCTTATTTTGCTGTACACAAGTTTTTCTTTTTTTTAGTTTAGGTAGTTTGGTTAATGAGGAGTTTCATTATGTTTGTTGTTTTGGCAATACCCCCTTATGAATCTGATACCCTCTTTTTTTTAAAGAAATAAATAATAACTATTCTTCTTTTGTGAAATATAATGTGGTTATTTGTGTTATTGTTGTGAAACAATTCTGGGGCTGGAGATGGGGTGGTTTCATGCTGTTACACACGCACTCACCACCATCTTTTTTCCTGCAGTACTGTGGTGGCCTTCGACATGCAAAATGCACCGGCTATGTTCAAACAGCTCATGAACAAAGTTTTGTCAGAAGTGACCAATGAGGTATATTTGGATGATGTTGTATTATATTCTGACACTAGGGAAGAACACCCTGAAAAGTTAAATGTGGTTTTTGAACAGTTGAGCATAGCATCTCTGAATTTGCCTAAATGCGAATATGCCAAAGCAATAGTTACCTATCTTGGTAAATGCGTTGGCCAAGGGCAAGTAAGGCCTGTAGAAGCCAAGATAGCTGCCATTGTTGAGTATGTGTGTATATGAAATTAAATTTTTAAATTACAAAATTTTTCCCCTGAACTCTACTTATAATGTTAGGCAAGGCATTAAACCGTCCTGATTTGGTTTAATATAAAAATGTTCATCCTCTTTCTGACCCCTAGCCCTTAATACACACACATCAAAAGCACGTTACCTTAGCTCTGGCCTCTCTGGACGCTTCAGCCTCGGCAGCCATTGCCCTCTGGAGCTGCTGGGGCAGTTTCACATCCTTAATCTCCACACGTTCCACTTTAATACCCCAGTCATCTGTGGCATCATCTAGCGTGGACTGAGTAAAAAACAAAAGAGTCCATTCTAAACACTTCTCAGAGATTCCTTAAAGCCTCATGCTCCTCATGCCTGCCATTAAGAATGTTCACCATATTTTTTTTAAGGATGTCAGATGGAATGAGCTAACATGGGGACACATGCAAACTGGGGAAGGCGCTAGCAGTGAAGTCGAGCTAGATATGTCAGCATCTCGGCTGAGCTACGATGACTGTACTGCCTGAAGACATGTCTGCTTGAATCAATTTGACGTGAGATTGGTCATATTTGGGTTAGTTCACCCAAAAAAGAAAAATCTGTTATCATTTATTCACCATTGTTCCAAACCTGTAAGACTTTCATTCATCTTTGGAACACAAATTAAGAGCTTTTTTAGAGTAATTAATGACAGAATTTTCATTTTTGGGTGAACTAACCCCTTAAGCTTCGATTTTCATTTTTGGGTGATCTATTCCTTTAAAAATTCTAACTCTTGTTTTTACAATGTTTGTATGTGTTTAGTGTGATACCTGCATACTATGGGCGATTTCTTCACGATCAGACAGGATCTCTGCCAGGTTCTTTGTGCCCAGCACATTCCTCAGGGTGGTTTGTGCCAACAGACGAGTGGCCGCATCAGCATTGGTAATGTTGGCCACTGCCAATGTTGCGTTTTGAACACGGTAGTAGACTACACCATCTACACTCACTGTCACAGAGTCCTTTGTCAGAACCTATAAGGAAGCACACAGGCTATTCAATCAAAAACTATACTAAATATAAAACTCTGCAAAACTATACTACTGGTTAAAGGTTTGGAATAATTAAGATTTCAAACCTTTAACCAGTAGTATAGTTTTGCATAGTTTTATATTTAGTATAGTTTTTAAATAATATAACATTATAAATAATAATGTTTAACATTTATGTTAAAAATATATTTTAAATTGTAATTTATTTCTGTGATGCAAAGTTGAATTTTCAGCATCATTACTCCAGTCTTCAGTGTCACATGGTCCTTCAGAAATCATTCTAATATGCATTTGATGCTCAAGTAACATTTCTTTTTATTATCAATGTTGAAAACAGTGGTGCTGTTTAATATTTTTCTGGAAACTGTGATCTATCAAAAGTTTCAAAAGTTTGGCTTAAGTAAATTTTTTTTTTTTTAATTAAAAAAAAAAACAGAAAGAAAGAAACATGTTATAAAAATGTATAACAGTTTCCAGAAAATTATTAAGAAGTAAAAATTCTGCTTTTTTTATTTATTCTATTGTAATTATAGTTCACAATATTACAGTTTTTACTGTATTTCATTTACAGATAAATGAAGCCTTGCAGAGCATAAGAGACTTTATGAAAATAATTATCATAATTATTCCAAACATTTGACTGGTAGTGCATATGACAATTGTCTTTAAAGGATTTCAATTTGTCATTTAAATATGCACGTTCTGCACCACAAGTGGCATGAATTGCAGAACAAGCTCCAACCACCTATTTGCACTTTTTTAACAACCTATAAAAAGCTTGCTCATAGAACCTGCACATGAAACTGTGTGGCAAAAGTATTAACATATTAACAAAAATGACACACTTCAGTTGATTCTGGTCATGGGCTAAAACAAAGGCAGAAAGTTGAAAATGAGTGTTTGTGCATGTGATCTCACCTCCTGAGGGGGGATATCAAAGGTGATGGTGCGCATATCCACATTGATAAAGCTGTCTGTGCACGGCAAGATGAAGAAAAGACCTGTGTGTAATTCAAAACACACAAATACAACAAAATATTTAAGTCACATAACAGCAGTAGACACTAATAATAATCAGTTATTCCTGGAAACACAGACCTAATCTTCAATAAGTGCACAACTGGCAATCTACCAAATACCACTCTCCCCGCCAACTGGGCTCAGCTGACAGCATTCACGTGTTTAATGAATGATCGCACTTGCATCTGCTTGAATGATTTACAGTACAGAACAGTAATATCAGTTTATAGGATTAGGTTTTCTGAATGATGAAAATAAATCAACTTATACTATACTATACTATGTTTTTTGTATTTTCATCTTCGGAAAAAACAAATGAAGGACTCTCCATAGACAGCTACTCATCTGAAAAGATGGCGCTTCAAAAGGTTCATAAAGAGATTGTAAAAAATAATCCATATGAATTGAGTGGTTAAATCCAAATTTTCGGAACAGATTTGATCGCCTTATATGATGCACAGATTGAATTTAGGTTATTCATTCACATATAAACATTGGTTAGTGAACATAAACAGAAGCTTAACCGAACCTGGGGTCCGTTCTTCGTACGTCGCTAACTCATTTAGCTGGATTTTGATTGTTGATGATTTGGCATGATCTTGGATTGTTTGGTTCTTCGAAGCTCATCCTGGACTTGGCTGTCAAAGCAACAGGTCCGTAAAATCAAACCTGCTCGGGAGCAGGCTTATTTCATGTAAACAGGATTAGATTGCATCTTGAGGTGATACTTAAAATCTGTCCTAGCCACTGCTACTTTATTACAAGAGTTCATTACTGAACCAGGGGCAATAATAATAATATAACTAGGACTAGTTCTCAAAAGTAGGTTTTTGGAAAAAGGCAAAATAGGCAAACATTTTTCCCAGAGTGACGAGCCAATCCGTGCATACATTTGGTCCATCTTGAGCCAAGAATTCCAACGATATAAGACACTTGAGCCCACGCCTAACGATCTAGGAGTTATGAGCCATTTCGTACTTTTGCTCGCTGTAGCGCCCCCATCAGGCCGATCGGGGAATGCCTCGTGATGCTGGTAGTCGGTGTGAGTACCATAGATATACACAATAAAGGCTAGATGTCTTACGGGTCTCTAACGTCATCACCGGCGGCCATCTTGTCACAGGCAAGCTTTCTGGCTGGCTCTGTGGTACCTGATGTAAGGTGAGTGATCTGCACGAACACAAATACTCTCACTGAAAATTCTCACTGAAATCTTGACGGATTTACAAATGGTTTGGTTTCTTACATACGTTATTAACGTGGCTATAATTCTGAATGCTTGAACAAATTATGAATAATTATTCATAAATATGCAGTGTCATAACTGCATCTCTGACGTTTATAACAAACCAAACAGTTTGAAAATCGGTAGAAAACTGAGCAAGTCATGGTTATTTAAAAAGTACATGCACCATTGAAGCATATGTTACGAGTGAGTGAGCTGACTGTGACAAGATGGCCGCCAGGTGCGGACGTCGACCTCTATTGGCCAGCAGTGCGGACGAGACAACTAGCGTTTATGATGTATATCTATGGTGAGTACTACCAGCCCTAAGAGTTTCAAGTCTCTACGACTTACGGTTTGGTCTGCCCGATCAGTTTTAAATGGAGAATGATGCATCATGGGAAATTTAGCAATTACAATAGGGTTTCAGCCCTTTGGGCTTGAACCCCTAAAAAGTTGAAAATAAAATGATAATGTTGTGTATAATACTATAGACACAGCCACTTGATTGAGATTTATTTGTGATGGAATAATTACTTTATAATTTTATTGGAGGTTTGCAAATGTTGTACAGTTACTCTCTAGGCCGTGCATTAATCTGAGTGATGACGGATATTATGGGAGTGGCTTGATGCAGCGCAAGAGATGCAGATAACTTGATCTTGAGCCTTAAGAAACTTTAATACTGTCAAGTAACAAATTTTTTTTAATTAATTGCTAATTTCAACATTGAAATAAAAATGTAAAGAGTGTACAAATACTATACAATCGTGAATATAAATAATTGGGAATCATGTTTAAAAAATAAAAAAACTGCACATTTCATTTATCTATTATAACTTTTATGTTGGTTTGGTCGTTTGGCCGTTTCCTTATAAAGGTCCAGAAATTCATCTTTTTTTTTTGCCAGATGGCATTAATTATATGATATATAATTTTAATTATATGATGTAATTTGCTGTCTTGCTGCCAGCCTATCGCTGCATTGCTGATTGTGGTTTCAAATATTGATGCAACTGCCCTCTTCAGGTAACACAGGAACGCGCAGTAATCTTAGACAATTTAATCCTATCTGCAAATTCGTTTGAAGAACCAAATTAGCCAGAGATCAGTTATCACGATTAAAAGATCTGGGATCTGTCCAATCATTTCAGATGTATTAAGCAAGGTAGGAAGAACGTTTGACAAACAAACCTCTTGCGGAAGCTCCAGAACAGCTTCTTCCCACAAGCAATCAGACTACTTAACTCTTGATCCATCAGGATCATAACACACACTGGACAGAATATCACTCAGCACAACCCACTGTAGATACACACACATTATATACACATTTATTTATCATACAGCATCTATTGCACTTTGGATTTCAATTTGTGAACATATTGTATACTGTACATTGTATATTACTAATATAGCTTAATGTATACTGTTATTGTTTAATGTATGTTTAGTGTATATTGTTTAAAGTATATGTATATTGTAAGTATGTGTATATTGTTTAAAGCTGTGAGAACTACACTCACATTGTGTAAATTATTTATTGTTTATTGTAGTGTATACTGTGCTGTGAGTAATTGTGGGCGCATCAGATGTGTAATCTGTTGTTGCTTAAATGTTGTACATGTCATGTCATGACTACTATGTTGCTCGGACTGCACCTAAGAATTTCACCTGCTGTTGCACTTGTGCATATGGTAGAGTGACAATAAAGTGATTTGATTTGATTTGATTTGAGCTCAGATGTGCTGTGTAACATGCGAGAATGAACCTCATTGGTTTTCCCACGTCAAGCGAACATGCTTGAGACTCAGTTGGTTTACCACAACTGATGTGTGAGTTGATGAATTTTTATGTGAATAAAAGCTTAAATTCAACCTGTTCATCATATAAAGCGATCATGTCTCTTCAGAAGATTTTGGACTTTTGGATTAGATTTACGATCTCTTTATGAACTTTTTGAAGCATCAAAGTTTCAGTTGCTTAGCTGTCAATGGAGGGACAGAAAACACTCAAAAAGATCTTCATTTGTGTTCCGAATATGAACAGAAGTCCTACGGGTTTGGAGCGACATGAGGGTGAGTAATTAATGACAGAATTTTCATTTTTGGGTGAACTAACCCTTTAACACAAATATCTAATCAGCCAATCACATGGCAGCAACTCAGTGCATTTAGTAGATTATCTATAGACATGTTCAAGACGAGCTGCTGAAGTTCAAACTGAGCATCAGAATGGGGAAGAAAGTTGATCTAAGTGACTTTGAATGTGGCCTGGTTGTTGGTGCCAAACAGGCTGGTCTGGGTATTTCAGAAACTGCTGATCTACTGGGTTTCTTGAACATGTCAATGAGTTCTATTACTCAAATGACCTCCACAGTCACCAGATCTCAATCTAATAGAGCACCTTTGGTCGGATGTGCAGCCAACAAATCGGCAGAAACTGTGATGCGGTCATGTCAATATGGACCAAAACCTCGGAGGAATGTTTCCAGCACCTTGTTGAATCTATGCCTTGAAGACTTAAAGTAGCTCTGAAAGCAAAAGCGGGTCCAATCCGGTACTAGCAAGGTGTAACTAATAAAGGGGCCGGTGAGTGTACATATAGTATAGTTAGTTAGTAAAATAATTGTAAAAACTTTTAAATAAAAATTAAAAAGCAGCCATGGGCACAAGAAAAATGCTGCGTATAGAATCAAAAGGCTATGAAGACAAACAGAACAATAAGAACAGTTTGGCAATATGTGACGAGGAAGACAAGCAGGTCTGTGTGTGGTGTGTGTGTGTGTGTGTTGGTGCTTTTGTAGTAGTTAATGTGTTTCATTTGTCATCCCTGCAGTTTACAATTTAAAATGGGAGGTTTTCCAAACAGTCTAGAGGTTGTGTTAGTCTGTTCAGAGATTTACTGTGTAAAATTTCACTCACATTCCACCCTAAATACAGCCATGGAGGAGGAGCCACTGCAGATTGTTTACAGACCCCAGCCAGCAGCCTCAAAGAGAACCAAGAACTCAAGCTTACTTTTCAGGCCTAAACTATAATATAAATGGCATCTAGCTAGCTACAAAGAAGGAATTATTGCCTCAAAAAAGAACTACTAAATGAAACGCCTCTGTTGACTTTTAGGGTTAAAGTAGGTGGACTAACTCTAATAATAGACACTACCCTCATAAGTTAATTCCTGGAGGGAAAGCCCTGCAGATTCATATTCCAAAACACAGCATTTATACACCAAACACCAACAACAATCACAGCCACTGAGTAGTGTCATTAACTAATAACTTAACACATAGATTTAAATATCCTAAAGGAAATATCAGTGTTTGGTAAAGCAGTGAAAGAATAGTTTTGCTTTAGGTATGCTTAGATTTTGCGTAAATGAAATGTTGCATCACAACCTTTTCTCCTGTTGCCTGTGCAAAGGATTCAACATTCTACCGCCTTTTTTACATTTAAGAACGTCACAATTCAGTATGCAAATAAACACAAGAAAGAAGACCAATTGCAACCGCAGTATGCAAATATTTTAATGATGTCATCATTGCTGGTTACACTTTGAATGGAAAACATTGCAACAATGTACGTTAAAGGGATAATTCACCCAAAAATGAAAATTCTTTTGTGGGGCTCCATTGGCTTCCATTGTATTTTTGTTCCATACTATGGAAGTCAATGGTTCCCGACCACTGTTTGTTACAAAAGTTCTTCAAAATATCTTCCAAAGAAATGTATAAAGTTTTGAAACAACTTGCGGGCGAGTAAATTCTGACATAATTTTTGGGTGAACTATCCCTTTAATGGGACATTTTTTAAACCTTAATCTGAAATTTCTTCAAAAAATTTCTGTTAGTAAATGTGCCGAATGTGTGTGACCTACTTGAACAAGACCGAAATCTGCGTGGGGAACATATTTGCCTTCACATGAAAGTCAATGATCGCATGGATTCCTACTCAGATGACTAGATTTTGCCCACAAAATTTCGCTGTAAATGTGGCCGCAGCTGAATTATTCTCTAAAAGAAAGTTTGGATGGTCCACCTGTTAAGATGGTCTGAGCTGAATGAATTTGCGGAATTTTTTTAGTAAGGAAAAGAAAAAGATGAGGAAGAAGAAAAGAATAGTTGAGGAGGATTATCAATAAATACTTTAACTGTACTTTAGCTTAAGTTACCAAACATTGAGATATACCCAGTTGCCAAGATCAACCTCCATGAAAATCCTATAATCACAGTGCTGTGTGGAACCTGATCCAGAATTCTCAATGTGACATCATGACCTCATGGCAGCAGGGCCACAAACAAAATGGATGGTTATCAGTCATCTGGTCAAATGATTTTTATGACTTAGAAGGCTTAAGCACAGTATGAGGTATGTGACTAACCTGACATTACAACCGTTTTAGTACCTTTTTATATAGCTATTACTATCTAACTGCAAAGATCACTATGGAAGACCATTATGTGCCCTTGAAATAAACGCTTGATTTAAAACGCGATGCTTTCCAGGTAATATAATATTTTACAGACGTCTCAGAAATGTACATGTGCTTACTGGGTATGCCTATTTCCTGAATATAATACATTTTTCTATTACATTTGCTCATGAGTGAGCAAGGTACAATTATTTCATGTGCATTTTTGTGTAGCTATGTACAGTATATCGTCCTCAAATGAATTATCCTGACACTGAAAAAAAGTGGTTTACTCGGGTCAGCAGAAATGCAAAAGAGATCACTTCTGTTTCTCTACAGCACAAGTGTGTTTTGCCTTGTGACAACCAGGGATAGTGGTGGACGGCCACAGCACAAATGCAAACAAGTGGAGTGAAAAAAGTGTCACATTTAACCACACACACACACACATACCCCCAACAACAACAAAAGTGTGATCACTGATTACAGACATGATCATTATCACATGATACGATTAAACCACCAGCACTGATTAAATCAGAATGATCAAATTATATAGATTTTTTCTTTTACCTGGTCCTTTGGCTCCTCCTCGTAAAATGCGCCCCAAGCGAAAGATAATTGCTCTTTCATATTCCTTCACTATCTGTAGGAACAAGAAGTATTTTTATCTCATAAAAAGAGCTAAATTACAGCAGTTTAAAACGGCCTCACAATTACACAATTTCGATGTTGCATGGCAACCTTTATCATGCTTTCGTCATCTTCCTTTTAAAGATAAAGATGATAAGGGTCTCACTTCCCATGAAAAAGAGTTGGACTATTTGGTGGGCCTGCTGTCAAAAACAAATGTATTTACGAAATAAAAATGGGGTTCTTGCACACTTTGACCAATTCATTTTCACTTTTCCAACAGTTCATGATTTCCAAATAAGGATTGTACAATTATTTTATAGAGATTGCACTGATGAAGGGCAATTTCTAGCTAATGAATAATTTTGAATATAATTTTTTTAGGAATGCACAACATATTGGCTGATAGGATTTTTTTTTTAAATATATCGGTATCATTTGAAATTGGATATACAGTATGTATCAGTCAATACGCAATATGTAATTGCATTTAATGCTCATTTCCCTTATTTTTACATTTAGATTACCTTTGTCTAATGCTCACTTAAACTTTAATAACGTTAATAATTTAATAACATTGTTAAATGTAATCTTAAGAAAAACTCAAAATGAATATACAGTGTATTATAATGTTGTGATGTCTAAATTCACTTGTAGCATCTAAAACATCTCATTTTAGTGATATTTTTAATGCTGGGCAATCGATTATTCCCATCCAAAATAAAAGTTTGTGTTTACATAATATATGTGTGTGTGTTCAGTGTATAATTATTATGTATAAATACACACACATGCATGTGTATATATTTATATATATATATATATATATATTTATATATATATATATATATATATATATATATATACACATACATACATACATACATACATACATACATACATACATACATATATACATATATATATATATATATATATATATATATATATATATATATATATGTGTGTGTGTACAGAAAATCAAGGCAAATATATCTTAAATGTGTGTATTTAATAATTATACACAGTACACACACATATATTATGTAAACACAAACTTTTATTTTGGATGCGATTAATTAATTTGTGATTAATCGATTGCCCAGCACTAGTTCTTTTTAATTCATATTTTATTTTAATTGTAATATTGCCCATTTAATGCCAAAACATAAAAATTATTATTGGCTTATCAGTATTGGCCCGCCCCAGAATACAGAAGCCTCCCCCTAAATTTCTATTTTTTCAGAGACTTCAAAAGTTTTCAATGACCTTGGAAACTCTGATATACAAAGATTCAAAGAAAAATCATCCCTGCTTAGGAGTGAACACACTTGACCACAAGCGGTACGACATCACACTAATTAAAGGACCACCGCTAAGTACCTTAATGCACATCCATATGGAAAGAGGCAGGGTCAGCAACGTGAGCAGAATGGAAAAGAGCACCAGGATCCATCCACACAAGCCAATGTCACTGTCTGTGTTCTCCAAGGCTGGAAGGCAAAACAAATACGCCCATGCATAAACTTGCATTATATTACTATACTATAAAGAGAGATCAAAAGTCACACACAAATGCACTTTACCTTAACATACCTCAGAAAACTGATGAGTTCAAACATGCAAAAACACAATATTTTAGCTTCAAGCTGAAGTGCATGCATTAGAGTGGTAGTTTACATATGTATCAAACAAGGGTCTTCTGCAGCACATTACCAACATTAAGAACATAAATAAAACACTTCATAGCCATTCTACCCACATCAATAAAATCAAGTCATAGCAAATGAACGCTTCCCTACAGTTAAAACAAAATTAACAAACAAATAAAATTAAAAGTGCCATTGCTTTGCTTCCAAATCTCACCTACCTGGATTATCATCAATTGTGTGACACCATCGATCTATAGAGAAATGTAACTGTAAGGCTACTGTATGCGTGGCCTAGGCTAAAGCTATTAGTCTACAAGCCCATTTTTCCTAATAAGGAATACAATGTGTCTTTTAGCAGATAAATACATCCAGGGCAAATTACATTTACTGCTGGGACAGTCAGAGAAAAACAAGATTGAATGCTAATGGATGATATGATAATTGAGCAGGACAGTGATCACAGTAATTGTAGAATGATTAAATCATCCCTACTTTGTACTACTGACCTCACAATCTTTGCATTACAGTCGAGATCTTTGACCACCAGCCACATGATCTGAATAAACTCCTGAACTGAATCTTAAACTCCATGCATTTTGACAAGATACTGTCATAAACATGCTGTCTATATACTGTCATAATACTGTATAAAGCAATTGTTATATTTTGACACAGTGTTGTCCAAGTGTTTATATTTGCATAAAGATGACAAGCAACTCCAAATGTTGCCCAACACAAATAATCAGAATAATTATAGACATTTATAAGCAATGCAGATGCAACTACACCATACTATACTGCATCACACTATAGGATATTATATCAAACCATACCATACTATACTGCATCATATTTCAATATATATAAACATATGTTATATATAAACAAAACATCAGATCATTGTTTTGATGAATACATAAGTTATTGGTGAGGTGTCAGAAGAATGTTGCTGGGGTTGGAGCACCTGTTGTTTCCCAGTATGGCACAGAAAAAGAAAGACACACCCATACTGCACTACCAATAATATCAGACCTTGAAGAAAAACAAGGGGAAGCACGGACGTACTTCCAATGTTTATATATTGTCTAATGCATTTTTAATCTCAGGCAATATACGATTTAGTATTTAGCTTATTCGTTTTACGTGAACTAAATGCAGCGCATATCCAACACACATAACGGTGCAAACACGTTATATTAAATTATAATAATAATTCAGTAGTCGCCAACCTATTTGTCGATCCCTTCTTTCTTGCTCTCTCATTGCAGCTGTTTCCCTGCCATCTTCCATTGTAGGAGATATCTTTGATTTATTCAGGGTTGATATGGAGTAGATCTTCAAAACACTTCTATCGCTTGTCAGCAGTGTTTTTCTCATCCGCGGGACATGTCGGACTCTACGTGCGCTTCAGCCCCCCTTTGAATGGAAGGGGTTGGGCTGATCTGTGACCTACAAACGGAAGTGGGTAGTGGGTTCCAATGTCGTAAAAATGCCATTCATTTTCTCCAAAGGGAAATTGGTTTCTAACGATAACTTTCAAACCTTTTAAGACAGACCTTTAAAGGTTGTTAATCGATCATGTATGATTTTGTTGAAACTACCAGTCCGTATTATTTCAACTCATTTTATATAATCGTGTTTAACAGCAAAAACAGGTGAAAAACTACATAACCCATAATTCTGCAGATACTTCTCCACCAATCAGAGAAGCGAAACAAGGAACTCGCGCCATAAGAACTCACTTGGCCCTGTCACCTCTCTCCCAAGTATTTATCTAGGTATATATTTAGGTATATATGCATTTTTTTGCAGTAGATGTAAAATATATTGTTTCTATATACCTAACTTAACCATTTATCCATCGTTTGTCAACAACAACCCATCGACCAATCAGTCATTTGTGAGTATTAGGGTAAGGCAGTTTAAAACTAATTCGAGTTTAATGTAATATTGGGTTCAACGAGTAGAAGTGATTTGTTTAGGCTATTAGATCATTTTGGTAACACGGGGGGAAAAGGTTTTAATGTAAAGCATTTGACTTTCTGAGCCCAATTGCGCCCCCTGGAGGAGGATCACAAATTGCAAGCAATATTTGACTTAAACAAGAATACTATTGCCATCTAGTGTTGTGGAGTGATGTGCATATTACCCCTATTCATAACTTTTCATTCCCATTCATTGAGAAGAAAAGAAGCAATTCGCGAGACGGTAACAGATAAGCTGCAAAAGTAAGTGCCAACATAGCTAGTGCAGAGGTGTGTGTGTGTGTGTGTGTGTGTGTGTGTGTGTGTGTGTGTGTGTGTGTGTGTGTGTGTGTGTGTGTGTGTGTGTGTGTGTGTGTGTGTGTGTGTGTGTGTGTGTGTGTGTGTGTGTGTGTGTGTGTGTGTGTGTGTGTGTGTGTGTGTGTGTGTGTGTGTGTGTGTAGGGCAATAATTCAATGGTAGAGAGATTAAGTAGCCTATGCATGTTAATGTAATAGTTCAGTTACAAATAAAAATGCTTTCATTTACTCATTATGCTCTAATATGAACTAATGTCATACTGGTGGACCTATGTGAAGTGTGACATGGGCTCTTTAAGCTTTCTTGAAGTTAAGCTTTTTATTTGGGTGATGTTTAGGAAATCCAGATTATGTTGTAATCCTTAAAAATATTAATGAAAGCAACTTGTGTTATAGTGGTATAGTGGTTGTGTTATTGTGTTAACAAGTTATAGTGGCCATGTTTTTGCCACATCATAATCATTAGAAAAATCATTTAAATAAATTGGGAAATTGATATACTGTATATTAATTAGCCTAAACAATAAAATTTGAATTAAATCAATTGGAAATCAACCATTACACAGTTAATAAATTATACAAACATATAGTTTTCATATAGTTTTACCATAATTTTTTCTCACCATGAAAATAGCCGCAGATGCTTGCATGGAGTTAAAAAACAAACAAACAAACAAACAAACATAAATAAACAATTTGAAAATGCAATCTGTATAATCACATTTGGTCACATATCCTTGCTCTGGGAAATTTGTAATAGAGCAATTGAGAAAAGGTGATAAACAAATTAAAAATACAATTATATATCACTTCATAATCAGGTATTTAAAGCATTCTTTTTCAATTTTCAAATATAATTTATATATGCTTCAATATTCATCTGTTTGTTGAAAAAGAGTTTCTTATGCTTACCAAGGCTGCATTTATTCAATCAAAAATACAGCAATATTGTGAAATATTATTACAATTTAAAATATATTTTTTCTATTTTCTTATATATTAAAATATAATTTATTCCTGCGATGGCAAAGCTGAATTTTCAGCATCATTACTCCAGTCTTCAGAGTCACATGATTGATTTCTACTGATTAATCAATATCTTATATTATCATTGAATGGCAAATATGGGTCCCTGTGCATACAAAGTACATCTTTTTTCATGATTTTTCTTCAATATAATTTTTTAACATTTCCACTACATTGATACATTTGACACACAGTACCACATACTCTCAATTGTATAGGCATTATATTTTTATAATTTTTTTTAAATGTAATTCTATATTTGATATAGTGAATCAATATCCATTTGTTTGTAGTGTTAATATACACAAAGCATGTACATAGCATGTTGTTATTTTCAAGATGAGCATTCCATATACGGTATGCTCTTCCTGTTTTTTTGGAGAAACACAAATGAGTGTTAATTTGTTCTCAAGTACATCGTGTGTTGTGCCAGTTAATAAATGTCCCTTTTTAAACTGTAACACTCAATATTAATAGAGGGGTGTGTGGACGAGTCATGTTCTCATGGTCAAAGTGACCGGAGCTTACTGTCATTCCTCTCACGCCCTTCGTTTTCTGGGCGTCAATCCAGACAGCCCCTCTCACCATTCCTGCCGATCCTAGAGGTGCGATTATCCTGAGAAAGTAAGGGGAACGGATGCGCTGCTCGCTGGAGTGGTCTGGGACTCCATGGCGGCTAATCCTCTTTTAATTAGGCTAAGGAGAGAGGATATGGGACCCCCCTGGCTTAGTCACAGCACATTGACAAAGCACCAAGCTGGGAGAAGTGCACATCACTGACTGCTAGCAGCCTGTTAGGGCCTTACGCTGCCTTCTCATGTGTGAAAAAATGCTCTTCCCTCACCAGCGGCTACCTCGGATTTGACCTTTTCCTTCAGAGCTAAAGATTTTTCTTGAGCTCCATGTAGTCACGGAGGATGAGTTACAAAACACGCCTGATGCATTACCTATCTCGGTTTCTCACTCGAGCTCTTTTTCTCTTTCTTCCTCAGTAAATCGCTCATTCTCTCATGCGATCCTCTCTGTTTTTGTCTTGTACCAACTTAATGATTGCTGACAGAATCCCTCCAAGGTTTTGAGGTCTATAAAAGTGTGCGAATCAATTCTGGTGCATATAAAATCATCTGCTGTTCACAGGCTTCTGAACACAGTTTGTTGGAGACAACAAAAGCATCATAGATGCACTTTCTATAGACGCTCTACACAAGTCACACTGTTCCTATGTAGAACAAAATGCTATGTTTCCTTAATCCTGTTTTTCTTTTTTTTTCTTTTCAGGAATATTATTCAATCCCATGACGTTGATGTACACAAAGCCGGGTTGCCTCATCACACTTCATGTGTTCTGCAACACCGAATTCGCAAAAACAGGTAAACGGACATGAAAGAGAGCAAAGTATCTCAGTGCAATTGCGCACTTAACACACTAGAGGGAGGTATTACTCCTCAAACAAATGAGACTTGCTTGATCTTTTGGTAATTTATAACTTACATTTGGCACTGTAGGGACAACAGTACAGATACGTGATTAGCAATTATTGTGGTTTCATACAAAAAATCTATGGCTTTCAATACAGCTATGTAACATTTAAATGTTCCTTTGATTGTAGTTATACTAAAAAGAAAGTGCCATAAATGATGTACGCTAAGCAAAATGTCTCATAATGTTGGTAATCTTAGATAAGGCTGTTTGGGGTCGGTGAGATTTTTAATGTTTTTGTAGAAGTCTCTTAATAAATATCTTATGCTCACCAAGGCTGCAATTATTTGATTAAAAAATATAGTAAAAACAGCAATACATTAAAATGACTGTTTTATATTTTAATATATTTTAAAATGTAATTTATTCCTGTCATGAATGGCTGAATTTTCAGCATCAATACTTTTCAGTGTCACATGATACTTCATAAATCATTATAATATGCTGATTTCCTGCTCAAGAAAACATTTCTTATTATCAATATTGAAAA
Organism: Romanogobio albipinnatus; assembly: GCA_023566225.1. Taxonomy (NCBI): domain Eukaryota; kingdom Metazoa; phylum Chordata; class Actinopteri; order Cypriniformes; family Gobionidae; genus Romanogobio; species Romanogobio albipinnatus. The sequence goes on from CM042255.1 coordinate 31,609,573, forward strand.
CATTTTTGCTGCTTAATAATTTTGGGATTTTTTTTCTCTAGATTCTTTGATGAATAGAACGTTCTTAAAGGGTTAGTTCACCCAAAATTGAAAATTCTGTCAGTAATTACTCACCCTCATGTTGTTCCAACCATGTAAGACCTTCGTTCATCTTCGGAACATAATTTAGTATATTTTTGATGAAATCTGAGAGCTGTCTCACTCCTCCATAGGCTTTCAGAGGGACTGGAACTTGATGGCCCAGAATAGTAAGTAAAAACGTCATTTAAGGAGTCCAAATGACTACAGTGGCTCTGTATTAAGTCTATCATGCGACGAAAATACTTTTTGAGCGGAAAAACAACAAAAATATCCTTTTTATCCCACTATTATTGTTGCTCAATTTGAGCCTCTGACGCCACGACGCATGCGCGAAAACTGAGATTAGTAGTAGTAGAAGAAGAACGCCGTTTTCGCGCATGCGTCGTGGCATCAGAGGCTCAAATTGAACAACAATAATAGTGGGATAAAGTCGTTATTTTTGTTGTTTTTCCGCTCAAAAAGTATTTTCGTTGCATGATAGACTTAATACAGAGCCACTGTAGTCATTTGGACTCCTTAAATGACGTTTTTACTTACTATTCTGGGCCATCAAGTTTCATTCCCTCTGAAAGCCTATGGAGGAGTGAGACAGCTCTCAGATTTCATCAAAAATATACTAAATTATGTTCCGAAGATGAACGAAGGTCTTACATGGTTGGAACAACATGAGGGTGAGTAATTACTGACAGAATTTTCAATTTTGGGTGAACTAACCCTTTAAGAACAGCATTTATTTGAAACACAACTTTATAAAGAACATTATAAATGTCTTTGTCACATTTGGTTAAATTCATGTTTCTTGCTGAATAAAAGTAATAATAAAAAACAAACAAAACTAATTTTATATATATATATATATATATTATATATATATATATATATATATATATATATATATATATATATATATATATATATATATATATATATATATATATATATATATATGTGTGTGTGTATTTAATATAATATATTTTAGGAATATAATATTGTAATATAATATGGTTATTTAGTTCAATGCAATATATTTAAATATAAGATAATTTAATTAATGAGTAATTTAGGTTGAAAGAATGCCTCATTATGTTGCATTACCATGTTTATATTGTTTCTACTTTTTTTTCTCTCTCTCTCTCTTTTTTCTCTTTTTTTATTTTTATTTAAACTCATGTCCATACTACTTATTTATTCATTTTGCTGAACACCAAAGTGTGTTCAACTTGTACAGTTTGTATGTATGGTTTTGGATTTGTGAAAACCCTGTTAATGTGCAATTTAATTAGATTTTTTTGTTTTACCATTTTAACAGAAACAAAAAAAGAAAAGGAAAAACAGGGCAGCATTTATCATGGCATATTCAAGTTTATCCTCTTATTAATTTGCCTACTTTCCATTTGTTCTTTTTTTCATGATTGCTTCGAACTATGTACCTTATAGGTCATGTTAAATGCATCTTTTCTAGGTATCTTCTAAACTGCCCCACTCAAAATGTGTGCTGTCGAATCTGGGCCCAACACATTGAAAAATATTGCACAAATCCAGAGTCTCTGTTGACACAGATCAGATTTTTCTGTTTATTATTCCAGTTATCTGGCTGTGTGCATGGTGCTGGTGGAGGTTTTTCGAAGGCAGAGAGATCCGATTGTATCAGATCCCGCAGGTAGCACGGTAAAAATAAAAAAACACACTACATCCTGACCCGTCTCTTCCAGCGAAATGAGTTCTCTGTCAGTTACAGAAGATCTAGGGCCCACACAGCTGTTCTCCCTTGAGCTGGCGTAGATGAAACATAAAAGCAGAGCCTATATGAAAAATGCACAGAGCTGTAAAAGACAATACGCTCATCAGGCTCAATACCATGCTGTTGTTGAAAAAAGAGATGGAGAGAGAAAGGAAGAAAGGATAGAGAAAGAGAGAGAAGGACCTGGCTGCCCCGGATAGATCCTCTTTTCAATGCAATGGGTTTGACGGCAGGTCTGGATGAATGCCTGTGCAAACATTTACACATGGTGCACCATCCACCGATTGCATTACAAAGATTGATAGTTCAGTCGCTATCTTACTGACTGCGGTTTTATTGGCCTGTGTGAAATCATCAAACGCAGCCTTGATACAGGAGATTCAGTGGAGAGGAGGAATTGTGCACTGGGGACAGCCAAACTTACAATAAAGGACGTAAAAGGACATCTTCCATTACAGGCCTTTGTTTTGGCATGCTGAAAAATAATAACAGAGAAATAATGCATGCAATGAGAGGATAGAAAAAAACCTAATAGCTTAGTTTTGGTTTTAAAATAAATGTGCTCGAAAAATAAATAAATCGATATATCTTACGGTTTCTGCCTAGATTTTGATATGTGCAATGGATGGATACTTTACTATCCCATGAGGCTATGATAGAGGAGTTAGATTTTAGATGTATTTATTGCCCTCAGGCTCGAAGATAATACATTTTTAGGATCCGACAGAAGTCTGATTTCTTTGTGTTTTATGTCTACAAGTAGCATGGAAGGGTGTTTGTGTACTTGTTATTCTGTTATATTCAGTTCTCATGTCATACACTCACTGGAAATGCTTTAAAGTTTATGATTCAGTAAAAAAAAAAAGGTGCCTTTTTTAACCTTAATAACACCATGTGTTTGCGAACACAGTGACTCCTGAATGAAAAAGAAAAACAGCTTTGGTTGCAAGGTGACCCAGAGCTTTTACCCCAAGCTTTCCAACCCACTACACCAGCCACAGCCAATCAATTCAGCCCGTCTAAGTCCATGTAGAAATGACGAGAGGAATAAAAGACACTCGTGATTTTTCCATCAATATCTAAGTAGTGGATATTAAAAGAGAGCCGAATATGAGAGGGTGAGAACTGGTTGAAAAACGAAGCCGCTCGATTCGGCCGCCGCAGAAGGGCCAGTGTATCTCGAGTGGAAACAAGCGTGTTGATGAGGGCCAGTGACCTCCAAGAGAAAGTGTCAGCACGCGGGGAAGAAAACATGCCGCCTTCCCTCCGTCGCCGCAAATAATTTGATATAAAACGCAACGGAAGAGCGCTCAAGTCATCATCAGATTAGCCCCCGTTCTTCCGAACACATTTCTCTCCCTCCGTAAGGTGCTCACGTCGTTAGCATTTAGATAGACGAGAGCAGTAAGGCCTGCGTAATAGGCTTCTCCCATCCCTCCTGCTCAAATCAGCTGAAGAGAGGAGGATTAAATGAAAAGAATAACAGTGATGATAGCAAGGGTGGGGGAATCAGAGAGACGAGGGAGAGCGGCATGACGCTCCGGCAGCCGTGAGCTCATTAACCGAGGCCTTGACAGAATTGATGTTAGAGGTGATTGGAGATTATCACATTTAGAGAATGCTTCATCCTTCCATCACCCTCGCTCTCCCTCCGTTCCCATCTTTTCCCCGCTCTTTCTCTCCATTTCATCCAAGTCAGCTGGCCTGCGCTCAATTCCTGGCTCCGTGGAATCCTGTGGGAGAGGGCTTACGGATAGTATCAGCACGCGCCTGCCCGCTTGATCTCCTAATTCTGCTTCATTTAAACTTCATCAACTTTTCCACTGGACCGGAAGACGAGAAGAATAGAAACAGCTTGCGTCTGTGTTTTTTTTCCACCTCCACTATCCTTTTGTTGTCAGATCTGATATTACGCCTTCACACCTCAGCGCCACTTGCTCACACACACACACACACACACACTGAAACACGCCTTAACAGTATCACAAGATGGAAATGTCTACAGAATGGTTCAAGAGTACTAATCCCACATAACCCTCAACCCCAAACCTCCACCCTCCCTTTCCAACACAGTTACCACTTCATCTGCCACCACACACACACACACACACACACACACACACACACACACATGCATGTCAGTAAATTTGGTCGCCCCTCTAGCTGATGCAGAAAATGAGATTACTTTATTTAAATGACTATGATAATAGTGTTGTGTGCCTTTGGCCCCCTGTATGAGAGGATTTCTGCTCCACTCATTGTTAGCAATTTAGCTGAGCCGCCTCATCTGCACATATTAACAATGGTCATGTCATGCGTACAGGTTTCTACCATCTTTCGTCTGAGGGAGACAGATGTTGGGTCCCCTCTTTATTCTCGATTTACAGTCCATACGCAAGGTGGGCGATTTGCTCGCCAGGCCATACGGTGATGGGATAGGCATATTGCATTTTAAATAACCTAATCCCATCTGTACTAAGAGTTTACAGCATGTCAAAGGGCTGAAGACTCCACCATCTCAGAGTAAGAGAACAGGTGTCCACTGAGAGCGCCATTGAGGTTTCTGTACCAGCAGTTTTACTAATACAGGCTTTTCTTTTCTGAAGTATGTTGGCTTTACAAACTGATGTTGTATTCAAATGTGATATTGTTCTGAACCAAATTTTCTTCCTACAGCATTCAAGCACTTGGCACAGACCTTCATCCCATTCTAATTTGGTAAGTTTTGGGGGGTTTTCTAAATGCAATGCTTATAAAAGCATTTTTTTACTTCTAAGAATTTGTTTAAGATGTACTTTCCATTCTTAGTTACAATTGTTTTTTTGCATGTACTTTTTTATGAATCACCTTTTGTCTTGACAAACTTTACTTTCTTTCTTACATTTATGTTTTTGCAGGTGTTTTCTGAACAAAGTGACATAAGAAAATGGTACTTACGTCAGAGTTGTAAGTACCAGATTGTTTTTAGTTTTTTGTAGGGCTGTCAAACGATGAATCGCAATTAATTGCATCCAAAATAAAGGTTTGTGTTAACAAAATATGTGTGTGTACTGTATATAATTATTATGTATGTATAAATACACACACATGCATGTATAAATACACACACATGCATGTATATAAAACGTGTTATATTTATATATCATATATTTATATAATATAAATAAATGTACAGTATATACATGGAAATGTTTCTTAAATATACACAAATGAGTGTGTTTTTAAATATACATAATAATTATACACAGCACACACACATATATTATGTAAACACAAACTTTTATTTTTGATGCGATTAATCGGTTGACAGCCCACAATTTTCTCGTGAGTTGTGAATTTCTATTTGTGGCTATTCATTGTATTTGCAAATGTATGTCTTATAATTTTATTGGACTTTATATCTCACAATGTGTCTATTTATTTATTTATTTACATTTTTCACAAAAACTGCTAAATTATGCGGCCAAAAAGGGTTCATTGTCTATTGTCAATAGGACTGTGATGTATGAAGCAGCTTTCTTTTGGTCAACATGGTGAATCCGTGTGATCAACTTGAAGCTGTTGTGAAATCTATGTGTGCCCTCAACCGAAATTCCTGAGTGTGTAGATTCCGATTGAAATAACTGGATTTCACCTGTGAAAATTCACCAAACAATGGTAAATGTGCTTCTGTAGTCTCATACCCTTGTGTGACTAGTGTGCAAAAAATTGTTAGCAAATACTTTGTTGTTTAATTGCATCACGCTTTGTGTGATCCAGCCCCCCATAGGCTAAGGAGAATGACATGAGAATCCCACAGAGTTTCCATATCCATCAGACTCGCTGTATAGGAGTCGTTTTAGATGCGCTCAGTCAATGAATGCAATACAGAAAGCCTCAGTGGACAACAGTAGTTCTCCCACAATCTATTAACACAATATTGTGCATTAAGAAGAAACAATGTATCATGAATAAACACAAAAAAAGTAACTAGAGATACAGGAGAAACAGACATCATCCTGCAATGGTATGCATATTAAATATTTAAAGATTGCCGTGTGGAAGAAACCACAGGTCAACAAAACATAGTGGCATACAAAACGGAGGCGTGCGTAATGAAGCTGCATTAAGGGTGCGTGGAATGGCTGCTCTGATAGAGTGACTACAGGGGCGCTGCTGTTTGTTACAGAGCACTTCATCATAGGTGGGTTTTTCTGCAGGCCCCTGTGTCCCATGTTCCCGCTCTACCTCCCCAGGCCCCCCGCCGCTTGCGTGATCTATTGCCGTTCCGCAGCACGGGAAGCGATAAATCACCGTAATGCAGACCGCTGATGATCAGGGCTGGGCGCGAGGAGACGAGATGAATCTACGTGAGCGGGGTGGGGCGTGCTGGTTGTGCTGGCTACAGTGTGCTGGTTACTGATGGGGTTTGTTGTTTCACAGTGTGGTACCTTTGCAGGGGTGGAGACCCCTGGGTATTAAGTACAGCAACAAGACGTTCACAGTTTGTGTAGTTGGGGGGGACGTGGATTGGTAGAAGGTGCATGGGGACACATAGCTGGACATGTTGAGGAATGCGACTTTGCTAGGTCGGAATTAGCCTAGAACTGATTAAGACACAATACTGCATGTTCTGGTCAGGGCAAAGCAGGGGACGAGAGAAAGATATACTGCTCTACTGGAGTACAGAAAAAGGGGGTGGAGAAGAAAACTGCAAATATATCCAGTGGGAATAACTAATGCGGAGTGCGTGTAACATTGTGCAAGTACAAACAATTAAAAACGCATTTATATCAATAGCAGGATTTTAGCCTCATTTTAGCCTAAGCAGAACCGTTGGTTCAGATAACAGGGCTCCAGACTGTAAATAAATGGTTGCAAAAAATACAAAACCATTTGTGACAACAATTTAAAATCTAGTCATTAAAGAGTCATTTGTTTATAAAATGGGCATCATGGATAGTTCATTGTTCACATAACACTCGCACATGCACTAAAGATGCAATTAGTCTGCAAAAATTGTGTGAATATGCATTTGTGTCAGATATCATCTTGTGAGGTGGCTTATTCATTTAATTACTTATTTAATTGAATGAATTCATTATTTACATCTTTAAAGTGCACAACAGAGTTCCTTGTATGCAACAGCGCGAACTGCGATGTCCGATTCATGAACAAATTACCTTATAAATTGGTTCTTTTAAATGAAAAGATATACGAAATGGCCTGTGAATTGTTTTTAGAGCCGTTACTGAGTCGCTGAACTGCGATTTGTTTTGAAGAGTACGCTATGTCCAATTTGAAATGAACCAGGAACTGGTTCGCAATGTTTATTTTGGGTTTTAGGACCAGTTTACTGACTGTTCATATTACACTATATATACACTATATATATATATTAAAAATATCAATATTTAAATAAAAATTAATATTCATTGCTTAAATTGTTGGTTAATGTTTGTTCAGCATAATGAAGTCTAATTGCGAGGTTGATTAATTGTAAGGGGAACTTATCCAATTAAGAGTAAAACTGTAAGATGTATAACATGTTTAATATTTAACTTTTTTCAAGGTGAAGGTTGTATGGTAAAAATACATTCAGAATAGTGACAGCAGAATTTTTAAACTAAAATGTATTCTGAGTACAAAAAAACAAAGCATTGACTATTGTTAAAAGCTAAGCTATGCACTCACTGAACTGAAGTGTTTCTGAACAACCATCTTTATAGAGCAATTCAGTAAAGCAAGAAATTTGGCTGTTAAAAGTTTCATTTTTGGGCCCAATGGCTCTCTTGTCATTTTCTTTTAGTCTGGAGCTTTGGAATAAGCAAGTGCACACTGAGCTGACTTGTGAGCGGATTTCTTTGACACACCAAAGACCTTTGTGATGTGTCACTACGCACAACAAATAAAAAACAAGTCAAATCAGACGCTTCAAATGCAATAATGTCTCAATATAACTCTTTTTAGTCCTGAAAACACCACCAAAACCGTATGACCGTAACCTCGTGAAGAAGACAAAGTGCAAAGCATAGCAGAGATTGTCTGTTTAGTCTAGGTGCAGTTTCAGCGTGTTTCATCAGTGTGAAGGTGAGGAGTGGCGGCGAGGGCTTCTGTTGACATTAGTTTACACGCTGTTTGCTGCTTGTTGCACGTCTTGCGCCGGATGCCTCAAAGCTCACTTCATCAAATCAGACAGAGGCGCCACGTTGAGTTACAAAAAGAGGGGAAAATAAAAAGGGAGAGGTGTGTAGGGAGAGAAATCGAAGGTTTTGTTGGTGATGTAACACCTCAGGTCGAATTGAGCTGCCTGAGGCGGATCTCAGGAGCTGCTTTAAACTTCTGGTATTCGATTCCCACTCCCGTTACACTGAAGGGTTCGACTCTCTCAGCACTTAAAGAGAAAACTTTATTTGCGAGAGAAATTAAGCCCTGAAATGTATAGGCTCCTGTTGCTAAAGGGACCACTTAGCTTGACATCTTCATACATGTTAGAGTGCCGCTGATGTAAAACAACGAATGAAAAGGTAAATGGATAATGCACTTGTTTTTTATTTTATTTTAATTTAATTCAGTAAAATATTCTTTCACTGCTGTAAACATGCCTAAAAGTTACATTACATCACTGAGTATGATGTAACTGAGTGGGATTTTTTTCCCCCAAACAAGCAACAAATAAATACAAAGTGGCACTTGGTGAAACTTGCTAGCTGGTTGGTGATTTCATAAAAAGTACAACATACTTCATCCATGGTTTAAAGCAGGGGTCTCCAAACTCGGCCCTGGAGGGCCACTGTCCTACAGAGTTTAGCTCCAACCCCAAATACACACACCTGAACCAGCTAATCAGTGGGTGCTTCTCAAAATCCCTCCTCGTTTCCTCGCTCCTCCGTCCTCCATCCTATGACCCGGAAACCGACCGAGCTCAGCCATCTTGTAGGACTCTCAATTCTCAATTCTCTAATTGCACCGCAAGGAGCCGAGGATTGAGGAGTGAGGAGGCTTCCTGAGGAGTCATGAGCGAGGATACACGGGTGTATCCTTTGCGGAAGTGTTTTATCGACTAAACGTGACGCACGTATAAATTCTCCTCCCCCTTCACATCTTGCCACAGTTTATTCATTATTATTATTATTATGTTTACATGTACAAGACACAAATGTATGATATAATTCTGCAACTGTCAGTTGTTGTTATTTGACAAAGAACAAGAAAATTAAAGAAACAAACAAACTGTAATACTATACAACAAATAAAAAGCAGTTAATAACTGGGAATAATTAGTTGTTATTAATAACTGGTAATATTAAATAAAATATGGACAAATGTGGTATTGTGTAGGGGTTGAAACTATTACAATATAAATAGTTATCTCTAATGTTCAAGAATCCAAACGTGCAAACTAAATCCAGCGGTGTAGAGTCATCATTAATTGACGGCGCTTTGACGTGACGCCAAAGGGAGCAAGGATATGTCATTTCACTTCATTCAATTCCTCCGTCCTCACGTCTTTTCCTTGCATCCTTCACTCGCATCCTAAAGGGGTGGAGCTAAGACGTGAGGAAAGGAGGCGAGGAAAGGAAACGAGGATGCACAAATAAGAATTGAGAAGCACCCACTGTCTTACAAGGCCCTAGTAAGACACTGATTAGCTGGTTCAGGTGTGTTTAATTGGGGTTGGAGCTAAACTCTGCAGGTCAGAGGCCCTCCAGGACAGAGTTTGGAGACCCCTGGTTTAAAGCCACAATATGTAATTTTCCGCTGCTAGAGGTCGCTTATTCAAAACAAAGGCATAGCTTGATGATGCCTTGATTTTGCGGAGCTTTTATTATGCCGCAGACGAGGGCTTCTGCTTCTTCCGGTCATGCGTATGTGGGGTAACACAGCATTGTTTTATCATATTAGATACATATTAGATTAGATTAGATTCAACTTTATTGTCATTACACAAGTACAAGTACAAGGCAACGAAATGCAGTTTAGGTCTAACCAGAAGTGCAATAGCAGCAAGTGCAGGATATACAATGGATGCATAAGTGCAGGACATGGATATGTTCTGAATATATATAAATATGTATAAATAGAGAGATGGTTATTACTATAAACAGAACTGAATTTACAGGTGAATATGTACAGTGAATAAATATACAGATGGCTATTACTATAAACAGAATTTACAGGTGAATATGTACTATGAATATAATATACAGATGGCTATTACTATAAACAGAATTTTACAGATAGAGGTATACAATAATATGTTAGGCTAAAATGAGGAATATAGTATTGGATTAAGGTAGTGCAATAAATTATGGACAGAGCTATCCGAAAAAAAAGTGTAAAAGTGCAGTGGAAAGTGGTTGCATATTACAGTTAGAAGTATGGTGCAAAATGCAAATGTAAACAGTTGGTACTGTGAATAACAGTCGGCAGTGCAAATAGGCATAATCCAGTTAAGGTATGGTAGTGCAAGATGCATAAGTAAACATTTGTTACTGTAATAAACAGTCAGTAGTGCAAATAAAGTGAAGGCAGATGTGAGGTAGGAGAGTTAGCAGTTTATGAGGGAAGTGGATCAACGGGGGTTTGAGTTCAGTAAAGAGACAGCTCTGGGGAAAAAACTGTTCTTAAGTCTGCTGGTCCTGGTCCGGAGGATCCTGAAACACCTGCCAGAGGGCAGGAGAGAAAACAGTCTGTGGGCTGGGTGAGAGGAGTCCTTGAGGATGCTGCGAGCTCGATGCAGACAGCGTTTCCTCTGGATGTGCTTGATGGCAGGTAGTGGAGTCCCTGTGATGCGCTGGGCAGTTTTCACCACCCGCTGCAGTGCCTTGCGCTCCGCAACAGAGCAGCTCCCATACCATACTGTGACACAGTTGGTCAGGATACTTTCTATTGCGCAGCGATAGAAGTTCACCAGGATAGCCGAGGAGAGCTGATTCTTCCTCAGTGTCCTCAGGAAGAAGAGGCGCTGGTGAGCCTTCTTGACCAGGCTGGAGGTGTTGGTTGTCCACGACATGTCCGCCGAAATGTGGTTCTCCCATGGAAGTTGAAACTGGAAACACGCTCAACAGCCATTCCATTGATGTGGATGGTGTTGTGTGTGCCTCTTGACTCCTTTCTGAAGTCCATGATGAGCTCCTTCGTTTTGGTGGTGTTGAGGAGCAGGTTATTATCAGTGCACCATGTGGCCAGGTGCTGGATCTCCTCCCTGTAGGCAGTCTCATCGTTGTTGCTGATGAGACCATCACCGTAGTGTCGTCCGCAAACTTGACAATGGAATTAGATCCATACACAGGCTTTCAGTCGAAGGTGAAGAGGGAGTAGAGAAACGGACTTAGCACACAGCCCTGTGGTACACCAGTACTGAGTGTGATGGACGTGGAGCAGGTGGATCCTGATCGAACATTCTGGGGTCTGTCAGTTAGGAAGTCCAAAATCCAGTTACACATTGAAGTGTTGATGCCCAGGTCTCCAAGTTTGGCTATTAACTTGGTTGGGATGACAGTGTTGAATGCTGAGCTGAAGTCAACAAACAACATGCATGCATATGTGTTCTTATTGTCCAGATGAGTGAGCACAGAGTGCAGTGCCATGGAAACTGCATCCTCTGTGCTCCTATTGCTGCGGTAGGCAAACTGGTGTGAGTCCAATGTGGATGGTAGAGAGTCTTTTAGGTGTTCCAGGACCAGCCGCTCAAAGCACTTCATAACGATGGGTGTGAGTGCTACAGGGCGGTAGTCACTAGGGCACCTCGGGCTAGAGTGTTTTGGCACTGGCGCAATGGAAGTGCGTTTAAAGCATGATGGTACAGCTGCTTGGGCAAGAGACAGGTTGAAAATGTCTGTAAAAACCCCAGCGAGCTGCTCCGCACATGCCCTGAGAACACGACCAGGGATGTTGTCTGGTCCAGCAGCCTTGTGCGCGCTGATCCGGCTCAGTGCCTTGCAGACATCTGTGGAGGAGAGTGTGATTGGTGGGTGGTCAGCTGAGGGTTTGAGCTTGGTGCCAGTTTCTCTGTTGTCTCTTTCAAAGCGAGCATAAAAGTAATTTAGCTCGTTCAGGAAGTTGACATCAGTGGCTGCGGGGGTGATGTGGGTGGGTTTGTAGTCGCTAATGGCCTGAATGCCCTGCCACACGCGTCGAGGGTCAGAGTTGGAAAAGTGTCCCTCTATCTTTAGCTTGTAGCAGTGCTTGGCCTTATTGATGCCCCTCTTCAGGTTTGCTCTGGATGTGCTGTAGGCTTGTGCATCTCCTGATCTGAAGGCAGTGTTGCGTGACTTCAGCAGGAGTCGCACTTCCCTGTTCATCCAAGGCTTCTGATTTGGGTATGTGGTGATTTGTTTCTGGGTTGTAACACTGTCCATGGTGGTATTGATATGATCCAATACAGAGGAGGTGTAGGAGTCAATGTCTGTGTGAGCACCACTGGTGGCTTGAGAAGCAAACACACTCCTGTCTGTGTTTAGAAACCTTTCCTGGAGTGTGGAATCTGCCCCCGCAGGCCACACCTTGATGGTCTTCACTGATGGCTTCACATGGTTGATGAGGGGTGCATATTTGGGGCTGAGGAACAAAGAGAGGTGATCTGACTGTCCCAGGTGGGGGAGGGGTTAGCCTAAGCATTAGCTTAGCTCTTAGTCCTCCGCGCTTCCCCCGCTTTTGTTTACGATCTCGGTGCCACCTGCGAGCACTTCCGCCCGGCCGGGTAGAGTGCATAGCCTCGGGAGTCCTAGCGATCTCAGGAAGGAGTCGGAGATTGTCCATAAAACTGTCGGAAATTTGAGTTTGTTGAAAGTTATGTTATAAAGCTACTCTGTGCGTTCTCTCTGCGGCTACTATGAGACACATTAACATTTATGCATTTGGCAGACGCTTTTATCCAAAGCAAATTACATTGCATTTAAGGTACACATTTTACATTTTGTCAATTAAAATAAACAGTTGATCTGATATTTAATGCTTTTGTGACAGGTGCAGTTTTACAGAGAGATGGACTCATTTCATATAGCCTATGATGTTGTGTTTTGCGCTGCAGAGATTGACAAAGTACTCTATTACTTGAGTAAAAGTGACAAGTAACAAGTGAAAGTTCTAAAAACAGATTTTTGCCTAAGTAAAAGTACAGAAGTAATTGTTTCTAAAAGTACTTAAGTATCAAAAGTAAATTCCATGTCAATGCATTATTTTATTATTGTTGCATTGTTGTATAAATGCACATTATGCCATCATGGTGGTTTAAGCCAGTCAGTGATGCTCCATCCGACATGCTACCATACGACTACCTTAAACTAATTTAAATACTTGTTTAAAAGTTACAAAGCTCTTTACAAAGCTGCTGTCACTTTAATGCCAAATGCACAGATCCAATACACTGATACACACCCGATGTTCTCCCAACTGTTTACTCTTCTCTTTCTCCCAGACGTTTACATTTTTGAACATTTTATGAGACATGCATCAAGTTTATGCCAACTAAACTAATCTTTAATCTTTTCAGAAAACTGAAACATACTTTTTAAGTATGGCCATAAACTGATCAGTGTTCAAAAAATGTTGGGAAACTTCACATGACAAGAGTGATTACTGATAGGCTGTCTGCAAAACAAAAAAAAACTTTAAAAAAAGAAAAGAATCAGTTGCTACAGAAACGACTTTCGACTTTGAGGACCTTGATAGAAATGTAATGGAGTAAAAAGTACAATATTTGTCTTTCAAATGTAGTGAAGTTAGTCAAAGTTTCCCGAAAAAATAATACTCAAGTAAAGTACAAATACAAGTAAAGTGTACTTAAGTACAGTACTCAAGTAAGTACTCAACTGCGCTGACTGTCTGAAATATTAGGAAAAAACAGGTAAATAATTCCATTGTCATTTGTACAAAAATATTTTTTATTAAAAGACTGCAAAATAAAACTTTCATGGCCAGAATGAAATATTTAGGTCAAATATACTTCTCTCTATTTAGCTGCCATTAGCCAGTATGGCAAAAAAGTTAATTTTGGGCCATTCTTTTGCCAGTAAAAAAAAAAAAAAGACTTAGCTCATACTCTAATCTAGCCGAAAACTGTGCAAAGTTTACAGAAACTACATTGTCAGAGGTGTTCAGGCTCAGTGTTTTCAATCTTTAAGCTGGCCTAATCTTGAGAGGTGGAACACCAGCTCATCCTGCTGTTTCCCTCTTTATCCCTTCATTGTGTCGCCTACTCCTGCTACCCCTCCCAAAGCGTGCTAATTCCCTTTTGATGAGGCGTACTAAAGAAATCCTTTTTCCATGCTTTTAATTCCCCTCTGGCTCCCTAAGCAGCGATCGGGGTAGCAGATTTCAGGCCCTCTGCCTTTCTCCTCGTCCTATAATAGAAGCCATCTCATTAGGACACTCAGTTTCACCTACGCTGTCCACAGGACAGGTCAAAACACTGAGAAGGACTTTCTGTTTAATACATATATCAAAATAACCACCTTGCTTTCTTTTTGTGTTCTAGACTATCCACTCCATTGTGCTTACAGTGTTTGAGTGTTTTACCGGGATGGTAAGTAGCTCTTCCATTTCTCTCTCTGCGTCTGCAGCAGGCCAGGTTATTAATGAGCAGCAGCTGGGACCAGTGCAGGTACACGCACAGCCAGACAAAGCCCAATATATAACCGTGAAGCTATAAAAAACGAGCTGATGTAAATGAGAAAGAGCCAAGGAAGGAGGTTGGGGTGGTTTTTAGAGCGGAGCAGGATGCTGTTGAAACTGAGGAGAGTCACAGGTCAGGTGAAATCGCTGGCACATAAAGGGCCACTTAGCCGGCGGAGGGCGACCCGGACACTTCCCCCGTCGGCCATGGGGGTCAAGGGTCAGCCCTTGAGAGGTGTAGTGGCACATCTTTCAGACGGACTTTTCCAGCCTCGCGTGTGGCACTTAGCCAAAGGTGACAGCTGTGTGAGGAGCAGGGACGTGTTCAATCAAATGGGAGGGGGCTTCTGAGCCTCGTCGCCATTCGGTTAAAGTGGCCGTATATCATGGCTAATCATGACTTCGGCTGCTACCTGAAGATTATTCAATCCCGAACGCAGCGTTCGGCCCCCTTATTCTTCTTTTGTCCGGCGGTGAATCATTTCGGACCACCTTTCGGGGTCAGAGAGAGAAAATGAGCACGGCAGCATAAACAAACACTTCGCAACTAGGTCAGCTGGCAACCTGTCCGCTACATCAGTAGCACGGACCAGACCAACCGACTTCAGGAGATAAGCCTGGATTTCAACCCCAACAATGGCTCGGAAAGCGCTTGCAATGCACTTTATAGAGGCAGGTGAAATGTATGATAGCATGGAGGGAAGTTTAAGAAGGTAAATGATATTAAGATGCAGAGAGATGATGTCAGAGCAGGCAGAAGCTCATTTGTAGTGCAGGGGCGTCGTACGGGCTTACTCAGACACATGCTCCCAATTAGCTGGCCTTCCTCATGTAAATGCCCTATAAATTATCCCCCGTGCTACAGGATTAGGTGCTCATAAAGGGAGTTAGCATCTCAATAAAGAGACAGGTTTGCTGCAAGAGCAAATTAGTGGAACGGAGAGACTGAGGGTGGGAGGGAGATGCGGTGGAAAACAGTGCGAGTTTGTGTTGATTTGTGGTGTTTATGTTTATATTTGCATATCATCTGTTTTATTATAGATCAGTAATGGGAGGGGTCACCATCAAGCTGAAGTTAGTCGGTGTGCAAGTATATGCGTGGGATTTCATTCATGCGCGTGAGATATAAACAACTGAACAATGTCATTAGCCCTGTAATACCTAGAAAACACAGGAAGACCAAACATGATAAATGAATAAACATGTCTAGGAAGGAACGGCTAAAGGATAAGGATCTGTGTATCCGGTTTTAAAAGCGCTGCCAGTTTTGGTGTAAGGGTAGATCTGCGTGTTGGCATTCAGCAGCTCTGGGTGCAGAAACAGACACCTGACCTGGCAGCAAGGGGAGAAGTGTGCCTCAGGTGTGGGGTAAACATCAATGCCCAGGATATACAATCCCAAATGCTGGGTCATTCTACTAAATGGGTGCTATTTGGGTCCCTTGTGTAAAAAGGACTTGTTGGCAATGTATTGATGATGCCGACTTTTAGTCTGATTTTTCTGGTAATGATGCAAGGATGATTAATGTTTCTGTATTTTTTTTATCTGTCAGTTTTGGACAATATTAAAATAACAATGTTATCATTTTGCATAGTCGTCAAATTAAACTATTGATTTGTCAGCTTTCCGAAGGCATAATGATATGCAATTAATTACACTTAAACACATTTATTTGCCTGTTAGCGTTTAAAATCTTTCAAAAATTACTTTAAAAATCACTTTTTTAAATTGGAATAAGCACCTATTTTAAACTATGAATGTACACCAATTTAACCAGCATATTTTTTTGCAAATTAAACTTTGAAATGAATGCTTAGATTTTGTATAATGAGGTAGTTAAACCAACAAAGGCGTCTCTTAAAGTTTGACTAAGCATGGAATGTGTTACCAAAACAGAGGCTGTCAGACAGTAATTGACACAGTAATGCAGTGATTTATTAAATGCAGGGAATTATTAAGCTTGGCACTGGGCAGACTGTTAATCGGGGACATGGGCTACATTATTGTCGCTCGTACACTGCCAAATATTTTGAAACAAGCGAAAGAAACCAAAATCTTGCTTGGCTCCCTTTAGTGACTAAATTAAATGAAGCAAAACATACGGCAACACACTTAGTCACACACACACACACACACACACACACACACACACACACACACACACACACACACACACACACATAAGGCATCTAATAGGGATATCCTCTTCAGTTATTGCTCTCTGGTAGACACACATACAAATTTGCAGTCAGCAGGACCATCTTCTTTAATTATGTTTTGTCTGCTCACGCACACACAGACCTCAAAGGGTTTATGAATAAACGAAAGGTGTGGTTGGATTAAGTTAATGCCAGGCTCTATTTTCAGGATCTGCTGTGTCCAGATCAGGCACCAGATGGCGCTGTGCTGGCAGTGCCAGGAGATAATGGGGACAGATCGGGCCGCATTACTGCCCATTATCTTCTAATTACTTGTGCGAGGAGCGCTGATCCTGGCGTTTGTGTAAGGAGAAGGCAGAGCCCGGATTACTCGCACTCTCTCCTCGGGGACTGCAGAGATTCAGCCAGGCTGGTGGGCTACAATGAGATCTAAAAGAGAAAAATCCCTCTCGCTTCCTCCCTCCTTTCTTTCTCTCTCTCTCTATAGAACAACAGATCTCTCCATCCAGATGTCTTTAAAACAAGCAGAGCCCTCAGTGAGTGATCCTCTCACTTGCTCTCTCTGTTTCTCTCTGTCGATTGTAGTGTACTTTATAAACCAGTGGTTCTCAACTGGTGGGTCATGTGTCACAGGTCGATTCTGATTCTGGCAGGGCACAACAGTAAGGATGACCCAGTGACCTGGGACCAGTTTGAGAGAGTTTTGGGCCTGTTGATGGATCTTAATTAGTTTGGTCAGTTGATCCTGTACCGATGTTGTTTTGCAAATTGTACTCTTGTCATTATCAGCTAGAATGGCTTAAAAACGGCTAACCGATCATTAATGTTTTACATTATATGCCATTTTTTAGCAAGTTTTTTTATGATTTCATAGCTGTATTAAAAAAAAAAAAATGTGTATATATATATATATATATATAATATTATTATTATTATTATTATTATATATATATATATATATATTTTTTTTTTTTTTTTTTTTTTAAGATAACATACGTACAGTCAAACCAAAATGTTTTCAGACACCTTCAACATTTTCTCACATTATCACAGCTTATTCGCTATAGTTTAGAAAATGGTAATAAAATATGACAAGAACAAATTCATCTTGATAACTTTGATAGAAAAGTATGTAATGGATTACAATCAACCAATCAGCTGTCAGCTGTTAAATTTAAGTACACAATTAGATAATACCAATTGAGGTCAACCAATCACCAAGCAATGCGTAATTATGTTCCGTCTGTGTTGTAAAAGGTCGCATTAGCAATTAAAGAAAAAACACTTAAGCAAAACATGGTCAGGTCAAAGTGTCTGAATAATGTTGACCCCAGATTTTTATCAATTTTACTGCTAGTCCACTGTATGAAGAATTTTTGGATATAATATGTCACAGTTACTTTATTTTGCTATCCTCACTTACATAAATTTACATTTATGCATTTGGCAGACGCTTTTATCCAAAGCGACTTACAGTGCACTTATTACAGGGACAATCCCCCTGGAGCAACATGGTGTAAAGTGCCTTGCTCAAGGACACACTGGTGGTGACCACTGGGATCGAACCAGCAACCTTCTGCATATCAGTTCAGTGGTTTAACCCACTGGACCACCACCTCTCCCAAATAAATTAACTATAGTGTCCTGCACCCGCTAGTAAAAAATATATCTGGTGTCTGAATACATTTTGGTTTGACTGTATATAGTGAGTCTGTAATGTCAATACGTCACCAAGGCTGCATTTATTTGATCAAAAATATATGTTGCCATCTAATGTTGTGCGTCCAATCAAATTTGACTAGCATATTTTGCATTATTTTGGCACAAATGTATTTTAGGCAGGGCAGGACAGATTGTGACTTGCTCTCAAAACAATAATGCGACTAAAAGCAAATATCTTTTTAGTTTAAATTATTTTGTACATCATTAATTTGATATTGTGTTGGGTCTCTACATGATGTCAAATGTAAAACCTGTGTCCCAAAGCAAAACTAGTGCTTTAGACCACACAGAGTGAAACGGTGCACCTGCTGTAGGCAGAACAAAAAAAAACATCTCCTGATCATGACCTCTCGCTCCCTCACGTCACATCCCACATGCCATCCAGTCTAGAAAGCTAACAGAGCTGCTAACCCCTCACTATCAGAGGACACTCCGACCACTCATAGACCTGCTTACCGGCACTCACTAATCAAACCCAAACCATGGTGTAAAATCAGGTTGAAGGGCAGCTCATACATTTAAGGGGACTGAATCAGAGCGAAAGCGTGTCTCTAAAAATATAAGAGGAAAGGAAAGCGAGCGAGCGCTCCCTGAGGCCTCCCAGTGGAGCCTGCTAACTGCTCAGAGGCATATGGCTAACCATGTGCTGGCTCCCCCACGCCTGCTCTTAAGCTCCACAAGAGCCCAAAGCTCTTCACTTCATTACCAGCGTTTTGTACTGCATCCACCATTTGCGCATATTAATATCTATCAGGCACGCAAGCCGAGGAAATGGCAGAGTCGGCTCTGCCAAAGTCTTAAAAAACTGTTTCTTCAGGAAAAGAAACTCAATAAGAATCTCAGGGCACCATTTTTGGGTTTATTCAATGGTTTATCGGGCAGATTGCAAATTATTGAGTCAGCTAGACTGGATTGGATCCTTAGAGCAGATGCGTAATGATGCATATGCTCACGTCCAGAAAATACAAACGCAAAAGAAAGGTGATTCTGAACTTTACTGTGTGTATCAGACAGATTGCCAAAATAAGCCAATAGTCCACTCGAAGATTTTAATTATTTCCCTCAAGTCATTCAATTCAAACCTGAATGATTTTCTTTCTGTCTGAGATTTTTTTTTGTTCTTTCACCAAAAGTCAGTAGGGTTCAAAACAGCACACTGAGAAATGTTTTCAAAGTGTGTGTTCTGCAGAAGACAGAAAGACATACATGTTTGGAATGGCATGAGGGTGAATAAATGATGACTGATTTTTGGCTGAACTATCCCTTTATTTACATGTCCACTTGTGTCCGTATGTGTACATGTTCACGAAGATGGACTGTTTAAATTACACGCACACCTAGTTATGCACATGCATGAGTGTGTGTGTGTGCGTGTATATGCCCATTGCGTCTGGTTACAGCCTCCGACTGACATGTAATAAAACATGCTGCTGTGTTGTTGATCAATCTCAGCGGCTCGCCGGCCGCACAGCAAGGGCATGTACATGCAAATGAGAATAGCTAAATACCACTGAGGGGGTGGGAGAGAGAAGCAATCACTTCATCTGACAAACCACGGGGAAAGGAGGAGGGATGGGGGATATATAGAGAGATGTATATGCAAAGTTGAGGGAATTCAGAGAAGGACGGGCTGCTAACGAGCATATGCGCTTAATTACTCAGAGCCTTATGGGGACGGTGGATGCGCAAACGGGCCTTTTCTGAGCTCCTTAAAGCCACCGGGGGGAGTGGCAGCGCGTTTTGTGGGATACTGAGGCTTTTGTGAGTTCATTGAGAGAGTTGGGGATGAACTCGGCCACACATGGGCAGCAGAAAGCCCAGAGGCGAAAACCATCAGGGTCACATTACTGTTTGCTCGGGAGCATGCAAAGCGAGAGAGAAAGCGAGAGAAAAAGTGTATGCTTTTGTTTGCCAGTGTGTGCGTGTCTGAAACCACCCTAGTGACCAAAAGGTCAGCTAATCTCAAACGCTCTAACAATCCGAAACGTACACAAGCAGAAGAAAGGGAAGAAGGTGGCGAGAAGATGGAGTGACGGGTTAAGAGAGAAGGGAGATGAGCAGTCGACATGATAATGATGTGAGAACTGATTAACGCGTTCTTTCACTACTCTGGGAACTAATGGGAACTTTGCCCCCTGGCTTTCACTGTTCAAACATTGATTCCTTATGAGGAGTCAATCCTGGTGACTCTCTCTCTCTCTTTGCATGTCTAAGTGAGTTCATAGACACATTATTAAAATACAATAGGATCAATCCATGGGCTTTTGGCCCAAATAATCTCTTTTTTAAAGCCCGCAGCCTTTTTGCCCTTATCTCTTTTCTTCTTTTGCAGAATCTGTTTAAATGGATAGTTCACCCAAAAATGAAAATTCTGTCATCATTTACTCACCCTCAAGTTGTTCCAAACCTGTATGAATTTCTTTCGTCTGCTGAACACAAAAGAAGATATTTTGAAGAATGTCAGCAACCAAACAGTTGATTGTCCCCATTGACTACCATAGTATTTTTGTGTCCATACTATGGAAGTCAATGGGGCCTCTATCAACTGTTTAGTTACCCATATTCTTCAAAAAGATGAAAGAAATCCATACAGGTTTGGAACAACTTGAGGGTGAGTAAATGATGACAGAGTTTTTATTTTTGTGTGAACTGTCCCTTTGGGATGGAACGTGCATTGGGCCTGTTTGTGGAAAATCTGGAGGTGAACTGAGGAGGAATGCAAAGGATATGTAGTAAGAGATCAATGAGCTGATTAGCATCCGATCTAAACATTATGTGAGTGATTTTCTAATTAATAAAAAGACAAGGCTGGTCAACAGCTTACCGGTATGTTATCCCACCTAAACATTTTAACTTAACCAGCAAGACGTCCGTTCAAAAGTTTGGGGTTGGTAAAATTCTGTCATATTTTTGAAAGGACTCTCTTATGCTTACCAACTCTGCATTTATTTGATCAAAATACAGTAAAAACTTACTATTGTGAAATATTGTTACAATTTAAAATAGCTGTTTCCATTTGAATATATTTTAAAATCTAATATATTTTGTGATGACAGAACCTTAATCCTTCATAAATTATTTTTATATTCTGATTTGGTGCTCAAGAAACATTTCTTATTATTTTCAATGCTGAAAACAGTTTAGCTGCTTATTATTTTTGTGTAAACCATGATAAATATTATTTTATTTAAATAAAAGTATTACTTCTTTCAAAAACAAAAACAAATGACTGACCCTGAATTAAATTTTTTAACAGTTTTTTTTCCCCCAGGCTGCTTTATACTGGTCTAGCTGATCAACCAGCATGTTTGATCAGATAGACCAGTATAAACCAGCCTGGAAATTCATACGGGTCTTTTTTTATTTTTGGCAGGGTGGGTAGAAACCTAAAACACATTGTTTCACTCTAGTCTAAATCCAGTTCTGTGCTGTGCAATATAGATTTATCAAATGAAGTAAGAACTTTTAAAGAGATAGTCAGACAAAAATGTAAATTAAATTCATTATTTACTTCACCGTCATGTTGTTCCAAAACTGTTTGACTGACTTTCTTCCGTAGAGCACAAAACATTAATTTGTGATGAACACACTGGCTAATTTTACTTGCTATTATGAGAGTGCATAGGGACTGAGGCAGTCAAGCTTCAAAATGATTTAACACCACCAGAAAAGTATTATGAAAGAGGTCCATATACTCAATCGCTAATCTACCAAAGCCTTTTCAATAAATCAGTTGATCCAGCTAACACAGTCTTTCTGAATGATTTGTTCATGGATTGGACTGATTTGATTCTCTAACTCAGATCACTGACTTATGAAAATGTGTTTCACAGAAGAAAGAAACAAATACAAACATGGTTTTCGGCAACATGATGATTTTCATTTTTGGGTTAACTATTACTTTAACACTTTTTAACAATTTGACACAATTTGACTCGATGTATAGAGAAAAACAAGCATAACAGCAATTCTTATGGTACATTAACGCATACACACCTTGATTCAATCTGGCATCAGTTTTACACAAACTGGAAATATGTTTCATCAGCTGAACAGTTGGCATGTTGTTAAACAACAGTACGGTCCATTGAACACAATTCTATCTGTCACGGCCTCATTTTCATTCCTTTCAAAAATGAAATATGGCCCTACCATGTCTAAGGTCTATGCATGAATCAGTACTGCGATCAGAAGTACATGTCTTTACAAATCCCTTCACCTTGATAAGTATTTTTGTGACTGATGCCTTATGTGTCTAGCTTGTTTCTATTGGTCTGTAGGGTTTTCTGTGTTGTTTCACTTCTTAAGTCAATTCTTCTCTGCATTTTGCCTCTGACTAAATGTAACCCCACTGAAGGAAACCATACAGTCTCGTAGCAGCCTGCAGGAATTCTGGCATTGTGATTCACAATGCTTTTTTTTTTAAACAGGCAATTCTGCATCCGTGCCACCTCTCCTCCAATTAAACAAAGAGATGGGTAATTGGCAAATGTCCTTCAGGCTAAATTCCCTCCTCATAACTTACCGCAGCCCACCGGTGGCTTGGCTCTGGAAAGGGGCTTTACTTTCACGGCCGCCGACAACTTATCAGTTCCGCTGAACGCTGACACCTTGACGTCCTTGACAGTGCATTATTACTTTTTCATGACGCAACCAGATGCAATTACAGCAACATTCTTGCTGTGTATCCATCCCCAACTGTCAGAAATGAGCCCAGAGTGGAGAAATATCAGAGATAAGACATCAAGCCCACCCAGTTGTTAAGAAGCAGACAGGAGAAGACTGAGAGACAGCAACTTAGGACAGGGGGGGTGGATTCATCTCACTTCTGGGAAGCCAATTTTGTCTTTTTCACACCATGTGTCAAACGACCATGAAAATATGTGTATTTTAGGTCATTTACTTGACTTGAAAAGGCATTTAAGACCAAACGGTAAACTAGCAATATTTAAAATGGTCAGTGCCACTTAAACAAAGAAAATACATTTCTCAATGACGCTCACACAGCTCTCAAAGGAGTCACTGACCTTAGGCCAGCAGCTGGCTCACTCCATCAGTGTGATAACCTGGGCTTGGCATCTGTGTGTCTCTCTCCGTCTGCTCAGAGAACTGCTTTAATGGTCCAGCTCACCCATCCGACCTGTCCTTAACCAAAAATCATACCGTATCTTGGATAAATAGAAATAATAACCTCAGACACATATGCATAACAAACATCTGTCACATAGGGATATATAGGTATACTTGTGGCAAGAGATAAAAATGCAGCAATGTACCTCAAAACATCATTCTAACAATGAAGATTCAGCGCATCACTTAGGAAATGTATAATTATCCTAATAGAAAAAACCCTCTGACCTATGTTCAGTGCGTATGTGTCCGATGGAGCAGTTGTTCATGAAGATGTAAAATAGTTTAAATAGTCCAGCCAGTTTCAGACTGCAATATTTACTTATTCAGTATTTTGCCTTGCTGTCCTGCATGATTCATTAATTGTTAATTAAAATAGTTTTAAAATAAATCAATTTAAATCAAGATATATTCCCAGAGCATATTCACTTTCAAGCAGTTTTGATTCTCAAGCAAGTCTATCTTGTTTTGAAGATATTTTACTGGAAAACAAGACAGCATATCTTCAGGAAATCTTTGTAAATAAGTACTATGGTCATATCAAACTGAATATAACTTGACATCATGACCAAATGTAATATTTCATGATGTATCTGATGTAGTATTGTTACTGGATTGAATTTTCGTCTGAGCAATTGTTTTGTCTTTAAAGGAGTAGTTCACTTTAAAATAAAAATGACCCCATGATTTATACAATAAGAGTTATATTAATACATTTCCTGATGCTTCCAAACTTTATAATGGTGAAGCTCAAAAAATCGCATCCATCCATTATAAATGGACTCTACACAGCTCCAGGGGGGTCAATAAAGGCCTTCTGAAACGAATCAATGGGGTTTTGTAAGAAAAATATCCATATTTTCCATTTTCCATATTTATAAGGTAAAATATCTAGCTTCCGCCAGATGTGATGTTAAAGCTGAGTTTTCAGCAACATTACTCCAGTCTTTATTGTCACGTGATCCTTCAGAAATCATTCTAACATGCTGAGTTCCTGCTCAAAAATGTTTCTGATCATCAATGGTGTAAACAGTTGCTTAATATTTTTGTGGAAATCATGATACATTTTTTTCAGGATTCTTTAGTGAAGAAAAGTTCAAAAGAACAGCATGTATTTGGCATAGACATCTTTTGTAACATTATAAATATACCGACTTACTTTTGATCAATTTAATGCCTCGGAAAAGAAATGTAACTTTTGAATGGTAGTGTACTTAAAATGAGCTTCTAAATCGCTTGTTGAAGATAATCGTATCAAACTTTGTTTTTCAGGAGAATCAGCTTTCAACAGGAAGCACTGAAAGCACTTCTGTGTTCCATAGCATCACGTTATGAATGCTTATAGCCATCATAAGCCTCCTCTTCCATTTCGGTCTCAGCAGTCCACCACAGACCATTACTCATTTTTTGTTTTTTTTACACTCTTGGGTTGTGGCTCATCTAAGATAAAATGCTTAAAAGAGTCGTTTTCCTCTCCTGTTCCATCAGAAACCCATAGGAGCTCCATCTCTTTCAGGTACAGTAAAAAGGAATAAAAGATCTCTGTGAGTGGCTGTGGGAGAAGCCCATGTGAATAGTGATTGCTTGATTTTACCTTCCTGCAGGTATTGATTGCCTCATGCCTGTCCCCTGCCTACAAGTTACAGGGGAAGATTTTGAGCACTGCAACAGGAGAGGAAGAACAGAGGGATGGCTGAAGCTCTGGGAACAAACTTCCCTTCGTGTCCCACAGGACTAAAGACTCATCAGCTCTTTCTCCACTAGACTGATCTCCATATTTTACTCTGTTCCTCAATTCTCCTCCGCCCTCTTCCCAATCCCCATCTTGCAGCCTACCATCTCCTCGGCTCAGGGAAGCGACGTCTCGACTGAAGAAGTACAGCTGACTTGTGTGGTTAATGACACCTCAGCGAGCTATTGGTTTTTCGGGGGCCTCTGTGTGTTTTTCTCTCTGTCTCGCCTCCATCTTCTTTTCCCCTCCATGCCTTGACACTGTTTCTCTCTCGCTCTCTCTCTCTCTCTCTCTGTCAAGCACAGATTTATTCTGCCTGTGATGCGTGGAGAGGAGAGCAGTACGAGTGCTCAGGGATAGGGTCAGTAGGAGGGAGGTGTGTGTACAATAAGAGATAAGATCATGGCTCCCCGGGGGCTTGTTTGGCCCTGTACCCGATCCATCAAACGCATGCTCCTGGTGCCAAGGTCAACTGTAATGAGCATTTGCTGGGGTCTTATTCTCAGCACCTCACACCCCTCTACCTCTGTCTCACGCTCTTTCTTTCACATGTATGCACACACACATATAGAGTGTGTGAAAATCCACAAATACCTGTACAGTTCAGAAAAGCAGTTATGTTTCACCCCATTGATAGTCTGTTACTTTAAATTATTGTATGAACAAATACAAAAATTAGAAATAATTCTGATTGCTTAAATTGCTGTTTTTGTGCATTATTTTTCTCGTATAGATATGTGCGTATCCTTTTAAAGAATAGTTTTTATGTTTTTGGCAGCTAGAATATTTAAAAAAAAATGTTTAATCAAATTTATTCCTGTGATGCAAAGCTGAATTTTCAGCATCATTACTTCAGTCTTCAATGTATTTACCGGTATTATTATCATCACAATTGAAAACAGTGCGGCTTAATGTTTGTAGAACCCGTGAAATATTTTTTTTCAGGATGTGTGTGTATTTATATATATATATATATGTATATATATATATATATATATATACAGTAAACACAAACTTTTATTTTGGATGCGATTAATCACGATAGCACTAATATATATATATATATATATATATATATATATATATATATATATATATATATATATATATATATATATATATATATATATATTAGTGCTGTCGTGATTAATCGCATCCAAAATAAAAGTTTGTGTTTACGTAACATATGTGTGTACTGTATATAATTATGTATATTTGAACACACACACATGGATATATTTATGAAATGTGTGTGTGTGTGTGTGTATATATATATATATATATATATATATATATATATATATATATATATATATATATATATATATATATATATATATATATATATATATATATATATATATATATATATATATATATATATAAAATTAAGTTAAGTTTTTAAAAATTATTATTTAGCTAATCTTTCACACTTGCTTTTATATATTAATCAGCAATCTAATTTTAATTAAGGGATTGTGTTTATTTCAAGGTAAAGAAGTTGATCTTGGATGCTGCTGAGGACAGAATCCGGGTGCTTCTTTATGGTCTCTGTTCCCACCGTGTAGATCACAGTGATCATCTCTGCTTGGTGAGTGAAAGGCGAATGTGCTCTAAAACATGTGGCGTTCACTAATGAAGCAATAAAAGTCACGGCAGGGGGTTGGTGTACTGGTGAGGGGGGCTCGGGGAACCAGTCCTAACAATGACAGGTGTGATAATTATGACGTTCTGACCCCGCATATTACCTGCACATCGGATAAGATATAAACCAGATTAAATGTGAGGACATCTTGGCATGTGAATGATGCACTGCGCATGTACATGTGTGCATTAGTACCAAAATACATCATTATGATAACAAGACAGGCCATTCGTACAACCATCATGTCATCTTCTTGAACATGTGTCATGTTCAATGACCGCCAGATTGTCAAAGTCACAATTATGCAACCACAATGCTGACTGGGAATGAGCTCCATATAAATGTAAAATAGGTCTGCACTAACTCCAACCAATTCCCTGTTTCTTTGGCAGGCTGACCAGACCACCTTCAAGAACGCCTACAATTCCCTATGTCACTCCTGTTTCCTGCCAGTTTCCCCAATGGCTTCATAATAACATTTAACAATGATTTATCAACTTGCGAAATCCTCCCAAATGCCCTGACAGAGGGGATAAGGGTAAGGGGCAGTGTACTCTGACACCCCCTGGAGGCCGGGGTATATGGGGCATCTTTACCTCTGTCCAACAGCTTGTGTGTGTCTCCCAGTGGCAGCTGGATGGGACCACCAGCCACAGCAATGCCCACCCACCCCATTATTCTGTAATGGCTGTGCAATGGTCTAACATTGAACTCTGAACCCTTAATGAAAAACCACCTTGGCTCCATCCCTACTCTACATTTACTTGGCTTAAAAAACAACTGGCCACAATGGCAAAGAGGCATAGACATTTATAAGTGATTATGATGATTTTTTCCAGCGGAAAAGGCAACAAGTTAATGCTAATTGGCTTAATGTAGTATTTATTGACTATTCTACATAAAATGTTCCAAAGATATATACAGTAAAAAAAAAAAAATTAATAACTGTTTTCTATTTTAATATATACATTTTTAATTTAATCATGTGATGACAAAGTTGAATTTTTAGCATCCAGTCTTCAGTCACGTGATCCTTCAGAAATCATTCTAATATGCTGCTTTGCTGCTGTTAGAAAAAGAGTTATAGTAATGCTTAATGATTTTGTGGAAAATTGTGACAGAAACATTTTCACGACTCTTTAATGAATAGGAAGTTCAAAAGAATGTAATAAATGTAACATAAATGTAAAAAAAGGTATAAATCTTTTTTTAACATTACAAATGTCTTTACTGTCTATTTGGATCTAGTTAATCCATTCTTGAATAAAAGTATACTTTTTTTACTTTTAAATATAATTGACCCCATTTGTTTTTTGAAAGGTTGCGTACATTTATTTATTTATTTATATTTATTCATTGTTATTGAAAATTAGCTTACATTTTTTCAAGATTTTGTTTGGAAGAATAATTCTTATAATTGAAGAGTTTTATGACTTAAAGTTTAAAGTGTTAGTTCACCCAAAAATTAAAATTCTGTCATTAATTTCCCTCATGTCCTTCCAAACCTGTTAGACCTTTGTTCATCTTCGGAACACAAATTAAGATATTTTTGATAAACTCCGAGAGCTCTCTGACTCCACATAGACAGCAACACAACGGCCGATTTCAAGGCCCAGAACGGTAGTAAAGACATTGTTAAAATCGTCCATATGATTACAGTGGTTCAATCTTAGTGATGTTTTATTAACAAATTCCGGGAGGAGCACGTTCAGATAATTAAACCTAATTAAACACGAGTGGAGCACATTAAGTTAATCAATTTAATCAACGATAAGTATATATACAGCCGATTTACCTTCTTTTCGTTGACAGTTTTTTAGCATCTCTCCACCACCCCATCTCCTCACTTTGAATTAATAAACTCTTATTAGACGTCAACACAAGCCATAATACAATGCAGTAGTTCTAGACTATCTCTATCACGGGGGGGATACTCTGGGTTTGGGCCAAAATTCAGAGCCCGGAGCCCTCCCCCGGAAAGCATGCCAAATACGCATAATCTTTACTCTATTTAATTTGATGTAAGTGTGAACTCGTGAAATGTTATGAAGCGCCGAAAATACTTTTTGTGCACAAAAAAACAAACAAAAATAATGACTTTATTCAACTTAATTCTTTCTTTTTTCAACGATCTCGTCTCCGTGACACTCTCCTACACGATTCACGCAAGCACCACAACGCATGCATGTGGTGCTCAGCCAATAATGAGCCGGCGTTCTGCCATAGAACTAGGAAGCGCTGCACTGTGTGAATAGCCCAACAACGTGAATAGCGTAAGAGAGTGACAGGGAAGAGAAGACATTGTTAAATAAACTTATTTTTGTTTGTTTTTTGCACACAAAAAGTATTCTCTGCGCTTCATAACATTAAGATTGAACCACTGTAGCCACATGGACTGTTTTAACGATGTCTTTACTACCTTTTCGGGCCTTGAAAGTGGTCGTTGTGTTGCTGTCTATTTGGGTCAGAGCTCTCGGATTTCATTAAAAATATCTTCATGTGTTCGTTCCGAAGATTAATGAAGGTCTTATGGGTTTGGAACGACATGAGGCGAGTAATTAATGACAGAAATTTCATTTTTGGGTGAACTAACCCTTTATGATTTGTGAAAAAGGATATTTTATAGCTGACATGCCCCTCTGCCTCTTTGTTAGCTCCTCACCACAATTTTTATCTCCTTATAGCAGATGTCCTCCTTGAAGTCTGTCAAGAGTTATAAACCACTGAGTTGTTGATGAACTTAGACATGGAGGGAGGATAGTGAGTGAGAGAAGTCAGGAGCCATCACCTTGAGTTTATGTGCAGTTTGTAAGTATTTTTTTCCTTGGTCTTACCTAATCGAGTTTTTTAGATGAAACAATATATTCCAAGGCTCTCACATGGTTAAGCGAAAAAATCCTTTAATAAACTGGGCTAAATCATTAAAACATTAAAGGGGTCTTATTATTCCCTTTTACAAAGTTTTGATTTTGTTTTTGGGGTGTACTAGAATATTCTTTCCTGCTTGATTGTTCAAAAAACACAATTTTTCAGCACCCCTCTCCCCAGTCTGTCCCGGACACGTCATTTAGTTCTGGTTTCGATGAAGCCTCTCCTTCCAAAATACAAAATGTGCTGTGATTGGTTAGCTGGCCAGTGTGTTGTGATTGGCACTGCTTAGTGTGTGTTTGGGAAATATCACCCCCCTTAACATAACCGTGAGTTTCATCTGCTCAGGTGTAAATATTAAGGATGGCGTCAATTTCAAACCAATTCAAGCCTGATTCAGATTTAAAGGGGTAATGAATTGAGAAATCAACTTTCCTTTGAGCCTTTGATATATAAAAGTTAATTGTGATATAAGAATATCCTGTAAGTTTCAGAGCTTCAAACGTCCTTGTTAGTCAAAGAAAAGCTTTTATAGACACCAGGCCCAGAAAACGAGAGATCTCAGAATATATCGACCATTGGTAATTGGTAGGACGCAGAAGCACTGCCTGAAACCCGCCCACCGACTCGTGGAGCTAAACGATGCGGAATCGATTGTAAACAAGATAGAGGTCGAGACTGGATTTGCAGACATTGAGATTAAAGGGGTGGTAAAACACATTCTTTCGAAGGCTTGATTGTGTTTGTGGGGGGCACTGTAACGTGTTCATGCTTCATTTTAAAAAATTGCATTATTTTTCATATATTTTACCTTTATTCTACACTGCTTTGTCCCTCCTTGTAAAAACGGTCTGATGGTTTCCGGGTTCTATGAAACCGGTCCCTCAAAAATACGCAATGGGCTCAGATTGGTTAGCTGGCCTCAGACAACAGTATACATTTTTTAAATAAAAAAGCCAGTTCTACCAGAAAGATTCGGAAGCCAGATGAAGTGCAAAAAATAACAAGTTTATTGATAGTCCAGCAAGTATGATAATTAGAGGCTCTTTGGCGTAAGCCCCGTCCTTAGTTTTCGTTACGTGGGTAACAGACTCTGTATTTCCTGCCTGAAGATGAAGGCAGGGGCGCAGCCGATCCCCGGGAGGTATAGGCGGGGACCATCCTGGTGGTGGTGGGGAGGCTGGAGGTGAATGTCAGCATCTGCAAACTCAGACATGAGTAAGTGACCGTCTTTTATACACTTCTGAATTAGGACGTGATTGGTTAAGCCTGAATGTGACGAATGACATAACATTGAATCTTCCTGGCAGAAGCTTTCATTTCATGACACCTTTAAGAATCTTAACAAACAAGAGGATCGTGCAGAACAGATTTCATGCACAGACTTTGCAAGCACAGATTTCACAGGACGTTTCAGAGTGGTATGTTTGTTTTTTAGTAATTTTTTCTTATACATTTTAAATGTACAATGTTATACACCATTTGATCGTGATATTTGTTGGAAAACTATGGTAATACAAACAGTAATCGATCACAAAACCATGGTTAATTTTCCTAAAGGGCCGTGAACAGGCTTATAAAAGTGTGAGCTTACAAATGCTACAATAAATACTAGGGCTGGGTAAAACTATTGATTTCTCGATTTTAATCAATTCTCATTTATATCGATTCTTAAATCCCAGGAATCGATTAGTCTATCCTGATTTCAGTTGGTGAATGAACGGAACTTTGTAGAGCCCCTCCCATCCAATAAATCACAATAAGCTTTACGCTTTTACTTTTGATATGACACAAAGTCTTAGATTTAAAATTCTGTCAATTTTGCTTCGAAATTAAAAAAATAGTGATTCAGCGTTGTTTAATGTGGCGTGGCAGTTCAAGAGAAGCGGCAGTGCAGAGCGCATTTGAACCGATCATCTCTTCCACTTTAATCAAATCAAATCAAATCAAATCACTTTATTGTCACACAGCTATATACACAAGTGCAACAGCAGGTGAAATTCTTGGTGCAGTTCCGAGCAACATAGCAGTCACGACATGACATGTACAACATTTAAGCAACAACAGATTACACATCTGATGCGCCCACAATTACTCACAGCACGGTAAACTCTACAATAAACAATAAATAATTTACACAATGTGAGTGTAGTTCTCACAGCTTTAGCCAATATACACATACTTACAATATACATATACTTTAAACAATATACACTAAACATACATTAAACAGTATACATTAAGCTATAATAATAATAATAATATACAATGTACAGTATACATTATTATTCACAGTAGAGATCCAATTATGTACAATAGGTGCTATATGATAAATGATAAATAATAAATGATACATAAATGTGTATATAATGTGTGTGTATCTACAGTGGGTTGTGCGGAGTGATATTCTGTCCAGTGTGTGTTATGATCCTGATGGATCAGGAGTTAAGTAGTCTGATTGCTTGTGGGAAGAAGCTGTTCTGAAGTCGGCTGGTGCGTGTTCTGATGCTGCGGTACCGTCTGCCTGATGGCAGCAGTGAGAGCAGCCCATGGTTCGGGTGGCTAGAGTCTCTGATGATCCTCTGAGCTCTCTTCACACACCGCCTGGCGTAAATGTCCTGGAGGGAGGGAAGCTCACCTCCGATGATGCAGCTGGCCGTGCGCACTACCCTTTGCAGGGCTTTGCGGCTGCGGGCGGTACTGTTGCCGTACCAGGTGGTGATGCAGCCAGTCAGCAGGCTCTCGATGGTGCAGGTGTAGAAGCGTGTGAGGATGTGGCGGTTCATTCCAAACCTCCTCAGCCGTCGCAGGAAGAAAAGGCGCTGATGAGCCTTCTTCACAACGGCCTCGGAGTGGACGGACCATGAGAGTTCCTCTGTGATGTGGACACCGAGGAACTTGAAGCTGCTGACTCTCTCCACCGGTGCTCCATCGATGGTGATGGGGCGGTGTTCACTCTCATTCCTCCTGAAGTCGACCACCAGCTCCTTGGTCTTGCTGACGTTGAGGGAGAGGTTGTGCTCCTGACACCACCGTGTCAGAGTGTGCACCTCCTCTCTGTAGGCCGTTTCATCATTGTCGGTGATAAGACCTACCACCGTCGTATCGTCAGCAAACTTGATGATGGTGTTGGAGCTGTGGGTAGCCACACAGTCATGTGTGTACAGGGAGTACAGGAGTGGGCTGAGAACACAACCCTGAGGGGCTCCAGTGTTGAGAGTCAGTGATGAGGAGATGTTACTGCCCATTCTGACCACCTGGCGTCTGTTTGACAGGAAGTCCAGGATCCAGCTGCATAACAGGCTGTTTAAGCCTAGAGCCCGGAGTTTAATGTCAAGTATGGAGGGCACAATGGTGTTGAATGCTGAGCTGTAGTCCACAAACAGCATTCTCACATACGTGTTCCTCTTTTCCAGGTGGGAGAGAGCAGTGTGTATAGTGGATGAAATGGCATCGTCAGTGGAGCGGTTTGTGCGGTATTTTAATACTAGTTACAACGTGAAATAAACATGAATGAACAGCCAAGGTATTTTAAAAGATACAGTACATCTTATTGAAATCCTTGTCATGTAATCACTGCGAAAAGACATCAATAAAACAGCTTGTAAACAATGTCACACAACGCAACATTTACCTCATAAAAACCATTTAATGACAATAAACTTGATAGTCAGCTAGAAAAATGAACTCTAGAGAGGAGCATTTTGCTAAATATATGCACCATATTACTTATTCAATATAATTTTAATGTTTTTTAATATACAGTATAATGCATGTTTGAATAAATCCGTCAAGTTGACAATCACCATTTAGGCAAAATGTTTAATGTTTTAAAAAAACAAATTGGAGTAGAAATATAATTATGTTATTGTAAAGTTAGTATTATAACTTTATTATTATAAAAACTTCCTTGAGTGTAATTTAAGCGTTTGTTTATAAATCAGTTAATTTTAACCTTCAATATTATATTAATGTAGTACCAACTGACTCCCATGAATAGTTTACAGCATTAGTTGAGAGATTTTTTTCCCTTGAGAAAATTTGCCATGTACTGTACCTGATATAGCCTACAGTATATCCAAAATAATCGAATTGAATCAGAATCGTATCGATTTGCAATCTTGTGAATTGAAATCAAATCATTAAATTTGTGTCAATACCCAGCCCTAGTAAACACTATATCAACACTAATGTCGGCTAGTAGGCGAGCGGAGCCAAACAGCTTTGTGCTTTGTTTACATCGTAGCAACAACATAAAAATTATAATTGGAACTGTTAATAGAAAACACAGCTACAAATAATAAGACATACTTTTACAAGTTGTGATCCACAAACAACAGATTGTCCTGACAAAGTGGGAACTGCTCCATCTTTCAGGAGAAGCTTATGTACGTAGCCTGCATTGTACTCTATTAGGTTCTGGAAGCTGTTCTCAGTAAAATGTGCAACACACAGATAAATATTGGGGTTATAATGTTCATGAACAGTGTTTAAAATAAGTTTGTCAGCCTTAGGAAGGTCAAACACATAGGGTGGAAAAAACAGCATCTCTTTGACATATAGTCAACCAAGCCTCGTCCCCATTATTTGCATATTCCGTGCATGGGAATTATTTAAATGAGTAACATTATGACTTCACAAGTCCAAACAAGTCGTTCGTTATAGTTCTTGGAAAGTGAATTCTGTTAAAAAGAATATCCCCTTCAGAGTGAACTTTGAGCTTTGTAACCTTGCAGATCTTTTTTATGCTCAAACACACTTACTGAAAAAGTGAAAAAGCATAATAGGACCCCTTTAAAAGTGTTGATCAATGCGTTAAAGAATGCTTGTGTGAACAATGGATGTACAACCTGAAGAAGGCAGAAACGTGTTGATCATCACTATTAACGTTTTAATGACCAGTTTATTAAAGGCTCTTATGGTTAACCATGCGAGTGCCTTAGAATGTTTTACCTCTCATGTATCCAATGAGCACAATAGGTTACTGTTTATACCCCTGTAGGATACCCAATTGTTTTTTAGATAATGTACATTTTAAATGTCTCTTAATCTATTTGTTTCAAAATGAACAATGTATGCTCCATTAAAAATAACAACCCTCGCCACTCGAAATATCCAGTTGTTTGTTTATACCTTGCGTAGCAAACAAATACAGCATTTTCACAAGAAGAAAAATCAGTTTGCTGAATACCGTGATTTGAGTTTGGTGGTGTAGAATGTGATTCCACCTGCAGAGATGAGAGGCAGAAAGGGGTTTTTTGTACTTGGTGAGGTGGTTGTAGCAGAAGTCGGGTAGGGTCAGCTCTTCTTCTGCTTCATCCTCTGAGGTATCACCATATCAATATCTCTCTGAGCGTGCATTTTTGAGAAGAAACACTCGAAGTGATGAGTGCTGAACAGCCTTTGGGCCTCTAGAGACCAAATCAAACTCTGTGTTTCCTGTAACCTCAGCACCATGGGAAGTGACCACCCGCGCTCACACACACACACACACACACAGAATAACGACGACCTGCTCTCCTCTGTCCGACGATGTGAGCCACTGCTCCGGGTGGTTTTACACAAAGTGATGATTTCTTTGTCAAACATCCCTTCGATACACACACTCGCACATACCGGTTTTTCCCTGAAGCGATCCACAACCCCCAACCCGTTCAGTCCTAGCCCACTACGGCTAGGCCTCCAATTAAATCAAAAGTGGTTTGTTTTTATTGGTGTTTTGCGCTGACAAGTGGGCTATCATCCTGACGACTCTACCTGTCAGTGAGCGAGTGAAAATCCTCAGTTGACAATGCCCAATGCTTCCAATTAGGAGAGAATCAGACTCCTGGCGTGCTAGCGATCTTTCCACCCTCCCCCAAGGCCCTTCCTTAAACCCACCCCCACCCCCTGGCACCCCCATCTTTCGGCACTCGCCCCACCAGCTTCTGCCATTTCGCTCTCTCATTCTTGCTTCCTTCGTAATTTTCCCCATCGTTTTTTTTCAAGGTAGGTGTATCTCCTCTGCAAATTACTGACACAAAACGGGGTGGCGCACCGGCGGTCCCGAGCCTGAGTGCTGGCGGTCCCGAGCACCCTGTCAGCTTTAATGAGCCAATAAAGGTATATTTCTCCAGCGTGAATGCGCTAAAGTCTTTCTTGTGTGACAGCTGACTGGGAAATGTGAGTGTTAACCTTATAAAAGATTCAGCGGTTCTCATTATTTTCTGTCAAATCTCGCACCTGATGGCTTTAAGGTGCATCATTTGCATCGCTGACTGGTCCAGGGTGTGCCCGTTTTTTCCGTACAATGTTTGTTTGTTGACTGAAGTCAACATTTCTTTCCTTTTACACGTCTTTTTTTTATCACAAGGCATGTTTTACTCAATGTTTCAAAATGACAGCGATGCCAAAGTTTATCCAGGAACGACGTACCATTTTCCTGAACATACCCAAATATATATTTAACAAACATGGAACAGAATAAATAAATGAAATTCAAAACATTGTTTTCACCCGAGGTGAGGCAAGATCAAACGTCTTTGAAGCCTCTTGCCACTCATCTCTTCTGCCTCTTCCTCAAATCTTCAAACAATCAGAGGATGTACGTTAAATACAAGTGTTTGAGTGACAGATTTTTAGAGGGCCTTTCTGTGCATCTCCATTTGGTGTGTCAGGTTCCTGATTTTCTGTCTTCTCTATGAATTGTTCATTCAACAAACTATCCAACTTGTGAGATTTGCAGTATTCCAGGATTTCTGTGAATTATTTGGTATGGCCAAATCAATCACTAAAGCTTCATCAATGTTATAAGTCATATAACAATATATTCTAAAATATTTTTAATTTTTATTTTGTTTCAAAAATGGTGGATCTTTTAAAAGTTCAATATCTTAATACTGCATCAGTAATGCATAATTTAAAAAAAATGGTTCATAAAAGATCATAATGAAGGGCCTTAAATTGTCACACTGATTTAGATAGATATATAGATTGTGTGTGTGTGTGTGTGTGTGTGTGTGTGTGTGTGTGTGTGTGTGTGTGTGTGTGTGTGTGTGTGTGTGCATATATATTCTAATAGATCATCTATAGCTCATAGATGCATTACTCATACGTTTTGCTTTAGATAGATAGATAGATAGATAGATAGATAGATAGATAGATAGATAGATAGATAGATAGATAGATAGATAGATAGATAGATAGATAGATAGATAGATAGATAGATAGATAGATAGATAGATAGATAGATAGATAGATAGATAGATAGATAGATAGATAGATAGATAGATAGATAGATAGATAGATAGTGCATTTATCTAGCTTATAGATATCGCTCATAAATGTGTTACTCATATTTTTTGCTTAATATTTATAACTATATGTGTGTGTGTGTGTGTGTGTGTATATATATATATGTATATATATATATATATATATATATATATATATATATATATATATATACACACACACATATACATATATATATATATATATATATATATATATATACACACACACACACACACATATATATTCTAATGCAGTTATCTATCTATAGCTCATAAATACATTACTCATACGTTTTTGCTTAATTTTTACAGCTTTTACTTATTGGAAGCACATTGGTAAAACAATTTGAGCCATTTCATAAAACATTTTAATGACGTGTAAAAAAGAATCCATGCAAGTAAATCCCAGACCATAAAGCCAAATGTATAGTATGCACTCTAAAAAAAAAAAAAAGTTCTATATGGCACTAAAAATGGTTCTTCGTCGTAATCATAGAGGAACCACTTTTGGTGCTATATAGCACCATATATGAACATGTTATGTATTTGGTAGCGGTGCAATATAGCACCTTAGTCAGTGGTGCTATATAGCACCTTAGCAAAAGAACCACTGAAGAACCACTGAGGCACCAAAATTGGTGCTATATAGCACTTAAAAAGGTTCCCCTATGATTACGAGCCAAGAACCATTTTTGGTGCCATATAGAACCTTTTTTTTTTTTTTTGAGTGTGTTTTTTAAATGAAAAGAGTTTTTGAGCCATTTAAGGTTTTGACTGTTTGGACAATTGAAGGAAAACCAATGCAAAGCAGAAGCCTTACTAAGGCAGCCATTAAGCACTTTATCTATATTGGTTAAGTGATAAAATGATTCAATTTTATTTAACATTTTAAGTAAAACAAAATCCGATAGGTCTATAGCGCACCTGTTGTCGTTGTACTAAGAGGCCTGAATTTGATTTATCTAACAAATAAAGCCCAAAGCATACTACAGATAGGCTAGATAACTCCTGTCATGGCCTGCCACAGAGACTTAAAAAAAGAAGAAGAAAAATCGCCACCACACGCTGTGGGCATCCTTATACGAGACTCTAAACTAAAGTGAGTGCGCTTGCACCCCGCCTCATTGTGACAGCTTGCAGCCGCGTTGACACCCCTTGGGAGCGGAGAGCGGATTCTCTAACCTGCCGTTGTCTGCGGCCGAATAGCGCTTCCAATCTGCTGTTCTGATGGGGGGCTCGATTATTGGGACCTGTCGAAAAAACACGAGGGGCTAACTGTTTGAGAGAAAGACGTGAAAGGCAGGACAATAGTTTTTCATGCATGTTAGAGTTTTGTGTCACGCTGGGCTTTCAGAAAGAGCAGTCGCCCTCTTTATTGCTCATTAACATTGCATACATTAGGCTACTCGTTATGAACTAAACGACATGGTTGTTCGATAATCGCGTTTTGCGCATTGGAAAAAGAAAAGAACACTAACATATCAAGCGACAGTGCACCAGACTGCCCTGTGTTATGGTTTTAAAGCACAAATACAACTTGAATTCTGATCTTCACCATAAAACTAAGCACCTAGTGGTTTATTAGCCTGTAAGTAATTAGGCCTATTACTTTTTCTTTCTTTCTTTTTTACATCACCGGTCATTATTACTATGGTGTGTTGTTGTTGTTTCTATCTTTTTGTAGTGTTACAGTTTACCCAATCGAAACACAAGAAAGCCGTTCAGATATAAGGATCAGATTATATAAATAATAAATGTATCGTGTGTACAAAAATAAAATAAACACTAGAATACTTTCCTTACGTTTTAAAGTGTAAACAACATAGCCTAATCATTATTTTTATAAACATGTTTTTAAATATGATATATTATGCTTTTGCATTAGGCCTATCAATAATTTAATCCATTCCACCAGAATAAAACATTTATGTGAAATTATTAAAACTTTAATTATTAAAATACAGTCATGAAGGTTCTCCCTGTTTTATGTTTGTCATGTCACATGACACCAAAATGGCTCCCTGCATGTTGGTTATGCCACACCAACTTTGATTTGCCGGACAAATATTTCAAATGTCAAATATTGCTAATAATTTATATATTAAAACATTAGATTGCTGATTTATCTTTGCCAACCTTTTATTTGCCAACATTTACTTTTATCTATTTTTCAAAATTCTGAATTTTAATACGTTTTTTTTATTACATTCTACACATATTTGATACTTTAATCCCTCAAAAAATATCAAAGGACTTTAATACTGAAACTGAAAACGTGTTTGTTTATCATAGCAAAAGTGTATTTATGTCATTTTGTGTATGAATTGAAATTCTTTTTGAACAATTTCTTTTTGACTTTTGAGTAAGGAGTGTCTTAAAATATTAGAATTAAATACATCATCATCAATGCTTAAATTCAACTTTTAGTAGAAACTATAAGGGAATTATATACGAAAAATGGGGAATTGTGAGAAAGTGGTCAACGCGGGCTATGGGGAGAGGAGAGAAAGGACCTCCCCACTCCTCATAATAACCCCATTATAAGGCTCATCAATGATGTAATGAAAGCAAACAGTGTTGAAAATTGCCTGTAAACAGTTGGATCCCAGTCTCCTAATGAATTCAGTGTCTCTTTTAATCAAAGTGGGCGACCTGTGGGGAGGGGTTTATTGGGCGTGGGGGGGTCCAGTTTCATCTTAGCGAGCCAGTCAACACCCCAAAACACCTCCTAACCAATGGAAGCGTGTCGCTGGGGACTCACGTGGAAGGGGTGCCCTTAAAAACCTAGCCACTGAGTTGTGCACAAGTTCATTTGTTAGGCTTTATCTGACTTTCCGTTCCCCAATGTGTGTATTTAACCTGCATTACCTCATTTGTGCTTCTGTCTTCTCACAGCATTTTTTTTCTGCGCTCTACCGTCCAACGATTTTGCATTGCATCACCTGCGCTGGCACAGAATGCACTTGCCTTTTCCATCCGGATTCCACTCTACTACCCGCCACAGCGAACTACCTTTGAACTGATGAACATTTCAGCTGCTCAATAACGCGAGGCTCGAGTTGCTGCCGCTTTGCTTCTGTCCGTGGTGCTGAAATGCGCGCGCCC
Source organism: Romanogobio albipinnatus (assembly GCA_023566225.1). Taxonomy (NCBI): domain Eukaryota; kingdom Metazoa; phylum Chordata; class Actinopteri; order Cypriniformes; family Gobionidae; genus Romanogobio; species Romanogobio albipinnatus. The sequence goes on from CM042255.1 coordinate 31,649,627, forward strand.
TCTAAGTAGGCTACCTTGTGGTTTTACCCTAACGCTGCTACTTCAGAACAGCTTTTTGAAATAATTTGATTAATAATTCAAAGCCACCACCGATGCGTCTCGCGTCTTCGAAAAATACCGGGATTGAAAAAACTATTGTAATTAAATTTGCCAGCCTAGAGTATATTTAGGCTGTATCGATTTTTTTGAGGAGTGAGTGAGGAGCTAAAGAAAAAAAAAATTGGAGGCAGGGTCTGTGTGTACTTAATACAGAACCTCCTCAAGAAACCTCCTTTTTCTTTTTAAACTTAAACTAAAAGTCCTCAAGGAAGAAGAAAGTTGTTGTTTTTCCCAGACAGGGGATGAATATTTCTCATTTCCGATTCTGCTTTGGATTTTCCACCTGGATAGATCGCTATTAAAACGAGCGCCATTCACGCAGAACTTGGTTGAATACCACAGATGATAATCTGAACAGAAGCTTCACGCAAGCAGCAGTGTGGAGATGGAAGCGTCCACCAACGGCTCCAGTTTTGGAATCGACTCCCTGCTATCCCACAGGCCAGGAAGCCCAGTCATCGCGAAGGGGGACAGTTTGGTAGGAGAATGCCGGTCCCCGCTGGAGTTCAGCCCCAGGTCAGACTTAGAGAGCGGTTGTTCTTCTCCTCCGTCTCCGAGGCGGGAGTGCGGTGAGGATGCGGCGCAGAGACAGGGTCACCCGCTCGGGCTCGCGTCCCATTTACAGCACGGCCCGATCTCTGCTGGATCTCAACCTCGGACTGTCACTTCATCCTTCTTAATAAGAGACATTCTGGCTGACTGTAAACCCTTAGCGGCGTGTGCCCCTTACTCCAGTAACGGCCAGCCGACACAGGAGACAGGGAGACTGGCATCTAAAATCGCAGACGACTTCATTGAAAAGATCCACAGTAACTCATCGTCAGACAGCGAATACAAAGGTAAAAATATCAGCTCGTTTTTAATGCTATTTTAAAAATATATCACATGAACTAACTTGACACATTTATAGCAAAGCAGGCTGGCTTGCTAAGTATCCTTGGCTATGTTTTTGAAATAATTTGGGGGTAAGAATACAAATAATGTTCATGATTCTTTGTTTATTCATTTCATTCGTTCATTTATAGCAAGTGTTGCAATAAAAGAGCAGATGATAGATAGATAGATAGATAGATAGATAGATAGATAGATAGATAGATAGATAGATAGATAGATAGATAGATAGATAGATAGATAGATAGATAGATAGATAGATAGATAGATAGATAGATAGATAGATAGATAGATAGATAGAGCAACTATCGTAATATTCATATAAATATATTTACTGAAATAAATGCATAGTGCATGAAATATTGTTAATTTTGTTTATGTGGTTATTCGCTGTTTGCAAGTTGTACATGTTCACGTGCTTATTATTTGAAAGCTTATTGTTAGGTGCAGGGAAAAGGAAGTTGAACAATGAAACATCAGCAGGAAAGATTCATTAAGGATTTGACCAGATGAAATTACATCTGAGGAAAAAACAGAGTGAAAGACCGTTTCCTGTGACATATCATTAGGCTGATTCCATGATGCAAACACAAAGGCCAGCACTATTGATAAATGTTGGAATTTGCCCTAATTCAATCAGGAAGTTTTTTTATAACTATTACAAATAATAGCTATAGCTATTATTGTTGTTATATATTATATTTATTTTGTTATATGTGCATTATGCACATGTTTGTGGTTGTTGGTGTATTTGGTGTATTTGGCCTATTGGCTGGTGTTGTCGTTATTCTGCTAATTTTGTAAAAGTGTTAACACAATCTTGCTTTCCTAGTGGAAGTAGGGCATGATGGGTCTCTTCTATTCGCCTATACATTCAGCTATGATTCCAAATCTATTTCTACTCTCGCATCATGAAATTATTAGCTTGGCAAGCCTATATAGGCGCGGTGATCAGAATTAATGCTTTCCAAATCAAAGCCATTCCATCTCCAGAGCTCTTGTACAGAGTGTGTGCGCCGCTTTGATTTTTTGCCTTTCTACCCCTTTATATTTCAGGGATTTGATGCAATTTGTCCCAGTGCTAATCAGATTTGTAACGCACGGGGTCGGTCCGCTCTTTATTTCGCTCTTATCCCCGTCCATGTGAAGTTTCTCCGGTCTCGGTTGAAAGGTTTCCATCCCTTGTGGCTCAATTAGCCGGATTATTGTGCTCCTTGAGAGACGACTCAACTACTCGACTGGCAAGGTCTCTCGCGTCGTGTCCCTCTCTTTCTGGGTTCAGAGAGAAAAGAGTTTGGTTTAGATGGGAGATATGGGTGAATTAAATATCACAACCCTCGTGTATTCACATTCTGAAAATAAAATCTGAAAACTGCTTGAAAGAATTACAGGCACGCTCGAGACCGTCAGGGGTTTAAGCATAGGATATGTGGAAACCTTTGACACCATAACGAATTGCCAAAGTAGGCTATACTGGAACACAACTCGTGTTAAAGTGGCTTAATCAGTACCCTTCCGTTATATGTGATGTTTCAGTGAAAGAGGAGGGCGACAGGGAGATCTCGAGCAGCAGAGACAGCCCGCAGGTTCGCCTGAAGAAGCCACGGAAAGCGCGGACCGCCTTCACTGACCATCAGCTCGCCCAGCTGGAGCGCAGTTTTGAGCGTCAGAAGTACCTGAGCGTGCAGGACAGAATGGAGCTGGCAGCATCTCTCAACCTGACCGACACGCAGGTCAAAACCTGGTACCAGAACAGGAGGTGAGCATGTGGTCAACTGGAAACCCAGCAACATTAAAATAATAATAATAGTAAGGCTGCAGAAAGGCAATTCTAGTTATTCTGCATGACATCCAGTCTAATGAATTTTCTCGTCGTATTGACATTTTATTTTTACTATATTAAAAAGAGAAAATGTGCTTCTTGGGTATACAGGCCTATCATATTATTGTCCCTTTGATTGTGGAGTCTCCTGCCAAAAACAATAATACATCAGTTTTGCTCCACTATAAAACTAAAGGAAATGCTGCAGAATTAATATCCACATTTTTAACATTTAACTTGTTCATGTTCAAAGAGGCTCTAACGGTCACATAATTCTATAATTCTCATTGTATAGCGTTATAAGATCTACAAAATGGAACAACAAATACAAATCGATAAAAGAAGAAAACACTCAAAACACATCAATAGATATATTGCACATCTACAAGTGGTTTGTTTGCACATTTTCCCATTTTATTCGCAGCATCTAATTCGATGACAAAATGTATACAATTTGTAACCACGAATGATGCATGCGTCCTTGACAAAATTATTATTAAAACTAATTACTAAAATATGTGCCATTTGATGCCTGCTTTTTAGCTTATTGTTATTAATTAGTTACACAATTAATGTGAATCATATGCTTTTAAAAGAAACTTTCTCATAACTCTCAGCAGACTCATTACCCTCATATGGAGAGGCATATTATCTCATTTCACTTGTATCAACCTTTCAGATGTACAAGACAAAGCTTTAACAGTTTTCTGTTTTTGTCTTCTCTCTCTCCTTAACGTTGAATGTGTCGTTAAAATGTATATTCATACAGATACTTAGAAACAGGAGATAAATCACAGAGGATTCAGTTTTTATTTCTCTGAACTCTGCATGTTTCGCTTGGGAATAGTAGTGCGATATAATACATACGCTGATTTTTTTTTTTTCTATTGTCACATATTTATATGAGTATATAAAACACTAGTCACTGAATATTTTTTTCTAGACTAACATTATTCTCTTTTCTCTTGGAAAAAAGGACGAAGTGGAAGAGGCAAACGGCGGTCGGACTGGAATTGTTAGCGGAGGCTGGAAATTATTCTGCGCTGCAAAGGATGTTCCCCTCGCCGTATTTCTACCCTCAAAGCCTGGTGTCGAATCTGGACCCTGGAGCAGCGCTATACTTATACAGGGGACCCTCGGCGCCCCCGCCGGCGCTTCAGCGTCCTCTCGTTCCCCGGATTCTTCTGCACGGTCTCCAGGGCGCCAACGAGCCGCCGCCTCTGCCCCCCCTCTCCGGTGTGCTACCCAGACCAACGCCGCCACGATGAACGGCTCGATTCGGACTCGTTGCAAACATGGCAGCTTTGAACTCCACTATCAAAAAACTATTTTATTGCTGACAAAATATATTACGAAGCCACAAAAACAAGCTGAGACACAAAAAGTGGTTAGAGGAATTTTCCAACTTTATTTAATGAATATTTATTTTCGTTATTTTTTGTTAAACTTATATGTTTCTATTTTTTATTTAGGCTACCCTATAAGGTTAAATCTGGAGAAAACAAATACAGACCGTTATGCTACTGAACGCAATAATCGCGGGACATGATGGGACGCTTCGTTTCACAAATTATTATTATCATTACTTTATCTAGCCAATATTACAATTGTGAATTGTTGGTGAGTCCCTGACGCAAAGAATATTTAAATGGTAGATTCATATTTAATTATCCTGAGATCAAATCCAGGTCACAAGTTAACAAATCGTGGGCTTTGTAGTGACCCTCTAAAATGTACAAAGGAAATGAAGTGTAAATAAGAATATTTTGTTTTATGTCGAAAGACAAATCTCGAATTTTCTCTTTTTGTAACATATTTCCAAGCCTTACGTTAACAGGTGAGGTCGACGTGAGCAGCACATTAGAAATCAAAACGTCTCTACAAAATGAAAAAGATGGTGACACTTTTCTATTTGACAAACAGTTGAATGGTATACGGAGTTCCATACCTAAACAGAACAAGCAGGTGGATTGGACGAGATGGATTATGAATCGATTATCAATCGATTGTTTTTGTGCTGCTTTTTTCGTTTCTGTATTCCTGCACAACTGCCAGCAGTATCACTTTGATGTCGATGGGAAAACTTTGTGATCAATAGGACGTCAAGGAGATGAAGTGTTCGCCCAGGCATTGTGCAATAACTCTGTATAAAGCCGTTGAAATATCTTGTCATTCTTTCTGGTGAAGCTGTATATTGAGGATAATGATTTGTGAAGTAATGATTCTCGTAATTCCAAATGATTTTCGTTCGTGCCCCCGTGTGCTTAGCGGTGTGAACTTCTGGAAAACTCTTAAAACTGCTGGATGTGCGGGGGAGGTGGAGAATTACTTTTATAAATGTGCTAATAAAGATCTTTCATTAATTTACCACTGGCTGAGAATGTGGAGGTAGCCTATACAAATACTGCTAAATACACACTCGTGTTCTCACAGACAATTCAATTTACTCTAAACCAACAGCCAATATAAAAAGTATGCCGGTGCATAATGCGCGTGCCAGACATGAAAACTGCCACATGAAAATGTACGCATTAAGAAAAATCATATTGTTAAACTTACAATAGTTATTTTCCTTGTTGCAAAGTGGGTGGTATGTCATTTTGAACATAAAATGTGCTAATATCTGCGACCAATGAAGTCCATTTGACTTTGACGTGCGTGAAATAATAATAATAAAAGAGCTAAAACCTTTTCACAAATGTATGCATTCTATAATCCTTCTTATTTTGCAACTACCTGAATGAAAATGTCAGGTGCCATCTTTAAGTAATTCCGTGATATTACATATTATGAATACCTGGAATATGTGCCAACACAAAATTATAATTGTATAAGTTTTTTATAATTTCATCATTTTTATATTTTGGGAGGTAAAATAAATGGATCAAGCCGGAAAAAAACGAGTCGTTAAAATAATGATTTATTTGTAGCCTACTTCCATATCTGAAATCCAAAGACTTCATGTTCATCTTGAATCTCAAGGTTTTAATTTAGAAAGTTATAAGGGATTTATTTATATATATAAAAGATTAAGACCATAAAGGTAAACCAATAAATACGCATGTTACGTAAGTCATTGCTTTTGAAATGTATCTAGATTTACCGAGCAAATTAATGAAAAGTAAAAGTTTGCTTATAAAAATAAACGTAAACAACGCCAGTGATAGCAATATCATAAAATTCGAGCTCGGAGAACTCTATTACTGGCAAATGTGTTTGAATGATTTTAAACATGACTGTCAGACATTTTGCTCAAACCCCACACTATTTGGTTAGCATCGTGGATTTAATTTGTCGAACCTACTGAAAAAAAAACGTTATTAAGAATGTCGCACCCAAGGAAGTGAACATTCACCACCCTAACCTTTCAGAAATGCCTAGAGATTTAGGGAACTTAATTCTACCTTCATATCTTAAAGTTGAACGCGACTACCTCTTATTAATAGGTCATACTTTAAATATAATTTTGATCATGAATCATATGAGCCAGTTTCAATACAATTTAAAACGATGTTCATTTCATTGGCAGCATGATACAAAAAAGGAAATGCTGAGAGATTGGGCATTGGTGCGTGATCTCGTTCTCTCTCACGCACACACTCAACACTTGTCAGCCTCTATTGTCTTGCGTCTACAAGACAGTAAAGCGACACTTTTTTGCACTCTTATAACAGCATCACCATGTCGTTTCGTTTAGTTTTCATAAACAATATGTGGATGAAATATTAATGGTCACCTAAGTGTGTAATTGTTTAAGTGCCCTAAATGATCCCATTTGGAAATGGATTCTTTCCATGCCCTTTCTTGAGAGTGTTGGTTTGCTGCTCTTTGCCAAACGCTCCCAACAGCTGGTTACCGGGCAGTGCTTACTGCGGCTCGGATCAGCAAGGGGACATCTGGTCAGCGGCATGACAGGACCCCCCCTTCATCCCCCCTCAGTGAGCCTAAGACTGACTTTAACCCAACCATGAGACCGGTCCATAAAGCTCAGGGTTTAGGGACTGCTCTGACAGGGCGACTGAATGGGAAATTAACGAGCAGACAAAAGACCTTAATAGCTTTTAATTGAACGTCGATAACGCGTGATCAGTCGGGCTCCTGCAGCAAACTTTCGCATAGCACATGTCATTCTGCGGGGCCCCTGCCCACGAGAGAGAGAGAGAGAGAGAGAGAGAGAGAGAGAGAGAGAGAGAGAGAGAGAGAGAGAGAGAGAGAGAGAGAGAGAGAGAGAGAGAGAGAGAGAGAGAGAGAGAGAGAGAGAGAGACATTTCACTAAATGTTTGTTATTGAGGTAGCTAGGGAAATAAGCAACACATTAAAAAAATTCTTCTTTTGCATAAAATATGGCTAAACCATCACAAATATAATAAAAAGTGGCAGTGATGTTAATAAAATGGTCTAATTGCAATAAAGAGTATAAAATAAAATATGATAGAATCAAATAAATGTTGACATTTAAGATCACATAACCTACGGAAAGAAATGACATATCAATTCAGATCAAACATTTAAATTATCATATGGATCTGCACATGATCCAAAGGAGGCTGATGACCCCCCTCAAAATTGATGAAAAGGGTTATTCTTGCGAAGTGCGCAGCTGATTGCAAGAAAAGCTCCTCCGTCTTGTTAATAGACGCAGAGATTTTTGCATGTGAAAGGATAGTGGTAAATCCCTCGGCTCTTACCGAGGATTGTCCCCGGCTCAGGGTTAATGAAGTGCGGATAGAGTCTCGCTGATCTCCCGACAAACAAAAACACAACACGGAGAGCTTAGAGCCGCAGGATCAGTGACTCTGATTAAGCTCATTGACTCAGAATAAAAACCAAACAAAACAGCCTTCAGATGAAATTAAGAGTCAATCAAAGTGCAATTTGCATCGTGATTTGGGCAAATGTCTTTTTCCCATGTTTTTTTGTTGTTGACGATTGCCATTTTTTGTCAGCTTTGTCAAATGAAATTGAACATAAGGAACAGAAACATCTTTTTCTATTTGTTGATATTTCTATTCTTGACGTTAAAGCAAACCTGCTCTACATTTAATTAAAAAAATATTTACATTTAATATAGCCTATAAAACATATGATGTGTTTACGTTTAGTAATTATGAAAATAATAATAGCAAAATAGATAAATTGGTACGGCAAAATAATAATTACTATATATATATATAGTTAGATGGAAAAAAATCTGTACTTTTCTCTAAAAAAAGACAGTTACAATTAGAAATGTAGCTAAGACACTGAAATTTGGAAAATGTAGTAGAATTTATAATCAGAATATTAGCATGGTGTTTCCATTCACTAAAAGGTATTATTGCTATTTCTTTCTTTTTTTTAAAGAAAGAAAAAAAAGACACGATAGTCATTATGATTGCACTTTATGGGAGTTCTTCATAATCACTGTGCAGGTGTAGAAAGAGATCTGGGAAACTGGGACAGCGATTGGGCAACAAGATCAGTGGCACCTGCTGCAGGGTCACGACACCCTTGCCCCTCATGGGAAGGTGGCTGGGACACTGTCACCGTGTTACCCTACTCACATTTGTCCTCTGCATAAACTTAGTTGGCCAGAGAGACATGAGGAAATGCTGGAAAAACTGTTGGAATAAAAAAAAGCGTAAAAAATAAGCAACACACACACACACACACACACACTTAGGAAATGGGGGGTACAGCGAAACAATAGACAGAGATAGAAAGTAGACAGCGAGCGGTTCCCAAGGTACTGTCCTGGGTATCAAATCCAATCCTAGCCTGAAGGTATACGAAGGGTGGATGTATAAAGGCCTCCTAGTGAGGCTGCACGATAACTCAGTAATCATTCCTCCAATAAAACCCAAAGCATTTCTCAACTTGGGTCAGGGGCAAAAGGATTGACATACCAATCTTGGCAAATAATGAAAACACTCTTCCCGTAGTCCGGGAGAGGAAAAAGCGATAGAACACAGAACAGTCCACGTGGAAAAGAATAGTGGACATAAAAGGTGCTTGTTGCAGGAATCCCCTGCTGTCAGCAATAACAGTCATGTTTGTCCCAGCAGGGGTCAATGTAAAGAACACTGGTATTAGGTGACAGGCTGATTATCTAATCAATAACAGCGGACTCTCGTAGAGCCCGCCGGTAACCCCCTGCTTGCACTGTTCTATCACACAGATGAGTGAACAAGCGGAGAACTGTCCCATGGGAGTGCTCGCTACCCTGGAGGATGTAGACAGCGATAACAACATCCACCCCCAGGCCTAGCAGAGGGCACTAACAACATCTCTCTCCATCACCCCCATGCTCTACACTGCCACCCAATGGCTGGGAGAAAAACAACCCTGTGGACAAATAAATATTTACTAACAGCAGTAACTAAACAGTAGTTTTTTACAGCTCAAGCTATTCTGTTGGCATTTGTCAAAAACTATGCATTAGAATATTAAAAATAACCATTTTAATAATGATTATTGTTGGTCTTTTTGCTAATAAAGCCTTGTGGATTTTGACTTCTGCAAGGCGGTCACAATTCCAACATACAGTATGTACATATGAAGTAGTTCTTCTGTGTTTGGGCTCATTTAAAGTGGATTAGGTTTGAGAAAGAGGAACTTTCTGGAGAACCTTTGTGAACCCCTGGGTCAGAACGGTGGACCTGGCGAGCCCCTGAGTCTCATAAACATAAAGGAAGGAATAGGTATGAATAAAGGATGAGGAAGGGTATACATGTATTTTTAACATCCTTCCGTGTGAAGCCTGACAGGAGAATGCATTTTGGGTTTCTGAGGGGGAAGGGGGGAAGGGGGGAAAGGGGCAAGGGGAGGGGTGGGTGGGCAATGTGTTTTTATTTGTTTTGTTTGGTGTTGTTTTGGGGTTATTGTGTAGAATACGGGAGTATGAGAGAGACACTTCTGGGGGTGATGAACTTGAAATTTGAATATACAGCTCTGGAAAAAATTAAGAGAAAACTCCAAGTTCAGAAATCAATCTCTTAATTTTTTCCAGAGCTGTATATATATATATATATATATTTGGTAAAATAATATATGCCGGCAAACATTTTTTGTCCGTTATTCTAAATGATTCAAAATGACATGACAAAAATTGTAGTTAGTAACATATTCCATTTCATTACACATTTGAGGTAATATAATCAGACTACTTTTTGATTACTTTTAGATTACTTTTGACCTAACTTATCACATTGATAATCTTGTACCATATGGATATAAAAATACAAAGAGAAAGACAATATATTCCATTCTTTGTTATCAACAACATGAAGCGTATTATATTACGATAGAGTTTCCCAGACTGGGGTTTGTGACTTTAATGAAAAGCTATTAATCAAATAAATAAAAACATTTAAAATTAAAATAAACACTATATTGCCAAAAGTATTGGGTCACCCCTCCAAATCATTGAATTCAAGTTCCAATCACTTCCATGGCCACAGGTGTATAAAATCAAGCACCTATAGGCATACAGACGCTTCTACAAACATTTGTGAAAAAATGGGTCGCTCTCAGGAGCTCAGTGAATTCAAGCGTGGTACCCTGATAGGTTGCCACCTGTGCAATCCATTTGTGAAATTTCCTCACTACTAAATATTCCATGGTCAATTATTAGTGGTATTATAAGAAAGTGGAAGCAATTGGGTATAAATAAAAAACTCAGCCATGAAGTGGTAAGTCGCGTAAAATCACAGAGCGGGGTCAGCGCATGCTGAGGCGCACAGTGCACATCAGAAGTCGACAACTTTCTGCAGAGTCAAAAGCTACATACCTCCAAACTTTGCATGGCCTTCAGATTAGCTCAGGAACAGTGCGTAGAGAGCTTCATGGAATGGATTGCCATGGCTGAGCAGCTGCATCCAAGCCTTACATCACCAAGTGCAATGCAAAGCGTTGGATGCAGTGGTGTAAAGCACGCCGCCACTGGACTCTAGAGCAGTGGAGACATGTCCTCTGGAGTGACGAATCATGCTTCTCTGTCTGGATATACGATGGATGAGTCTGGGTTTGGCAGTTGCCAGAAAAACGGTACTTGCCTGATTGTATTGTGCCAAGTGTAAAGTTTGGTGGAGGGGGGCTTGTGGGGGGGTTGTTTTTCATGGGGTTGGGCTTGGCCCCTTAGTTCCAGTGAAAGGAACTCTTAATGCTTCAGCATACCAAGACATTTTGGACAATTTCATGCTCACAATTTTTTTTTTATAATAATAAAAAATAAAAGTGAAATAAAAATAAAAGCAACGTATACAGAAATGCAGTGAAAGATGTGATAAAGATGTTGAGTCAGGGGTTGTTTAATACTTGCTCGGGGACTTTAGCAGGACTGCCAGTGGCAGTCTGTGAGAAAGCCCACAGGGAAGAGTCACACAGACATTGCATCTGCTCTTCAATTCTACTTCCATTCATTTATTCTTTTACAAAAATAAAATAAAAATAAAAGCATGCATTTCATAGCAAAGTGCTTTCAGGTAACAACTTACAACCAGGAGAGTGACCAAGATCATCTCTGGGCTGTATGGAGAGCATGTTCTCAAGAAGGACATGGCGAGAGTAATTTATTTGTTTCAAATAGCTTCTAATTGGACATGGGAGTAAAAGAAATGGACACTACATCCAGTGACCAACCCTTGACTCCTCACTCACCACTGGGACCCTCAGGACTGGGCTGGCAGCTGCCTAACTGAGCGATGACTTCAGGCCAGGGCAGGGACCAGGGGCTCACAAGGAAATTATAGAGTATACCAGACCAACTGGGAGAGAAAGAAAATGGAAAGGAAAGCAGATTAGCCAAGCTAACACTGACAACGAGTCAAGCATGGTTAGAAAAAAACAGTAGAACATTCTGTCTGACAATAGGGGGAAAGCCACTAGCTTGAGTTTACTATTAACAAACGTACATTTGATCATCAGAGAACCTGATATTATAAATATTTACATACATCAGAGAGATGTGGGAATTTGCAGACGATTGTCTGCCAGATTAGAATGCAGATTTTCATGGCTGAGACAGTGGGAATGTGGCAACGGCAGCTTCTTTTCTGCTTCCCACATTTGAAGTCAGTTGAGAGTGGCAAATGAAATAAAGACGGAAAAGCGTGATGGCACGTAAGGCTCAGAGACGGGCGGGAAAAAAAGGCTTCAAATGGTTATCAATAAAATTGCCTCTGCCAGGCACGGCAGTTTAACCTCTTTAGTGCGTTCGGCTTCTCCTAACGGGCTGTGACGTGTGCTGTGGGTGCAGTCTGCTTCATGCCTGTCTTCACAAAGCTTCCTGTCGGTTTGATGGGTTCACAGCTTCTCCTCACACAGGTGCGAGTCCCTTTGGAGTCCCACAGACTTCAGCACAAGACATGACATAAAACAAGAGCCTCTCACACCCCAGCAGAAGAAAAACAGACACTTGAAAGGGGGCAGAGACTGACTCTCTGACTTTAGGCTTGTTGATTTGATCTGTATCGAGAGAAAAGCACAATGGCCAGTGCATCCAATGCATTTCACGTTCCTCGTTGATTTCATGCTGAGGGTGGTGAAAAGCATTATGGGTACAAAGAGGTATCATATAAAGAAATTTGTCATCACAGCTGTAAATGGAACATTTCAGAAACTCACACTTATGTTAACAGAAAGTATGAGCTATGTTGTCGGATAAATGTCATGATAATAATTCATATATTTATATACATGTACACACATACACACATTATGTATATATATACACACCGATTAGGCATATTATCTCTTCATCATGGCACCTGTTAATGGGTGGGATATATTAGGCAGCAAGTGAACATTTTGTCCTCAAAGTTGATGTGTTAGAAGCAGGAAAAATGGGCAAGTGTAAGGATTTGAGCGAGTTTGACAAGGGTCAAATCGTGATGGCTAGACGACTGGGTCAGAGCATCTCCAAAACTGCAGCTCTTGTGGGGTGTTCCCGGTCTGCAGTGGTCAGTATCTATCAAAAGTGGTCCAAGGAAGGAACAGTGGTGAACGAGCTACAGTGGCATGGGTGGCCAAAGCTCATTGATGCACGAGGCTGGCCCGTGTGGTCCAATCAAACAGAATAGCTACTGTAGCTTAAATTACTCAAGAAGTTAATTCTGATTAACTGATACCGGTTCTGATAGAAAGGTGTCAGAATACACAGTGCATCGCAGTTTGTTGTGTATGGGGCTGCATAGCCACAGACCAGTCAGGGTGCCCATGCTGACCCCTGTCCACCGCCGAAAGCGCCAACAGTGGCACGTGAGCATCAGAACTGGACCACGGAGAAATGGAAGAAGGTGGCCTGGTCTGATGTATCACGTTTTCTTTTACATCACATGGATGGCCGGGTGCGTGTGTGTCGCTTACCTGGGAAACACATGGCACCAGGATGCACTATAGGAAGAAGGCAAGCCGGCGGTGACAGTGTGATGCTTTGGGCAATGTTCTGCTGGGAAACCTGAGGAGCACAACGACAAGTGTGAGGTGTTGACTTGGCCTCCAAATCTCAATCCAAATAAGCATCTGTGGGATGTGCTGAACAAAGTCCGATCCATGTAGGCCCCACCTGGCAATTTACAGGACTTAAAGGATCTGCTGCTAACATCTTGGTGCCAGATGCCATAGCACACCTTCAGGGGTCTAGTGGGGTCCATACCTTGACAGGTCAGGGCTGTTTTGGCAGCTAAAGGGGGACCAACACAATATTAGGTCATAATGTTATGCCTGATCAGGTGCTGGTCATATAATTAGAATATCATCAAAAAGTTTATTTATTTCACTAATTCCATTCAAAAAGTGAAACTTGTATATTATATTCATTCATTACACAGACTGGTATATTTCAAATTTTTATTTATTTTAATTTTGATGATTATAACAGACAACTAAGGAAAATCCAAAAATTCAGTATCTCAGAAAATTAGAATATTACTTAAGACCAATACAAAGAAAGGATTTTTAGAAATCTTGGCCAACTGAAAAGTATGAACATGAAAAGTATGAGCATGTCCAGCACTCAATACTTAGTTGGGGCTCCTTTTGCCTGAATTACTGCAGCAATGCGGCGTGGCATGGAGTCGATCAGTCTGTGGCACTGCTCAGGTGTTATGAGAGCCCAGGTTGCTCTGATAGTGGCCTTCAGCTCTTCTGCATTGTTGGGTCTGGCATATCGCATCTTCCTCTTCACAATACCCCATAGATTTTCTATGGGGTTAAAGTCAGGCGAGTTTGCTGGCCAATTAAGAACAGGGATACCATGGTCCTTAAACCAGGTACTGGTTGCTTTGGCACTGTGTGCAGGTGCCAAGTCCTGTTGGAAAATTAAATCTGCATCTCCATAAAGTTGGTCAGCAGCAGGAAGCATGAAGTGCTCTAAAACTTCCTGGTATACGGCTGCGTTGACCTTGGACCTCAGAAAACACAGTGGACCAACACCAGCAGATGACATGGTACCCCAAACCATCACTGACTGTGGAAACTTTACACTGCACCTCAAGCAACATGGATTGTGTGCCTCTCTACTTTTCCTCCAGACTCTGGGACCCTGATTTCCAAAGGAAATGCAAAATGTACTTTTATCAGAGAACATAACTTTGGACCACTCAGCAGCAGTCCAGTCATTTTTGTCTTTAGCACAAGCGAGATGCTTCTGACGCTTTCTGTTGTTCAAGAGTGGCTTAATACAAGGAATGCGACAGCTGAAACCCATGTCTTGCATACGTCTGGTTCTTGAAACACTGACTCAACTGCAGTCCACTCTGTGAATCTCCCCCACATTTTTGAATGGGTTTTGTTTCACAATCCTCTCCAGGGTGCGGTTATCCCTATTGCTTGTACACTTTTTCCTACACATCTTTTCCTCCCCTTCGCCTCTCTATTAATGTGCTTGGACACAGAGCTCTGTGAACAGCCAGCCTCTTTTGCAATGATCTTTTGTGTCTTGCCCTCCTTGTGCAAGGTGTCAATGGTCGTCTTTTGGACAACTGTCAAGTCAGCAGTCTTCCCCATGATTGTGTAGCCTACAGAACTAGACTGAGAGACCATTTAAAGGCCTTTGCAGGTGTTTTGAGTTAATTAGCTGATAAGAGTGTGGCACCAGGTGTCTTCAAAATTGAACCATTTCACAATATTCTATTTGGGATTTTCCTTAGTTGTCAGTTATAATCATCAAAATTAAAAGAAATACACATTTGAAATATATCAGTCTGTGTGTAATGAATTAATATAATATACAAGTTTATACTACGGGGCCGTTGAATGGGATTAGTGAAATAAATCAACTTTTTGATGATATTCTAACTATATGACCAGCACCTGTATGTATTTTTTGGAAATGTTGGGCCATATTGATAGGATAGCATCTTGCAGTTGATGGAGATTTGTGGGATGCACATCCAGGGCACGAAGCTCCCGTTCCACCACATCCCAAAGATGCTCTATTGGGTTGAGATCTGGTGACTGTGGGGGCCATTTTAGTACAGTGAACTCATTGTCATGTTCAAGAAAACAATTTGAAATGATTCGAGCTTTGTGCATGGTGCATTATCCTGCTGGAAGTAACCATCAGAGGATGGGTACATGGTGGTCATAAAGGGATGGACATGGTCAGAAACAATGCTCAGGTAGGCCGTGGCATTTAAACGATGCCCAATTGGCACTAAGGGGCCTAAATTGTGCCAAGAAAACATCCCCCAGACCATTACACCACCACCAGCAGCCTGCACAGTGGTAACAAGGCATGATGGATCCATGTTCTCATTCTGTTTACGCCAAATTCTGACTCTACCATCTGAATGTCTCAACAGAAATCGAGACTCATCAGACCAGGCAACATTTTTCCAGTCTTCAACTGTCCAATTTTGGTGAGCTTGTGCAAATTGTAGCCTCTTTTTCCTATTTGTAGTGAAGATGAGTGGTACCCGGTGGGGTCTTCTGCTGTTGTAGCCCATCCGCCTCAAGGTTGTGCGTGTTGTGGCTTCACAAATGCTTTGCTGCATACCTCGGTTGTAATGAGTGGTTATTTCAGTCAAAGTTGCTCTTCTATCAGCTTGAATCAGTCGGCCCATTCTCCTCTGACCTCTAGCATCAACAAGGCATTTTCGCCCACAGGAATGCCGCATACTGGATGTTTTTCCCTTTTCACACCATTCTTTGTAAACCCTAGAAATGGTTGTGTATGAAAATCCCAGTAACTGAGCAGATTGTGAAATGCTCAGACCGGCCCGTCTGGCACCAACAACCATGCCACGCTCAAAATTGCTTAAATCACCTTTCTTTCCCATTCTGACATTCAGTTTGGAGTTCAGGAGATTGTCTTGACCAGGACCACACCCCTAAATGCATTGAAGCAACTGCAATGTGATTGGTTGATTAGATAATTGCATAAATGAGAAATTGAACAGGTGTTCCTAATAATCCTTTAGGTGAGTGTATATATATATATATATATATATATATATATATATATATATATATATATATATATATATATATATATATATATATATATATATATATATATATTAGCAATGTTTAATGAGAATGATCCATGATACTATGTTTATATTAAAGCTTTAGTACACTAATAAACAAAAATATTCTTGTTAGACAAAAAAATAATCTGTATCGGTCATGAAAAGGCAATGTCTGTCACTCAAGGGTCAAGATGATTCTTTTTGATCAGGATAGGGCGCGAAAAAATGACAAGCTACATATTTAGATATAAATCAATAACTGCATTTATATTTACACTGAATTACAATTTTTTAATGGTTATTTCCTTCTAGTAACAATAAAAAACTATAGTCTATTTATTATATGTGCAGGTGTTGAGGTAGAGAAAGAATAAACACAGAAACAGTAGGAGATGGGAAAGAAGCATTGTGTTTGCCAGGACTGTGGCATTAGTATCATGGCTGGAGAGTGTGACACAGGCTCAGCTCTCTTTGATCCAGCACAGAGGCAGATCTCCACTGACCTGAGTGTGCCAAGACTGAGTGTTCAACCTCCCACAACACTGAGGGTGTGCTGAGCATTCTTTATAATTCACACAAACACACCTGTTCATACAGACACATACGACACTCATGCGAGCACACACACACACACACACACACACACACACACACACACACTCACATCCGCAATACTAACTTATTAGGATGCACACATATACACATAAAATAAAAAGCCTGTCACTTATATGACTGTCATTCATTCTTTAATTTAAATCCTGTGAAAGTTTCATAAAATATACACAAGAAGTAGTAGTTAATTGGCTGACACCTTGTCTACACCGTGTCTACAAAACTAGATCAGCTCTAGAAGCTGTCTACATTGGATGCGGACGTTGCGGTGCATTGCGACAGTTGACGGACGTCCCGTTTCTATTTTTTGACGCACTGCACAGCTATTCCACCCACTTTATTGTCCACGTCTGTCTGAAGTAAAATTATTTTATTTACAAATATCCATATTTATATCTGAATTGATGGCTATGAATTTTATTCTCTATATATCTGCTTCTTGTACACTCCTTGGCAAAAAAAAGAGAAAAAGACCAAACCCAAACACTAAGCATTTAATTGTCTTATTGGTCAGGAAATTAGCTACATTTAAGCAAATGCACTACTTAAAAAGCCATTGCTGTCTCAGAAAAATATCAAAGACAGAATGACGTTTTTGGTAGAATATGGGAAGTTGTGTGTGGGGTGATGAAACACGAGTTGCATGGTGATGCTCCAGAGTGGTGTCTTCGAAAATCTGGTGAGAAATATAATAATAAATGCATCTTTATCACAGTGAAGCATGGAAGAAGAGGTGTCATTGTGTGGGGAACCTTTTTAACTGTTGGTATTGGTGAGCTACTTCATTGTGAAAAGTCATTGTGGCGGGCAGCGAGGCCGAGGGACCGTGAGGGCGGGACGAGGCGGCGCTCATCAGTGGGGATGAGCCCCAGCTGCGCGCTGCAGTGATCTCGGCTCTCGCGGAGGAGTGAGGGAGTATAAAGGAGGAGCGACGACAGTGAGGGACGAGAGAGGACCAGGCCTGGACTTGTGTTGTGTTTTATTTTTAGTTATGTTATGTGTACGCTGCAGTCGTCCGTGAGAGGCTGCAGCTTTTTATTTTCATTTTGTGTTTATTTGTGTTTGTATGTAGGCGGCAGTCGGCCGCGAGGGGCTGTCGCCGCCATTTTATTTTGTCTTTATTTTGATTAAACGTTTTAAATGTTCGCTGGTTCCCGCCTCCTTCTTCCCACACAAACCAGCTTTACTACAGTGGTGCCGAAGCCCGGGTGGAAGGAGGGACACGCTGTCGAAGAGCCCTCGCAGCTGAGGGGGATCCCGGTGCCGCGGAGTTCAGGCAGCGTGGAGGAGAGAAGTCCGCGAGCGGCTGCCTGAAGCGGTGGTGCTGAAGCGGATGGGGGGAGTAGAGCGCAGGCTTGGGAGTGCCCCCCGGCCTGCGAAGGGCGTTGGGGGTATGTGGCGAGCAGCGAGGCCGAGGGACCGTGAGGGCGGGACGAGGCGGCGCTCATCAGGGAGGATGAGCGCCAGCTGCGCGCCACATCTCGGCTCTCGCGGAGGAGTGAGGGAGTATAAAGGAGGAGCGACGACAGTGAGATGAGAGAGGACCAGGCCTGGACTTTGTGTTATGTTTTATTTACGTTTTGTTATGTGTCAGCTGCAGTCGTCGCTGAGGGGCTGCAGCCTTTATTTTCATTTTATGTTCATTTGTGTTTGTGTGTAGGCGGCAGTCGGCCGCCGGCCGCGAGGGGCTGCCGCCGCCATTATTATTTTGTTTATTTTTGATTAAACACTTTGAATGTTCGCCGGTTCCCGCCTCCTTCTTCCCGTACGAACAAGCTTTACTACAGTCATTTAAAGCTTTGGAGTACTTCCCACAAATGAAAAGATGTTATCTAAAAGATCAGATGTTATTTTTCTACAAGACAATGCTCCTGCCCAAATAGCAAAGACAACTATTGAACTGAACCAAAAACTGTTTTGGCCTGGTCAGAGTCCAGATTTGAGTGAATATTTTGGTCTCACATTAATCACACATGAACTGTTTGAAGCCATTAACATTGAGTGAAACAACACTGACTCTTCTTCTTGTAAAAAGCTGTGTGCCGAGTTGCAGAACCTGATTTCACCAAGTGCAACATATTCCTGCATCAACATCTTTGATCCTGGAGCAACATTTCAATCAACCAATCAGATTTGAGGGACACGTTTACAGTTTATGTCAAAATTAGGCTTACAACCAGGGTTAGGTGCCCTGTCAACCCTAACACTCAAAATAATTAATTGGTTTGAGTAGAGCCAACTCAAATTAAACAAATAAGTTCAAACAAATTAACTTTAATGCGTATTTAGAATTTGTCTTTTAATAATAATATTAATTAGCCTGACGTCGTCATACTCAGTTTCTAGTCAGAATATGAGTCTGATACTGCTCCATTGGGCTGTGATTATGGGGTGTGTTTCAACCGAACCAGGAAAGAAAATGCCTCTGCACTTAATTGGATAGACCTACAACCAGTCAGAGCAATGGAGCAAGTGTCGTGTTGAACAACGCATAGAACTCAACTGCACGCACGCTGGAAGAAGTAGAAGAAGATGAGTATAAACGGTCTTTGCCGGTGTTGTAAATTTATTTAAGGATACACGGAGTGCTTACCAATACGATCATTAATTTTGAGAGGAATAATCAAGGTGAATGCATTTACGAACAAGTTCTCCGTTAGAACGAATTCAACCCAATCGCTCTTTGGTGACGTGGATGGTTACGTTACCGTTGATCATCTGTCCATCATCGTATGAAGCCCACCCTGACAATTTAATTGGTTCGAACAGCTCTGGTTCGAGCATATTTGCTCCAAAACGGATCAAGTCCAGATCGAACTTCCCAACCTCAAAGTTCAGCTGAAATCCAGGCTAGATCATAATAATAATTTGTTACATTTATATAGCGCTTTACATACTCAAAGCGCTTTTACATATAAGGGGGGAATCTCCTCAACCACCAACAATGTGCAGAATCCACCTGCCATATTTCGCCAGAACGCCCACCACACACCAGAGGAGTGATGAAGCCAATGAGTATATGGGGATGATTAGAAGGCCATGATGATGGACTGAGGCCAATGGGAAAACTTGGCCAAGATGCCTGGGTTACACCCCTATTCTTTTCCAGAGGACATCCTGGGATTTTTAATGACCACAGAGAGTCAGGACCTCGGTTTAACATCTCATCCGAAGTACGGAAGTCAACAAAACTGACACATATGAATTCATCTGAATTGTTTTATTGGCTATGTTTACATGCAAAACTTTTATTTCAATCGGACTGAATTAATTCCGATTGATGGATCTGAATGTAGTTCAGCGTCATTACGCTATTTCTATGTCACTGCAGATGCGCAGTCCTTTCAGTTTTCAATCCGATTAATTGTTAAAAAAATCAAGTGTTAAAAAATAAAAATAAAACAATCTTACTGACCCCAAACCTTTGAAAAGTATCCTTAGCTTGATCAAATTTTCACAGTAACAATAAATTCAATATTTTAAAATATTGTTCTTTTTTCCATCACCCAGAGACACATTAAATTCAAAAGTGACAGTAAAGACGTTTACATTGTTACACAAGACTTCTATTTCAAATATTTTCTATTTGCTGCTCTTTTGAACTTTTTATTCATTTAAATGCATCCTTTGTGAGCATAAGAGAAAAAATACACCCCCCAAACTTTTTAGTTTTAAAAATGTTTAGTTACATTTTTCTCATTAATATATTTGTGGGACATTTTTGTCAATTATTCCTACTCAACCAAAATCCAAACTTAGCATGCAAAGACAATAATTATGCAAAGCACTGAGGTCCAGTGCAGGGAAATGTGAATAAAAGTTCAGAATATATTGAATAACTATGATCAAATCACAATATTATCATAATTTAACCCAGATAGCAATATCCTATGATATTGCCAGGTCCCTGATTTCTCACATTGCTTTACATCATGTTAGCAATGATAATCTATAAAACTGCTTGAGTAGATACAAACAGAGACACTGGCACTAAGACACAGATGACCTGACATGTGGAAGAAGGAAAGAATGGAGCAAACAACAGAAGAACAGTGAAAGCGAGGAGCAGGAGGAGGAGAGTAGGGGTAAAGATAGACCACAAGATAGAAGATTTAGAGAGACAAGGTTGAGCAGTATGATGAGGTTAGGAAAAACTCCCTCACTCATATGGAGCAGCAAACAAACACTTGAACAATACACAGCAAAAGCACTGCTGTGGGTCCTCAGTAATTACTGTCATCTTAAGGAGCCACTGAGGACACCCATGAGGCCTCAGAGTGAGAGAATAGACCCGATGTTCAGACAAAAAGGTAGAAAGGAGAGCAGGGTGCTCTCCGATATCCCTACCTACAGCTGCCAGCTACATCTCTATCTCTATGACTCTAAGGTTACCCCCACACATACTCATTGTTTGCAGTTATCAGTGTGTCATTTTAGGTATTGTCTGGGTAATGTAGACCAGGATAGTCCTAAAATGATGCTCTCCCATTTTTCAAAACAATTAGAAGTGCAAATAACGTACACTCTAAAAAAAAAAAAAGGTTCTTTATAGCAGCAAAAATGGTTCTTGGCTCGTAATCATAGGGGAACCTTTTTAAGTGCTATATAGCACCAATTTTGGTGCCTCAGTGGTTCTTCAGCGGTTCGTTGACTAAGGTGCTATATAGCACCGCTAACTATGGTGCTATATAGCACCGCTACCATATACAGAACATGTTAAGATATGGTGCTATATAGCACCAAAAGTGGTTCCTCTATGATTACGACGAAGAACCATTTTTGGTGCCATATAGAACCTTTTTTTTTTAGAGTGTATATATAAATGTCATTAAGTCTGCCATTCCTCTCACCCAAACCTCTCTAATAAAGACATAAACCAAAACCAGGAATGTTCTATAAATATATCAGCATTGGCAATGACTGGGCTAATGGAAAGTCATTGCTGATCATTTTCCTCTCCAGTCAACTGCTGCAATAGGATCAAGAACCAGATCATTCCGATTCATGAACAAATCATTCAGCTTTGTGAAACAGCCTGATTCATTGAAAAGATTTGACTCAAAAGAAAGATTCATTCGCAAATCGGATCATTTGTATGGAAGCTAGTTTCCGCCACAGAATCAAATCAAATCAAATCAAATCACTTTATTGTCACACAACCATATACATAAGTGCAACAGTTGGTTCCGAGCAACATAGTAGTCACGACATGACATGTACAACATTAAAGCAACATCAGATTACACATCTGATGCGCCCACAATTACTCACAGCACAGTAAACTCTACAATAAACAATAAATAATTTACACAATGTGAGTGTAATTCTCACAGCTTAAATAATATACACATACTTACAATACTTTAAACAATATACACTAAACATACATTAAACAGTATACATTAAGCTATAATAATAATAATATACAATGTACAGTATACAATATTATTCACAGTAGAGATCCAATGTACAATAGGTGCTATATGATAAATAAATGTGTATATAATGTGTGTGTATCTACAGTGGGTTGTGCTGAGTGATATTCTGTCAATGTGTGTTATGATCCTGATGGATCAAGAGTTAAGGAGTCTAATTGCTTGTGGGAAGAAGCTGTTCTGGAGTCGGCTGGTGCGTGTTCTGATGCTGCGGTACCGCCTGCCTGATGGCAGCAGTGAGAGCAGCCCATGGTTCGGGTGGCTAGAGTCTCTGATGATCCTCTGAGCTCTCTTCACACACCGCCTGGCGTAAATGTCCTGGAGGGAGGGAAGCTCACCTCCGATGATGCAGCTGGCCGTGCGCACTACCCTTTGCAGGGCTTTGCGGTTGCGGGCGGTACTGTTGCCGTACCAGGTGGTGATGCAGCCAGTCAGCAGGCTTTCGATGGTGCTGCTGTAGAAGCGTGTGAGGATGTGGCGGTTCATTCCAAACCTCCTCAGCCGTCGCAGGAAGAAAAGGCGCTGATGAGCCTTCTTCACAACGGCCTCGGTGTGGACGGACCATGAGAGTTCCTCTGTGATGTGGACACCGAGGAACTTGAAGCTGCTGACTCTCTCCACCGGTGCTCCATCGATGGTGATGGGGCGATGTTCTCTCTCATTCCTCCTGAAGTCGACCACCAGCTCCTTGGTCTTGCTGACGTTGAGGGAGAGGTTGTGCTCCTGACACCATTGTGTCAGAGTGTGCACCTCCTCTCTGTAGGCCGTTTCATCATTGTCAGTGATGAGACCTACCGCCGTCGTATCGTCAGCAAACTTGATGATGGTATTGGAGCTGTGGGTTTCCACACAGTCATGTGTGTACAAGGAGTACAGGAGTGGGCTGAGAACACAGCCCTGAGGGGCTCCAGTGTTGAGAGTCAGTGATGAGGAGATGTTACTGCCCATTCTGACCACCTGGCGTCTGTTTGACAGGAAGTCCAGGATCCAGCTGCATAACAAGCTGTTTAAGCCTAGAGCCCGGAGTTTCATGTCAAGTATGGAGGGCACAATGGTGTTGAATGCGGAGCTGTAGTCTACAAACAGCATTCTCACATATGTGTTCCTCTAGAATAAAACATTTTCAAAGATAATTGCGTAATTTTATCTCACAATTGCGAGTTTAAAGTCAGAAATGCATGATATAAACTCGCAATTGCAAGATTATAAAGTCCAATTCTGAGGAAAAAAATAATTGCAAGTTTCTCAGAATTATCTCTCAATTCTGACTTTATAACTCGTCACAATTGCACAAGTCACAATTGCGTGTTATAAAGTCAGAATTCCAAGATATAAACTTGCAATTGTGAGAAATAAAGTCAGAATTGCATAAAAAAGTAAAAACTCAGAATTATCTCACAATTCTGACTTTATAACTTGTCACAATTGTACAAAAGTCAGAATTGCGTGTTATAAAGTCAGAATTGCAAGATATAATCTCGCAAATTGCGAGAAATAAAGTCAGAATTGCAAGATATAATCTCGCAAATTGCGAGAAATAAAGTCAGAATTGCAAGATATAAACTCGCAAATTGCGTGAAATAAAGTCAGAATTGCAAGATATAAACTCGTAAATTGCCTTATAAAGTCAGAATTGCAAGATATAAACTCGTAAATTGAAATAAAGTAAGAATTGCGAGATATAATCTCACAAATTGTTAGAAATAAAGTCAGAATTGCATAAAAAAGTAAAAACTCGCAAATTTCGAGTTTCTCAGAATTATCTCACAATTCTGACTTTATAACTTGTCACAATTGTACAAAAGTCAGAATTGCTTGTTATAAAGTCAGAAATGCATGATATAAACACGCAATTGCAAGATTATAAAGTCCAATTCTGAGGAAAAAAATAATTGCAAGTTTCTCAGAATTATCTCTCAGTTCTGACTTATCTCTCAGTTCTATAACTCGTCACAATTGCACATGTCACAATTGCGTGTTATAAAGTCAGAATTCCAAGATATAAACTTGCAATTGTGAGAAATAAAGTCAGAATTGCATAAAAAAGTAAAAACTCAGAACTATCTCACAATTCTGACTTTATAACTTGTCACAATTGTACAAAAGTCAGAATTGCGTGTTATAAAGTCAGAATTCCAAGATATAAACTTGCAATTGTGAGAAATAAAGTCATAAAAAAGTAAAAACTCAGAATTATCTCACAATTTTGACTTTATAACTCGTCACAATTGCACAAGTCACAATTGTGTGTTATAAAGTCAGAATTCCAAGATATAAACTTGCAATTGTGAGAAATAAAGTCATAAAAAAGTAAAAACTCAGAATTATCTCACAATTCTGACTTTATAACTCGTCACAATTGCACAAGTCACAATTGTGAGAAATAAAGTCAGAATTGCGATACATAATCTTGCAAACTGCGAGAAATAAAGTCAGAATTGCGAGATATAAACTCGCAATTGTTAGAAATAAAGTCAGAATTGCGCGACATAATCTTGCAAATTGCGAGAAATAAAGTCAGAATTGCGAGATATAAACTCGCAATTGTTAGAAATAAAGTCCGAATTGCAAGACATAATCTTGCAAACTGTGAGAAATAAAGTAGCAATTGTGAGAAATAAAGTCAGAATTGCGAGACATAATCTTGCAAACTGCGAGAAATAAAGTCAGAATTGCGAGACATAATCTTGCAAATTGGGCGAAATAAAGTAGCAATTGTGAGAAATAAAGTCAGAATTGCGAGACATAATCTTGCAAACTGCGAGAAATAAAGTCAGAATTGCAACATATAAACTCGCAATTGTTAGAAATAAAGTCAGAATTGCAAGACATAATCTTGCAAACTGCGAAAAATAAAGTCAGAATTGCGAGATATAAACTCACAATTGTGAGAAATAAAGTCAGAGTTGCGAGACATAATCTTGCAAATTGTGAGACATAAAGTCAGAATTGCGAGATATAAACTAGCAATTGTTAGAAATAAAGTCAGAATCGCAAGACATAATCTTGCAAATTGTGAGATATAAAGTCAGAATTGCGAGATATAAACTCACAATTGTGAGAAATAAAGTCAGAATTACGAGATATAAACTCACAATTGTGAGAAATAAAGTCAGAATTACGAGACATAATCTTGCAAATTGTGAGAAATAAAGTCAGAATTGCGAGATATAAACTCACAATTGTGAGAAATAAAGTCAGAATTACGAGACATAATCTTGCAAATTGTGAGATATAAAGTCAGAATTGCGAGATATAAACTCACAATTGTGAAAAAATAAAGTCAGAATTACGAGACATAATCTTGCAAATTGCGAGAAATAAAGTCAGAATTGCGAGATATAAACTCACAATTGTTAGAAATAAAGTCAGAATTGCAAGACATAATCTTGCAAATTGTGAGACATAAAGTCAGAATTGCGAGACATAATCTTGCAAATTGTGAGACATAAAGTCAAAATTGCGAGATATAAACTCGCAATTGTTAGAAATAAAGTCAGAATTACAAAACATAATCTTGTAAACTGTGAGAAATAAAGTCAGAATTGCGAGATATAAACTCACAATTGTGAGAAATAAAGTCAGAATTACGAGACATAATCTTGCAAATTGTGAGACATAAAGTCAGAATTGCGAGATATAAACTCGCAATTGTTAGAAATAAAGTCAGAATTGCGAGACATAACCTTGCAAATTGCGAGAAATAAAGTCAGAATTGCGATATATAAACTCGCAATTGTGAGAAATAAAGTCAGATCACAAATTGCGAGTTTCTCAGAATTATTTCACAATTCTGACTTTATAACTTGTCACAATTGCACAAAAGTCATAAAGTCAGAATTGCGAGATATAACCTCGCAATTGCGAGAAAAAAGTTCAGAATTGTGAGATAAAAAGTCACGATTACCTATTTTAATTTTTTACTCTGCGGCAGAAACAAGCTTTCATACATTGTACAAAATTAAGTTTTTGAATGAAATTGACCACACCCAACAAGAAGTTGAATTGTAATTCTAGGAATATTGACTCATGACTGATTAACCCTTCTCTGTTAATCTCTCATGAATACTCCACGAAATGCAGCAGAATAGCATTTTTGGCTAACTTTCAGCTACTAATTAATATATACATTATACCATATTTAGAATCATTAATTATTCTGCATGGACTGGAGCTTCATGCTGTCAACAAGAATTTCATGAAGTCACTCCTCAGAGTTTAAATGAAAGGGACAAAGCATTAACCATGAGCAAAACAGCCATAGGGATTTGAGGGACATACATGAAACCTTTTTCCTCACACTCCTCTCTACTGTCTATTTTCAGGCTTTTTTCAAGGCTCATAAACGCACCAGTGAATTCTGACTCATTAACTATAAGCCACAAAGTTTACCAGAGAGGAAGAATTCATACAAGAGATTCAGAGAGAAAAAAAATCAATGAAAGAGAAACTTATTATGAGATCCATTCCCTGGGTATTCTGGACAATAATGACTTAATATAACGGTGACGCTGTGGCATTTGCTCTATTTTCCCACTGTTTTCTTTGCTTGTGATTGAGCAGGCCTATTTTCGCACGTTGTGACAGGTGCTTAAAACTAGAAAGCTGACGTCTGTTTGATCAAAATTTATGTGAAATTTCTCAAGGCCACTGGGGGAATCTGTGTTTATGAACTGTAATAAAAAGAGTCATTTTGACAATTCGACCTCTGTGCGGTGTATGTGGAGGGGGGCGGAGGAATTGGTTTCTGTTTGCCAGTGAATAGAGAGGAGAAATATTCTTGTCTTTTACAAGGACTAAAATACATGAGGGTGGGAGGGCTGTACATTACTGTGCTTATTGAGCAGTTGAAGTCATTTAAATAAAAGGAGTTTCTCTAATCATACAGTTTTTCTCAATCGCTTTGGCTAAAAAAAAATCCTCAGAACTATAAGTTCAGGTCTTTGAACAATTAGTTTCTTGTTCACATCGGATTTGAATGTTGATTTAAGCAAAATGCTTATGTTTTGGCACGTGTGCAAAAGAGTAAGTACAATTGTCTACAATTTGCACAATAACTAAATGCATATGGCTTGTTAATCAAAACTGATTGATCGGTTGATTGTCAGTGAAATTGTCAAACTCTTCACAAATTCTAAACATTCTTTCATTGTGTGAGCCTTCATTAAGTTGTGTATATTCCATACATTTATGACATGGAATGTCTGTTAAATTGAAAAATAGTCTGACATTGTTTTGAAATATAGTAATCACAATCTTACTAATACTCCAGCCAAGTTTGGAAGCATATATATGGAGTTTTACCGTTGAGAGAATGTTAAGTTTCGAAAAATGTGCCAAAGCGATTGAGGAGAAACTGTAAGATAAATAGTAGTACTTAGGAATACTGACATGGAATAAAAAGAAGACAGATAAAAGTGTACGGTAATCCTTAGATTATCCTCCAACCCAAAACACGTGTGCTAAGGTATAGGCTACATGTCTAAGATTAGATAATCAAAAAATTAAAAAATAAATACAATTAAATTTTTTTTTAAATAAATAAAACAAAAATAATTTGAATAAAAAAACCCCTCTGAATCAACCTATGTAAAATAACAATTAAAAAATAGACAAAAGATAATTAACTATTTATTTTTAAACTTGAGTATAGTTTTTTCTATCAAAAACCCGAAAATGTTGTACAGTTAAATGGAGGAGAAATGATCGGTAAATGACAGTTTCTAGATGACAAAGACACTGAATAGTTTGATAATGGAAATTCTCAGCGCATCTTCCGACTCTCTGTGATTTGTGCTAGAAAAACACACGTTGCTACATAATCTGCCTCAGGTCATGGAAACTGATGCAGAAATGAGAGAGTGATCCAGCAAGCTTTGCTGTGACAACAGTATTCATGTTCGCTACTCTACTCAAACCTGAGGTGTCACAGAATCAATGCAGTTTTCTGTAGATCGCTGTTTGCTGCTGAACAGGAGTATTACAGCGTTAAGGATGAGCTGAAGGCCTGCAAAAAACACTAAATCATTACATCTGTCAGGCATAACATATGGGAAGGATCGTGAATATAGATAATTATGATTACTATAAAATATAATCATTGTCATGCACATAAATGTGAACACACATGTTCACAAGTTCAAGCACATGTTCATAATCATCATATCTATTATACGCATCTCACTGGTTATCGACAGCTGTGCACTTGTGAACACATATAGCAGGCAGAAAAAGAAACACACACACACTCAAAGGTGCACACAGGCAGACAAATACACAAAGGGAAAGAGGAAGAGAGCTAGATTATTGAGGTAGTATCATACAGGAATATTAAAGAAGCCTCTTAAGATTTTAATAAGAATAAAATGAAACAGTAACCACCAAGGGGCCAGCAGGGTTAATCCCTTCAATATTACAAAAAAAAAAAAAAAAAAAAAACCAGCGAGGATGGAGAGGGGAGAAGGGAGGGGGTGGAGAGGCAAGGTGGAGGATACAGGCAAAGCGAGAAAATGCAGTTGCCTGAAAATGCAATAAAAAAGTAATGGTTGCCTTGGAATCAACACAGTGCCAGAACCATAACATAGGTAAACACACACACATAAACACACACACACACACACACTTATACACATACATTTAAACATGGATGATTTGATCTGACATGGACGGACGGACGGACGGATGGATGGATAGACAGACAGACAGATGGATAGATAGAACGATATGGATGGATGATAGATAGATATGGATGGATAAATGAATAGAATGATGGATGGATGATAGAACAATAGATAGATAGATAGAATGATGGATGGATGGATGATGATGATAAAACGATAGATAGATATGGATGGATAGAACGATGGATGGATGATAGAACGATATATAGAACAATAGAATGAAAGGATAGATGATCGATAGATAGAACGATGGATGGATGGAAGAACGATAGAATGATGGGTGGCTGGATGAATGATAGAACGATAGATGTGGTTGGATGGATATAACGATGGATGGAACAATGGATGGATGGATGATAGAACAATATATAAAACATTAGATAGATAGATAGATAGATAGATAGATAGATAGATAGATAGATAGATAGATAGATAGATAGATAGATAGATAGATAGATAGATAGATAGATAGATAGATAGATAGATAGATAGATAGATAGACGGATGATGATAAAACGATAGATAGATATGAATGGATAGAACGATGGATGGATGATAGAACGATATATAGAACAATAGAATGATAGAATAGATGATCGATAGATAGAATGATAGATGGATGGATGATAGAATGATGGGTAGATGGATGAATGGATAGATGATAGATGTGGATGGATAGATGGATGGAACGATGGATGGAACAATGGATGGATGATAGAACAATATATAGAATAGATGATAGATATAATGATGGATGGATAATGATAAAACGATAAATAAATATGGATGGATACAACGATGGATGGATGATAGAACGATATATAGAACAATAGAATGATACGATAGATGATCGATAGATAGAACGATGGATGGATGGATGGATGGAAGAATGATAAAATGATGGGTAGATGGATGAATATATGATAGAACGATAGATAGATTGATGGATGATGATAGAACGATAGATAGAATGATGGATGGATGAATGATAGAACAATACAATGAAATATATAGATAGATGGATGGATAGTAGAACAGTGATATCAGAATGTATTAGAACAGTGATACCTACACAGTGAACACAGATGCCTGCTCCTCCAGCTCTTCCTAAAGTCAAGTGCACAAACACACACACACACACACACACACACACACACACACACACACACACACACACACACACACACACACGCGCCGGCAGCAGATGGTATGAGACAGTTGGCAGTGGTAAGTGAGCATGAGTATCTGTTTACTAATAACCCTTTAATTACTTCAGCTGGTGGATGGGATAAAAACGCCAGACTCAAGCAGGAGAACGTCTTCAGGTGATGAGAGGGTTACATACGACACAGCCTCCAAAGACATTTTATGGGAAAAAATTCATAGAATTCCCGCAATGAAATACTTAAAAAAAAAAGAAGAGAGAATGTGTGAGAGCATGTGGCCAACGCAAACTTCACATTCAGTAATATTACATGTGGGAGATATACGATACCCCATACAACGGCAAATGTCAGGAGAAATCGATTCATCTCCCGGGATAACTTTAACCCTCTCCATTTTGTTGGTCTGTACCCACCTTTTGAGCAAATATGTTATAAAGATGTGTTCTTTCTGTCTCTCTCCTGTTGTGCCGGTCTGCGTGGACTCTTCCCGTCTCCGTTTCAGCTGGAGAACAGGGAGTGTGTCGCGTTCACCGGCTGCCCTTTAGCTCAGCCGTGCTGCAAAAGCATACATTTTAATGATGAGACCTTTTCTTTTAAATAACTCCTCTACAGGAGAAAAATAAATTGCTGTTCAAGAGGAAATATTACACTGGGCATTGTGGGATTGAGAGGGATTGAGCGGAGTGGGCCGTGTGACCCATACATCACAGCCAACCTGTATAAATTAAGATATAAATAGCTTTATACAGAGAAACTTTACCTTGGGTCCTCTTCTGAAGGAGTGTGTGTGTGTGTGTGTGTGTGTGTGTGCAAGGCCTTGCGCACAGACGGAAGTGTGTGTGTATGTAAGAGGGGTAGAAGGGAGAGAGTGTGTTTGTATGTGTGTATGACACAGAAAATCCCCCTCGGAGTGCTGGGCAAACAGAAAGCAGGCCGTATAAAGGCTGAAAAGACCTCGCTTGGTTATTGTATATTCCTCGCCTGGATCCCTGTAAAGACCCCCATAGCCCTGCACTGTCACCAGGGCCACTGTGTCATCACGGACAGCCGGCTTTAGACGGAGCCCTGGCGAAGGCTCCAAAAGGAAATTAAAAGGGGATTACGGCTGCCTGACTCGCTGAAGGGATTCGCTAGGCCCGGGTTTTATTTAGTTCTCGGTGCTGTGCGCTGCCTGAAGTGTGAGGAGGGACCACGGTAGGTCTGTTCAAAGCCTTCACACTCTGCTCTGCTTATCTACAAAAACTGAGGTAATATTTCAAGACAGTATATACGTGTTAGGCCCTCGGGAAATGCTTGCATTCCGTCTCCACCTGCAAATGTATCGAATCCATCGCATACAAGAGAAAAGAAATCGTTGTTTAAAAAACATACCAGCTTCTCGAATTTTGATTTCATTGATGAATAAAAACGTACACGCAATTTCAGTTTAAAGCACTACAGCTAACGAATTAAACTTATTCATGCTTTTCTTTATCCTTTTGATAAGATGCCTACTTTGAATGTGCTGTAACTGGAAAAAATCAGGTGCAAAATGAATAAATATTCAATATAAACCATTTCTATAGCCCTCCCACAGTCTGTTCACTGACCATCTGATGCAAATTGGACACAGAAATGGTAGGAGATGGTCAAAATCGGCAGTTCCAATCTAACTGGCTGACCTTACGGACTTCCGGGAGGAAGGGCACGCCGGTTTTTTTAAAATCAGTCTGCCATGAAACAAAGTCATGTTAACAAAGTATAATGGCCTGATTAATGTGCTTTTGAGGATTAAATAATCCTGGATTTACTGAAATGTGTATTTTAAATGAAACCCTTAGTAGCAAGTTAAAGGGTTGAGACAGTTGACAGCAGCCATTGACTTCCATAGTATTTTTTTTTCCTAATATGGAAGTCACTGGGTGCCGTCAACTGTCTGTTTACCAACATTCTTTAAAATATCTTCTTTTGTGTTCAACTGAAGAAACTCGTACAGGTTTGTAAGTAATGACAAAATTTCCATTTATGGGAGAACGGTCCCTTATATCTGCAAGCCGAATTTCAAAACTTTGTTTTGTCTGTTAAATAGTCTAAACTATTTTGGATGGAAATAAATTCTGATCTTAAATATAACAGGCTAGTCTCAGCAAATATTTAGTTCTCTCACAGGACGCTTTGTGGGTCTTTGCGTCTATTTGTGTGTGTGTGTGGCACCATTATCAATTATCCAGTGCGCAGTCTCACTCTAGCTTGGTGTTAAATTAAGTTGTCAGTGCTGTCTTCACAATTTCCCCTTCACAGAGGTAGACGCTGATGGGGCCTGACGGCCGCTTGGTGGTTCTCCTCGCCGGCTGCCGGCCCGCATCGTGCCTGCAATTCATCAGCACACATCCAGAGCGCAGTCCACGCGCCAAACTCTGCCAGCCAGCCGGCAGCATGGCCAACCCAGCGTACTGCTGCCTGGGACGGATGCAAAGAGAATGAGCTAGATCACCTTCCAAAAAACCCTAGCAAAGAGAGATTGGAGTTAGGCCTACTCCGACAGTGTCTAGTCTTTGTGTGCCTGCTTGTCAAATATGTAACCAAATGTTCAAGATTTGAGGGACCAAATATAAAAGTTGTGATTATTATAAAAATGATAAATTTGATTGAATGAGCTCTGTTTCATTGTAGGCTGACTATACAGGGAGTGCAGAATTATTAGGCAAGTTGTATTTTTGAGGATTAATTTTACAACATTAATAATTAAACAACAACCATGTTCTCAATGAACACAAAAAACTCATTAATATCAAAGCTGAATATTTTTGGAAGTAGTTTTTAGTTTTAGCTATTTTAGGGGGATATCTGTGTGTGCAGGTGACTATTACTGTGCATAATTATTAGGCAACTTAACAAAAAACAAATTTATACCCATTTCAATTATTTATTTTTACCAGTGAAACCAATATAACATCTCAACATTCACAAATATACATTTCTGACATTCAAAAACCAAACAAAAACAAATCAGTGACCAATATAGCCACCTTTCTTTGCAAGGACACTCAAAAGCCTGCCATCCATTCTGTCAGTGTTTTGATCTGTTCACCATCAACATTGCGTGCAGCAGCAACCACAGCCTCCCAGACACTGTTCAGAGAGGTGTACTGTTTTCCCTCCTTGTAAATCGCACATTTGAAGATGGACCACAGGTTCTCAATGGGGTTCAGATCAGGTGAACAAGGAGGCCATATCATTAGATTTTCTTCTTTTATACCCTTTCTTGCCAGCCACGCTGTGGAGTACTTGGACGCGTGTGATGGAGCATTGTCCTGCATGAAAATCATGTTTTTCTTGAAGGATGCAGACTTCTTCCTGTACCACTGCTTGAAGAAGGTGTCTTCCAGAAACTGGCAGTAGGACTGGGAGTTGAGCTTGACTCCATCCTCAACCCGAAAAGGCCCCACAAGCTCATCTTTGATGATACCAGCCCAAACCAGTACTCCACCTCCACCTTGCTGGCGTCTGAGTCGGACTGGAGCTCTCTGCCCTTTACCAATCCAGCCACGGGCCCATCCATCTGGCCCATCAAGACTCACTCTCATTTCATCAGTCCATAAAACCTTAGAAAAATCAGTCTTGAGATATTTCTTGGCCCAGTCTTGACGTTTCAGCTTGTGTGTCTTGTTCAGTGGTGGTCGACTTTCTGCCTTTCTTACCTTGGCCATGTCTCTGAGTATTGCACACCTTGTGCTTTTGGGCACTCCAGTGATGTTGCAGCTCTGAAATATGGCCAAACTGGTGGCAAGTGGCATCTTGGCAGCTGCACGCTTGACTTTTCTCAGTTCACGGGCAGTTATTTTGCGCCTTGGTTTTTCCACACGCTTCTTGCGACCCTGTTGACTATTTTGAATGAAACGCTTGATTGTTCGATGATCACGCTTCAGAAGCTTGGCTATTTTAAGACTGCTGCATCCCTCTGCAATATATCTCACTATTTTTGACTTTTCTGAGCCTGTCAAGTCCTTCTTTTGACCCATTTTGCCAAAGGAAAGGAAGTTGCCTAATAATTATGCACACCTGATATAGGGTGTTGATGTCATTAGACCACACCCCTTCTCATTACAGAGATGCACATCACCTAATATGCTTAATTGGTAGTAGGCTTTCCAGCCTATACAGCTTGGAGTAAGACAACATGCAACATGCATTTTGATGTGGTCAAAATACTAATTTGCCTAATAATTCTGCACTCCCTGTAAATGCATACCGTTGACTGCATAAAAAAAAATCCTGCAGGAGTTATAGATGTAGGAAGACAAAAAAGTCACGTCCCAAATGCAATGTTTGCGTAACATTTTGTCTACTAAGATGCATTTGGTTGAATTTTGAAGGCAGTACAGATGCTTCACTGACGACTCATATTCAAAATCATATTCAATTCAGAATCATATTCAATTCAGTGGTTGGTGAAAACAAGGAAAAGGGTGCTTGAAGGGATATTAATGATGAATAAATGTCATTTTTTCCCCAACTCATAACAACTTTTTCAACTTCCCAACAATTTCTTCTGGGAAATAAGCATTAAACTCACCAAATATTTGCTTGGATATCTTTAAAGCTTATTTGAATTTGTTTTAAGATTATTAGACATTATGGTGTCTTGAAACACTTCATGCAAATCATTAAAGTCGGCATGAAATGAAAAGTCCTATCTATTTTTTAATTGCATCCTGTGAACAATGCATGATTCATTTTCATTTTTTTTTTAACCTATTTTCTACTTATTTTTAATCAAAATGTCCTAACTCGACCTTCCAATCTTATCATTCCTGACTTGTGTATGCTGGACTTCTCGCTCATTTAGTCCACTTAAACCCTGCCTCTTTCTTACAATCATCCTCAAGCTTCCCAGATAGCATTGTGACATTGAGTCAATGTTGAAATTCCATCGGAATCATCAATTTGGTTGAGGTTGAAATGTCAATGCTAAGTAATATTGGATCAATGTTGAAAATTTGATGCTAAAAAAATTGTGGACCAATGTTGAAAATTCAATGCTAAATAATATTGGATCAATGTTGATAATTCCATGCTTTTCAGTGTTGAAAAGACAAACATTGAATCAATGTTGATTTTTGGTCATCTTAATTTTCTACTGGTGAGGCTTACTCAATCTATCTGTCCCATCATTCAACATGTTAAAGCAAATCCAAAGCAATTGGGTACATTTCTGTGAAATGTGAGCACATTTATAATCCTCAAGGGATCAATCTCCACCAATGAGTGTGTGGATTAACAAAGAACTCCTACCATAAATTCAACTCAATGGGACGAACCAGTTGATTATTATTAGTAGGCATATTGTTAATAATAATGTTTTAATAATTGTTTTAAAATCTCCTCCATCATGGAAAACATCTCCAATCATCTAGTGTTATCTGCTAGCTACAGCACATGCAGAGAGATATATAATGACTGTCACAGAGTCCTTAATTCATTGAATTTCAGTTTCTGACTTGTGCAACTCTTATTTGGGTCGGGACGATTTTCAGCTTTGTCGTGCGTCGTTTGTTGTGAGGTGTTCGCATGATTTTAGAATCAAAATGATTCATCTGTGCGTGCAACCATAGACAGTAATGCCTGGTTCAGACTACACAATTTTTTTTTGTCTGTTACGATAGTCACTGTGTCAGATTACGCGATTTTGACTCCTAAAATCTTGTCGTGTCCTGGATAAGAAACATGTCAGACTACACGTTGCTTAGCGACCAATGATCGCTTGTTGTCTTTAACGACGCGCGTGATGTCATCGAGAAGGCGAAACTAGCGACTGACTTCCGGAAACAAACGAGCGTAAACAATGTCTGCGGCGTGTTTTGTACTGGCTGTCTTGTGTCTAGAAAAGCGCAAAAAAAGAAAGAAAACCCGACCATGGACACGTTCCTGGCTTGCTCGAAGAGGGCAGTATGGGCTGTCAATCCTCCAAGGAGAACTTG
This sequence comes from Romanogobio albipinnatus, assembly GCA_023566225.1. Taxonomy (NCBI): domain Eukaryota; kingdom Metazoa; phylum Chordata; class Actinopteri; order Cypriniformes; family Gobionidae; genus Romanogobio; species Romanogobio albipinnatus. The sequence goes on from CM042255.1 coordinate 31,685,743, forward strand.
AGGTAAAATATTGTTATTTTGATATTAAATATTTTGTTATTAGCCAGTAGTGAAAGCTTGCCACTACAAATATAGCACATTATTTCTTTGTAATTCTCTCACACTCACACACATATACACAGTCGCGCACAAACACACCCTCACAGTCAGACTCACACACACACGCGCACCCAGACTCACTCACACACTAACTCACTAAAATCTCTCACACACAATTTTCTCTATAGCGAAGAATAATATATTGAATGATTTGCTAGCTTAAGTTACAGCTAATTCCAGTACTCACCGGGTTGCTGAAGGGCTTCTGCTATCGTACGCCAGCATTTTTCTTTTTGTAATCTGTCGTGGTAGTCCCTCGATCGTACAGGCAAGAGTACTGTTGCCACATCTCCACGAACCTTTCCTCCATTTCATAACTCCACCTAGCCGCACCATCATTTCTCTTGCGTTTCGCATGTTTGAATCCTGTCAGAATATATATTCTGTGCTCCGATTGGTCAGCGTCACCCATGTGACGGAACCCGTCGTGGGGACCGTGAAAAAAAATTCAACCTGCTAGTCTTTCTGCTGTGACGTCGTGAACTATCGCAGACGCGGATTCGGTTGTCGTATACTATGACACACTATCCGAGATGATACGATCAATTCTTGCGTCCCGACGTCCATTGTCGTTTACGAATCCCTACGACACCATATGTCAAACGGTTCGTGCCAAATTCAGGCTAAAATCGTGTAATCTGAACCAGGCATAAAAGAAAGCGTGTGCGACGAATGGATCCGATGCCACGCATGCATTCATTGCCTTGTTTGGGAGTTGATCCTATTTGATTCATTTGGATTTTGAGACAATAGGATTGACTCACAAACGACTCAATGAATGCATGTGCAGTACCAGATCCACAAATGCTCATCTTAAGCCGGGTGCACACTGTGCGATTTTGGCCACGATTTGGCCGTCTGAGACAAATTTTGAAATCCTAAAAGATTTCTCTGATCCTAGGCTAAAATCTGAAGTCTTTGATCCTTAGATTGACATGTGTACCGACAACCGATTAATGACCGTTGCGATCAAATTTTACCTCGTACAAAATTCTGGCAGTGTCAGAAAATTTTAGGCGCAATCCTGCAGTGGGACTTCTCCTAGGACGGCCGTCAAATCAAGAACCAATAGGAACGCAGAACCTGATGACGCATTTTGTGCGACAACATTAAATCACAACAGGGAACATGTCGAAAAGAGTCAAGTGAATGAAAAATGCCACCGCTTGTTTTTGTTGTTTGCTGAACGCTACCATTGTGTCTGTGAATGCGGCTCACCGTTACCGAACGTGTCACGGATTGATGACGTAAAACTCAGTCCGTACGAGTCTCTTGCTTGCGTCCGTTTTTCGCCTCTGACTGTCGTACAGTCTGACATAATGACAGCTGAGATCCTACAGTGTGACATGTATTACATCGGGGATCATGTTCGTTGGCAGAGGATTTTGAAAAATCGCAGTGTGCAGGACCCTTTATTTGGGTCGGGACGATTTTCAGCTTTGTCGTGCGTCGTTTGTTGTGAGGTGTTCGCATGATTTTAGAATCAAAATGATTCATCTGTGCGTGCAACCATAGACAGTAAAAGAAAGCGCGTGCATCGAGTAAGATGTGCATTTGTGGATACGGTGCCGCGCATGCATTCATTGCCTTGTTTGGCAGTTGATCATATTTGATTAGTTTGGATTTTGAGACAAATAAAGAAAGAAATATAGAAAACTGCTGCGCCTCCAGTTTTTGTTGTAAAATGGATAATCTCTTCCAAACCACTGTGTAGCCTAACCAGCTCCTCTTTTATTCATTAAGCTACTTGATTAGTGATTTACTTGTTCACTTCCACACTTTATTTGTTTATTTACTATTATTTATTATTAAATGCAGTATTAATATTAGATCAAACTAGATAGATATTTTCACCTTGCTTTTCCATTCATTCCTCCTGTGTGTCTGCAGGTGCTTTAAAGGGAAACGTCTATAATACAATTTATTAAAATTGAATTTAAATTCAGTGTGTTTTAACTGGAATGTAAAAATTTGGATCACATTTCAAGTTTCACTTCATTTTGTAGTACATTTGTAATGTATAATTAGTCACATTTCCAAATATTTACTAACTTCTTGTTGTTTTAGGTACATTACAAGTGAATGCTGATAAAAAGGAGGCATCAGTTTATCTTTGCTGGGACGGTGCAAAAATGGCTCTGTTACTCCCCTGAAAGGCTTGGGGGCATTGCTCGTGGTGGAAACCCCTGAGTTTAGAGTATTCAGAGTATTTCATTCTTTCTTCTACCTTTTTTCTTTCAGTAGTACTGTCCATTTCTTGTATTTACTTCCATTTTGCAGATGCAGGTTGTCATGTTTTTCACTTGTGTTATAAATTCAATGTGAGATTTCCTGTTGAAACTGTGGGGGCATATATAAATACATTTGCATGTAAACTGAAGGATGTAGTTTACTTTGAGTGACTTTTTGACACAAAATCAATTGCAGCCATACAGGGAGTGCAGAATTATTAGGCAAGTTGTATTTTTGAGGATTAATTTTACAACATTAATAATTAAACAACAACCATGTTGTCAATGAACACAAAAAACTCATTAATATCAAAGCTGAATATTTTTGGAAGTGGTTTTTAGTTTTAGCTATTTTAGGGGGATATCTGTGTGTGCAGGTGACTATTACTGTGCATAATTATTAGGCAACTTAACAAAAAACAAATTTATACCCATTTCAATTATTTATTTTTACCAGTGAAACCAATATAACATCTCAACATTCACAAATATACATTTCTGACATTCAAAAACCAAACAAAAACAAATCAGTGACCAATATAGCCACCTTTCTTTGCAAGGACACTCAAAAGCCTGCCATCCATGGATTCTGTCAGTGTTTTGATCTGTTCACCATCAACATTGCGTGCAGCAGCAACCACAGCCTCCCAGACACTGTTCAGAGAGGTGTACTGTTTTCCCTCCTTGTAAATCGCACATTTGATGATGGACCACAGGTTCTCAATGGGGTTCAGATCAGGTGAACAAGGAGGCCATATCATTAGATTTTCTTCTTTTATACCCTTTCTTGCCAGCCACGCTGTGGAGTACTTGGACGCGTGTGATGGAGCATTGTCCTGCATGAAAATCATGTTTTTCTTGAAGGATGCAGACTTCTTCCTGTACCACTGCTTGAAGAAGGTGTCTTCCAGAAACTGGCAGTAGGACTGGGAGTTGAGCTTGACTCCATCCTCAACCCGAAAAGGCCCCACAAGCTCATCTTTGATGATACCAGCCCAAACCAGTACTCCACCTCCACCTTGCTGGCGTCTGAGTCGGACTGGAGCTCTCTGCCCTTTACCAATCCAGCCACGGGCCCATCCATCTGGCCCATCAAGACTCACTCTCATTTCATCAGTCCATAAAACCTTAGAAAAATCAGTCTTGAGATATTTCTTGGCCCAGTCTTGACGTTTCAGCTTGTGTGTCTTGTTCAGTGGTGGTCGACTTTCTGCCTTTCTTACCTTGGCCATGTCTCTGAGTATTGCACACCTTGTGCTTTTGGGCACTCCAGTGATGTTGCAGCTCTGAAATATGGCCAAACTGGTGGCAAGTGGCATCTTGGCAGCTGCACGCTTGACTTTTCTCAGTTCACGGGCAGTTATTTTGCGCCTTGGTTTTTCCACACGCTTCTTGCGACCCTGTTGACTATTTTGAATGAAACGCTTGATTGTTCGATGATCACGCTTCAGAAGCTTGGCTATTTTAAGACTGCTGCATCCCTCTGCAATATATCTCACTATTTTTGACTTTTCTGAGCCTGTCAAGTCCTTCTTTTGACCCATTTTGCCAAAGGAAAGGAAGTTGCCTAATAATTATGCACACCTGATATAGGGTGTTGATGTCATTAGACCACACCCCTTCTCATTACAGAGATGCACATCACCTAATATGCTTAATTGGTAGTAGGCTTTCCAGCCTATACAGCTTGGAGTAAGACAACATGCATAACGAGGATGATGTGGTCAAAATACTCATTTGCCTAATAATTCTGCACTCCCTGTATATGAAAATTAACTGGCATAGAATCCTGCTGTACATAAAGCAAGATTGATTTTATAGTGTTTGTTGAAGTAATATACTATATATAGTATAGTATAGTAAGTTGAAAAAATATCAGGCCATCTGTATCTATTTTTCATCGTTGAAATAACATTATTTCAAGGTGCAAACCTGATGAAAAATCAATGTTAAATATGAACATTGTTTTTATTAATGTTTTTGTTTAATTTTATTAATGCATTAACATTGATTCAATGTTGATTCAGTGTTAAATAAGTGATATTTAACGGGCGGTAATTGTTTCTCGTGGGGGTCGTAAGGTATTGTCATCATTTACAGTGGTGATTTTATTGCTGTCTGTCTCCCACCACCCACGTAAAAATCCCCGGCCGAATTACCTACTGCTTTTGACAAACACCAAGGTAGTATGGTCATTTAATTGACCGTTCTCAAAGACCCGCCCCCTTTAGTTACTGTTGCTTTGTCCGACAAGCCATGGCGCTCTCACACCACACACGTTCTCACGTAGAGAAAATACATCGCGGAGCAAAGAGGACACTGACAACACACCGACAGACAGGACAGAGCAAGCTACTTTTGATATGAACAGAGTCTAAACTTTGAAATTGTCATTTAAAAAAAAAAAATTAAACAATAAATAGCGTTTTGTGGCTCTTTAATGTGTCGTGATCGCTGTAGCGTTAAAGCTGCTCGTGAACCGCTTATCTCTCCCTTCTAGTTCATTGATAAGCATGAAATAAACATGAATGAACACTAAAATAAATGTTGTTTCAACCGTGGAAAGACGTCAGTACACACCGTTTTTCCAGGGTCAAGTCCACCAACGTTAATCTACGAACTCTCCTGACTGTTTTGTCGGACAAAACGGCAGATTCGGCGATGTGATTGGTCAGATCGCCTATCAATCAAACTTGCGGCGAAGGGTGAATTGCTGTCCGAATCCACATCTCTGAGTTTTCAAGAATTTATAAATTCAAAATTCACTGTATATATCCTTTTTGACCACTGCAGAGCACTATGTGGTTGCGCTTCGCTGTAATTTGTATGCATTTCTAGACTTGTATTTCTTTAAATGCTGGCAAGTATTTACAAGAGCAATATATTTCATCAACACTCACAAAATATTTAAATAAGAATTTATTCTTATCATACCAAGCATATGACATTTTATTTACAGCACACAATCATGCTATGGACCACGTGAGCAGCGCGTTCCCGATCACAAAACTCTCCCCTCCACCGTGAATAAATCACAATCCAAATGCACGAGTTTTAGGTTTGATCACTGAGGTGGTGTGCACATTTATTTTTACGGACTTCCATGTGAGAAATAAAAGGCGAATGGCGCATGACATACGTCACGACCAAACGTTAGCGATTGGTTATGGCAGATCCAGAGTGGCTCTTGGCAGATCCAATAGTTTTTAACTTCAACAGAGTACCCGCCTTCAAGGAAGTAAACGCTTGTCAATGGAGGGTGGCCAGACTCTCTGTACAATTGAAATGTACAAGAGTCTGGTAAGACCAGGCTAGCCGAACTTAGCCCTACCCTCAACATTTGAGGTCGGGAAGTTCGGTATGGACTTGATCTGTTGTGGAGCAACTATGCTCAAACCAGAGCTGTTCGGACCGATCAAATTGTCAGGGTGGGCTTTATACGATGATGGACAGATGATCAACGGTAACGTAACCATCCACGTCACCAAAGAGCGATTGGGTTGAATTTGTTCTAACGGAGAACTTGTTCGTATATGCATTCACCCTTACTATTTCTCTCAAAAATAATGATTGTGTTAGTAAGTACTCCGTGTATCCTTAAATTATTTTTTACAACACTGGCAAAGATTGTTTATACTCATCTTCTTCTTCTACTTCTTCCAGCGTGCGTGCAGTTGAGTTCTATGCATTGTTCAACACAACACTTGCTCCATTGCTCTGATTGGTTGTAGGTCTATCCAATTGAGTGCAGAGGCATTTTCTTTCCTAGTTCGGTTGAAACAATGGAGCAGTATCAGACACATATTCTGACTAGAATCTGAGTGTGACAATGTCAGGCTAGCAAGACAGAGGCCTTAGGTTCAGGCAGAGCCAAAAAACAGCAAAGGCAAATAGAATAACTACATTACATTTACATTTAGTCATTTAGCAGACGCTTTTATCCAAAGCGACTTACAAGTGAGAGCAATAGAAGCAACTAGAACAGTCAAAGGCTACAGTATGCAAGTGCTGTAACAAGTCTCAGTTAATCTAACACAGAACACACAGGACCAATTTTTTTTTTTTTTTTTTTTTTTAAATAAATTAGACAGACAGAAAATGAATAGAATGTTAAGTGCTATTCTTGATTGGTCAGGTGCTGCTGGAAAAGACGTGTCTTTAGCTGTTTTTTGAAAATGGCTACAGACTCGGCTGCTCGAATTGAGATAGGCGGGTCATTCCACCAGGTGGGGGCGGTCCAGGAAAAGGTCTGTGAGAGTGATTTCATGCCTCTTTGGTATGGCACCACAAGGCGTTGTTCACTGGCAGAACGTAAGCTCCTGGAGGGTGTGTAAGTCTGAACAAGCAAGTTTAGGTATATTGGTACAGAGCCAGTGGTTGCTTTGAAGGCGAGTACCAGTGTCTTGAATTTGATGCGAGCGGCTATTGGCAGCCAGTGGAGACTGATGAAGAGAGGCGTGACGTGCGCTCTCTTCGGCTCGTTAAAGATCACCCTCGCCGCTGGATCAGTTGCAAGGGTTTGATAGTGCATGCTGGAAGGCACGCTAGAAGAGCATTACAGCAGTCCAGTCTGGAGAGAACAAGAGCTTGGACTAGGAATTGTGTGGTCTGCTCTGATAGGAAGGGTCTAATCTTCCTAATGTTGTATAATGCAAATCTGCAGGACCGGGTTGTTGCAGTAAAGTGGTCAGTGAATTTTAGCTGATCATCAATCACAACTCCAAGATTCCTGGCTGTCCTCGACGGAGTAATGGTTGCAGATCCTAGCTGAATGGAGAGATTATGATGAAGTGCTGGGTTGGCTGAGACCACAAGCAGTTCTGTCTTTGCAAGGTTGAGTTGCAGGTGATGCTCCTTCATCCAGGCAGAAATGTCTGTTAGGCAGGCAGCAATACGAACACCAACCCCAGGGAGATCAAGATGGCGCCGAGGATGGCCGCTATGTCGCGAGCTCTGCTGAAACATTGTAGTTTATTGTTTGTTCTGTTTATAGTTTTTGTGTTTTTTGTCTTGGATGTTGTCTGCCTTACTACGTACGACAGACAGACACTTTTGGACATTGGTTCGGCAATCGCACACCGAAAACCGGACTTTAAATTCTTCAGTGACGAACCGCCGTTTACAAACACAGCAGCGGATCCCTTTGTTTGGACGGCCCGACCGCGCAAACGCGGCCGGAGAAGAGGGAAGAGAGCCGGCGTACTCATCAGAGTAAGACGCCGCGCAAACCGACCCCCGCTTCCCAGTATTTTACTGGCAAATGTTCAGTCTCTGTACAATAAACTCTGCGAGCTGAGAGCGCGGATCTCTTTCCAGCGAGACACGAGGGACTGCTGCATTATCTGCCTTACAGAAACTTGGATGTCCGCTGAGATTCCAGATTCGGCCATCGAGACCACGGGTTCTCCGTGCATCGAATGGACAGAGAAAAAGATCTCTCCGGGAAAAGCAAAGGCAGGGGTGTGTGTTTTATGATTAACCGATCCTGGTGTGATCAGAGGAACGTACATTCTATCAAGTCTTTCTGTTCTCCTGATCTGGAATTTCTCATGCTTCTGTGCCGACCATTCTGGCTACCGAGGGAATTCACAGCGGTCATCATCACAGCTGTGTATATTCCCCCACAAGCCGACACAGACCGGGCACTAAAGGAACTGTATAGGACAGTGAGTGAGCAGGAAACCGCGCATCCTGAGGCCGCGTTTATTGTGACTGGGGACTTTAACAAAGCCAACTTCAAGCGCATCGCACCTAAATACCACCAACATGTTAACTTCAACACGCGAGGGAACCGTGTCTTAGATCACTGCTACTCCCCCTTCAAGGATTGTTACAAGTCCCTCCCGCGCCCACCATTTGGCAAATCGGATCACGCTTCCATCCTACTTTTGCCCGCATATAGGCAAAGACTCAAACAGGAAGCACCCGCCCTCAGAACCATCCAGTGCTGGTCGGACCAATCAGACACTATGCTACAGGACTGTTTTGATCACGCGGACTGGGAGATGTTCCGGTCGGCCTCTGATGACGACATCGAGGTTTACGCTGATAGCGTAACGCGTTTCATCAGTAAGTGCGTAGAAGACGTTGTTCCGACCAAAACAATACGGCTGTACCCTAACCAGAAGCCGTGGCTAAATGGGGATGTTCGCGCGGCACTCAATGCGTGGACCTTCACTTTTAACTCCGGTAACGCGGAGGAGCATAAACAAGCAAGTTATGCCCTCCGGAAAACCATCAGAGCAGCAAAACGCCAGTACAGGGACAAGATTGAAGGACAGTTCAACACCACCGACTCCAGAAGCATGTGGAGGGGAATTAACACCATCACGGACTATAAAGGGAACACAAACTCCACCGTGAACACCGCTGCCTCTCTCCCGGACGAGCTCAACACCTTCTATGCTCGCTTTGAGGGAACTAACACCGCCCTCGCGGAGAGAGAGCTCGCGGCTGAAGATACAGAGGTTAGTGCACTCTCCGTATCTGTCGCGGATGTAACCCGATCCTTCCGGCGGGTGAACGTCCGTAAAGCAGCGGGTCCAGACGGCATTCCCGGCCGCGTGATCAGAGCGTGCGCGCACCAACTGGCTGGAGTCTTCACGGACATTTTTAACCTGTCCCTCTCCCTGTCTGTGGTCCCCACATGCTTTAAAACGTCCACTATTGTTCCTGTACCTAAGCAGTCAAAAACCACCTGCTTAAACGACTGGCGTCCTGTTGCTCTGACCCCCATCATCAGTAAATGCTTTGAGAGACTAGTCAGAAACCACATCTGCTCTGTTCTCCCCCCCTCACTGGACCCACTGCAGTTTGCATACCGCACAAACCGCTCCACTGATGATGCCATTTCATCCACTATACACACTGCTCTCTCCCACCTGGAAAAGAGGAACACATATGTGAGAATGCTGTTTGTGGACTACAGCTCAGCATTCAACACCATTGTGCCCTCCATACTTGACATTAAACTCCGGGCTCTAGGCTTAAACAGCTTGTTATGCAGCTGGATCCTGGAATTCCTGTCAAACAGACGCCAGGTGGTCAGAATGGGCAGTAACATCTCCTCATCACTGACTCTCAACACTGGAGCCCCTCAGGGCTGCGTTCTCAGCCCACTCCTGTACTCCCTGTACACACATGACTGTGTGGCAACCCACAGCTCCAACACCATCATCAAGTTTGCTGACGATACGACGGTGGTAGGTCTTATCACCGACAATGATGAAACGGCCTACAGAGAGGAGGTGCACACTCTGACACGGTGGTGTCAGGAGCACAACCTCTCCCTCAACGTCAGCAAGACCAAGGAGCTGGTGGTCGACTTCAGGAGGAATGAGAGAGAACACCGCCCCATCACCATCGATGGAGCACCAGTGGAGAGAGTAAGCAGCTTCAAGTTCCTCGGTGTCCACATCACAGAGGAACTCTCATGGTCCGTCCACTCCGAGGCCGTTGTGAAGAAGGCTCATCAGCGCCTTTTCTTCCTGCGACGGCTGAGGAGGTTTGGAATGAACCGCCACATCCTCACACGTTTCTACACCTGCACCATAGAGAGCCTGCTGACTGGCTGCATCACCACCTGGTACGGCAACAGTACCGCCCGCAGCCGCAAGGCCCTGCAAAGGGTAGTGCGCACGGCCAGCTGCATCATCGGGGGTGAGCTTCCCTCCCTCCAGGACATTTACGCCAGGCGGTGTGTGAAGAGAGCTCAGAGGATCATCAGAGACTCTAGCCACCCGAGCCATGGGCTGCTCTCACTGCTGCCATCAGGCAGACGGTACCGCAGCATCAGAACACGCACCAGCCGACTCCAGAACAGCTTCTTCCCACAAGCAATTAGACTACTTAACTCTTGATCCATCAGTATCATAACACACTCTGGACAGAATATCACTCAGCACAACCCACTGTAGATACACACACATTATATACACATTTATTTATCATACAGCATCTATTGCACTTTGGATTTCAATTTTCAATCTGTGAATAATATTTTATACTATACATTGTATATTATTATTATTATTATAGCGTAATGTATATTGTTTAGTGTATATTGTTTAAAGTATATGTATATTGTAAGTATGTGTATATTGTTTAAAGCTGTGAGAACTACACTCACATTGTGTAAATTATTTATTGTTTATTGTAGTGTATACTGTGCTGTGAGTAATTGTGTGCGCATCAGATGTATAATCTGTTGTTGCTTAAATGTTGTACATGTCATGTCATGACTACTATGTTGCTCGGAACTGCACCTAAGAATTTCACCTACTGTTGCACTTGTGCATATGGTAGAGTGACAAATAAAGTGATTTGATTTGATTTGATTTTGAACCGTAACTATGTTTTTATAAAAGCAACAATCCACGAGTCAATTACAGTGATTTTAATAGTTGGGCTTTAGAACACCCTTTACCTGTAGTATAATCACTGTCTGCACCACACAGGTTTTATTAACTGACCAATAATCTGAATATTGCAGGCGATGTATCCACCCTCAATTGTGCTTGTGCAGTTTCTTCTGCATAGTCTGTGTTCACCTGGCTATGACAGGGAGGCGAATAAAGAGTAAGAAAAAAGGAGATTTGAGATGTGTATGCATGAGAGAAAGCAAGCAGGAAAGACAGAGAGTGAGCAAAAGAAAAAGAGAGAAGGGGGTACGAGAGCGCAGTTTGTGGACAGCAAAGCCCATGAGACACATAACTTGGCAGCTTACCTGCTTAAAGGGCACTGGCAGGAAGGCTGGACAGGCATATATGTCACCCTCCCTCTCTTTCTCTCGCTCCAGAAGGCTGAAGGACACAGGAAGAGTCTGGGCACAGTGCAGCCGAGCAAGCAGCCAGACGGCCAGGCCGAAGTAATAATGGAGAACTGTATAACAGCGGGGCACTAAGCTCTCTGTGCTTAAGTATTTATTTGTGATGAATAGTAATGACGGCACACTTACAAAGCACTTGTTTAATATGGAATGGCCTAAGGGGCGGGTATCATTCGCGCAAATGAATCTCACTGCGCCTCCCTCAGCCCTCCATAACATGTGCTGGCCCTTTTCGCTGTCCCTACCCCAAAGTTAAATAAAACATTACATGCCATTTTCAGTTATTAACCTACTTAATTGAGAAAAAAAGTCAATGATTTATTTCTATTTGGGCTCTGGTGCTACACAGCTGTCATGGACGGGTGGTAACCTAAATAATGCACCTAAATGATGCACTTTTTGGTCTCTGGGAGTTGATTGGATGCCACTATAAAGGAAAAGAGCTTCTATTGCTGTACTTCAAAAAAAGCCCCCAAAGCTTCATCACGCCACGGCTGTTAAATATGAGTGTCGTCAACCCCTACTGAGATTTATTACGAGCGCCTCGCAGAAGAACAAACAACAGACAGTTTAGCGAACAGTTTGAGGCACAGTACTGTTACAGCCATGCAAATAAGGATAGATCAGCTTTTCAACAAAAGGCTGTTAAACACCCCGTTCTGTTTACAAGCCCTTCTGATGCGAACACCCATCATCAAAAGGCAGAAAGTCACCAGCTGCGGTTTAGCACTGGCTACTCAAACAGTCATGATCTCATGTTATGACACTAAGCCATCATTGGCTCTGCAGGAAGTCTCACATTGGAGTGGTAATGCTTGAAACAGTGCTGCTGATCTACATTTTTGTGTTTTTCTCAAGATTCTGTCGTCATTTACATTTACACGGAACAAATTTCCATACATTGAATAAAGCAACCAGTGGGTGTTATGCTTGAAAAAGTACAAATAGTACTCTCCATGAATTTAATGCCGTAATCTAATTATCCTGAAACCACACACGTTAGTTTTGTGTGGGGAACAAAGCAAAATCTAAAGTGCTGAAAATATATTCCTTCCACAATAGCTTTCAAATCCCATATAGATTTGTGCATATTCAAACTTGGAGCGCCGAGATACAGCCCAGCAAGCAATTATGCATTTAAAAGAACTCTAAAAGCCATCCAAACACAGCCCTGACCTCTAGGCTAAAACAAGGTGAAATTTGGGCTGTCATTGAAAATTGAATAGACGTCTAACCATAGCCCAGGAATAGACCAGTCATCTAGAACATGAACATGTCAAAGAAATGAAACCAAACACCTTGTAATCACTATTGACTTTGCTTACATGATGGAATATCACCTCACAAGTTATTTTGGCACCCAAATTGTAACCAAATTCAAGGTTGTGTACGGTGACCAAACGTCCTGTTTTCCCAGGACATGTCCTGTTTTCAAGTCCTGTCCTTAATATAACAATTTTCTATCCATACAGAGGGGGCATACTTTAAATGCATTGAAATTAATAAGGAATCTTTGAGTAAACTTTGAGTATCTCATTGCCGGGCCGAGTGTCCTGGTTTTTCTCGGTAATCAAAATATGGTCATCCTATTATTGTGGCTAGAAGTGGGTTACTCATAGTCGGATTTTATAAGGTCTATAATTAACCAAGACGGTGAAATTATGGCTATTTCTTGCTGGGATTTCAACAGGTTTGACATCAGTGATGCATTACTCTATTGGTTCTTCAAATGTAATTGATAGGGACACAACACATTTGAATAATCAGAAGCATGAATGAGATTTCAGCTACAGGAAGGGAAGATTATACTACTTATATAAAAGTAGTATAGTATAATAGTACAAAAGAGCACTGAAGATATTCCACAAAACGACTGTATTCAAATGGAAGAAAAAAAGTCATATGGGTTGGAAACAATATGAGAGTAAGTAAATAACTACAGAGGTTTCATTTTCATCTTTAACACTGGTCCTAAATCAGTGTAAAAACAGAAATCGATGGCGTGATGGTTGACACAGAGTACACCCTTTCTCACCTGACTCATTACTGCTACACAGGAGAAAAGCCCCGTGCTTAATCGGCCACTCAAACGTTCCTGGGCCATGTTTAAGAGGTGCCACCTGGCCAAGAGAGAAGAGGGAGCAAGGCAAACAGAGAGACAAGTGGAGAGCAGAGAGGAAATGGAGCAGAGGGTTTCAATGCCTTCCATTTGCCAGTGTTTCTGTCCACCCCCCACTGCTGGGAGAGGATAGAGAGGATAGAGGGAGAGAGAGAGAGAGAGAGAGAGAGAGAGAGAGAGAGAGAGAGAGAGAACTATGCCATGCTGCAGTATGCCCACAGTGTGCCAAGGACAACAGAGCAGAATTAACCCCTGAGTGGAGGCAAGAGAATGTGTGATTCGCTAAAATCTGGGTTAGAATCTTTTTCACTTGGATCAAGCTTGGACTGCTAAATACTGTGTAACATAAGGATGAAAATCTATTTTCTATAATATCTGAACCATGACCTTTTCATGGTTAATTAGCATTTCAAGTCCTCTAGGATCTGACTTTGCCCAACTCAAATATGATAGATATGACTATAGGTACATTGGTCAAGTAAATTCATCTTTAAACCTCACCACTGCTAAAAGCTTTATTCTGATTGACTGACAAACAATTTTCTTTATAAAACAGATCAGAATTTAAATGTATTTGAAGCATCATTCAGCTCACGGCCACATTACCGCCTCAGAATGTGCATTCATTTCCAATATTTCAGCAGCCTATCATTAAAAATGTCATACATTTGATGTACAGATAATAAATCAAAGTTTGAAGTTTTAAATAATTATTATATAATTTAAATAATTCACTATTCTGGGTAATGTGCCACATCTTATACGCCCCTATAGCTGTACTTCAGGTTCACTGTACAATTTAGGGAACACAATGAATTAGTTGTCCCCTTTGGGAGGGGCACCTTGAGATAACCAGAGGCCCTTAGGCTACAGCATTACAGTAGGCCCCCTTTACAAAAAAAGTAACCATTTTTTTAAAGCTTCCTGCTAATTGTTTATCTTGAAATTTATCTTGTCGATACACCAGTTAATATTTACAATGTGTGTAAGCTGCGTAAAAATATGGGTCAAATATAGGTGAATATGCAAATTCAGAACTCTTTGCCAGTAGGTGGCACTTTTCCTACTGGAACAGCAGAAATATAACGATTATAAACAAAGCTGTCGTAAGTCGCTTTGGATAAAAGCGTCTGCTAAATGAATAACTGTAAATGTAAAGCAGTGCTTCGCTTATAAACGTTTATAGGCATTACACAGAGTTAATATGAACTGAATATTCCATTAAAAAAATTACAAAATGCGAGTTGTTTACAGGTAGGGTACCGCTCCATGATATAAACACCATAAATTAAAATATTCATTCAATATTCATTCATATATCATTCAACAGCAGTAGATCAACACAATCACTTGGCATAAATATGGGCTATTTAGTGACTGCGTCTTTACTTTGAAGCATTCGTGCTCGCGATTAATTCAATCATATCCTTTAAAGGGGTCATATAATGCCATTTTTGTACAAGTTAATATGATTCTTTAGTGTCTAAATGAAAAGTTTGTAATATACTTTAATTCAAAATTCTCATTAGTATTGTAAGAAAACACAAATTTTACCTGGTCAAAAACAGCTGTTTTCAGCAAGCCATTTCAGTGCATGTGCCCTTAAATGATAATGAGCTTTGCTCACCCCGCCCCTCTGTTCTGTGGGGTGTTTTGACACAACACACGTGGAGTGTTGCCTTGACAACAGTTGAGGGTATATTTTGGAGAAATGGCAACGGGAGTCTCTGAGGACACAATTTGAACCGGAGTTGGACCCGGAACAAGATGACGGCCCCAGCGAAGTTCGACAATTAAGATTTCTGACATTTAAAACGTTTCTGAATGGTTGGTTAACGTAATGTCACTTTGATCTATCTTTGTACTGGCAGGTAGTAGTGAGATACGAATGCTATGTGTTTACTGATGTATACGTTAGTTCATTGTTACCACGTTAACTTTATCACCAGCATACACAGTTTGTAATAACCATAACGCGTTGTTCATTATAAACATGGGATTAGGAATTATATTGAGAACATCATACATAGAAAGTATGTAATGTAATTTACCCTGTAAACGTTAGCCACATTCATCATGAAGCGCGCAAGCGATTTGCAAAGATTAATATAAAGGTTAATAAAACGTTACACTCACTTCTTCTGGAGGTGCAGCAGGAACACGAATAGTTGGTACCGATCCTTTTTTCAGGAGCAGCTTCTTAGCAAAATCTGCTTTAAACTGACCCTCGTTCAGGGTTGCCAACTCTCACGCTTTCAGGCTCTGTCTCACGCTGCCCAACTTAATCTCACGCCAAATTGCCAAACCTGCTTTTGATGTTAAACAAAGTCTAAGCTTTTACATTTTTTAAAGTTTTAAATTGAAATGCAAACAATAAATAGCGTTTTGGCACTAATATGGCATAACAGTTAATGCCAGAATGTTGAAAAACGGAGTAGCGACATACTCTCTCATCTCCTGGTGGCACGTGCGGTCACGTGCTTCACGGAGCTCTCAATACTTCTAGCGCTGTCAATACATTTGAATGGCTTGATACACAAGAGCTCCACTTTACCGGTGTTTGCAGCAAGTTTTGGTAAACAGTACAGCATAGTGTGCATTGATTATTACGTCAATCATACAGGATCGTTTTATAATGGAGAGTGATGGAGATGCAACATTGTTAACATTAATGTTAATGGGTTTTTATTGTATTTAGCCCTCAGGTAAGCTATTCCTTACTAATTGGTCACACTCATACTCATTGATGGTCAAATGTGACCATACACCTTAACTATTTTTCAATTTAATAAATGTTCTATATTTTAGTTCAATAATATTTATTGAATATTTTGAGATATTTTGGTACTAAATACTATTTGTGCTATAATTATGGTCCATTAATGACCACTTAAAATATTTTTGTTCTAATATTTTTTATTATTTATATTACAATTAGTATAGTAATTAAGGTTAAATTAGAGAATTCTTATTCAAAGAGGCAAATTAGAGTCATTTTGTGGCTCGAAAAATAATAATTTCCATTTGTAATGCCATTACCCACTGGTGCCTTTATGGCTCTTTAATCAATATACATGTATCTAATCTAGTTGCTCAAAATAGTATTGCAGTTTTGCATTTTAATATAATCTAGTGTTTGATATGATCTTGAGATGATATGATCTTAAAATGTTAATAACGTACATATCCTTATTTCCTTATATGTACAGTAGGCTATGAATTGATACTGAAATCGGTATACCGTCGTATACCGTCAGCCACCAACCCCCCCGGCAACCCTGCCCTCGTTTATAAAGGAATATGGTGAGAAATGATTCGCGCAAACATGAAAGCACTGACGTTGATCGGGGGGAATATTCCCTTCGAGAAAAAAAAAGTCACTGCATCTTCAGCAGTTCGGATTTAGGAACATCAAAATGACTGCTGTGTTCGTTATTACACCCAAGAACAGAACACCACAATCGCTTAGATGCCATTCTGCTCCAGCGTATCAACAATGGCGGACTGATGACAGCTCGCTCAGGGCGGGTCTGTGTTGAAACGCTGCTGTCAATTAACAATCGTGGGAGGGGTGTCCGACCGTGTGATGTCACACGGTCAGACGGCTCAATTTGAGACAGGGGAAAACATATAAGGAGATAAAAAAAAAAACACTGCATGGATTTTTATCATTATAGGATGGTTGTGTACAGGCACTGTCAACACACATTTCCACACAATCAACTTGTAAAAGTGCATGTACCATTATATGACCCCTTTAAAGTTTATTATTACATTACACAGAATGTGATTCTTGTTTTTCTGTGCCCCCAGATTTAAAACCTCCTGAAATAAAAATGTAGACTAAAGCAGCACTGATGGATTGGATCTAAAACCTTCAGATAACATACAGGTTATATCTGCATGCAAGTTAGCCCTCTGAAGTGCCCACGTTCAGCGCAGAATGGCTCGCTCGATCTGTATGACGTTACAGAAAGTTTGCTAAAAAATGCGGTTGTGAGTCTTGAAAATTCATGGGTGTTTGAGTTTGTTTCTAGAATGCTGTTGTCACTGCTGCAAATTATTTATTATTTATTTGAAAATATAATTTTCGTGCAGCCAGTAGGCCCCTCCCCAGTGCAGACCCCTGGGCTTCAGCCTGTGCATTAATGCGCCCCTGTCCCTGGGAATCAAACCCACAATCTTGGCGTTGCTAGCATCATGCTCCATCAACCGAGTAACAACACCACCATGGTAAAACCTTATCTAATGTGTCAAACTAAGTAAACACATAATCATATTTCAACCATTTGAATGTCATAGGATGCCCCTTACCAAAACATTTGCCTGCTTAACCTCAAAACAATGTGACTACACAGGAAGCTAGAACGATTCCACATGCCCCAACCACCAGAAATCACTGAATAATTAACAAGCCCCTTTTCAATCCTTGTTGCTGTCCATCAAAGATTGTGACAGTTAATCCTTTTCTTATATAAATAGCTCTTTGGTGTGGATGGGTAGTAGCCGCATGGAGCTCTATCCCGTCTGTCCCTGAAGCGGCCGCCAGGATAAGCTGTGTGTGTGTTGGATTGGCACATGGAGCTGCCCAGGGCCTGCCGCTGAGCTGGCGGCCAGTACAGATGGAGGGCAGGGTTGGGCAATGCCAGCTTGTCAGTCGGATTAAAACGACTCATTTATTCACTGAAGTATCGTGCAAAGCGACGGGGCCAAAGCAGGGTGGCGTGGAGTGGATGAGCAAGAGCTTTACAGAGCGGAGGTGAGTAGGGAGGGTGGCTAGGGGCAGTTCGAAAGAAAAGGGTGGTTCTAAACTAACTGCCACTTTAGACTTCTCTGTCCATTTCTATCCTGACCACTCACTCATTTTTGTTTATTCTTTTTCTTTCGTGGGATGCCAGAAGCCATTACGGTGGTGTGCGGAAGGGGGCCAGCAGGGTGGCGTCCTCCAGTGCCTGGGTGACAGATTGCTGCTCCGCATTGGTGGCGGAGGAGGCAAGGGCGGTTGGCGATTGGCTCTGATGGTCAGGAAGTGGGCACTGAGGGATGGCAGAGCAGGAGGAGGAAGAGGGAGCAGGGAGACAGAGAGGGTGGGGATGACAAGACCTGGCTGTGTGACCTTTAGCACTAGGTGAGTTACTTAAAGGGCCATGAACTCTTTATGGCTGGGCCTGGCAGCAGAAGGCAGTGACGTGCATTAGGAATTATGAGGAGGACATGGAGAGGTAAAAGGCTAAGTGCCAACCCACAGCCGGGCAACTTCTCAGGGCATTACATTATTGTCAGTTTCTCCTTTCTTAGGGTGTCCCTGAGAACAAAAACAGCTGGTTATATTCTGAGCTTGTCAGCAATATTATTACAGGACACTTAGTTTAAGTAGTAACTGGGATTGTCCAACTGGTATCAGTCTCTGAAATTCAGTACCAAATGGCACACTTGGACACTTGAGATAGTCGTCCAGTGCACATTTAAAGTTTTGATTCTGAGAAAGATTTAAAAGGCTTAGGGCAGTATCTGGGACAGGGTCTAGGGAGTCGAACACTTTGAGGGACGATATTTTGTTAGTACAGACAGTATGGCCGCAATGACTTTCACTGTATTCCGCTCAATCAGCTTGCCAAAAATGGCACAGCTTGACTTGCCAAGTGGCATCACTTCAAGTGCTCATAAAAATTGCGCTCTTGCACAAACATGATGAAAGATTGCAAAAAATTGCACTTCTTTTGCTGTATTAAATGTAGCTGGAAAGAGTTGCAGGTGCAGGTTTTGTGGAGAGACGTAGCTTTATTTTCCTTGTGTCTGGTCTACTGTCTGTCCTTTATAGCTTGTTGAGGATGGCAGTGCCAGAGTAATAAGGGGAGAAGGTGTCAGAGACAGGTTAACGGTGGGATCGGTCAATGCCAGCAACCTTGTGCCTCTCAAATCCCCCTATCTCGTGTCACTGGCAGGCCAAGAGAGAGAGAGTAAGAGCGAGAGAGAGAGAGCCAGAGTCAGGGTGGTACACGGGGGGTGAAGCTTGGAAGGGTTTTATCGGGTCTAATTACTCCCGATAGCTGTAATTTACAGGTTGGCAGCAGGGGGAAATCGGCAAGATTCACACTTCTGCGGGTCAGCATCTGTCGCCATTACGGCACTACGCTCGTCGACGGCCGGTCAGCGAGCCGGAGGAACAGTAAACAACAAACCGCGTGTGACAGATTAGCGGCACAGGCTAAAGGACCTTCCACTGACACATCATTTCTCTCACTCCGCGAGTTTGTTTCGCGGCAGCTGTCACCAATAAAACAGAGAGACAGGAGAGAAGGGGGGAGAGATGGGGGAGGTTGGCTTTTGTTCCAGATCCAGGGAGGTGGGTGGCAGGAGAGGAAGGAGAGTGACCTGTTTAGCAGTCTGGCATGAGCATGTACGGGAATATTCATACAGGAAAACGAGGCACCATTATGTCAAAAGGAAATTTTTTCGCTGACTTTCTCATAATGATCTACTTTCTTTTTTTAGGGGTTGTTACAAATTGCTACAAGTTCCATATGTACACAGTGTGTGTGGTATACTATATATAAAAGAAGTGAGCTTGAGTATTTGCTCTGGTTATGTGAACTTGCCGAAGCCTCATCTTGCACTGCTCCACCTGGCCAAGTTTTATCCATTAAAAACGAGAAAATCGTACAGCAAGCCACAATTTGTGCCAAGCGTACTGATTTGCCCCACTGCAGTCCACTCACTTTTCAGGCCTTGATCCACATTCTCTCCATTAAGCTCATTGATGGATTCTGGCAAGGAAACTTTTCCTTGAGCTCCCCTTGAAGGACGTTCTGTTGTCCTGCTGGGCGTGTACTACCACCCTCAAACCACAACAGACTACACATCATCATCACCTTGATTCATAATAGAGAAGCTTGTTTAGTGAACTTTAGAGTCACCTGTTGATTAGACCACACCTTCTAAAAGTGATGGGCACCACCAATTCTCCATAAAAAAAAATGGAATATGGGAATCTGGATCCAGTTCTAAACATCCAATTTAACTGACTTATTTTAGCAGATGTAACCAATGGAAAATGCGTCAACAAAACTTGTCAAGGACACTCTCCAGGCCTGAATTTTCACAGCTGCAACTATTTGGCTCTGCTCATTGGCGGGTTCACACAGGCCGCTCCAAGTGTTGTCCAATCACCAAACCCATCCATTACACTGTCCGGCTGTGGGCAGAGCCCGGTGAGGACCTGTCCTCTTTAATATATAACAGCAGAATGGTGGCTCCCTGTGCCAGCCTCCAGAGTCCCACTGTTCCCACAAGTGCCATATGGGCAGCCCGGCCTCATTGCATTAGCACAGGCGAGAGAAGGGTGAGAGCAAACCGAGGCCCTGGTCCTCCCGGCTCTCCCCTAGCACTGCCACAGGGCATGCCCTCCCCACCACCAGCTGCCAGGACCAGGCAGAGGGACGGCCACAGTTCACTATCCGACAGAGGAATAGTCAAGAACCCTTTTCAACTTTGCTCTTTTCTTGGACCGTTTTCTGAGGACAGAAAAAATGGTGTTATAGATGTTGATATAAAGGATACAACCATTTACATGTATTAATTCGCTTAAACTTTCATCCAAAGGAAAGAAACAAAGAGAGAAGTGCTGATATACAAAGTTCCAAAACCGCTAGAACAGAGCTTCACAATGGTGTAAAACAATATACAATACAAAACAGTATAAATGGCATTATAGAGCAGTACCCGTAAATAACATTATTTGTGCATAGCAGCCAGGGATGCTACTACACAAAAGAGCGAAGGTGAGGTCAATAAATTACATAATTTGTTCATAAGTCAATGTGTCCTGTTCGCTATAAATAGGCCCTTGATTGTACTATATGCAGCACCTCCCCACACCGGCAAGTCTTGGAAAGGAAAAAAAAGCAGGCGCTTACAGTCCCCAAAGCAAAGATTGCTTGCCACTGGAGATATCTGAACAGGTCTTCCACCTGGACTGGGGACAGAAGAAGGGAGAGAGTTCAGATGTTCAGATGTTCTCAGGATCGCATGGGAATGTCAGACTGTGTTTCAGCCTGTACCTGCCACAGGACCTGAGGCCTGTTTTAATTAATCATAAAGCACTATGAATTATTAATCTATTATCACTGTGCATACATGTGATCATTCATTTGTCTCTTCTGCTGTTTTTAGCACCCTTAAGTCCCTGTTTCTGTTAATATGCCGCAATTCTGTGGAGAACTAATGGTAGCTTAACCTGACAGCACACTTTAATACAGGACAAGATACAGTACAAAACTACTTAGATGTTCTTATTTCACAAACTCTCCAGTGAGAGCATATACAAACAGAACAAACAGGTCAACTCATAGACGTGCTAAAGAGAAAACAACGTTGTTGGAAGTTTGTGAACCGAGGAGACTCCCAATAAACGTACATTTGAAAACATTTACATTTGCACAGTACTTACATTTGCAGTGATAAGCAACCACACATAGTACTCCCGTAAAAAAAACCTGTGTTGTTTTCTCGAAAAGTTTTCAACGCTCAATGACATATTTAAGCAAGGACTCTTCGAGCAGCGCCCGGGGTGTTTTTGTGCCACACTGATCAGACATCATTGAGCTCTCATTGAGGAGAGATTTGGCTTCGGCCTGGCTGCGTGGCCTGTGATGACTGACAGTAGGAAGGAAGGTTTCTCCTACCCACAGGCGCCTCATCGAAGCCTCAGCTCAGGAGGACACAGCAGATCTGAGCGAGAGCAACACCTGTCAGGTAAGCCTTCGCAGTTGACGGCACATGAGGTATGCAAAGCCCTCTGCTCTGACGGCTAATCTCCAGTGAGCCATCGCACGGGGCACCGAAGGCCTCCACAAGGAGCCACCGGGGGCCAGAGCGCCGCAAACTTGCCTCTTCTGCGTCAGACAGCGCTCATATCCTCCCACCAGAGCGGCGAGAGGCAGAGAAAAAGAGAGAGGGGGAGGCACTGATGTGCTCTAAATACATTTCATTATCATCATTATGATTATATCACTGAATGTGTGTTTTTTGTAATGCGCCGCAGCACGTCTCCCCAGGGTGCTGTCTGCACAGCTGAATAATTAAAACAAGTATGATGAACCATCCGTCACAGTTTCCCATAAGAGTTCGGGAAGGATATGTGCAAATGGCTCAGTTGAGGAGAGGTCTGCAACTGAAACAATAAAAATGCTCAGGTTAGTATCTACTAATGCAGCTTTGATTGCAAATAATTCAGTACAAGCAGTAAACAAAACGATGATGCAAGCACACTGTTGCACTGTATACTAACTCAGATGGTATACATTGATCATTATTTTATTTTTCAGAATGTTTTCGGAAATAAGGAACGAATGATGCTCTGAAATATGTTGTTTTCATTATAAAATGATATAAAAATAACATTATTATTAATCATCAGGTCCTCTATGTGCATACTAAAACAATGCGATTTCCTAAATTAACAAATACTGTATACGCGTCATATTTGTAAATTTACCAAGTGCAATTTGCAGAAAGCAAATCTCACACTGTTTGCAAAGGCAAAACAGCACATCCAATCAGCCAGGAACAAACAAGATGAGGCACTTTGTGTTCTGATATACGCCAAGCAACCCTGTAGGACTAGACCTGCTTAAATGCGTAAAGTGAATCTAAGAGACAAGTACGGATGAATGTTTAAACCAACAATCCCACAAACCAGTGTCAAAACCCCTGTGTCAAAACCCAGAAAATTATGCACAGCAGGTCACTGAAATATTCATACTATACATGCTTCATTAAGACTGCACAAAGGCCCCGCATTCAAATTATTATTGAAACAAATGACAGATAGACAGAGGGAAGAGTAAAATATTAGTGCCACAATTACATGTTTGTTTCATAGATTTGTACCGATTTGTTTTATTACAGAGGAAACCTCCACAATGCTAAATACTTTTGACAACTCAGTTACTTTGCGTCTTGTGAGTGGAGTCTTTGCCAAGGACTGCATTCAGAAAGGAAAGAGGACACACTGCTCTTTTTCAACCCTTTCCAGGTGGGAATACTAGACAGATCAAAGCATGTGGCTGTTAATTACACATATCCAGCAACTTGGTCACACAGTTAGGGCTCCTGACCGTTCTCATATGCTCCCAACCAATTAATGATCTTTCTCCTGTCCCTCTGACATCAGATGAATAGCGTCTGAGTTTTCAGTTGATGGATTATGTCAGTTTATCAAATGACAAATGCTTCACAATTTAGAATGACATCTGTAATTTAAACAATTAGCACAGCTGAGATTGGCTCGCTGCCCAATATTTAAAACATTAAAGGGGTGGTAAAGCACACTCTTTCGAAGGCTTGATTGTGTTTGTAGGGTGCACTGTAACATGTGTTCATGCTTCGTTTTTAAAAAAAATGCATTATTTTTCATATATTTTACTTTTATTCTACACTGCTCTGTCCCTCCTTGTAAAAACAGTCTAATGGTTTCCGGATTCTAGGAAGCCACTCCCTCAAAAATACGCAATGAGCTCAGATTGGTTAGCTGGCCCAGTGTGTTGTGATTCGCTAACCGCCTAGTGCACGTTTCTCGGAGGCGTCACGCCCCTTACCTTTACCGGTAGCCTCAGGCTACCTGTGCTTTGTGTACAATAGCGTCAATAAAACCATACCAAGAGCCCGAATCAGACCCAGACAATTTTAGTGAAGATGATCGAGCAGAACCTGTTCAGTCCTCAAGAGTAAAGACTGCGGATCTATAGGGATCGCTACTGAATGGCACTGTTACTTTTGTATTTTTAGAATGATTATAACCAAATATCTGTCGCAAGAACGAACACTAAACATTTGCTTTACTGTAGTATCCAAATCAAACACAGAACCATGTTTAGCATGCCTGTAGATAAACAATACATAAAAGCTCTAATCAAAGAATAATTTACACTAATGCCAAGTTCGCTGTTGAGATTTTAAACAGTTTGTAACGTTACGTGTTTGTCAGATAACGTTAAGTATGAATGAGCATTTAACAAACTGGTTAGCAGAGCCAAACACCGCTGTCATGTTTACTTTATTGCTACAACATAGGCTACAATTAACAACACAAACTATTACAGGAAAACACATCGACGAAAAATAAATCACACTTACAGGTAAACAGCTTATGTTTATAAATCCATCTTGATTGAACTCGCGAAGATTGTGGAAGCTTTCCTCCGTGAGATGTGCAGCGTGAACCGTACGCGCCCGCCTGTCTCATGCAGCTGAACCGCGGCTCGTGTATTGCAAATACAGACGAATATTGTCCATTATGTCACATTTTCCGGTCTTCTCCTCCGACTCCTGTCTGTCTCGTGCTTTGATTTATGATGGGCAGCATATATCTGCTGCAAATGCGACCGTGTTCCCCTCTGTCTCATACACGCATGCATATAAGGTTGTATGTTAAACGCACCCCCGTCCCTAGGAAGGCTGAAGAAAGTGGACCTGCACTCCAGATGAAAATAACAGCATTTCGTTGGCATTGGCAACAGCGTTTCGTCGGCATTGGCAACAGCACTCCAGCCTACTAACCACAACAACGCTTCCCTGCTGCGATACAAAATGGCCTCGCCCCCCTTATTTCATATTCTCGGAGGAGGGGTTTATGTAAATATTGGGGCTGGTGATGTCAGCAACCCTGGAGGAATGTGTAGTAGTCCCTACCGGCCGTTTGCTGTAGTCCTTAGAAATCGATTTCTTTAAAAGCAAATATCTCCCTTTGCTTTAAACTTTGAACGTTTTAACTTTGCAGATGTTGTTTATGCTCAAACAGCAACATTACACACTAGCTAAAGTTAGAAAAGTGAAATTGTGGTTTACCACCCCTTTAAAAACATTAAGGTGATGATATATTGTGTGTAGTTATACCTTCAATATATTATTCAAAAACAGGTTCCCTGAGGATACCGGGTGTGTTGTAACACATTTAGGCCTACTTTTAACACCTGTACCTCACAGTAAAAAAAAAAAAAAAAACTTTTGATATAATAGTCTCATAAAAATTATAGAATTTTACAATGATCACTTAATTTCATATATTATTATCACTACCCATCCTCATTTCAGTTTAAGCTTCATTTGAATGAAAAAATGTTAAACGTGGTAATTTAAGCCATTTTGTGCAATTTTTGAGGGTCCGGGCAACAGACACAGTGTAGAAGTATAACCCTCCTTGTCTGATTCATGTTGTTTCTAGATATATATATATATATATATATATATATATATATATATATATATATATATATATATATATATATATATATATATATATATATATATATATATATATATACACACACACATTTAAATCATGTAGATTAAAAAGAATGTGTAGATATCAAAATTAAACAACTAAAAGTTGTCCACAAAGTAAACACACTCGTGTCTTTCAGTTATAACATATTACATTTAGTTTAAACTAATAACAATAATAAATTGTGACATAATAGTATAATATATAGTAATTTATTGTTATTATAGACTATAAACACCCAACCACCAATTGTTTCGAGAGTGACTATTGTCAATCTGGCAACCCAGCCCATGCCGCGCTCGTGAAATCCCTCCTCCTCCGGCACCGTAACTTCCTGGAGACGGGCTTTATTTTTATACAGAAAAATGGCGGCTGTGGGCTCAAGTAGTACCTCTGAGAACACAGAATCCGCGTCCGAAGCCCAGTCGGGACAGGACAGTGATTTGTGGGCTAGACAGGGTCCTGTGGTGCTGCGCGATCCAGCGATTAAATTGCTAAGTCCAGTTAGCGGTCTGGAGCCCCTGTCATGGGCAGAGGATAACAGACTGGCGGCCTCCAGCACTAACAGCGTGTCTCTCATGGAGCTGGTGTGTGACATACACAGTCTCAGTCAAAATCTGGTGCTGCATCGCAATCACATCCCCGTGCCGGACAAAGCTTGTGAACTCAAGGTAACTACTGTTGGCGCGCGCGTCGTTGCTTTATGGTACCAACAACTCACGTGCACCGTTGCAACCATGTTGCCAAACCTTAGCCATTGACATGGTGACATCTCAAAATGTGCGTCAATTTAATCCCTAATTTCCCCAGCTATGTCAAAAAGTGTGTGTAACTCTTTATTTTACTTCTGATAATTGTCTTTATAATTGTATATAATCCATAATTATATAATTCAGAATTGTAACAAGTGGGGAACGAAATATGCAAACATTAAATAGCATAACTTAATATTTTTTTATTCAATTGTGGGGAGTGAAAATTCAAGAATAAATGCATAATTCTTCTTATGTCTTCTTGCTTTAATCTAATATTACTGTAAATCTGCTATTTTATAATGTGAGTCGATCATTATTTTTTCTTCTTCTTCAAAATGGGGCTCTGTGTTTTCCCACTGGTCACAATTGTGATCACTGACATATTTATGTGTCCTGTGTTCATGATTTATGAGACAGAGCTATCTTAATTAATAATAGACTTTTTTTTTAAATATTATATGTACCAAATATGGTAGTTGAATCTGTATTATGACATGTATTTTAAATGCTGCTTTTTATGAAGCTTTGACACAGACATCATCTTTCAGAGAGGCAAGCTGGTCATGTGACTATTTATACCAGACATGCAGAAATGTTCACACGAAGTAAAGACTGCATCTTTCAGTCTTTCATTTATAGTTGACCTTTCTGTGTAAATACATCAACAATTTCTTTAGAGTAATTTTGATTAACCCCATAACATTTGTGACCAAAATGTACTAAAAAAGAGTTAATGTATTTTACACTGTTTTGAACTATAAATGAAAATAAGACTTTTCTGACCAGAGAAAAGTCACTAATCACATGAACAGATTGTAATCCCTCCCTGACTTTATATAAATATGTGCAAGAAATATGCGTTGTTCACAATTCTTTTAATGTCGTCTTTATATTTTGTTACAGGTGGGCCCAGAAAAGGAGGTGCAGACCGTTAAAGAGAACTTTGCAAAGAGTAAAGATCCAGTTGTAAGCCAAATGATAATGACGGACCGAGTCATCCATCCTCAATGTGGACGTCTCCATGGCGTGAAGTACACCAGCTGGTCACCACTAGGCTGCGACAAATACGGCCGCTGTCTTCTTGCTTTCTTAACACTGGACAATCGTCTCACAATCCACAGCAGTCATTTGCGTTTGCAGTGGATGCCTCTCATGGACCTTACAGAACTTTACGGGGAAATGTTAAAATCCAGAAACTACTCGGCTCAGAACGACGGCTCGCCTCCGAGCTCCATTAAAGACTTGGATGAACTGCAACGGCGGTATCGCATGCAGACGCCAGTGCGCATGGAGTGGTCTAGTCTGTGCAATATGCAGCAAGTTCAGACCGATAATGCAAGTAAAGATGTTAGCACAGCGCTCCTGGCTGTACTTATGGAGAATGGAGATGTGGTGGTGTGGCAGTTCGGATTGCCCCTACAGGGAAAGGATTCGGTGGTGTCTTGCAACACCATCAAATCTGGAGTGTCGTCGCCAAGCGTGCTCACCTGGTGGGAATATGAGCATAGTGGGCGGAAAATGAGCGGACTGATCGTCGGCAGCTCAGTTGGACCTGTAAAGATCCTTCCAGTCAACCTCAAGGCAGTGAAGGGTTACTTCACCCTCAGGCAACCTGTGGTTTTGTGGCAGGATAATGACCAGATACCCGTCCACAACATCAAATGCATTACGCTCTTTCATCCGCACCAGAAATGCAACTGCAGCCTAGTGGTTGCTGCACGAGGTCCTTATGTATTCTGGTGCTTGTTGCTGATCTCCAAAGCTGGTCTCAACGTTCACAATTCCCATGTCACAGGTCTTCATTCCACCTCTATCATATCCATGTCAGTCAGTCATAACGACGGGACTATTTTCACCTGCTCACTAGATGGTACGGTAAAGAAGCTCACGGCTGTTTTCACAGATGTCGCTGTTGAGTTTAAACAAGAGGACATTGTTCTGCCAGAGGGAGTTGCAGGTCGACGGATACATGGCATATCCGTCAGTCCAAACGGTGCCTACTTGTCTCTTATCTCGAATGAGGGCATGATCAATGGGCTCCACCCTGTCAATCGCACCTACCAGGTTCAGTTTATCACCCTTAAGACTCCAGATGAAGCGGCCACTGAGCTACTCGAGTCTCAGATGCACAATCTCTTCAGAAAGGCTGACTTGCTGGACTTGCTGCGATGGCGGATACTGAAGGACAAAAGCATCCCTTCGGTCCTCCAGAACAATCTAGACAAAAAGCTCCAAACCTCAGGGTCCACCTACTTGTGGCGTTTTAAGCTTTTCCTTCTCAGAGCACTGCACAAGTCTATGCAGAAAACCCCTTCGGAGGCCCTGTGGCGGCCGACCCATAGGGATGGTAAAGTGTTTGTTGTCGATGAGGAGGCGGGTGGAGGTGATGAAGGCGAAATGGCGGAGGTCTCTGCTCTAGAGGATCTCGGGCAGGGGGATGCCGAAAGACAGTCCAGTGAGCAGCGTATGAGGGAAATCGACAGCAGGATCGAAGAGGTGGAGTCCCAACTGATTCGTGAGAACATGAAGAAGGTGCTGGGCGAGGTATACCTGCACACCTGCGTCACTCAGAACACATGTATACCTACCAAAGGTGTGTGTGACTTCCTCACAAATGACCCTGCTAATGAAGACCGCGCGGCTAAGGTGAGCCTTACTCCTTACTGTCTCCCCAAACGAGTATAGTTGCTTAATGCACTACCGGTCAGAAGTTTCAGAATTTTTTAATGTTTTTGAAAGAAGTCTCTTATGCTCACCAAGGCTGCATTTATTTGATCAAAATAGAGTAAAATTGTATAATTGTGAAATATTATTACAATCTAAAATACATTTTAAAAATATTAAAATTGAAAAGTTATTTGATTACTGTAACGGCAAAGCTGAATTTTCAGCAGACATCACTCCATTTTTCACTGTACTGTATCACTGTATTTTTGATCAAATTAATTCAGCCCGGGTGAGCATAAGAGACTTCTTTCAAAAACATAAAAATGCGAATGCTTCCAAAACTGGATGATCAATGTATAAAAATGTAAATGTTATTGTGCTTGTTTTAATTGGCAAATAAAAATATTCATGCAATGAATGAATGCTGTACTTTTTAGAAATACACCTTAAAAGTATATTACCCTATGTCAAAAAAAAAATTATATTTAATGTGTGACCTTCACAGGTGCTGATAGGTCATATCATGAATAAGATGAACAAACAGACATTTCCAGAGCACTGCAGCCTCTGTAAAGAAGTTCTGCCTTTCACAGACTGCAAACGGGCTGAGTGCAAGAATGGGCACAGATGGCTAAGGTATGTTCCCACAAATATGTTATAAATATAATATCATATATACAGTCAAACCAAAATTTATTCAGACACCTTCAACATTTTCTCACATTATCAGGCCCCGTCCACACGGAGACGCGTTTAGCTGTGTACGTTAAAATTTTGTACCGTATCAGCATTTTGTCCACACGGATCCAGCGTTTTAGGAGCATGAAACCAATATTTTTTTAAACTGGGTCCCAGAGTGGATGAATCTGAAAACGACACCCTTGCGTTTTCGTGTGTACAGCCAGTCCGTATATTTTGTGAAATGTTGATGTCATCACACCACGTCCTGCGTGGGGAAGACTAGAAGGGATACAACTACGGACACTGGGCATGCGCACATCATGCGTACCCCTTCTAACCACAACTCTTCTTCTCTGTTTTTAGTGTATTTCTGTGGCAGAATTACAGCGCCACACACTGGCCTGGCATGTATACTACATCATTTTGAGCCGTTTTCATGCTCTCGCGTGTACGCAGTTATTTCTTGAAAAAAGATCGGATGTGGAAAGCTCTGGCTTCGTGTGGACGGGGCCTCAGTTTATTCGCTATAGTTTAGAAAATGGTAATAAAATATGACAAGATCTCATCTTGAAATGTCAGTTAACTTTGATAGAAAGGTATGTAATGGATTACAATCAACCAATCAGCTGTTAAATTTAAGTACACAATTAGATAATACCAATTACCAAGCAATGCTTAATTTTGTTCAGTCTGTGGTGTAAAAGGTCGCATTAGCAATTAAAGAAAAAACACTTAAGCAAAACATGGTCAGGTCAAAGTGTCTGGATAATTTTGGTCCCACATTTATCATCAATTTTACTGGTAGTCCACTGTATGAAGAATTTTTGGGTATGTCAGTTTACTTTATTTGGCTATCCTCAATTACATAAATGAACAATAGTGTCCTGGACCCACTAGTAAAAAGTGATATCTTGTGTCTGAATAATTTTTGGTTTGATATACTCTCACTTTAAGGATTATTAGGAACACCTGTACAATTTCTCATTAATGCAATTATCTAATCAACCAATCACATGGCAGTTGCTTCAATGCATTTAGGGGTGTGGTCCTGGTCAAGACAATCTCCTGAACTCCAAACTGAATGTCAGAATGGGAAAGAAAGGTGATTTAAGCAATTTTGAGTGTGGCATGGTTGTTGGTGCCAGACGGGCCGGTCTGAGCATTTCACAATCTGCTCAGTTACTGGGATTTTCACGCACAACCATTTCTAGGGTTCACAAAGAATGGTGTGAAAAAGGAAAAACATCCAGTATGCGGCAGTCCTGTGGGCGAAAATGCCTTGTTGATGCTAGTGGTCAGAGGAGAATGGGTCGACTGATTCAAGCTGATAGAAGAGCAACTTTGACTGAAATAACCACTCGTTACAACCGAGGTATGCAGCAAAGCATTTGTGAAGCCACAACTAGGGCTGCACGTTTTCAAGTTTTTCATTAACCGTTAACCGAGGCCCTTAGCGGTTAATACTCGGTTAACCCAGCCGGATCTCACGAAAAATGCGTATAAATAGTACGAGTGTGCAATGTCGTGGAATGTATATGATACGCACTTTATGGCGTATTATACATACGAACCCCCCACCCCACTACCCTAAACCTACCCAAGAGAGCGTGTCATATATACGCCATAAAGTGCGTATCATATGCACGCGAAAAACAGCGTATCATATGCACGCCAAAATGAGTTTTGGTGTATACATTCCACGACATTGTGTGATCGGGGGGTTATTATTTTTAGTTTATTAAGTTGACGACCGCCATCTCCGTAGTGAACACGCCTATAGAGAGAAATGCACATCATCGATTACATAATCAGAGAGTAGCCTATTTCTTTTCGTTTTAAATTGTTAAAAGACATTTCAAGCTGAATTTTGCACACATAAGTTGAAAGGCATTTGTTTGTGCATGCATGTAAAACATCTGCAACATTTATAAAGTTCACTGATAATTATGCGTGCATTTATGAATTATTATCTAAATTAATAATGAAACAAGGACGAAGCATAAACTGCTTTGTTTGTTTAGAATGGAATGGATCGCATCGCAAATAGATCCGAATGAAGAAACGAACCATAGCCTAGTCTATTTGAAAGTTAGGCTAATAAACATGTTGCATTCGGCGGCCTGATTATGTCATTTTTTAAATTACATAGCCTGCCTCCAGTTTTCTTCAACTTTACTTATTGAGGTGATAGTTGACCGGCATAGCCTATCATCAAAATGTCACTTTGACCGGCACCCTTTTTTTCTAACTGAAACTCTGGTGAGCGCGCCGCAACCCCGAGATACAGACACACACAAAAAAAGGGTAGTTCATTTTTGCACTGCATTGCAATACTTGCATTTTGCCCCGTCACTCTCAATTTTAAAGTGCTCCCACGCTGTACTTTTCTTTGCCCGCTTCATGTTAGAAAACTCATGACTTCTTCTTGTGGATATTACAAATGTCTGGGAGCGTTCTGGCGGTCTCTAGTGGTGCAAAAATATATTACAACTAATTCAAAGCACGCCATTGACGCCACTTAACCGAGCAAAATGTTTCACTCGGTTACGCAATTTTTA
Organism: Romanogobio albipinnatus; assembly: GCA_023566225.1. Classification (NCBI taxonomy): domain Eukaryota; kingdom Metazoa; phylum Chordata; class Actinopteri; order Cypriniformes; family Gobionidae; genus Romanogobio; species Romanogobio albipinnatus. The sequence continues at coordinate 31,717,963 of CM042255.1, forward strand.
ACGGTTAATCGGTTAACCATGGACACCCCTAGCCACAACATGCACAACCTTGAGGCGGATGGGCTACAACAGCAGAAGACCCCACCGGGTACCACTCATCTCCACTACAAATAGGAAAAAGAGGCTACAATTTGCACAAGCTCACCAAAATTGGACAGTTGAAGACTGGAAAAATGTTGCCTGGTCTGATGAGTCTCGATTTCTGTAGAGACATTCAGATGGTCATAATTTGGCGTAAACAGAATGAGAACATGGATCCATCACTGTGCAGGCTGGTGGTGGTGGTGTAATGGTGTGGGGGATGTTTCCTTGGCACACTTTAGGCCCCTTAGTGCCAACTGGGCATTGTTTAAATGCCACGGCCTACCTGAGCATTGTTTCTGACCATGTCCATCCCTTTATGACCACCATGTACCCATCCTCTTCCAGCAGGATAATGCACCATGTCACAAAGCTCGAATCATTTCAAATTGGTTTCTTGAACATGACAATGAGTTCACTGTACTAAAATGGCCCCCACAGTCACCAGATCTCAACCCAATAGAGCATCTTTGGGATGTGGTGGAACGGGAACTTCGTGCCCTGGATGTGCATCCCACAAATCTCCATCAACTGCAAGATGCTATCCTATCAATATGGGCCAACATTTCTAAAGAATGCTTTCAGCACCTTGTTGAATCAATGCCACGTAGAATTAAGGCAGTTCTGAAGGCGAAAGGGGGTCAAACACAGCATTAGTATGGTGTTCCTAATAATCCTTTAGGTGAGTGTATATGGGTCATTGACAAATAAAGTGTCAAAGCTTTTTAAATAAAATATTTTCAAAACTGATGTAATGCATATTTTTGAGTCATGAGCAATGTGTTTAACACGCTTCATTTGTTAAATCACATTTCAAAGTGTTTAAATTCATTATTTGACTGTTTTATGTCAGGCGGCACAACCAGATAGTTGTAAACTATATACTGTAATTGTACCACCTAACATGGAAAGTGTACCAGCCTAACCATACATGAAATTAGCAGGTTTTTACCAGTATTTGAGAGAGATCTGCAAACCTTTTCACTCTGCCGCAAGGATCATCTGGGGTCCTCTTGATAATACATTATCATGTTTACTGTTATTACCTTGTCAATTCATAAATGAGACATGTCAAAAATATGCACTTCATCTCATTTACCCATCTAAAATATTTTTTTCATTTTCATAAGCTGTCATGCATTAACTTTCACTCTAATCTGGAATTTTGACATAAATGTAACAATTTAAAAATAATATTTGACTTTTACAGCTGGTTCAATAACATGTTTGTGCCAACGTGCCATGTTTTGCAGTGCTAGGTAAAGTGACACTGTTCTTGGCTCAAGTCTGACACAGATTGCACACTTTGATGAACAGATTAATTTTTGATAGCTTGTGTAATTTTAGATATTAGTCATATTCTGCACTTAATCCTTTTGAATACCAGAATTTAAGACCAAACAAGAGCCTAGCAGACTACAATTACTTTGTAGGTCCAGATTAACGTGCCATAAACAATCATGGAAAAGTGAGGAAATTTCACCTGTGGTATAAAATAGCCTTTTCTGCATTGGACTATACATGATGTAGTTGTTAAATAGTTTTTAAGTAGATTTGGCCCACTTTCAAGCCCCCGTGTGACATATCATCCATTGGCCTGACTGAAAGGAGATTACTGCCCCTAATGGTGTATCAGGGAAATAGTTGCTTCATTGCTGTCATTCTGATCTCTGCCAAGATCTAAAGATCTAAAACTTCCCCTGCCGTTTCTGTTCATGTGTCTTACTGTCTCTTTCCCTCTTTCTTTCTTCCTCCCTAAGGTGTGCGCTGTCATATCAGGCCTGTCAGGGTGTAACATACCGCCGCTGTCTATTGCAGGACAGTATTGCCTCAGTAGCAGAGCCCGAGGGTGAGCCATAATGCTGTATCATATCTCCATTCAGAACCACATTGCACCACACACTTGCACATTCTGTAATGCAGCAGGAACCTTGCACACACACAAAACAAAAACTCTGCTGCCCCACAGCAGTGCAAGCTTAGGATGTCAAATGTACTGGTGCTCCGGTAACAAGTCGATACGAAAATTATATGTTAATAGTATGTCTTTTTTAACTCAATTCTTACTGGCAGGTGGCTAGTTTCGAACATTCACATGCACTTTTTGGTCAAAATTCCCATCTTGGTGAGGCATTAATGTAAGAAAGTGAATGTAAACAGGCTAGACGCGTATGTGTCAAAATATTGGATTATGCATTTGGCATTGTAGTGTAAATCGGGCATGCCATTATTGAGGGAAAAACATTTACTCAATTGAGAAATGCAACGTTATCGTTTTAATTTGTCAATATTTTACATAATTTGTGTGTGCACTGTGCATAACTATGTATATATAAATACACACACGCATATATATATTTAAGAAATATTTGCATGTATATACCGTGTGTATGTATAATTTTATATATATATATATAAATAAAACTAGTTTATAAAAATATTTATTTTTTCTTAAATGTATACATGCATGTGTATTTTACAGTGGCGGGCCGTGCATTTCACACCTAGGCCTTCAGTGGTATCCTACCTAAATTAATTCACCACTTAATAAAATCATGATGCTACGGCTATAGAAACCATCAAACCGAAACGCAGTAGGCTATATCAGGGGCGTTGCGTCTCTCATGGAGCGAGAATGAATGATTAAATAATTTAAGAGTTATTAACGCAGGAAACCAAATAGATTATATTAAACAAGTCTCCTTTCACTGCAACACAGCTGCGCCACATAAGTCATATCTAACCGAAGCATCGATCCGCTCCGGGTTATCTGTGCATTTTTGTAGTAGGCTAACTTTACCTTTTGAGTTCTCCGACCACGGAAAGCAAATTGTGCGGGTTTTTTTGTGCATATTTTACACTACAGAAAACACAACAGCATAAATGTTTCTTGAAAAATCTTACCAACAGTATGACAAATTTATTTCAGATGAGGTTCAAAGATAATAAAGTTTTTTACATTTAAACCCCACAAAACTATATTTTAATAGAATGAAAATGTTGTAAATAATATATGAATAACGAAAATAATAATAATTAAAAAAAAATCAATCATAAATTTACAAGAAAAATTAAATCACATTCATCACGGAAAAAACAGGGCACGGATTAGCCAGCCCAGGGTTGACTGTAGGATATTTAAAAAAAATAAAAAATAAAATTAATTATAGCTTAACTTACTCACCAAAATAGGCTTTGTAAGTATGTCAATTAATACATTTATTTCTTCTCCTCTGTCAGCCATTTGGGTTTGAAAAACGCTATTAAAACTACAGATGCGGTTTGCTGGTTATTCTGACTAGGCTAGTAAGCTCTCTGATCATCCAATCAAAGGATGTGAAAATGCGACGTTATTGTACGCCAGCTAGATGGCTCCGCTGTCGCCAACTCGAAATCTGATTGGCTGATTAAATCGGAGTGATTATCTGATTGGTTAAAGCGCACAGTTTCATAGCCATTCATTTAAGATAGCGGCGCCTGCGATATTGATTCTGAAGGCCTCAAGGCAGATTTCTTTGACCTGGCAACACATGATGACTGAAATATGATTGGATAAAAGCTCTAACATAAACAAACACTACTGGAAGCAGCGCAACCAAGAGAAAAGCGATGAAGTTAATAAAATAGACTATTGGGAATAATTTAACACACATTCATGGAAAAAATATATTATAATTTAAGTCTGTGATTCTGATAGTGATTAGGCCAGCAGAGAAGGCCTTGCTGGCCCTGACGGCCCACCACTGGTATTTTATTTATACATAATAATTATACACAGTACACACACATATATTATGTAAACACAAACTTTTATTTGGGATGCGATTAATCACGACAAATTTTTCCCCGGCAATACAATATTTATATTAATATTTAGCTTTTTAAAATTTTTTAATGAATGTTGCATATTTGTTTAAGTTAACAATCCTATTGCACTGTCAAGCCATTATGAACAAATGTAGAAAAACACCTTAATTGATTAATGATTATGCATAACAGAAAACATCTCGCCTTTTCAGATTCAGACTGGGTCAAGAAAATACTTCAAGGTCCCTGCATCTTTTGTGACTCCCCTCTCTACTAAAGCAGCGAGGCTAAAGATGACACAACTGAGTGCTGGATTCTGTGGCCTACATCCCACATAAATGACTAAAATGCCTTTTGTTACTTGAAAGGGAAAGTCTATAAAATAGTCACTAATTATTTTGTAATATGAGACGTTTGGAAGATTTTCTTATTAACAGATGTTTATTTTAAAGCTAAAACAGAGATGTGTAATTTTTCATTTTCATGAAAACTGTGACTGTGTTAATAAATTATTATATTGTATATATTTGCTGTATATTTTTAATTTGTTAATATTATGCTGCCATGACATCCTTCTCTTGCATTAAAAATGCACGCTCTTTCTGTGGCTGATTTTAATTGGTTTAAATAAATCCATTTCCTAATTGGCTTTGGGAACATTTCTATGTATTCGCAAACACCAACTCCCCCATCTCCAAATAATGACTTTTCCTTGGCCTGAAGGAAGAGAAGACGACGACTGTACGAGGAAATGAAAAACAGGGAGACGAGAGAAAACCGTTTTAAAACTGATCCAACCCCTCCAAAAGGCCGAACTCTAATGAGATACAACAGTAATGAGGAATGGATCCCAGCCGCATATGTGATACCCATTTTAATTAAGATAGCGAGCTTGAGTGCGTATTGTTAAATATAGTTAGCCCCTTTTTTTGTGGGTCGCAGGGAAGACGCACGCAGGCCTTGCACCCTGACATCCCATGTTGCTAACACATAGGGGTCGATGGTGATCAAAGATGGACTTGGGCTGGTTGGACCCTCAAAAATTGCCCCCGCCATGTCCGTTCTTATCACCGGTACATCTTGTCGCCTTGCCCTGCGCTCTCTCTAATGTAACTGAAGATGATAGCTCGCCTCTGAGCTAGTCGGCAGCCCTGTCTTAGGTTTCGGATGGTATCCCAAGATAAAGATGGTCTGATAATTACACACAATTCCACTCCCCATCTCTCATTCGGCATCACTGAAAGCATTCGGTACCTTCAGAGGGTTTAAAAGTAAAGTAATCAGAGTGTTTATTTAGTTGTTCTAGGTTTTATTATTCATAGAGAGCGCCGCCTTCATTACGATGCGTTCTGAAATGTTGCCATATCATTACAATTGGTAATGCAACATGTAAGGGGTGTTTGATTATGAGGTAATAACGTGCATTATGTATTAATCAAAGAGCGACTAGAACACAAAGGCAGTGCTCAGAACCTCAAATGCCGTCTGCTGCATGTCACAGAAAATTTGTTCACTGACATATTGCGATAAGCATCTAATAACATGAATTTGAAAGCGTTTTTTAAATGATGTACTAGGATGACGCTTTAAAAGAAAATGAAACGATATTTGGATTTCAATTGTACACATAATATACAGTGCATATTAATAGTCTCAGGTGCTAAATGTCACAGATTAGATTATAACCGCAAACGTGATTGAAATTCCCACTTTTTTTCCCCTCCTGCCGTGTATTTTCTTTCCTAGTTATTAGATTGTCAAATGGATCTTGGCCTTTTGGTTTGAGTGCTAGCTTTGTTGATAGGTGGAGACTTCTCCTGTTGAAGAGGTTAGCTCTGTTTGGCAGAACCTCCTACTTCTTTAATATAACGATCTGTCAAAAAACATTTCAACAATAATTACGGCCCCCTCCTCTTTCCTCTTTGTGTGTGCTCTTTCAAGACTTCAAAAGGAGGTTTCGTTCTTTTCTCTGTATGAAATATTCATAACTTCTGTGTTCGTGGCTTTGTGCTTTAAACAGATAACAGACAGATTTTTATATTATTTAATCTCATTTTCTTTTGTTAGTTAACATATTTTGATATACATCACCTTTCGTTAAATGCCTAATTTGTTGAGCCCAAACAAAACGCTAAAAGTCATTCGCTCTTGCACTGAAGCTTTTCTTTTTGTGCTACAGTTTTTCGGTTTTATTTATCGGCTTATATTTATATCCTGGTTTTTACAACCATAAAGCATGTAAATTCGATTTGTTACAAAAGTCACAATGTGATTAATGTACGGTATTTCAGAGTTCTTCATGTACAGTTATAATAAACTATAATACATTTTTGAAATACATTGGATTGTTTTTTCAGCATATTTGATGATAGATGTCTGTTCAACTATCTATAGTTAGACAAATTATGAATGTTTCATAACTGCACCACAACAGAATTGCACTAATGCATTTTTTCACTATGACCTTTTTATAGATCAATTATGTTATATTTATTCATTTATTTATTTAACAATTAATATACAGTATTGTATGCATAAATAACAAATGTGATTTATATTTCTACTTTGTTTTGGACAGTTACGTTTTTAGTAGTAAAACTGACGAACTTGTGAAAATGACTCACTCAATTTTAGTTTGTAGTTAACAAATGCATGAATTACTTGAAATATTAAATAAATCATTTTCAGGTAAAACTAGTTTCTGGATCATGACCATGTTTCCTTGTCCAGGAAAAAATAGACTGTTTGAAAATAATTCATATCACATGGGCCTAAAAGTGTTTAAAATAATGTTAATACAGTACAATTGCTTATTTAGGTCTGACTCTGCCCAAAAATAATTTGTGACCCTGGACCACAAAACCAGATTTATACATCATCTGAAAGCTGAATAAATAAGCTTTTCACTGATGTAGGGTTAGTTATGATAGGATATTTGACAGAGATACAACTATTTGAAAATCTGGAACCCGAGGGTGCCAAAAAATCTAAATGTTGAGAAAATCGCCTTTAAAAGTTGCCCAAATGAAGTCCTTAGAAATGCATATTACTAATAATAATACTACATTTTTTATATATATTTACGGTAGGAAATTTACAAAATATCTTCTTGGAACATGAACTTTACCTATTTATCCTAATGATTTTTGGCATAAAAGAAAAATCGATAATTTTGAACCATACAATATATTGTTGGCTATTGCCACAAATATACCCGTGTGGCTTATGACTGGTTTTGTGGTCCAGGGTCACATTTGTGTTCATTTTTGTTCTTCTTAGCAATGTTTTCTGACACCAAAAAGAAGTTTCACAATATAATCCGCATGAAAATATGCATATACATGTAAATGTATGTGTGATTATGAGTCATACTGGGGGAAAAAGAAAATAGCTTCTAAAGCGGTAGATTTTCTGATGTGGCTTCACTCCGTAGTGTATATACATCAATTTTCCCGTCTGAATACATTTCGTCTCAAGTATGCTTTGTAGAAGTGTTCCCTCAGACTTCAGTAATTCATCAGTAATTAAGTCTGTCTGGGGGCTGTCTAGGGACCCCTGGCTTTTCCTGCAGACTCTGAAATCAGGCTGTTAACACGGCCCTTTAACGGGTACATGGACCCGCTGGGATGGAGTCAGTGACCCGTGACTGGCTGATATGAGCGTATGAGGGAGTGTGAGATGTCAATAGTCAGTCTTTCTCCTTGTTCTGTGGTGTGGAGCAGCTCAGGTGGAACTAATGCAGAACCTCACAAAGGCCGTGACCAGAGCTCTGCTTTACTGCAACATTAATTAAAGTCATTCGCTACACGCTGAACACACAACCACGGACAAGAGGAAGTGTCAGGGGAGTGTGTGTGTGTGTCTATATATTTATGTCCCTATATACTTATGTGCTCCTGTGTGTAATGTGATGATTAAAAAAAAATATAAACGGATGAAAGTTGTCAGATTGGTAAACAGATTTGCAAATATGCAAGAAAAAGTAATCTTAAACCGTCTGAATAAAATAAATAAAATAAAGTGTTAGTCTGATGATGGCAGAAATGAAAACAGACAATAACAGCACAGCAGAAAATGTTTTGCATCATGTACCTGCACGGCTCTACACTGAAACTAATATAATAGTTCAAATCTACGTAGATGAATTCTGTTAAACCCAATGATCATTCAAAAAATGATCAAATTAGAAATGTCTAATAATAATCATCATCATCCAGAGGCAAAGCCATATCTGATCCTGTCTGAGTGTGGGTGTTATATGTCAGACTCGAAAGGCTTACATAAAAAGAGCTCTGTTTTATTGAATAAAAGCCATGAAAGAACAGCTATTGGGCGTTTGCATTTCACACCATTTCGGCGGTGCACTTTCCTCTCTGAAGATTCTCCCACTCTTTCCGAATCCTTTCATGTTGGCTTTCACCACAGAGACACAAGGAAGCCCTCATTTTGAAGACTGCTTAAAAATACTGTACGTCTCCCAAAGATCAGACAATGTCAAGATTAACCTGCCCTGCACAGAAGTCCCAGAAATGGTCGAAATGAGCAATCAAAACGGCAGGAACTCGAGACTTAACGTGACATGACAACGGAAGCGGTTAGCAGTCAGTCATTCATATGTTTTCGTGTTTAATCTGACAGGAGGTGGAAGCAGCCAGTCCAAATCTACAGCATGAGAGGAGCGGAGACAGATGGGACTCAGTCAGGATACAAACTCACGCGGATGCACTCAACTCCAACTCGAAGCATATGTCATTAGGACAGTTTGCGCATAAATTACCTGCATTTTCAGCACCCCACAGGTAGAGGATTAACAGCCCTTTAAATGTGATTTTAGCATAGTAAAAGGCCTTAAATATGATCGTATGCTAAAAGTTAATAACTATTCTTGAGAATAAAATGCATAACTCAGTGGTGTGTCTCTAAAGAGGCACAGCAGCAGCTCGAAGAAGTAACTTGTGACTGAACTGTAAATTCATTTGTCTTCACTTCAAGCAATGGTACAAAGCACTCGCTGCGAGGGAGTGAGTGTGTGTGTGTGTGCGTGCGTTTCGGTATATCCGCACTTGTAATTATTTCAGGGAAAGAGTATGAAGAATTTATAATGAGTATTTTTGTTTTTTTTTAAAGAAATACCGGTAATAACTACTATGCAAAGCTATTGGAATGAATATTTATGACCTTTGCTATGAAATATTCATAAAGTCAGTGTAAAGAAAGAACACAAAGGGAGAAAATGGGGAAAACGATGCGTGAGTGGGAAAAGTCACGGGAAGGGAGCCACGGCCTGGAATTCACAGGAAGAGCGACCGACAAAACCTTTGGATCGTATATATCTGACGTTTATTAACAAAAGCGCCGGCAACATCCTCCTGGTTTTTTTAACCTGCCATCCCTTCATCCCCGAGGTGATACGAGTTTCTTTCGTTCACCCGATCCTCCCCTCTCTGTCGCTCTGGTTCTCTCACTCGTCCCCAACCTCTCTATCTCTCTTCCTCTCCGTTCCATCTACCCAAATTAAGAAATTAATGAGGGATAGATTCTTTACCGACTGCCCCTGCAATGTTTACCACTGATGAAATTATAATGCTGCCTCAGCTGTATAATTTATAAGCCAATTAGAGGAAGTGTTACTTGATTTGATGGGGAGCCGACACACAAAGTACATTTAACTAATAGAGAGCAAGAGAGTAGTGCGAGGAAAGAGATCCGGAGAGAGGGAGGGAGGACAGCTGAGGCTGACGAGTCCTTGCGCCACTCTAGGATTACGTGGCTAATTGCCCTGCTTTATCTGTCTGTCACAGATAGCCATGCATATTTCAGTGTTCCCAAAGACTTTGATTGTTTGCACTCGTGTTGGGCCTGTAACAAGCAGAGCAGTGGCCAACGTGGAGAGTAGTTAAAGACTGGCACCAGGAAGAGGTGGAAGAGGGAGGAGGGAAGTGAAGGGAAGAGTTCCGACTACAACTGACAGATGAATATTAGCGGAGAGTGAACGAGAGAGAGCACCACCAGAAAGATGAATGCAAACAGAAGAACCGTCTGGTGTAGTATAATTACAGCAAACTTAGGAGCAGCAGTTTGCTTTGTAGCCAACATGTGCATTTGCTGGAAAAGTCTCAGAGAAGGGGGAGAAAAAAAAGACGTTTTAATCAGTGTTATCTTGTTTTGAAACATCTTTATAACAAGATCAATTTACTTGAGAAGCAAAATTGAGTAGATGAGTAGGATATCTTTTTTCGGAGAATAAATCTCAAATTAAGTTTATTTTTATGCTTTATTTTCTTTTTAAAGCCATAAAAACAGGGGAAAAAATATGGGATAAGAAATGAACTTGAACTGAACTTAACTTAAACAGTTTAATGCAAGTAAATTGATCTTGTTTTAAGTTTTAGATATTTCTATTGGAAAACTAGAATAAAAATACAAATACTGTTTACCCAGTGCTTAGCCAACCGAGAGCCAACCCACTGTTGATTCAATGAACATGAGAAAAGCAAAAAGACAAGTTCATGGAACTTATTCCTTCTAAACAATCTTTAGCTGCTACATATCATCAATATTAAAATACACATTTTCCATAACTGGAGTTTAGATGCCAGCTTAAAAATCATGAGCACTGAGCAAGACTGGAGATTTCCAATGACAGAACAAAAAATACACAATGGAAAATGTTATCTATACATGAAGATCAGAAAGATCATCCTACAAATGTTTTCTTAGCTCAGCCACCCTGCCGGAGCACTTCAGAGAGCCCGCAGAACTCCAGAGGAGCGAGCAGAAGGACAGGCGTGCCGTTATCAGCCTCTGAAAACTGATAAGACATTTATGCAAAAGAGAGAAACTGGAGCGAAGGCATCCTCAATTATCTGATGAGGCAAGTTTATCTGAACGGCTCCCTTTTCTTTTCCTTTTTTTTCCTGCGCGAGGATCAAATAGCAGCTCTTTACATAACAAAAGAGCTTCCTGCCTGACCTGTTTCGTTCAGCCTACTTTCTGATGCAGCTGGACTTTCCATAAGTAGGAGGACTTTTCTACTGTAAAATGCTGACTAACTCCAAAAAGAGAACTTGTTCATTTATAGATTCAGAGCTAATAGCGCTGACGTGCATAGATTATGTAAACTGTTTGTGCCATTAAAACATAAAATCCATCATCAACCACACACGGTCTTGTAAGAAGTTAAGAACAAACCAAAAAAGATATTTTTCTAATATTTCCCCCCCATATTTTAGCAGCTTAAGAGTATAGAAAGACTTTCCCATCCAGTGTTACAACACTTTTTTTCCGGCTGAAGACCAATATGCTGCTTCACCAAACATGTTACTAATTCATCTCTTTTAAAGCCTGTGTAACTGGATAGCTGTTAATTAATATAGCTGTCAGTTAAAGGTCTTCTGCTGGACCAGTGGTAACATTAGCTTGACCTGCTAGTCACACTAGGCCTCTATCTGCGGCTCAATTAAACTAATGCTATGCAAAAAAGGTCTCCAGCCATTAGTTCTCACACCAGGGCCTATTAATAGCATAATTGAGCCATTCCAAAGGGCAATTAATATGGAAGCACGCTATGATCTCTTCCCCATCGGAAGCTTAAAATGCTCCTAATATGCACAACAGCAGATTTGAGGGTCCGCAGGACGACATGATTTAAGATGCATCTCCCTCAAGAGCATGGCTTCCCGCTGGCCTAGCAAGTTAAACAACACAAAAACCCACAAATAGGGAACTTAACCAAATTTCTCTGTACAAACTTTACTTGCATGTAAGAGAAGAATTTAAATGAATGAAATAGAATTAATTAAGGTCATTCAGATTTACTCCCGGTTTCACAGACAAGGCTTAAGCCTATAGACTAAAGAGCTGTTTTAACTGAAAATATGTCAGTGCCATTGTTTTGTCTCAAGATGCACAGAAGTAGTTTTTTTTTCTAGGGCACAATTATAAAACATCACATTGAACTAAGGCCTAATCCTGGAAAACCAGGCCTTAATGATAAAGTGTTTAACATAGATTTAAGATCTTAAAAAGGTCCTATGTAAACCCTTTTACAAAGACTTGATTTTGTTTTTGGGGTGTACTAGAATATGCTTTTATGTTTGATTGTTCAAAAAACAAAATTTTTCACATATTTTACAGTATTACAGCACTTCTCTCCCCAGCCTGGCTCGAACACGCCGTTTATTTCCTGTTTTGAAGAAGCCCCTCCTTCCGAAATACAAAATGGCCCAGTGTGTTGTGATGGCACTGCTTAGTGTGTTTGGGAAATGTCACGCCCCTTACCATAACCGCAAGTTTCATCTGCTCAGGTGTAAATATGGCATCAATTTCAAACCAATTCAAGTCTGATTCAGACGTAAGAATCTTAACAAACAAGAGGATCTTTCAGAATGGATTTCATGCACAGACTTTGCAAGCACAGATTACACAGGACGTTTCAGAGTGGTATGTTTGTTTTGTAATTTTCTTATACATTTTAGATATAAAGTTATACACCATTTAATCACGATACTTGTCGGATAACTATGTAATACAAGCAGTAAACGATCACAAAACCATGGTTAATTTTTCTAAGGGGCGGTGAACAGCCTTACAAAAGCGACATTAAACACTATATCAACACTAATGTTTGCTAGCAGGCGAGCGGAGGCAAAGCGCTGCCCTTTGTTTACATCGTAGCAACAACATAAAACCTATAATTGGAACTGTTAATAGAAAACAGAACTACAAATAATAAGACATACTTACAAGTTGTGATCCACAAACAACAGATTGTCCTGACAAAGTGGGAACTGCTCCATCTTTCAGGAGAAGCTTATGTATGTAGCCTGCATTGTACTCTATTAGGTTCTGGAAGCTGTTCTCAGTCAAATGTGCTACACACAGATAAACATTGGGGTTATAATGTTCATGAACAGAGTTTAAAATAAAATCAGCCTTAGGAAGGTTAAAAAAAGTTAGTTTCAGAAAAGGGGTGGAAAAAACAGAGTCTCTTTGACAGCTCAACCAGGCCTTGTCCCCTTTTTTGCGTATTCCACGTCACATTACAGAAGCAAAATTGGATGCAAAAGCTGTTTCCTGTTGAATCTAAAAAAATTATAATTGTATAGTGTGTCTGAAATATAAAATATAAAAGCTATGAGAAGCTACACCAATGATCTAAACTAAAACAAACACCTCAGGACATCAGCATCAAAATCTCGTACTTGAATTTTGAATGTACTCTGATTAAACCTATAAACCTATAAAACCGATTTATCTGACTTCCTATCTAAGTTTTATTCTAGTGCAAATCAGCCCACGTATTGACTGACTGCTTTTCATCCCTCTTTGAGAAACCGTCTGTGTTTGTGTGTGTATGCATGTGAAAAGCTCTGTGGGAATTTTAACAGTCGAGCTCCGCTAAATCTTCCTGTTTCTACAGCAGAACGTCGATAAAATAAATATCCTGTGTGTTTCTTTTCTCTCCTCCAATGCCCACCCAAACGTCCTCAACCAGCGGGCCAGAGAATTTCACTCACACCTCAGGCAATCTTTAATATAATCCCTGTTTTTTGCCAGTAAATGGCCAAGATCTCAGGTGTGGCTTTTAAACAGGCAGAGAAAAACTAATGTTAACATATGCTGTGAGTGCCAATAGCTCAGGCTCCAGCATCGACCAGCACGGTGTGTGATTAGGGTAGTGAAGCTAAGCTGATCCCAGACACCGATCGATCTTGTACACTTTCAATATGGATGTAACCCTGCTCACAGCGGCCACGTCTAGCTGCTTACATTGATTTTTTCCTCAATTATATAATGGTGGCTCTGTCCAGGATTTGAGCTATATCACACATACTGAAGGGGCATCTCTCAAAATTAAGCTTTTTTTTCTCATATCTAATTGTATTTTATTGGCATTGTTTGACAATATTTGACTGTGAGTGTGTGCGTGTAACAGCATGTTTCTACAATTTTATAAAACACAAATGTGTGTGGTTGCTCTATTTAAGCCACTGCCATCTGAGCACCATGGACAGATATATTATGCGTGTTTTTTGTGATTTTTTTGTGTGAAGGAATTATGATAATAATAGACCACAACAGTAATCACTTTTGTAACAGCCATGGTTTCCGGAAGCATCTTTCCCATTCTTTTTCTCCATATAGGGATTTAAAAACTGTTCAATAATCAACCAGTGAGAAATATTACAAATGACAAACATTACAAATTTTGATCAGAAGCTACAAGGTATTTGAAGTATAAGTATAGAAAGAATAAGAATCAGTATAAGAATAGAAAGAAAACACTGTAAATGGCATAAATCATATTTAACCCCTTAACTGTCACCGTCCCGCTGGCGGGACGCCTGGCACTCTTTTTTTTGATCGCCTTTTTTCATATCATATATGTTAGTAATTATCATAAATTAGGTATCATTTGAAAGCTTACAAACTCAAAATTCATCCTGTGAAAACTGTTTTGAAATCAGATTTGCGTTACCATGGAAACAGTACTCTAATTTCTTCTAGCTCCTCCCCTAGTGGGCGGCGTCATGTTTCGTATTACAAAATATATTTTAACTACTTTATAATCAAAATCTTTTCTAATCTTGACAAAACACATATAGACTCAGAAAGGTCTGAGTCTCAAGGTTCCATATTTGGTGACTGTTTCGTGATGGAAGTGATATTTGGACAGAAATTTAGAGGAAACTGCATCAAATAAACAATCAATGGAATGTGGATGACACCCAGTGGCTATTTTTGGTACAGCGCCTAAACAAAATCTTACATTTTTGTGATATCAACTTCAAATTTGGAACACAACTTGGTTAGACATATGGCTTTGATTTTATAGTAATTTTAGGGTACATTTTATTTGTAAATTTTATATAAAATAAAAATATTTATTACAGTATTTTTAATATACAGTAAATTTAAACATAACAAAAAATAGCTTTTTCATATTTTCATATTTTGAAATGCTTTCACTTCAGCAATAATCTGCTGAGGTGTCTTAAAGTTTAGATTTTCATGACTTTTCTCAAAAAGGGGGGTGACAGTTAAGGGGTTTAAAAAAAGGATGGCACAATATAAAACTACTGACTATTGTCAGTGATTATGTGAAAAACTATATATTTAAAGTGTATTGCTCTTTTTGCTGCAATTTCCACAACAACCTCTCTGACTGGTGGATTTTAGGTAGTGTAGTTCTCCAAGAACTATTGAATATTTTTATATATATGATATAATACACTGACTTGTAGCTTCTACAGACCCATGTATCATTGCCTACTAATATGCAAGTTGATATGTTCATTTTTTTTAAATCATTTGAAAATCTCTATGGAGAAACTGATTTCTGTTTTTATGTCTGAAACACAAATGTTATGCTAGAGTAAAAAAAGGAAGTCGACTGATAGAGAGAAGTGAACTGGTATTGGGATGATACAGGCTGACTTAAACCTGTTTAGTTCCTTACACACGTGCACTGCTCACTCGTGATGTATACTATTAATGCTGTATAACAGCACTGTAGTGTCGTCTTCTACACTACAGGCACAGTACCAGGCTCATTTTGGTAACATTAAGTGCCGCAACTGTATATGGGCCGGTGTGTATGTACAAATGCACGTGAGCTATACTGCACATGTAAGGTGAGTCCTAGCATAGCTGAAGCGTAGTGTTCACGTTTAGCTGGTGGTTTGTGCAAAAGCATGAACACAGTGGAAAATATCTTCCTATTTTATGAATGCCTGAAAAAAATTCTCAAAAGTGAACAAAAAACAATTATTAGTTTAATCTAGAGCAAATGAGCCCAAGACAAACCAGTTTAATTAACAATCCAGCTTGATTCAAAGACCCACAAACCCAGTTCATTGACGCACTGACCAACAAGTCCAGTTCACGCACACAATCTCGACCCCATTTCAGTTCACATAACGCTCTTCAGGTAGAGGAACAAGATTATCAGCCCATGCCATCAGACACCCTTGGGCCAGGAGGAGAGGGAGCAGGTCAGGGTGTAATCGGAGTGGAGATGTTAATCTGCCCGTGTGGGTATTGGAAGGATAATTGTTGCAATGCTCAGCTCAGGTGATTGATGCCACTGATCTGGAGAAGTTAAGCCAAGATTTACAATTGTGATGCTCTGCCTCTCTCTCTCTCTCTCTCTCTCTCTCTCTCTCTCTCTCTCTCTCTCTCTCTCTATCATCATTTGATTCTTTCCACTTCCTGCTTTCAAACTCTCCTTCCTTCTGCCTTTCATCCACTCTCCATGTTTGTGTCAGCCCTTTCAAGCCTCCCTAACTCACTCTCTCTATATCTCCCCTGGGTAAGTATGAATATTCTCTGGCACGTCTAAACCAGAGGCAGTGCGGGGCCGGGGGAAGGGTCCGCGGCATAGCTTTAGCTGGAGTAATGAGGACTAATCCCCTGCTGACTCGGTCCTGTTTAAACAGCTCCTGCCTGAGCCACCCAGTAATAGAGTAATTAACCTCTGCGCCCTCTCCTGCCCACCTGCACTGTGCCACTACACTCCACTTTACTTACTACGCCAGACAATCCATCCTTTCCATTTGGCCTTCCAATTGCCACAAACAAGAAAAGGGAGAGGGAGATGGAGAACAGAAGGTGGGAGAGATAGGAAGTATAAACAAAACAACACAACATGATAGTCTAGATTCTCTAGCAGTTACTAAAATGAGTCAGGAAACGACTCAAACAGGTGTCAAGTTGGCAAAGCTATTGGTCCATAAGTAGGCCTATACAACATGTGATGTGTATGTATGGAAGTGAAAGTTCATATACTCAACTTTTATGTCGCTCCAAACCTGTATGACTGACTTTCTTTAGTGGAACACAAAAGGAGATATAAAAAAAAAATAAAGGCTATGCATGTCTTCCACATATAGTGAAAGTCCAATGTTGTTGTATCAATGCATTTTCATTGTAACATTTCCAGTTCCAGCATTTATAAATATATTATGTATGTTTAGTTAGTTAAAGTTTAAAATTTAGGGTCAGTAAAATGCTCACTAAGGCTGTATTTATTTGATCAACAATACAGTAAAATTCATAATATTGTACAAAATTATTACAAATAAAAACTAGATATTAAAAAAAAAAAAAAAAAAAAAAATTATATATATATATATATATATATATATATATATATATATATATATATATATATATATATATATATATATATATATATATATAGACATTTTTTTTATTCTTGCAATGCAAAGCTGAATTTTCAGCACTATTACTCCAGTCTTCAGTGTCCCATGATCCTTCTGAAATCATTCTGATATGCTGATTTGGTGCTCAAGAAATTTATCAAAGTTGAGTTGTTTTGCTATATATTTTAGTTTTTTTTTTTCAGGATTCCTTGATGACAATGTTCACAACAACAGCATTTATTTGAAATAGAAATCTTTTAAGACATTATGTCTTTATTGTCTTCAATGTCTTGGATAAATTTAACGTGTCCTTGCTGAATAAAAGTAAAAATATCAGATTGTCAGCCTATTATAAAAAAACACTACATTTTTTTGTATAATGATGTCTGAACTGAATGAACCATTGTCCGAGAGTCATAATTTACTCACGTTCATGTCGTTCCAAACCGGAATCATTGATGTCTGTAGGCTGTAGCACAAATGGAGGGATCATACACACTTCCTACCATTTGTGTAAATGCCCTAGGTAGTAAGGCATATAGGTTATTATAATAAATAGTAAGCAGGCTAAAATGAAATTTTGTTCATGAACAAAAAAAACCCCTTACTCTGATTTCCCTTTTAAGTCTACTTCTGTTTTGGGGGGCAAATGAAGTTCGATTGATGAAGGCATGTTAAGCGCACAGTCTGTCTCTTGTCAATGTCTGCTTCAGGACAATCCGTTCTGACAGAGCCATCCGTTTACAGTTGCTAGTTATTGATCTGATTTTCAACACATCACACCAGGCAGTTTCCTGCAGCATGCTAACAAAAACACTCAGGTACGATCAAAAAGCCCCACACGACATGCGAGAGCTCATCGGTACCCAGCAGAAAGCCTCGTCTTCCCACACGCTTGTGCGCGCGCTCTTTGGAGACGGCTAGTTTCTGAGAGAATTAAGGGGCTTTTGCGTCTGAAGAAATCAGCCAGAGCTTGCATTAAGGTAGATGAAATCTTATGATGTGTGGTGGGTGAATGGTTTGTTTGTGTCATTAAGAAGCAGAAAGCAAACAGCATGAACTTGCTGTGTGTACTGTCTGAGGAAAGGCAAGATTAAGGGATGTTCAGAGACCTTCGTCTGTCAAAACTTCAAAGTTGCCATAGGCTCTCCTTGTTCTGGCAGCGTAGCAACCAAATCGCAAAAACTCAGCAGCCTCTGAGGCTGTCAGTGGCCTCCTGACACCCCCTTTATCAGGTGTACAGAGCTATAATGCCATCCTAGATAAATAAACCAAAACTGCTGGGAACACTGGCGCCCCCTTTTAGGCTACTGAACGTAACAACGCTACTAAATTAAAAGGGGTCATGACATGGATTTTATTTTTTAAGTCACCATGAAACGGAAGTTGCTACAGTATTTTCTCCTCTATTATGACGTATATCTGCATGGAACTTCTCGAACATGAAAAAAAAATTTAGGGTGGTGTGGCGGAGGGAGCGTGGTTTTGCAAGGTCTGTAGCAGGAGAGAGAGAGCGGAGCCGAGCGAGTAAGTAGGTCAAGTGCAGGTGAATAACACCTGTGTCTGATTGCAGTAATTGGCATGGAGAGACTGCAAATAAGCCGCAGTGGGGAGAGAGATGGGAGAGAGAGTTTTAGACTGGGACCTCACGTGACTGCCTGCCTGCGAAACGCATTTGAAACTGAGTGATTAAGCTGACGTATTTTTGAGAGAGTTGGCTGTGTTGATGCGCCCACGAGCCTGTTTTGTTTGTATATAAAGTACTGAGAATAAAATCACGAGTCCCAATCACGCCGACCCCGCCTTCTTCCTTCTCCTCACCCACATACATAGAACCTTATTACACTGGTGCCGAAACCCGGGAAAGGAAGAAGATCGCCGCCGCCATGCAATCTCCGCCGGGAACGCCACTTGCCGACATCGTACGATCGCTCGCGGGTCTACACCAAGAACACCACCAGGAACTGCTGGCCGTGAGGGAGGAGCATGGGAAACACTTCGAGGTCCTCCTCCGTGCCCAGCATGAAGACCGCGAGCTGTTCCGGAGCTGGATGGACTGGGAGATTCGGGCCGTCCCCACCCCCGCCAAAGACTCCATCGCAGCGTTGCCTCTCAAAAAGATGGGTCCAGAGGACGACCCCGAGGCTTTCGTCGACCTCTTTGAGAGGTCCGCTGAGGCACGGGGATGGCCCAGGACGGACTGGCCAATACGGCTCCTGCCATTGCTGTCCGGAGAGGCACAGGTAGCCGCCCACCAACTGCCAGTCCATAATCTCCTGGTCTACGACGACCTGAAGCGCGCCATCCTACAGCGGGTCGGCCGGACCCCGGAACAACATCGCCAGCGGTTCCGGACCCTGGCCCTCGATGAGTCCGGTCGGCCCTTTGCATTTGCGTACCAGCTCCGGGACTCACGGGGGGCCGACGGGAGTGACGTCGAGGGAATTGTAGATCGAGTGGTGCTGGAGCAGTTTGTCGTCCAGTGCCACCACCCGACGTCGCTGAACCAGGCCATCCAGCTGGTGGAGGATCAAATGGTGGCGTGCCATCGCGCCCCTGCCATCGGCATCTCTCGCTCTCTCTTCTCCTTCCCCTCCTCTCTCCAAACCTGTACCCCTTCCCAGGTCTCGCGGTGGGATGCTGCCCAGACAAGCGCAGAGATGGAGGACGGGTGCTCCACACGGGGCAGCGGCAGCTCCCAGACCGGCACCCAGGGGAGGGGGAGTGACAACCGACCTGTTCCCCTCCTCGTCCTCAACAGCACTCTGTCCACGCCAATTCTCTGACCTACTTCCAGCCACTAGGGCGGCGGGGAAGTCTGAGCCGGCTTGCTGGCGCTGTGGGGACCCGGGACACTTTATTGATCGGTGTCCAGTGATGGAGGTGGGGACACTGATCCGGGTCCCCGACGCGCCGCAAGCTGCCCCCGATCAAGTCGGACTGTACCAGATACCCGTGAGTATCAAGGGGGGTACTTATCAAGCTTTGGTAGATTCAGGTTGTAACCAGACCTCCATCCATTAAAGCCTGATTCAGCCTAAGGCGTTGGGTAATAGCTGCATGGTTAAGGTGAGGTGTGTGCACGGGGAAGTGGTGAACTATCCGTTGTTGCCCGTGGATATTCAATTTCGGGGACAAACGCATAGTGTTGAGGTTGCAGTTAAAGGGTTAGTTCACCCAAAATTGAAAATAAAGTCAGTAATTACTCACCCTCATGTTGTTCCAACCATGTAAGACCTTCGTTCATCTTCGGAACATAATTTAGTATATTTTTGATGAAATCTGAGAGCTGTCTCACTCCTCCATAGGCTTTCAGAGGGACTGAAACTTGATGGCCCAGAGTAGTAAGTAAAAACGTCATTTAAGGAGTCCAAATGACTACAGTTGCTCTGTATTAAGTCTATCATGCGACGAAAATACTTTTTGAGCGGAAAAACAACAAAAATAACGACTTTATCCCACTATTATTGTTGTTCAATTTGAGCCTCTGACGCCACGACGCATGCGCGAAAACGGCGTTCTTCTTCTACTACTACTAATCTCAGTTTTCGCGCATGCGTTGTGGCGTCAGAGGCTCAAATTGAACAACAATAATAGTGGGATAAAGTCGTTATTTTTGTTGTTTTTCCGCTCAAAAAGTATTTTCGTCGCAACTGTAGTCATTTGGACTCCTTAAATGACGTTTTTACTTACTATTCTGGGCCATCAAGTTTCAGTCCCTCTGAAAGCCTATGGAGGAGTGAGACAGCTCTCAGATTTCATCAAAAATATACTAAATTATGTTCTGAAGATGAACGAAGGTCTTACATGGTTGGAACAACATGAGGGTGAGTAATTACTGACTTTATTTTCAATTTTGGGTGAACTAACCCTTTAACCCGCACCTCCGGTATCCGATAATTTTGGGAACCAATTGGCCAGCCTTTAATAAATTATTGGGGCACTTGTGTGCGGATGCCTCTTGGGGGAAAAGAGTAAAAAGGACCTCTGGGGTCGGTTCCGGGGGAACAGAGTGCTATGGAGACTCCCATTCTCACAGACTGCGATGACTTTTCCCTGGAACAGTCCCAGTATGAGACGCTCAAATACGCGTTTAGTCAGGTCCGTTCCAGCGACGGCCACCTCCTCCACCCTGACCAGCCGCTCTCCTATCCCTATTTTTCAATTTTAAAAGATAGGTTTTATCGGGTGACCCAAGACGCCCAGTCAAAACAAGATACAACACAGTTGTTGGTACCTAAAAGTACCTCATTCTAATCCAATGTCCGGGCATTTAGGACAAACGACTACACTAAACCGTCTCATGGCCCGTTTTTTCTGGCCGGGCATTCACGAGAATGTACGCAAGTGGTGTGCGTCTTGTCGTGAATGTCAGTTGGTGAATCAACCGGCCACCCCAAAAGCACCATTGTGCCCCCTTCCTTTGATGCAGGTCCCCATCGAAAGAATTGGTATGGACCTCATCGGGCCATTAGAACGGTCAGCACGAGGGCATCGCTTTGCGTTAGTCCTCGTAAACTACGCAACGCGATATCCTGAGGCAGTTCCGCTCCGCACTATTTCGGCGAAAAGTGTCGCGAGCGCGCTGTTCTCTTTAATCTCCTGGGTGGGAATCCTGAAAGAGATTCTCACCGATCAGGGTACGGCGTTTATGTCACGGACAATCCGCAAGCTTTACGAATTGTTGGGCATTAAATCGATTTGCACCAGCGTCTATCACCCACAAACAGACGGTCTGGTCGAGCGTTTTAATCGCACATTAAAAGCCATGATTCGTAAGTTCGTCCACGAGAACACCAAAAATTGGGATAAATGGCTAGAGCCTCTGTTGTTCGCTGTCCGCGAGGTCCCCCAAGCCTCCACTGGGTTTTCCCCCTTTGAACTGCTCTATGGACGCCAGACTCTGGGGGTGCTGGATGTCCTTAGAGAGGTTTGGGAGGATGGACCTTCCGCGATTAAGAACGGAATTCAGTATGTCCTGGACCTGAGAACAAAACTCCACACTTTGGGGTGGATGTCTATGGAGAATTTGTTACAGGCTCAGGACAAACAGAGACAGCAATACAACAGAGGCGCTAGACTCTGTCAATTTTCACCGGGAGATAAAGTGCTTGTGTTACTCCCTACGTCTAGCTCTAAATTACTCGCAAAGTGGCAAGGGCCCTTTGAGGTCACATGGCGAGTGGGAGATCTCAACTATGAGGTGATACGATCAGATAGGGACGGGGCACGTCAAATTTACCACCTCAACCTGTTAAAGAAATTGTCTGAGGCCTAGTCAGTGATGCTAGCAACGGTAGTGAGCGGAGAGGAGGATCTCGGGCCAGAGGCGGTCCAAAAACCTCAATCTCTCGCTCTGGCCTCTGGGGTAGACCACCTCTCACCCTCGCAGCTCACTGATGTACAACGGTTACAAGCAGAGTTTGCTGACGTGTTCTCGCCCCTACCTGGCCGGACCGACCTCATTCAGCACCACGTTGAGACGGAGCCGGGAGTTGTGGTTCAAAGCCGGCCTTATCGCTTGCCTGAACACAAGAAAATGGTAGTTCAGGCCGAATTAGAGGCTATGTTAGACATGGGGGTAATAGAAGAGTCCAACAGTGACTGGGCGAGCCCGATAGTTTTAGTTCCTAAACCTGACGGCTCTGTCCAGTTCTGTGTGGACTATCATAAAGTAAACGCGGTGTCGGAGTTTGATGTTTACCCAATGCCGAGGGTTGACGAGTTGCTTGATCGGCTAGGGACCGCTCGTTTTTACTCGACACTGGACTTAACAAAGGGATATTGGCAGATCCCCTTGTCTCCTATGTCCAAAGAAAAGACCGCTTTCACCATGCCGTTTGGATTACACCAATTTGTCACCTTTCCTTTTGCCTTGTTCGGTCTCCTGCAACCTTCCAGCGTCTGATGTCTCCCCGGCCTGAGTCGGGCGGTGGGGGTATGTGCGGGGAGAGGGCGTGGTTTTATGAGGTCTATAGCGGGAGAGAGAGAGTGGAGCAGAGCGTTGAGTAAGCAGGTCAAGTGCAGATGAATAACACCTGTGTCTGATTGCAGTAATTGACATGGAAAGACTGCATATAAGCCGCAGCGGGGAGAAAGATGGGAGAGAGAGTTTTGGACTGGGACCTCACGTGACTGCCTGCCTGAGAAATGCATTTGAAACTGAGTGATTAAGCTGACGTATTTTTGAGAGTGTTGGCTGTGTTGATGCACCCACGAGCGCCTGTTTTGTTTGTATATAAAGTACTGAGAATAAAATTGCGAGTCCCAGTCACGCCGACCCCGCCTTCTTCCTTTCCTCACCCACATACATCGAACCTCATTACAGGTGGAAATTGATTTTGTCCATCAGAATTGATTGGATGGTTGTGGTTTGCTATTGCTGTGATCTTGTGAGTGTCAAAATATTTTAATTCAAGATTATAATGTGCATGATAAATCATTTCTAATACCACAATATTGCATAAAATTGTCAATTTGTACTAGTGCTGTCAACGTTAACGTGTTAACGCATGCAATTAATTTAAAGTCTTTAACGCGTTAAAATAATTTAACGCAATTAACGCAAAGAAATTACAGAAGTACGTGAAGCTGTGTCATTAACGTTTGTCACGCCGTTAGATGTTGTTAGAAGAGTTTATCACAATCACACTGAGCATCTACAAGCACCTGTAACCCTGGTAGGAGGACATTTTCATTCTAACTCTTTAACCCAGTTCTGCTTCTCTGATTGTGATCAGACCATTGTAAGCAGTTAAACTCCGGGAAAGTTTTCAGTGATCCAGTAATCGATGTAAAGAACAGCGCAAATGTAAAGAAGGCCAGGCTGATTACGTCAGACATATCAGAGAGAATAGAGACTCACATTGCATTTTTAGTGAATTGTTCATTCCAGTGTGCTTTGCTTTAAAACAAGCTCTGTCGTATTCTACGGTTGTTTTCGAAGAGTGATGTACAGGAGATGTACAGTAAGCGCGTGAGTGTCTGATGCACAAAGAACAAACCGTGTGTGTGCTCGCTCTCGATCACTGATCGCATTCATGTACAGACACACAGTACATTTGCGTTGTTTCCACACACACTCAGGAAGGATAATGTTTGATTTGTCATGTGTACGTTGTTGTGTTTAGTAATCGTAAGTTTATGCTGTCAAAGCAAACGATTTAGGAGTTTTTTGGCGTATCCGTGTGGTCCTGTTTGGTATCTCGTTGTTGTTGCTCTGTACACATACTATACACTGTGAATTCTGTAAAGTGTTTTATGTAATGTTTTTTTTTCATGGCTGCTTAGGTGTGTATACATTTATTATATAATATAATTATATGGACTCCTTATATTTGGTTATTTGGTGTCATTTTGGAGTCCCCAATGATCCTAGAAGCTTGCAGAAAATACAGTTTTGTGAGAATCACCCTTCAATCTGATTGTTTACTTTGGATTTTGCAAATTATGACAAAATTAGTGTTTAATGAGATAAATGGCGTATGCTTAATTTCACGATAAGTGTGTGATTAATCATGATTAAAAATGTAATCTATTGACAACCCTAATTTATACATTTGTTCATGCTGTCACCCTAATTGTTCATTCATTAAAAAATTGTTTTTGTGCGAGAAAAATATCTTTATAAATGATAAATTAAATAATTTAAAATGCATTTTAAAATTATATATATATATATATATATATATATATATATATATATATATATATATATATATATATATATATATATATATATTAAAAAAAAATAGTATAAAATATATATTTTAAAAAATGCTTCAAAGTAGTTACCAATTTTTGTTACGATTCAAATGTTTCTATAAATATTATGGATTTCTTATGAAATCCACAGATGAGATATGGATTTGCATACACAAAAAACTAAATGTGTGTGTTAGAGATCAAGGACAGGTAATACATTATATATTTTTGGTGTTTTAGGTACTTTTATCATGTTGTTTTTTAATGTTATATTTTAAAATTGCAGTATTATTAGTATATAATAATTAGTAGCTTGTAGTTTAGCAAACTACTTTTCTCAAGGTAGCTACTTTCATTTTTGAGAAGCTTGTATCTTAGCAAGCTACACTACTACACAAGTAGCTTGCAACAAGTACTGATACTACAGTAGTGTATTAATATAGCTACATTTCCAAGGAAAGAACATAAATATACAGAACTATCCAAATTAAAGGGTTAGTTCACCCAAAAATGAAAATTCTGTCATTAATTACTCACCCTCATGTCGTTCGACACCCGTAAGACATTCGTTCATCTTCGGAACACAAATGAAGATATTTTTGTTGAAAGCTGATGGCTGAGAAAGGCTTGAGATAGGCCTCCATTGACGTTCCGTACATTTACACTCACAAGACCCATAAAAGGCACTAAAAACGTCTTTACAAAGTCCATCTCACTACAGTGGCTCTACAATAATTTTATGAAGCGATGACAATAGTTTTTGTGCGGAAAAATAAATAAAAATAACGACTTTATTCCACAAGTTCTTGTCTTCCTTGTCTGCCTCGGCCGTGAGTTCACGAAGCACCACGACGCATGCGCGAGAATATGACGTAGCGCCGGCGTTCGGGAATCCATGAAATCCACACTTTAGTCCCATTTTGAGCTCTACGCCGAGACCTAAAGCACGATCAATGTAGAATTCAACAGCTTAGTCTTCCTCTGCTCGTTGTAAACAAATCTCCTCGCTTCTGGGTCACGTGTCCGAACGCCGGTTCTGAGTCATATTCTTGCGCATGCGTCGTGGTGCTTTGTGAATTCACGGCCGAGGCAGACAAGGAAGACAAGAACTTGTGGAATAAAGTCGTTATTTTTATTTATTTTTTTCCGCACAAAAACTATTGTCATCGCTTCATAAAATGATTGTAGAGCCACTGTAGTAAGATGGACTTTGTAAAGACGTTTTTAGTGCCTTTTATGGGTCTTGTGAGTGTAAATGTACAGAACGTCAATGGAGGCCTATCTCAAGCCTTTCTCAGCCATCAGCTTTCAACAAAAATATCTTCATTTGTGTTCCGAAGATGAACGAATGTCTTACGGGTGTCGAACGACATGAGGGTGAGTAATTAATGACAGAATTTTCATTTTTGGGTGAACTAACCCTTTAAGTTTAAATCAAAATATTCCCATTTTAAGAGATAAACTGAATCAAATCCCCCATTTGAATCACCTGGGGGCTCATTGCATGCATGTCTTGCAGCGCAGGATAAAATGGCACAGGATGAGCTTGTGCAAACAGTGCTGTCATGTTGCCTCTTCTTCACTGACAGAGCAGATGCATTGTGAGAACGGAGGAAAACATCTGGAGGAGACAGATGGAAGAAACAAGAGAGAAAAGAGGCAGATAAATACAACCAGCTTCGTTTGGTGGACCCATTCAGACCACGCTAAGGATTTTGCTTTCTTCCATTCAAAACGCACACATGGGACAGGACAGAGAATACATTTCACAAATGCATCTTTTAAATGAGAAACAAAAAGACAAGAGGTAAGACAGCAAAATAATATGCAGCATCATAAGTGAAGTCCCATAAGTCTCCTCCTCTCTTCACCGAAGGATGAACAGGAACGTCTCTGAAATGTGTTTTTGGATTCTGCGTTGATACGTTTTGTTTCATTTCTGATTTGATCTGTGCAGGCGAAGGGATAAGAAGCTGTTTACATTTGAAGCGGAGATCTGTCTGGCGGATTTTCGCAACGAACTGAAATCTCGCACAACAAAACTCGTCCCTTTCAGAATGCAAAAGTAGCCAAATCCCATTTTAGAGGCGACGCCACTGAGTTTATATGCTGATGATAGCAGCTGCACTTCCTCCTATAGATCTACGAGTGCAAATAAAAAGGAAAAGAGAGGGGTGGGTGGGGGGGGGGGGGGGAAGCTGGATAAGACATTTCAGAAGGGCCACAAAAAAGGAAGACTGTAAAAAGGAAAGGCAAATTAATTTTATTTCCTTTAGAAAAGTGTGGTATACCAAGGGGGTCCCTGTAACTTGTGAAAAATTAAAAGAGACGGATTCAAACTGTCCAATTTCCACATCAAACAAACGTTGGCTCTCTGCTCCTGGAGAAAGTGCTTCATACAGCACACATCCCTCCCCCCCATTCCCCCATCCCAAACCCGCTCCGCTCTCCAACCTGAACCACCAACATATTTTCTGAACACTCGCAGTATTCTCGGTTTCCTTATTAATCCCACTCTCTAATTCCCCTAAGCACTGTACTGGTTACACTAGCCACTGTCTCTCCCCTGTCTAATTATACCCTTGTGAGTCTATTAATCAACCTGTGAATTATTTAAGAAGGAGAAATCTTCTGTCTGTAACTGACTTTGACAGGGGGGGGGGGGGGGGCGAGGGGGGGCCAAGGTAGAGGATGGAGAGAGAGAGAGAGAGAGAGAGAGAGAGAGAGAGAGAGAGAGAGAGAGAGACCATAGTATGGAGGGGGTAGGAGAGAAGAGAAAGAGAAATACGGAATGAGGGTCTACCGTCCTGGTGCGTCCCTGAGGACTGAAGCTGGTGCAGCTCTCTGGCACTGAAACGAGGCAGATCCTCGTCAAAATACACTTTATGTTTGTTTTGTTTTTTACCCTCAATCCGCATAAGTTTTCATCACAAACATGAATTCATGAATATATGTAGCAGTACAGAATAAAGAGGGTTGGGAACAGGAGGGAACATAGAGAAGGAGAGAAATGAAGGCAAAGAAGTGAAATTTCTATTACGGGGGAATTTACACTTTCCGGTGTTTGACATCTAGACTCTCTTGTCCCTGTTATCCAGGCATTATGGTAATGGTTAGAGTGGGTTTTTTTTTTTTTTTTTGTACAATGTTTCTGTGCGTATACTTATAAGCTGAGAGAAAGAGTTTAATGACTCCCATTGACATTACCATCCACGCTGAGCCGTCCAGGGCCGGAAGAAGCCGTTTTTAAAGTAAGATCATCATTATTTTTCGACTGCGGTGTGTTCTCTGTTGGCCCCTGTCTGCCAATTCCAGAATACTAATGAATGAGGTATTAGATAAATAAATTAAATAAAAAGAGTGTGTGCCGGCCCACATCGTTCTGCAATACGAGATGTTAAAGAGTCTGTTTGTGTCTGTCAAAGGTTGTGCGGGTACGTTTGTTGCCATTGTCTCCTTTATGTGTGTCGGGTTAAAGTAAGCTCCTCTCATTAGGACCTGAGCAGCGCTGCTGTCGGTGGCTGAAGCTCACGCTCTCTGTGGGATGTTAATTAAATTAATAAAAAGTAGCTTGCGGCGAACGGAACATAGGAAAGCCCCGGGTACAGCTGTGATTGGCACCCTCGGCCGGCCCTCGCTCTCTCAGGAGGCCAGCTGCATTTGCTTTAACTAACCGGCCGTGACTGAGGGCGCAAGCTGACATGTCTCTCTCCCTCTCTCTCTCGCGCGCTCTTTCGTTCTCATACCTCTTTCATTTTGAAAGGCCTTAGAATGCACTGGGAAGGCACAGTAACATTCGAAGGAAAGAAAAACAACAGAGAGTAGCCTGTGTTGGGTGAGTGCATTAAAAAACAGCAAAAAGTTTTAAAGAGAAGATGCTGATTGGTCAAAAACAGCCAACCACAGGAACTAGGTCTTTCTAATGTCAACAGAACATTAATTCCATCTGAAGTCAGCGTCGAAGGAAACTCTACAACCTGCACCATGTCTCGGCAGAAATAACTGCAATGCAGGGGTCGCATACAGTGGCGGGGAAAAAGTGATCCCTTTGAATTTGCTAGAATTGTACTTGTAAAGTTTGATTTGAACTAAGTCCCAAGACTCACAGCATTAGACAGTCTACTTAAAGGGATAGTTAAACTGAAAAGTCTGTCATTATTTATACAATTATAAATTTATACATTTTTAACATTCTTCAAATATACACTATATTGCCAAAAGTATTGGCACACCCCTCCATGCAGCAGCATGCAGTCTGCTTCTACAAACATTTGTGAAAGAATGGGTCGCTCTCAGGAGCTCAGTGAATTCAAACGTGGTACCGGGATAGGTTGCCACCTGAGCAATAAGTCCATTTGTGAAATTTCCTCACTACTAAATATTCTACGGTCAACTGTTAGTGGCATTATAAGAAAGTGGAAGCAATTGGGAACAACAGCAACTCAGCCACAAAGTGGTAGGCTGCGTAAAATCACAGAGCAGGGTCAGCGCATGCTGAGGTGCACAGTGCGTAGAAGTCACCAACTTTCTGCAGAGTTGCGTAGAGAGCTTCATGGAATGGGTTTCCATGGCCGAGCAGCTGCATCCAAGCCTTACATCAAGTGCAATGCAAAGCGCCAGATGCAGTGGTGGAGACGTGTTCTCTGGAGTGACGAATCATGCTTCTCTGTCTGGCAAGCTGAAGGACAAGTTTGGGTTTGGCGGTTGCCAAGAGAACGGTACTTGCCTGCAATGTACCAAGTGTGAAGTTTGGTGGAGGGGGGGTTATGGTGTGAGGTTGTTTTTCAGGGGTTGGGCTTGGTCCCTTAGTTCCAGTTAAAGGAACTCTTAATGCTTCAGCATACCAAGACATTTTGGACAATTTCATGCTCCCAACTGTGGGAACAGTTTGGCGATGACCCCTTTCCAACATGACTGTGCACCAGTGCACAAAGCAAGGTCCATAAAGACATGGATGAGCAAGTCTGGTGTGGAGGAACTTGACTGGCCTACACAGTCCTGACCTCAACCCGAAAGAACACCTTTGGGACGAATTAAAGCGGAGACTGCGAGCCAGGCCTTCTCGTCCAACATCAGTGCCTGACCTCACAAATGCGCTTCTAGAAGAATGGTCAAAAAACATCCCAGAAGAGTTGAAGCTGTTATAGCTGCAAAACGTGGGCCAACTCCATATTAAACCCTACGGATTAAGAATCGGATGTTCATGTGCATGAAAAGGCAGATGTCCCAAAACGTTTTGGCAATATAGTGCATCTTCTTTTGTGCTACACAGAAGAAAGTCAGTCAGATTTGGAACAACATGAGGGTGAGTAAATTTAATTACAGCATTTTCAGTTTAAGGTCATGCCAAAACATTGGGTTGAGTTGAGGTCAGTACAGGGGAAACATACAGTGCTTTTTCCTGCAGCTGCTCTTAAAATCCAGCAAGACAATCAGCATGAAATGGTTTTAATGAAATATAAAAAAAATATAAACACTGACATGCACAGATGTCCTAGTTAGATGAATTGCAATTAGTCACACTATGATATTTACTACTATCCTTTTAGTGCAAAAAGTGTGTACCTTCCTTTCACTGGGATCCCGTCTTAGGAGCATCTTCAAACAGACTACATTAGCGTAATTCTCCTGAAAGACAAATTATGAAATGTATAATCAACTACTTTAATTGTTTTCAAAATAAACAATAACATAATCCAGACAATGAGCCTACTGCTCTCAAAGGAGAGAAGACAAGGGGGGTCTATTTGCATGTTAACTTTTCACTAAGAATCGTCATATGCGGTATATAAAACAAAGAATTTCATGCAGCAGATATTCATGTGCAAATTTCAGCTGCATGTTTGTACCCAGCACATTATTATTTCATCAGCGGCCCCCACGGGTTTCCGCGGTACGTTATTCTTGCATCCCTGTGGAAGCATAAAGTCTCTGGCCTCCTTTAGGACCTCTTGAGTGTGTTTACTCTCAGTTGAAGACTCTAAGCGGGCCACAATTTTGCAAAGAGAGAACTCATTAAATGCTAAGACACCAGTTGTGACCAGTGTTAGCAGCATTAGCCACAGTAATTGCATGTACACTGTCCAAGTTGACGCTTGCTGGCTCTCAAGCCAACATCAGGCGTAACAGTCAATTAGCAGGCCTTAGCAAATGCTTTGAGGTGTGGGAACAAGTTCTCATAAACCACAACAGTTATGAGGAAAAACAATATCCTGGTTGGCAGCATGTTTGGCCATATATGGTGGGTGGGTGGGGGGGGGGGGGCGCTATTTCGAGCCTTTTAAACCCTTAACAAACTGAGACAAACAAATCCAAACAGCAGCAAATGCACAGAGCAAAACACACTCATTAATACAGAAAGCGAGAGCAATGAGCCAAACAAAGAGGCCCTGATAAAAGTGAATACATGCATCCAGATTGACTATACTCTAACTCTGGCAAACATACTTTTTTTTCACAGGCTAAGAATATGAAATTACGGTGATGCTAATGTGCTCCCAAAATTATTTGATCAGTGGTGATTTCAAATGTTCAATAAAAAAATTATTTTGAAATAAAAATGTATTTTGTCTGACATGTTGCTTCGAAAGTAGCTAAGAAGCCTACTATACATTAATTAAAATGTTACAAAATAATTATTTAAAAAATGACAAGATTATTATAGCTAAATTAATAAGAGTCTTTATCTCTGTGAAACTTATGTCATAATGTAAAGACACTTTGTAATTTCATCATATTTTCTTTTTGTTGGCTTAATGCAAGGAATATCCAATATGCGCTACCGTTCAAAAGTTTGGATCAGTACGATTTTTTTTGTTTTTGAAATTATTTAAAAATATTACTACCTTTTAAAATAACCACTTTCTATTTTACAGCTTTTTCACAATTGCTAAAGCACTAAACCCCATTCTCTGAACCCAATTCCCCATAGCCTAGACCAATTTGTTGAATAAATCACTCTTTCTGCAAAACCTTAAACAAGTTGAGGCAGTTAGACACCCTTTTCAAATCTAATGCACTCTTTTTTGAAAAACTCTTAACATATTCTCACTCACTAAAACACATATCGCAATTTTGTTGGAAAACGGTAAACACGAAAGGTAAAAGTTAACACAGTTGTCATTGTTTACACACAACGATTAAAATTGTTCACACTTGATTCTAATGATGTGATCAAACCAACTGTACAAAATAATACAGTTCAGAGAGCACAGGTGGCACTAGTGCAACAATAGAAGAGGAAGAGCATGTGTAAGAGGTGGTGGACGAGGAGGAAGAGGATGAGGACGAGAAAGAGCAAGGTGTGTCAAGGCTGGATCCGGCACACTAGAGGCTTTTTCCCTTTGCCTGGCAAGAGACGACATTGCCTGAGATGTGAACAGGCCAGACCCAGCACAAAGACGTGATGCTGAATCTCTTACTGACTTTGAATTTGTAGTTCATTTTATCAAACTTTTTATTTAGAGTTTTCTATGCATTTGGACTACTATATTTTTACAGTATGCAAGTGCTGAATATAGCCATTATATATATATATATATATATATATATATATATATATATATATATATATATATATATATATATATATATAGTAATTTTTACAAACAACAATTTAGTTATATGAACAAAAGAAAGTCAAGTTAAGCTGACAAAATTTCTTTAAGTAAATACAAACCATTTGAATTTGTCACATAATATTTATATGTGCAGATTACTTTATAATGTTATGTTAAATTTATAAAAGTTTATTATGTTAGGTGAAAACATTTATTGACTTAATTTACCTTATTAAATGAACAAGTGTAAGTGGAAAACTATTAAATATAACAAAAAACATTTTTAGAAACAAAATTCAAAAATAACTTAATTGAGAACAGGAAGTCCATTCAATAAATGAGTATATGAGTGGCCACAGCCTAAACACAGGCACCACTCTTCTGCATAATGGTAACCACAAAATTATAGAAACTCCTCTAAATGTCCAACATAACTGCACATAACACTAACATAAACTAACAACATCTTTCCTTTTACTGAAAAAGATAAAATAACACTTTAATCCCTAAATGTACTCTCCTAATGAAGTCCCTTGCAAAGCATGCTGGGAACTACAGATCCACTGCCCAGTTTGTTCGTTTCACTCAGCAATGTTAAGTTGACCAAACAAACACTTATTAAGTAAAGCTGACAATATTCATTTTTAGTAGAAACAACTCAGTAAATCTAAGTAAATTTAGTTACATTAGTTTTTTTAAGTAATGTGAACAAGGATGAGTTGAGTGCAACTAACAACAGTGAAAGTTCTTTTTTTTTTTTTTGAGTGTATATTCACCTTACTAAGTTGCCATTACAATACTTTAAATAATTGCAAAAATTGTTTAGGGTATACATTATACATTTTTGGCTCTAAAACTACATGCTCTGGATTCTGTGTTCTCCATTCTTTTGATGTAGTGTCTAATGAATGCTCTGTAGTGATTTTTATATTGACTGATGTGTGTATGATCTGAATGAATTGTTTGGTTTTGAGAACATGTGAAATGGGCCTATTGTTTGATTTTGCCAGAAGGGTCAGGAGTTTTGTGGATGTAGTTTGATTTGGTTTTGCGTTTAATGTTATGAGAAAATGGGTGTTACGTTTTCAAGAAATGCGTCTTAGCAATGGAAAAACAGTAATTTATTCCTGTGAAGGCAAATTAGAATTTTCAGCAGCCATTACTCCAGTCTTCAGTGTCACATGATCCTTCATAAATCATTCTAATATGCTGATTTTGTGCTCAAGAAACATTTTGAGTTATTATCATAGGTTAATATCACAAAATGCTTAGAATTTTTGTAGAAACAATGATGCATTTTTTTTTAGGATTCTTTGATTAATAGAAAGTTCAAAAGAAATGTCTTGAAATATAAAAAGGGTGTCTGTACTTTCAAATATTTTACTTTAAAATAAAATACTGATTCCAACTTTTGAACAGCATGGTGCACATTTATGGTGGTCACATGATGGAGTTCAAACTGACATCTCCTGTGGAAGTGGTTAAATAAAGAAACAGCAGATCTAAACCAAAAGACGTTACGATGGAAAGCCCAGATGAAAAGGTACTGTCTGTCTGAGCAAAAGTTGAGCTTATTTGCAGTTAAAATGGCAAAGCAAAACATTTCCAAAATACTGGGACAGACTGAGTAATCTAATGTGACAAATAGGCAGGCCATCCCATGATATTTAACATGCTATAATAATAAACTTAGGTTCCAAGCCTTAATATATCTGAATAAATGATTACTCATTTAAAAAAATAAAAAGATAACAGTTTGTTTTCTTCTACCTAATCATGTCAGTGATTCACGTATTTACTACAACAATCTCATCTCATTATCCATGACACAGTGAGTAGCCCCGCCCACAATAAAATCTCATTGGTCTAAATTTTTACTCCACATAACTACATTAAGCATAAAATATCTCCCGATTGGCTGTGATTGTGTCATGTCATCCAGCAGCATCTTCAGTCAGTGTGGAAAGAAAAATTGCTTGTTATTCAGAGAGACGGGTGTAACAAAAACTTCTCTAATGAGCTTACTTGTTTTATGACAGATATAGTAAATCTATAATATAAACTGCACGTAAACAACTTGACTTTAAACACTGTCTGATAAAATCAGTCTGTGATAAAGCTTGCTGACTTGTTCACTTGGCTTATCTCAGTCTGCTAAAGGGCAAAGTTTTGGGGAAAGTCTCCTGTTCCAATTTGCCACTTTCGATTTTACACAGCAGCTACTTCATCTTCTCAAAGACTTTTAAGCTAGCGCACTTTTTTATTTTTGGCCTTATGCAACTTTTATTGACAGTGACAGCACCAATGCCTATGCTATGGCTCCAATTAATCATTCAACATTAATTCAGTACTGTAGTATCTTAGGAATGATTAAGCATCTATTAAAGGGATAGTTTACCCAAAAATAAGAATTCTGTAGTTTTTCTGATGTTTTAGACCCGACTGACTTTCATTGTATGGGGGAAAAAAACATTCAAACATTCAAAATATCTTCTTTTGTGTTCCACAGAAGAAAATAAGTCACACAGGTTTGGAATGGCATGAAAACGAACTATTTAAGAATGAATTTAGAGAATGACTTTAATTTTGCCAGTAGTGAAATAAGAGTATATACATGTTGATAATAGCTTTTACATATGACTGATAACTATAGTAATAAACATCACTTAATCTCTATGACCAATCACAGAAATGAATCTAACGGAATATTCTGTATCAAATACAACTTACAACAATACTACATTCTATTAGCCAACTGTGAAAAATAATTCTGACTCGTCCCTCTCAGTAAGAGTTATACACACTTACACAGGAAACCATGCAGGCCAGTGAATCGAAGAATTTAAATGCAAAACTGTGCCGTTCCTATGCTGTATTTGGATGAATTTGGATGCTCCACGTAAACTGCTTTACAGATTAGATACATCACTTCCATGATGCCAAGTGAAAGCAACAAGGTTGACTTTTTTCAAGTGTAAATATTTGATACAGCTTTGCACAGGCAAGGTCGGTAAGCAATTCTATCACACCAGTCTAATGTTAACATGTGTAATGTGCTAAAGTGCTTTGGTTACACTTTCAAAACAGTGTTATAGTTGCATATTTTATTTATTCGCAGTGCTGCACACTTGCCCGCTAGGCATCCCTATTAAGTATCGCTGTAAACATGTTTTTCATTTGTTTTGTTTTTTGTCAAAATTGTCAGAGGTGATCAACAGCATGCCCATATAGCCTGTCAATATATCCTAAATTGTACATACAGTACATTTCTGTTAGCTTTTTCACTGGCTCTGACATCATCTGTTGCCCTTCTTTAACAATGTCCTTTGCCTTTAGCGCGCATCTATTGAGTGCCTTGTTAAGCTTTCCTCTACTGATTGATAGCCCAAACCGCCAGCAAAAAGACAACTTTAAGCAGGCGAAAATATTGAGGAGGTTGAGAGACTGACGACATCCTTATCAAAATGAAATTTTAATTAGCAATAATCAATATTCAAGGAGATGGCTTTTTTCCGTTTATAGTTCTATCAAGGATCATAAATACTTAACAGTTTTTTTAAATCTCTTTGCAGATAGAGTTAATCCCTTACTGCTAAAAGGCAATCAGGCAAATCAGATACTATTAATTATGAATTGAACCATTACTGCAATTCCAGCAACTCTCGAACCTCGCATTAGCAAAGTGCATGCACAACACGATATATACACAGTTTTGCTCTCTCCTGATACTTCTACTGGGCAAACGATACAGGAGCCTGTTTCATATGCAGGGTCCGTCCCGCTCTCCGGGTTTCATTTATATCAAAAAGACTTAAATAGGCAGAAAGTCAGAGAGCTTCCAGAATACCATATTGTTTCCTCCTCACCTTTCCTTTGTGAATCCGGCCAGCAGAAGAATGTCTCATTAATGTTGATAGTAAAAACTCAGACACAAAGACAGAAAGGGCGGGGGCACAGCAAGAAATGTAGTGGGGTGGATGGTGGTAAAGCGGCAGCCTGGTATACGTGTCTTGCAGTTAACTAAAGGTACACCCTCCCTCCCCATCCTCCCCCCTTAGAAAGCCCAGCAGTCATGGTGCATTAGTGCAGTGAGCGGAAAGTCACATAGTTGAGATTTGCACTCCAAAAATAGTCATTTACCGTTGTGACCGTGGCACGGGTTGGCATCTGAAAACCTGGATGCCTGAGGACACCCCCAAATAAATCTTCTCTATCCCTTCTACAAGCAGGAGAGAGGGGTGCAAGGGTGCTGTAATGGGCTATGTGAGGTATGGAGGATCCTGAAGGAGGCCCACAGGAGAGATACGTCGCCTGTGGTCTTGCCTTGGGCAGGCCATGCACAGCACTCAGGTGGGCTGTCAACACTTGGGGTTGAGAGGAGGGGCTCCCAAAAGCTTTAACCTTCACATAGCAAATTCACACTCCTAAAGATGCAGCCTGGCTCTGGTAAACAATCACTGAAGCTTTGAACCTTGAAGACAATGAAGTAAAATGAAAAAGTAGAAGCAATTATCTCTATAGTCTATAAATAACTATCGGTTAAATGTGTTATGTTGACAAACAATGCCATTTTGAAATACCAAACTTTGCAATGATTTACATCCAGAAAATGAGAGGCTTTTGATGACAGCTGGGCTGTCAATGTAGATTCAAAATGACATCTTATTTTTGACTCCTCCTCTTACCAGCCAAGGGCAATCATAGTAGATGAGTTGAGACTTCCTATACTTGACCAGGCTGAAGATGGAAGCCTCTGGCAAGTCTAAAAATGGGAAAACCATACCATCTGTTCCCTCCACAATATTCAAACATTCAGCATGCATAAGGCCAGTATAAGACTCTTCATAAAACCGACAACAACAGCATTCCATCTCTCTCCATAACGTACATATTTACAAGGAGAGATGCATCTTGCAAACATCAAAGTCTCTGAGCACTGCTCAGCGGGACATCTGGGGAACGCTGCTCCGGATTCAGGAGGGAGGTCATTATCAGCCCACGTTCACAGAGTTTTCATCATGCGCAAGTCTTTTTAACGTTTGAAAGTTAACGCTGAAACAACAGTCTGACCGTATTGTTTTGAGTAGAGTCCGGTCACCACCAAACGTGGACTACTCAAATGACATGAGGTCACTGTGTGCCTGTAAAACAAAACAAAAAACATCACGACTCAACAAGTGGAATCTCTAGTCAACATTATCAAACTAGAAATGGCTTGAACTTCTATGTGATTTAGTAGTTTGCGATATTTGTTAACTGGAGTGTGAATTCAGCTGGGTTTGAAGTAAAAAAAAAAAAATTACTTAACATTTTTACTTCATATTAAATAAGGAATGTTTCCATAGCATTTACAAATAACAATTTAGTCATCACCAAAGTTAGAATGCATAATTTCACCTGGTGCAAAAAAGTGGTGTTGCACTTGAGGTGGTAGCCATATAAGAGAAGGGCACTTTCATTAGGATAAGTATTGAGAAAACATTTAGTTCAAAAAAGAACTGTCATTGTTTATCACTATATAAAAATTTTTTAGGTACACTTTATTAGGTACACCTTGCTAGTACCGGGTTGGACCCCCTTTTGCCTTCAGAACTGCATTAATCCTTCGTGGCATAGATTCAACAAGGTGCTGGAAACATTCCTCAGAGATTTTGGTCCATATTGACATGATAGCTTGTTGGCTTGGGAATTGCACACTTGGGAATTGCAGCATCAGTTTCCTGTTCAGGAGTGGCACCCGGTGTGGTCTTCTGGGTGTCTGCTGTAGCCCATCTGCTTCAAGGTTTGACATGTTGTGTGTTTAGAGGTGCTCTTCTGTAGACCTCGGTTGTAACGAGTGGTTATTTGAGTTACTGTGTCTATCAGCTGAAACCAGTCTGGCCATTCTCCTCTGACCCACAGAACTGCTGCTCACTGGATATTTTCTCTTTTTCAAACCATTCCCTAGAGGTAGTTGTACGTAAAAATCCTAGTTTCTGAACAGCAGTTTCTGAAATACTCAAACCAGCCCATCTGGCGCCAACAACCATGCCACAGTCAAAGTCACTTAGATCTACTTTCTTCCCCGTTCGGATGCTCAGTTTGAACTTCAGCAGATCTTCTTGACCATGTATACATGCCTAAATGCACTGAGTTGCTGCCATGTGATTGGCTGATCTGTGTGTACGTTTAATCACATAATATAAACACATATAATATATAAAATGAAAAGAACCTTGAATTACTTGGCCTGTAAATTCTCTGAAACTACATTCCATCTCCAGTTACCACAACCAAATACACAAAAAGAGCAAAAAAATAGCATGCATAGCATTCATTAGCTACAAATAAAAAAATCTCTCTAATAATTCCCTAAATCCCACAGCTCCCTGCACTACTGTGCGGTGAAAGAAAGATGCAAAAGAAAGCTGTCTCCCACAAGTGCTTGTTAGGCCCAAATTATTATTGCAATGAATAATTTTAAAAATAACCAAGTAAATAAATAAATAAATAAATAAATAAATAAAGGAAACATTTATAGATCTAAGTATTATCAGAGGACCAAAAAGTTTGTTGCTGAGCTCCAGAGGCTTGTTTGAAATTTGCTTTTGTTTTTCACTTTGATCTTTAACAGTTTACCTCTCCTCCAGCACTTCACCTAACCTCCCCACTAATGCGGCATCCCATATTTAATACGGTAAACCTTAGCAGGTTTGACACTAATACATGACATAACTTTAATAATAATAATAAATAATAATAATAATAATAATAATAATAATAATAATATGCTGTATTCTTCCCATAAGTAGAACAGACATTCAAATTAAAACATGACAATTTTTGTATATGAATAATTTTGTAAAGCTGATTCTACAGTTGATTTTTTACTATACAATTGGTCCCTTCTGTAGTGAGAATAAATACAGCACATTTAGTGGTTATCAATGTTACTATTGCTCATATACACTCACCTAAAGGATTATTAGAATCACCATACTAATACTGGAGTTTGACCCCCTTTCGCCTTAAGAACTGCCTTAATTCTACGTGGCATTGATTCAACAAGGTGCTGAAAGCATTCTTTAGAAATGTTGGCCCATATTGATAGGATAGCATCTTGCAGTTGATGGAGATTTGTGGGATGCACATCCAGGGCACGAAGTTCCTGTTCCACCACATCCCAAAGATGCTCTATTGGGTTGAGATCTGGTGATTGTGGGGCCATTTTAGTACAGTGAACTCATTGTCATGTTCAAGAAACCAATTTGAAATGATTCAAGCTTTGTGACATGGTGCATTATCCTGCTGGAAGTAGCCATCAGAGGATGGGTACATGGTGGTCATAAAGAGATGGACATGGTCAGAAACAATGCTCAGGTAGGCAGTGGCATTTAAATGATGCCCAATTGGCACTAAGGGGCCTAAAGTGTGCCAAATTCTGACTCTACCATCTGAATGTCTCAACAGAAATCCAGACTCATCAGACCAGGCAACATTTTTCCAGTCTTCAACTGTCCAATTTTGGTGAGCTTGTGCAAATTGTAGCCTCTTTTTCCTATTTGTAGTGGAGATGAGTGGTACCCGGTGGGGTCTTCTGCTGTTGTAGCCCATCCGCCTCATGGTTGTGCGTGTTGTGGCTTCACAAATACTTTGCTGCATACCTCGGTTGTAACGAGTGGTTATTTCAGTCAAAGTTGCTCTTCTATCAGCTTGAATCAGTCGGCCCATTCTCCTCTGACCTCTAGCATCAACAAGGCATTATCGCCCACAGGACTGCCCCATACTGGATGTTTTTCCCTTTTCACACCATTCTTTGTAAACCCTAGAAATGGTTGTGTGAGAAAATCCCAGTAACTGAGCAGATTGTGAAATACTCAGACCGGCCCGTCTGGCACCAACAACCATGCCACGCTCAAAATTGCTTAAATCACCTTTCTTTCCCATTCTGACATTCAGTTTGGAGTTCAGGAGATTGTCTTGACCAGGACCACACCCCTAAATGCATTGAAGCAACTGCCATGTGATTGGTTGATTAGATAATTGCATTAATGAGAAATTGAACAGGTGTTCCTAATCCTTTAGGTGAGTGTACTTTGGGGTTTGAACAAACTTTTGCGTCGTTTGTGCTATAAAATCAATTGATACCTCCGATTGCATGACTTGTTGAGGAGAGGTGCGCCGTTATTAAAGCCATATAATCCTGATTTAAAACCTGGCTCTTCTGACTTGGGCCAGTAAACAACCACCAAGAAAACCAGCAACTGCCTTGACACTAGAATTAACATGGCCAGTTTGTCTAAGGCAAGCATAATTTTCATTTTCTTCCTTGTTCTCTATAATTCATAATTGCAATCTTCTTTAATATATTTCTTTTAACAGCTACATCCGCTTATTTGACAAAAAAACTGCTCCAAACACTTACTCAGCAAAGCAGGGTGCTCAATGCAGGCCTGGACTGTGAAAAAAAAAAAAAAAAACATCCCAGAAAGAAAAAAACAGTCAAATAAATCTAAAGAAAATGGGGCAAAAGACAAGATAGACGATGAGCGCAAAATTGGGAGAGACAGACAGAGAAAGCAACACTCGTAGCAGGCTCCAGACAACTCTCCATCCCATCCCGTGGGGACGTGCACCAGCAGAGGGGGAACAACTCAACCCTCGGCTCTGGTTCTGAGTGATATTGTAATGAGCCAGTTTCACTGGCCCTTCAACAAACCCCCCCTCCCCAACACACACACCTCAACCAGCTCCCAAGGCCCCTGAGCGGCTCGCTCCATTCCGTTTCATCATACTTCAAACGGGCCTGGCGCGCTCTGCAGGCCTGCACCAGACCAGGGGACTGCAACATCTGCATGAGCTGGGAGGAGGGGAGGCGTGTCTCACGGGGGGACACGCAGTGTCTCGGAGCAGATGTCACACGAACCTGAACAGCAGGACGGGGGAGGGATGCCGTGAGGCACATTGCAACAGGTTGAGAGAGAGTGAGGCCATTCTTGGGGCTGCATGGGGACCCTCTGATCCAGATCGTTGCCCCCCTCTGCCCCCTTTAACAATAAAATTAGGTAATTAGTTACCCTCGCCCTAATAAGCTAATCATGGTCCATGTGCTTTTTCAATTATTAAAATCGTGTCGTCCCGGGGTGCTCCCCGAGGGCTTCTCGTGCCATGCAGGAGATGGTTAGGACACCGGGGTGGGTCTGGCTGGGAGAAGACACGCTCCAAGCCTTTGTTTCAACAGTCCCTCTGGCACAGAAAGCCATGCGTCATGGACCCACCACAAAAGGGCCCTTACATAAAATAAATAGACCTCTTAAGGGAGAATCAAGCTGTCTGTCACATCACTTAATATTAGCACTATTTCATCTCACCCTTGTTAAAAAGGCCTGGCACTTTTATTCCGGAGAATCACTCCTATCCTCGTTTTATATCATC
This sequence comes from Romanogobio albipinnatus, assembly GCA_023566225.1. Taxonomy (NCBI): domain Eukaryota; kingdom Metazoa; phylum Chordata; class Actinopteri; order Cypriniformes; family Gobionidae; genus Romanogobio; species Romanogobio albipinnatus. The sequence continues at coordinate 31,759,694 of CM042255.1, forward strand.
ATATCACCGAGCCCTAAAACTTGCTCTATGGTAAAACACTAAGGAATTATTATTTATGTATCGTTTTGTGTACTGGTCGTGCCATGACAATAAAGTACATTCTATTCTATTGACATAACTATGAATTTCTGTAAAGCTGCTTTGAAATGAAGTGCCATACAAATAAATCTGACTTGACTTCTTTTTAAATGAAGACATTTTAAAATACGATGACAAAAAATAAACTCTATAAAAGCTATATCATAAACTTTGAAGACCTTTATTAATAACCTCTGAATAACCTGAGCCTAAAATTGTGGTCACGTTTACCATTGTTCTGTGAAATTATGTGGCCGAAATCCTGTCACTTCAATAGGAACCTGCGAGATTGGGAGTTTCATGTGAGGGTGAAAAAGTTTCCCAAGCGGATTTCGCTCGTGTTCTAATTGGTCACATGAGTTAATTGCGTTGACCAAGCGTAAGCTGCTTGAATTAAAGGGATGATGAATTGAGAAATCAACTTTCTCTCAAGTCTTTGATATATAACATTTCCTTGTGATATAAGAATATCATGAAAGTTTCGGAGCTGAAAACTTCCTTGTTAGTCAAAGAAAAGCTTTTATTGACACCAGGCCCAGAAAACGCTCGATATGTCAACCATAGAGGCAGAGCGACACGCGTCATAATCTGAAGACCACGCCCACCGGGGGCGGGGGGGGGGGGGGGGGGGGGGGGCAATCAAACTGTCTTCATTGACTTTGTATTGCGTGAGGCTGCCTCCTTGTCATTTCGGACTTATAACAAAAAAACAGAACAATGTATAAAAGCTGATATGTGACAAAGTGTACAGCAAACAAGCTAAACAAAACCCAGAAGTTTTTATAAGCTGTTGACCCAAAAAACGAGCGTTTAAGGACAAAAAACAGTGGATTCAGGCCATTGAGACATGAGGTCATATTACTCTGAGAACTACGGCGACTAGAGGGGAACGTGATCAGCGACAGTAAATATAATATATAAAACGGACATTTGGATATTTGACTTAACAGTGATAAAATGTTTACTGCACACATAGACATATTGAGGCATACTGAGTGTCAGGATCCCAAAATTTACCCATTCTTCCTGCTGAAGCTTCACTTCGTATTGCCTGTATCCACTTTTATCTTCTTAAACGCTCGTTTTTTTGGGGTCGACAGCTTATACAAACTTATTTCTGTGTTTTTTAGCTTGTTTGCTGTACACCTTGTCACATATCAGCTTTTAGACATTGTTCTGTTTTTTGTTACAAGTCCGAAATGACAATGAAGCAGCCTCACGCAATGCAAAGTCAATGGAGAGCGTTGGATTGTTGGACACGCCCCGGTGTAGGCGTGGCCTAAATACGCTCTGTTTCTATTAACATCATAGAATGCAGAAACGCCGCCTCAACAGATAAATATGTATGCCTGCTTCTGTAGCCCCCGCCCACTGAGTCGTGGAGCTAAACGGTTTGCTCTACTGAGCAATAAACACGCCGGTTCCAGCTCACGTTCGCGTCATATCACAGCAGAATTGTTTGTAAACAAGATACAGGTCGAGACTGGATTTGCAGACATATTGAGATTAAAACAATGCTGTGCCTTCTATATTAGATCCGACAGGAATGGTGCAACACCCTTATGCGAGTAAAACATGTTTTTTATATGTGATAGTATTGCATTGTTACAGAGAGGGTTGATTATGTGTACGTGTCTAACCTAACATACCTTAGCACGCTGTCACAGGCTGGAGAATCCTTTATTTGAGGTGTTATTGGTTCATGCGTGATCAGACTCGGACTTGTAACGTTATGGGCCAGGGCTCGCAAAGCCCAACTTCCCGGGCCTATGTGTTTTTCAGACGGGCTACCAAAACATAAGCCCGGCCTGCCGACGGGCTATCTTAAATAGTGAAATAACATTCCTTTCTTGTACGTGTGTGTACGGGTCGCGTTTATTTACTGATCGGGCCGGCCAAATAATAAACAAATAACATTTCAATCAATCACAGGTGAATGAGAGATGAATCGTGTTTGTTTGATAAAGGCATTTTGCGAGCCCTGTGAGCATTTCCCCAGATGTTTTTAAAACAATTCCCACATGAACTGAGGGGAGCTGAGGCTCATTAAATATGCTAATCTTATCCAATCCTAGCCGTGGGCATTTCCCTTCAGTGCGGCACGCCCATCAAAACCGAGCGTGTCTTGAGCTTCAAAACCAGGGTAGAAAATAGCCTATTACTTATTCATTACGATGTTTTTGAATGTAAAAACCACGCGAACGCCAGTTCATGACCCCTTTAAAATAACTTTTCAGCCCACGATATATAGCTGAAATTTTGATAATGTCACCACACCTTAGTGCTATGGTAGCGCCTTCAATCCTTGTAGTAGCAAGGTTTTAAACCTGGAATTTTTTTTATATAATCAATAAATATGACCTTAACAATATGTACAGCTTTTAATTTGAATGTGTTAAAAGTCAAACAAATAAAATAAACAAAAGGCGACATTACAAAGAAGAAAATAACTGACAGATCCTCTGAAATCAGAGTGGTCCAAATGTGATCCGCGCAGAGTAATCAGGCAGCGCTTGCACTAATTACTGCAGCGGACCAGTTGCACTCCCAATTACCAGCAGATACGCCAAAGCCTGCGTAGAACAATCAAGCACAGCGTACGCTCGACTAAACTGATTCCCCATGCTGTTGTCGGATATCTTCTGCTGCAGTGGGCCTTGATTGGAAACAAATACCTTTCGCTGACCTCCAACGCCGAATGTGGCGGCAACCGAACAACCGCTGATTCACCCCCAAACCCTTTTGCTCTGTGTCCATGTACTCGATCTGCTACTGTGGCTAAATGTAATTAGAAAGCACATTAAACTTTGCCACAGCACTTTCCAACATCGTTTCCGTTCGTTTTGTTGCCTTTATTTGTTTTGCAGAGTGAGGCGTCCCGCAGAGCGTGGAGACAAGCTGCCGTGTTCTTCTCATTACACATTCAGACTGTTTTTGTCACCCAGTCGACTGGTGCCTCCAAACAGCTGTTTTCCCAGGCAGTATAAATAAGCGTTTGTTCTGACATGAAGGCGAAAAGAGGGAGAGAGATAGATGGGGTAGAAAAGCCAAGCTATGAACAGGCAACATCGGGAAAAGGAGAGAGGATACCACGGAAGCTTTGTAGTGGGTAAAATATTCTTATTATAACCTCAATAGCCAAGCAACAGATAACATATTACGCTGTTGACTATTCAGTCAGGATGTTTAGAAGAGATTTGAATACTAACGCTGAGCATAAGCGTGGTTTTAGCTATTTTCGGCTGTGATGGGCCCTTCCAAAGTTGGAGTTGAGCTTGGCAGCTGAAATGGCTCTATGCTTCTTATCCAGAAACACATCAATAAATAAATGGAGTCAGGAGCATCACTGAGGGGTAACAGGCCTTCACTACATCAAAGAATTGTGGGTACCAATGGTATGGGCGTACAAATGCAATAGTACTTTCATCACACGCCAGTAATGAGGGATAATGGTTAACCACAGTAATGGCAATCCCAGCAACCCCATTCATTTTTTATTAGCTGCAATTACTCATTTCTGTTGATATTTCTCATTCATGTCTACCCTTTAACATTGACTAATGCAAGAAAAACTCCTTGGTTATTTAATAATGTCACATGGGACGAGGGACAGACACGGAGGACGAGTTCAACACAGAGATTTATTGAAGATCGCCACAGGAAAGAACAAACAGGAACGTAGTTGAGAGAGTTATTGAACTTAGCTGATAAGTCTTTGCATTTTCCAGATTTACAACTATGTAGTAAAACTTTTTTTCTTATGCTTTTTTCACGTACAGATGATAACGTTGTCAAACCGGTCCCCGTACAAAAGGATCTGCGAAAACTACTAAAAATGCTGTATTATGCATGCCAGGCCAGTAGTTACGCACCTATAAACTGAACACATAATAAGCATGTGCATGATGTCAAGATTTTCACAAATTCGTGCTTTGTTGTTTACAAGGAGATGATAACGGTTTTGTTTTCAAAAGGTTTGAGTTTTCAGGACCCCCAAACGCTGTTGACGTGTAAATGAATGGCCAAAATGCATAAAACGTTTTATGTTTTTACTTGACGGGATAAACAGTAACAGGTGAGCATGATTAGAAGGTGATTGTGAATGGATGGGAAGAATTAAAGGATTAGTTCACTTGAGAATTAAAATGTCCTGATAATTTACTCACCCCCATGTCATCCAAGATGTTCATGTCTTGTTTTCTGCAGTTGAAAAGAAATGAAGGTTTTTGAGGAAAACATTCCAGGATTTTTCTCCATATAGTGGATTTCAATGGGAACCAACGGGTTGAAGGTCTAAATTGGGTAGCACGTTACAATAAGGTTCATTAGTTAACATTAGTTAACTGCATTAGCTAACATTAACTAATAATGAACTGCAGTTATAAAGCATTTATTTATCTTTGTTAATGTTGATTTCGACATTTACTAATACTTTATTAAAATCTTGTTAACATTAGTTAATGCACTGTGAACTAACATTAACAAACCTTGAACAGCTTTATTTGTATTAACTTACGTTAACAAAGATTAACTAATGCTGAACAGAGGTGTTGTTAATGGTTAGTTCATGTTAACTAATGCATTAACTGATGTTAACTATACATCCTTATTGTAAAGTGTTACCCTAAATTGCAGTTTCAATGCAGCTTCAAAGGGCTCTACACGATCCCAGCCGAGGAATAAGGGTCTTATCTAGCGAAACGATCAGTCTTTAATAAAAAAAAAAAAAAAATTGTATATACACAAAATATAATTTATAAAAAACAAATTTATATAAACCACAATTGCTCGTCTTGCACTAGCGTCCACGACTTCACGCATTACGTAGTCACGTTGGAGCGGTCTTGCGTGACGTGACATTTGTCTGTGTACTCCGGTTCAAAAAGGTAGGGTAGGGGGGAAAAAAATCTAATTTTCTCCTCCAACTTCAAAATTGTCCAACATGGTTGTTTTACCTTTTTTTTGTAAAGGGCGTTTGACTTAGTCTTTGTAAGTTTGCTGTCTAAACACTGCGGTACTTCTGTACGCGTGACCTTTCCAATGTGACTACGTAATGTGTAAAGTCATGGATGCTAGTGCAAGACGAGCATTTGTGGTTAAAAGGTATATATTTTTTCTTTTTTTTAGAAAACGACTGATCGTTTTGCTAGATAAGACCCTTATTCCTCTGAAGCCCTTTGAAGCTGCAATTTGGACCATAAAGTCCACTATATGGAGAAAAATCCTGGAATGTTTTCCTCAAAAGCCTTCATTTCTTTTAGACTTAAGAAAGAAAGACATGAACATCTTGGATGACATGGGGTTGAGTAAATTATCAGAAAATGTTCATTTTGAAGGGAACTAATCCTATAAGGGATTTAGTGAGCTTGTGACAAATATAAGTACAAAAAATTAAATAAAAGATGGATGAACTGTAGAAGAAAACTAATAAATATTCTTATGTACTTCAGTTGTGTGCCAGAATATTTACTTCTGTCATTGGCCTTTGGGAAATATTTTTGAATAAAATTTTATTTATTTTGTGTTTTTTTTTAATTATTATTATAATTTTTTTTTATGGAATTTAAAAGAATAGTTTTTAAATACTCAAAATAAAGATTCTGTCATCATTCAGTTACCCGTGTGTCATTCCAAACCTGCATGACTTTTTTTCTTATGCTTATGTGTTCTACACAAGAAAAAAATCATACAGATTTACAACGCCAAGAGGGTGAGTAATTGCTAAATCATAATTTTAGGTGAACGTACTCTTTAAGGAAAAGATTATGACAGGTAAAGTGGAACAATCCTGCAGTATCATGAAATTGTGAAGGGGGGGGGGTTCAGAAATATCTTCCATACTGCGATTCAACGGCATACTAATAGCTCTCTAATTAAACATCGTCTCCACTCAGTAGCTCTGAACTGATCTGCCAATCATCCTGCAGGAACGCATCACATCCTGTTATCTGCCAATCACTCGACGCTGAGTTCATGACAGGTGCCGGCAAAACCGCTTTCTCAAAATATGGACCTGCTTCCCAGCAAACCCACAGCTGGAAACGGAATGGAAAGAGCACACATGAACATCCTGGTGGAGTTCCATGCCGTTTATGTAGATTAAGTGCATAATAAATAAGTAAAACTGATAGCTTCTTTCAGACATTAGCCTGAGGGGATAAACATCTATTAGCAGATTAAACAAAAAATAATAAGCGCAAGTCACTTATCTTAAAAAGCAGGAAGTTAAGAGACGCCAAACTTAGGGTGGGAGAGAGAATAATTTAATGCATCCTTTCAAAACAATTGACAGAATTTTTCATAAAAGAGTGTCTGCTTTTTTTTTTTGCAAAGAAAGTGACACTTAAGAGAGCCGCTAACCACCCTTGATAATCTGCAGAACACCCTTAATTGAGAGTAATTAATTACATATTTATGGAGAGAACAGTCTCAGACAAGAGAACTGTTGAGGAGTCCTAGCAAGCACGACAAACAGGGAGTTTAAGTGCGGTGAGCAGGTAGAAGCTGAAAGTGACAGCTGATGCTCTGGGAGCCAAAACTCCGGAGAGTGAGGGCCATAGAGAATACAGGTGCTCACACACAACTGGGTTGAAGCATAGCCTACTGGTGGTGAGGAACATATAATGGATTCAGGATCTGACAGTGCAAGTAGACATAGCGTTCACTTGTGCTTTGAAATCTAGACCAGTTGCTATCAAAGAGATACTTCACATGCCAAGAATGATACTGGAGATGAGCTGAAGATTCTACTGTGTAGTCATGAGTACAGATGATGCTCAGCAGCTGATGTCCAACATGCTTCCATCATGCCCAGCAGCCAAACATATTTGGATATATTATGGATTCTGAGTGCAATACATTACCGTACAAAGATCTGTATGGTATGTACAGTAGTCTCTTATGCTCACTTTTTTGATACAAAAGGCGCTCATGAAAAATGTCTTATCAATGTTGGAAACAGTTGTGCTGCTCAATATCTTTGTGGGAAACTGTGACAAACATTTTTCAGGAATCTTTAACATTATAAATGTCTTTAGACTCAGCTTTACTATCCCTGTCCCACTCAGGGAATCCAAGACTGCAAAAAAAAAAAAAAAAAAAAAAATGTGTTGACCTATCAGCACACTGTAGTGAAATCTACTATGCGTACCGATGCAAAGTCAACAAACAGTGTTCTGCTTTTCTGCAATTATTGACAGTCTTAGTCTGGTTGTCAGAGCTTAAACTCGACTTTCCTGATGCAATTTTACAGTATGCATTTAAAGACCAGCTCCTCATGAGCCATAACATCTAGCCAAGCCCCAAACATGGCGTATTGATTTTTCTAATCTGTTTACTCTCCTGCACTTTTCAGTAGACTGCTGGAGAGTCTGGTTTGCCCTGGGGCGTTCAGAGGGGCCCAGCATGTTTCAGCTTTGATCATCGTTCAGCCAGTGGATTAACATATGCAGACTCTCTTGCTCCCTTTGTCGTCAAGCCTACTAATAAATCTATGGCTTCCCTCTGATCAACTGCAGGTTGTGAATCAATCAACCCACCTCACGTCCTAGCCGTCTCAACAAAGATGGGATCTCTTTGTCTGTTAAAAATTAAAAGAAATCCAAGATGCTGTATTCATACAAAAAGCAAGGAAATAATATTGAGTTATGATTGTGCAGGTCTATTCTTGCATGACTAGACATTTTACTAAATGGCACTGCAATCTCATTGCTTGGTCAAGAACTGCCCTTTAACCCTATACTGTATCATATTTTAGATGCAAAATTCTAAGGCCTCTAAATTATCATTGGATTGATAGTTCATACTTTGTTATAACTTGTTATTTGAATAACTTCTATAGTGTTAGAAATAAACCTGAGCTGAAGCAGTTCATTATCCACAAAACTTCATGTTAAAATAAATACGTAAATACGTATAAAGTATCAAATATAATACACCAGGCTTCTGAGGACAGTTTATTTGTACATCCCTCAATCATTTTTGTAACGTATTGCATTGCATTATATGTTTTGCCCCCATAATAAAAACTTCAAAGCTTTGATCATAAATGTTAGCATTTAAATATCATCTTGCTAAGACACATTATTGGGAGATCTAGAAAGGCAGCTAATATTTATATGCATTTGATGTACAGTGAGGAAAATAAGTATTTGAACACCCTGCTATTTTGCAAGTTCTCCCACTCCCAATCATGGAGGGGTCTGAAATTGTCATCGTAGGTGCATGTCTACTGTGAGTAGGCATGTGCCGGTATCAAATTTTCATGTTGCAGTTAATTGCTGAAGCTTTTATCACGGTATACGGTATTTTCACGATATTGAAATAAGTTGCAAAAAAAGTGTTGTCATACTATAACAGGTTTAATAACTTTCTTATAACAAAATAACCAAACATTTAAATACAATAAGCAAATACACAAAAATGTATAAAGTAAACAAATATTTAAAACCGATTAAGTGCAAAAGAATTATAAAGAACAATAGGTAACACTTTACAATAATGTCTCACCAGTTAATGCATTAACATTAACAAAGAATGAATAGCTATATTTTTACAGAAGTTATTCTTCTTTGATAATGTTAGTTTAAAAAAACAACTGTTAGTGTAAGCTCAGGTCCATTAAATAATAGTTACAACTTTTGATTTTATTAATGTGTTATTAAATGCTGAAATGTACATTTAACTAAGATTAATACATGCTTTAGAAGTATTTTCATTGTCAGTTTGTTAATGAATGAACTAATGTTAAATAATAGAGCCTTTATTGTAAAGTGTGTGATTGAACAACAGTCAGAACATATTAAAACAATATCTAGGGCATGTAATTTAGTCCAGATTATAATATAAAATGTTTAAGTTTGAAAATTAATAGCCTTAAGTCTTTTCACCATATCATTTGTTTACAAGAGTTACCGGGGAAACGGCTGTTTCTGCTGCTCCGTCAGCGCCCTCTGCTGTCAAAGAGTGAATGTGCACTTCAGCATGTCTCCTTCACTAGTTCCGCCATGTGCTCGGCTCATGCACGGTTCCTCTTTGACGTGTTGTTCATTTTAAACGGTTGATGGGTAAAGTATTCTTAAAATGCATTCTAAAAATTTGAATAATTCGTAATAAATAATTATTCACGGTATTTTGAAGTGCCCACGATAACAATATTGTGCATGTTCATTATTGCGGTATATCGTATTACCGTTTACCGGCACATGTCTAACTGTGAGAGACATAATCAAAAAAAAAATCCAGAAATCACAATGTATGATTTTTTAAACTATTTATTTGTATGATACAGCTGCAAATAAGTATTTGAACACCTGTCTATCAGCTAGAATTCTGACCCTCAAAGACCTGTTAGTCTGCCTTTAAAATCTCCACCTCCACTCCATTTATTATCCTAAATTAGATGCACCTGTTTGAGGTCGTTAGCTGCATAAAGACACCTGTCCACCCCATACAATCAGTAAGAATCCAATTACTAACATGGCCAAGACCAAAGAGCGGTCCAAAGACACTAGAGACAAAATTGTACACCTCCACAAGGCTGGAAAGGGCTACGGGGAAATTGCCAAGCATCTTGGTGAAAAAAGGTCCACTGTTGGAGCAATCATTAGAAAATGGAAGAAGCTAAACATGACTGTCAATCTCCCTCGGACTGGGGCTCCATGCAAGATCTCACCTCGTGGGGTCCCAATAATCCTAAGAAAGGTGAGAAATCAGCCCAGAACTACACGGGAGGAGCTGGTCAATGACCTGAAAAGAGCTGGGACCACCGTTTCCAAGGTTACTGTTGGTAATACACTAAGACGTCATGGTTTGAAATCATGCATGGCACGGAAGTTTCCCCTGCTTAAACCAGCACATGTCAAGGCCCGTCTTAAGTTTGCCAATGACCATTTGGATGATCCAGAGGAGTCATGGGAGAAAGTCATGTAGTCAGATGAGACCAAAATAGAACTTTTTGGTCATAAATCCACTAAACGTGTTTGGAGGAAGAAGAATGATGAGTACCATCCCAAGAACACCATCCCTACTGTGAAGCATGGGGGTGGTAGCATCATGATTTGGGGGTGTTTTTTTGCACATGGGACAGGGCGACTGCACTGTATTAAGGAGAGGATGACTGGGGCCATGTATTGCGATATTTTGGGGAACAACCTCTTTCCCTCAGTTAGAGCATTGAAGATGGGTCGAGGCTGGGTCTTCCAACATGACAATGACCCAAAGCACACAGCCAGGATAACCAAGGAGTGGCTCTGTAAGAAGCATATCAAGGTTCTGGCATGGCCTAGCCAGTCTCCAGACCTAAACCCAATAGAGAATCTTTGGAGGGAGCTCAAACTCTGTGTTTGTCAGCGACAGGCCAGAAACCTGACTGATCTAGAGAAGATCTGTGTGGAGGAGGGGGCCAAAATCCCTCCTGCAGTGTGTGCAAACCTGGTGAAAAACTACAGGAAACGTTTCACCTCTGTAATTGCAAACAAAGGCTACTGTACCAAATATTAACATTGATTTTCTCAGGTGTTCAAATACTTATTTGCAGCTGTATCATACAAATAAATAGTAAAACAAAATCATACATTGTGATTTCTGGATATTTTTTTTAGATTATGTCTCTCACAGTGGACATGCACCAATGATGACAATTTCAGACCCCTCCATGATTTCTAAGTGGGAGAACTTGCAAAATAGCAGGGTGTTCAAATACTTATTTTCCTCATTGTAAGTAGTCTGCAATACTATAATAAAGATCTCATTTATTTACATAAGCCATCAGAATTTATTCAACTTTTTTGGTAGTAGAATAAATATCAGCAATTGCACCAACCTGCATATATTTGCTCAGTTTGGGTGTTTTTCCTCCTCCGGTGTGAGATCCATATTCTCCTACATCATACTATGAACCATAAAAGCCTGATGTATGATGCAAACATTTAGATGTTATATATTTTGTCATTTAAATAAATGTCAGGATTTAAAGGGTTAAACAGGAAGAGACCGTTTTACTGACATAAAATGGGGTTATCTGATATAGATTATACATCACAATCCTAAAACTTTGTTTAAAATACATTTAAACAGCCGTCTCAGTGATCGGCCTTTTGGAAAATAAAATAAAAGCACAATATGTAATTTTTCACCACTAGAGTTCGCTTATTCAAAACAAAGGTGTAGCTTGATGACGCCTTGACTTTGCGGAATCATGGGAGTAGTTTTCTTCACCTCTACAGCCGGTCGAAAAGAATCTGATGGGACTCGGGCAGAAATCATGTTAATGGATGAGCTAATGTATTAAAGATTTATTAACGTTGCTGTAGTATGAAGAAGGGTGGGGCTGAAAGCCATTGGAGCAGAACGAGGCCGCTGGAGCGATTGCTAAAGAGAGAAAAGCACAACACGGCACACAGCACAAGAGCAGTGGAGATTTTATTATGCCACAGTTGCTTCTTCCGGTCATGCGTATGTGGGGTAACACAGCACTGTTTTATCATATTAGATACATTTGACTGTGTTGAAAGTTATGTTATAATGCTACTCTGTGCATTTGCTCTGCGGCTACTATGAGACACTTGTTGCACACTGCAGTAAGATAGATCGATATTAGAAAACGAGACTTAAACAATAAGACTAACTAAATTATTTGGTTTTCTCTCAATGAATGTATCAGAACATTTGCTCACCTGTCTAATAAAACACATACTATATTAAAGCGTCTTTGGTGTTTCCATGGTTTCTACAAAATAAAACCGAATTCGAGAGTAACACGGGTATGATGTCATTGATGGGCGACAGACGGTTAAAATGGCTTATAGCTCTGGATTTAAACATTCTTGTAAACATTTGGGATAATGTCAACAAAATATTTAACATTGTTCTAGTGGTTTTTGGATATTTTAATCCAAAAATCTTACATTTTGTGCCTTACAATCTTACAAAAATGTATATACACTCACCTAAAGGATTATTAGGAACACCATACTAATATTGTGTTTGACCCCCTTTCGCCTTCAGAACTGCCTTAATTCTACGTGGCATTGATTCAACAAGGTGCTGAAAGCATTCTTTAGAAATGTTTGCCCATATTGATAGGATAGCATCTTGCAGTTGATGGAGATTTGTGGGATGCACATCCAGGGCACGAAGTTCCCGTTCCACCACATCCCAAAGATGCTCTATTGGGTTGAGATCTGGTGACTGTGGGGGCCATTTTAGTACAGTGAACTCATTGTCATGTTCAAGAAACCAATTTGAAATGATTCGAGCTTTGTGACATGGTGCATTATCCTGCTGGAAGTAGCCATCAGAGGATGGGTACATGGTGGTCATAAAGGGATGGACATGGTCAGAAACAGTGCTCAGGTAGGCCGCGGCATTTAAACCATGCCCAATTGGCACTAAGGGGCCTAAAGTGTGCCAAGAAAACATCCCCCACACCATTACACCACCACCACCAGCCTGCACAGTGGTAACAAGGCATGATGGATCCATGTTCTCATTCTGTTTATGCCAAATTCTGACTCTACCATCTGAATGTCTCAACAGAAATCGAGACTCATCAGACCAGGCAACATTTTTCCAGTCTTTAACTGTCAAATTTTGGTGAGCTCATGCAAATTGTAGCCTCTTTTTCCTATTTGTAGTGAAGATGAGTGGTACCCGGTGGGGTCTTCTGCTGTTGTAGCCCATCCGCCTCAAGGTTGTGCGTGTTGTGGCTTCACAAATGCTTTGCTGCATACCTCGGTTGTAATGGTTATTTCAGTCAAAGTTGCTCTTCTATCAGCTTGAATCAGTCGGCCCATTCTCCTCTGACCTCTAGCATCAACAAGGCATTTTCGCCCACAGGACTGCCCCATACTGGATGTTTTTCCCTTTTCACACCATTCTTTGTAAACCCTAGAAATGGATGTGCGTGAAAATCCCAGTAACTGAGCAGATTGTGAAATACTCAGACCGGCCCGTCTGGCACCAACAACCATGCCACGCTCAAAATTGCTTAAATCACCTTTCTCTCCCATTCTGACATTCAGTTTGGAGTTCAATAGATTGTCTTGACCAGGACCACACCCCTAAATGCATTGAAGCAACATCCATGTGATTGGTTGATTAGATAATTGCATTAATGAGAAATTGAACAGGTGTTCCTAATAATCCTTTAGGTGAGTGTATACTTCATAATCAGACTTTTGATCCATCCAAGTGACAATTTTTATGGACAACCCTAACAGAGTATAAATATGTAATACAAAAAGGCAAGCCCTAAAAAGAAGTGACTGCATACAGTCCATTGGACTAGTTTCGTCTTGAGAACGAAATCAAACGGAGAGCACCATTTTCTTTTTCACCAGTGGTATCTGTGCACTACACCCTTTAAAATACAGACACGAGGGTCTATGACCTCCTATATTAGTCTGCTCTGGCAAAAACAGCATTCAGTTTAACAAAAGCAAAAGCTCATCAGGGACTGTAGAGGACTGGCCTCATTGGCAGCTGATGGAAGTAGGGCACTAATGTTTCCACTGTGCATTAGCTCTGCTAAATATTTTCTGCCCTCAAAAACCCATAAACCACAGACTCTGTTTGGCTGGTACACCTGCTAATGTGATTATTCAGTTCCCTTAATAATCACTAAGCCTACATAAACTCAAGCTATTATCCAAAGAGAGGTGAAAAAAAAAAAATCTGTTCGAAGGGATCGAAGGGATTATCCAGGTAAAATAATAGAAGTTAAGCTTTTTTTGACATCTCTCAGTTTGTTAAAAATAAATAAATAACATCCAAAAGTTCATCCACCCAAACTATTCTGACCTCAAAAAGGATATAAAAATTACAGGCCAAATAATTAATAGTTTTATAATGAACAATTCCTGAAAACTCTAACAAAAATATGTGATTCATACTTAAATCCTTTGAAACGCTGGCATGATTTACTTTCATTGTAAGTGCCTTACTGTAACTGTGATTTATGCTTTTTAAAAACGTTTTAAACAAATCGAAAATATCGTCTGTGGTGATCAGCATCATCTCTCTTAAAACTGCTTACATTTACATTGAACATGGAGCATTCCTAGCCTCACAAGCCAGGAAATTCACCATTGACAGGGCTCAATCCGAGGGGCGGGATAAACGGTTGTCGTTCAAATTCCCTCTGCAAGCAATTGGATAGCACCATGAGCATCACAACTAACCAGAGCAAAGAAGAAGGTGAAGCCGAGCTAACGTTAGTTGATAGACTTTCGGCGTATCCGGTAAAACTTCGAACACATCTTCTTTTCTTAAGAATGACTTCAGTGCCGTTCTTTGTTCTTTTCTCAAAGAAAAGCTTAACTCAAAGTCTTCCAGAGTCGTGGCCAAAGCCGATTCAAAAGAGCGCTGTTTGTCAGCTTCTTTGTTTACGAGTAGCACGCAGAACTGCCGCGACGTGCTGTCATTATGTTAAGCCCGCCCACTGACTCTACACAGGTTGTGATTGGCCTGACCAGAGTTTGTTTTTTACAGCTCTCAGGTCTACCGAGAATTGCTAGGCAAAATACATTTTCTGCCGCTAGGGTGCGTCTAGATTTCTAGGCTAAAGTATTCCTTCAAGATGATTAAATATCACAATATGCCAAGTATTTTTCAATAAATTTGTGGTTCGGTATTAAAACACCATGAGACTGTTAGATGAGACAACAGAGAAACACATCTTCCGTGAGGCTAAATAAGCAGACATGCTACACATTGCACAGCTAATGGGCAGAAAACTGCAGTGAACTAAGTCCATAAACAATCCTGTGTGAGCAGCAAGGAGTACCTCGACCTTTGAGTTTGGAGTTGAGGCCCTATTAAAAAAGAGCCCAGCTCACTGGCAGGACGCGCATCCCCTAACCGTGGAAAAGCAATCTCGCAGCAACTGCTAGGCAATCAGCGGTGCACTGCGCGGGGTTGAGACAGCGATGACCTGCTGATTCCACAACAGCAGAGGTGAACCAGCCTCAACATACTGATGAGCGCTGCACAAACATCAAACAGGCACAGAGGACCTCCTCTACGACCTGCTTCGGCAGCCACGTCTGACGCCCGTGCCTTTTATTTGGGCTGATAGTGGAGGATGGATTGGCAAATATCGATCACGGCAGTGTTCGTAAAACTCTCCCTTCAGATTTGAGAGGCGATTATGGTTGGACCCAGCTGATGCCGCTGTGTTGGTGAGTGTGTGTGGTGGTGGGTGGTGTGATCAAACTAAGAATCCAAACATAGCACAATCTCATCATTTGTGAACTGCTCTTACCCTTTAGATCAGAGTTTCCCAGTGTTTTTTTGCCTTACGTAGCCCCCAAAGCCCCATTAGTAGAGCTCAAGTACTCACACAAAACACTAAAATGTGTTTCTTTTAAAGGAATAGTTCATCCAGACCTAAAATTCTGCCACAATTTATTCTTCCCTTCATGTCGTTCCAAACCTGCACGGCTTGCTTTCTTCATCGGAACACAAATAAATAATACATAGAAGTTCATACAACGTAAGTCAATGTAAACAACAGAAACATTCTTCAAAATGTCTACTTTTGGGTTCTGCAATAGAACTAAAGTCATACCGGTTTGAAACAACATGAGGGTGAATAAATAATGATAATCATTCAAATTCTATGACAATATAGGAAACTCCATACCACAACTATATAACTATAATGATAATGACACAGGAGAACAATACCGTTGGAATCACTTTCAGAACTTTTCCAGCTGATGAACAATACAAACACTAACAGCCAATTAGAATACATCCTGCTTCAAAGAGCTTGTTCATTTAAAGTGACAGGCGACAAACTTGCTGTATAGTAAACACAATGTTATCATGGGTTGGTATGAATCTACGTTTTACATTTAGACAGAATTTTACATTTTTTGGGGGGGTGAAACTTTAACAAGTATGAAAGATCAAATATAAGCCATTATTTTTAAAGACCAAAACCATAAGCTACTCTCAAAACTTTGCAGTCTACATTTTCATTCTGTCCACCAAACCATACGCACAGGATTCTGGGATATAATAGATAGCAAAGGCATGTTGCAGGTGAATGAGAACACTGGATTTGGACGTGTCTTGATGCCTTCCTACCTCCGTTTGCTGCATTTTTCAGCTCTCAGGAAGCCGAAATTGAAAGCAACCCACTTGAACGTTCACGAATGCACGTTCCTCTGGTTGAGTCTCAATGAGGGGCATCCTGAGTAAAAAACAAAGATAAAAAGGGTGAGAAAAACACTGACATTAAAGGGCCACAAATGCAATAAAACACATTCTCTAAATTCTAACAGATATTAGTGTAATAGATAACACCACCTCCATTTCCAGCACGTCTCTTTGTCGGAATGGAGACTCCAGGAATGAACAGTGCCAGTGGACTCCAGACGGGCACTCTCTCCCCCCTTGTGTTTGCAATAGGAAAGGAGTGTTATTAATTAAGGATACGAAGCAGATTTTGACAAGGGTTCCCGAGTGGCAAGCGGTGTGGATTCTTGGCGTTGACCTGGCCCAGCGGGGGTAGCAAGCGCGTTTGAGGAAGGGGGTGGAGGAGGGTTGTGCTGGCTCCATGCTGGCAGCCAGGCCTTCCACGTCTGCGTTGGTGCTTTGAAGTGTCACCTTGAGAGAAGAGCCAGTGGCCGGGTAGTGGAGGGAGCAGGAGCAATGAAAGGAGTGGCACCGCTTGCGTTGCCAGACACGGCGCTTTTAATATTACATGGGCTCCCGTCCATCTCTCTACACATGCTGGATATTGCTTCTACTTGATTTATTCAGAAAGTGGATCTTTCTCTGCTCCTTTTCATGCTGTGGTTCAAGTTAACACCTGTGCAGGTTTTAGCCAGGCTTCTGCACTCAAGTATGGCGTGTCAGGTTCTCTGTAACTTTCAATGAAAAGACAAAGTGTCCGTCAAAGGAATACTTTAACAGCAAATTGAATGGTTCAATTAAGATGGGATGGCAGTTCCAATTAAGTCACACCAAGCCTTGACTTATCTATAGGCTACATCAAAAATGTCACTGTATGTAAACGATAATGCTTTTACACAGCTCATCAAATATATAAACGTGGACATTAAATAATTATTTGAGTTTGAGTCATTTTATAGGCTAATCTTACCTGGATTAGCCTACAGTCAGCCTAGCAACAAATAAGCTAAATAAACACTGCTACATTATTACAGTGATATTAATAGTTAAGTCCTCTTAATTCATTTTCACTACAATCGATAAAAGACCAATATTTTAATAAACCAAGCGAGAGATTGACCAGAGTAGGCCTATTCCAGAAAGCCGTGCAAAGCACACATTAGCAAAGAGAGAGGAAGTAAAAGAAGAAGAAAAATAGCTCTCATTGTCTATTTGTCAATAGTGTAGCGATGTGTGAAGCACAAAAAAAACAAAACAAAAAAACAAGTAGATTTGTGTTGGTCCGCTTGAAGAAATATTTCGCAATCGCGTGCATGAAGACGATTTCGCCCGCGAAAATTCGCCTAACGCCATACAGGTAGGTGTACAGATAACACCACTGTAGGTTACGAATTAAAATATATATAAAAAAAATCAGCTACAATTCTGTCCACGTTTGACATTAAAACGGGGATTTGTTGACAGTGGCTACAAAAAGTAGAATTGCTGGTATATTTGAAACGAGAAAGGTATTTTGAAAAGTTTTTTTTAACACCCGTCCCAGAATAACAGTTTTAACTCCCCTGATTAGTTCTGACATCCGCAGCCTTTTATCTCTCCCTCCATCTTGCTTTTTTAAATCAGATTAAACCAAATGGGCATCCTTTAATGGCCCCTTTTTTTAGAAAAGCCGAAAGAGGATGATAATTAAAATAATTAAACCTCTGGGATTGGCGCGCGCATCCCTTGTTCTCGCTCTCGTTCCCCTTTTGCTCCCTTTTCCTTTCTTCTCTCCTTTTTAAGTTTTGAGTCTAGTTGGCTAACAGATTCAGAAGTGAGAAAGCACAAACCACCCTCAGTTAATTGAATTTACTCTCGTCTCAAAGGTCTAACTACCCCTCCCGTGAAACCGGATGTGGAGGTGTGTGTGTGTGTGTGTGTGTCAGCTGTCTAAATCTCATTGCAGGGGTGGGCTCTGGGATAAACGCTCATATTCATTCTATTTCTGTGCACTTTGCGTTTAGCTAAACATAAAGCAAAAAGTATCATCTTTAACGATTATTTATTCATGGACTTTTAAGCTATTAATGAGGACAAATGAAGTCGCGGGAGTGTCAGTATGAAATATGCTTACCAAATCTTGTTTTGCATTTGCATCATGGTGCCTATGTGGAATAAACAAAAACATTTAAACATAACCGGGATTTTAGGATGCCGAAAAAATGCAGCATTAAAATAATATTTCATGGTTTTTTTAAATCAAACTGAGGCACATTAGAAGGATAACATGTTGCGAATGTTATGCTGCAAATATAATAATTAATCGTGTTAATTGTAATTAGTTTTGCCTTAACTGGGCTATAATTACACCCAAGGCCTAGTAGATACTAGAGGCTTTACTGAAAGTATTTCACACATTTTCATACGGTTATCCTTTAATTAGGCTATAACTTTCACATTCATGAAAAAATAAAGACGAGCCCTTGATACCAGGAATCTACAGCACTTTCAAGAGAAAACGGAGAAATAATGAAATAAAAATAAGACTCTTTATAGCCCAATCATGACTGCATGGCACTGCTTTAACTCCACGGCTTCCCTCCTCCTGTGTCCTGACAATTTCACTGGGTTGCATTTCAAGTTGGCAAAGAGAGAAGAGAAAAATCCCTTTGCTGTAAATACTTAAGATTTATACTTAAAATTTCATACAATCTTTGAAAACATTGAGGAGCAATTTCATATTTGCACTGACATCTAATTTCTCAAGTAGATTCTGAAATCACAAATTGGTATGGATTCCCTCAGCGTCCAATTATTCTGCATCAGTTTCCCTGACCCCTCAGAGTACTGCTAAATTAAACATAAGATTTTTTTTTTTGACTCAGTCATGAAATAGTCCTACATATGCACACGTTTGATAAACTAATCTTACTTTCTCAGTTGTAGTAGCTCTCGTCGTGTTTCGCTCTGCCACTGAATTTAAACAAGACTGCAGAGAGGGAATAATTGCACCATATGTGCCATATGTTTAGGTCACTATCTACATAAAATAGAAGCGGTTTGAAACATTAAACACAATTTGCTGGTCTTCCAGCCTGACCAAACTGGATTAGTAGCCTAAACTGGGTGTGATGTACACAAACCACCTTAAAACCAGCCAACTGACCAGACGAGGAGGGCCAGCCGAGACCAGCAAGCTAGACTGATTCAAGCTGTTTTTTGTTTTGTTTAGTTTTTTGACCAGGACATCTACTAAATCTTACAGAACGGTATGTTTTTCACAGGAAATGTAATCTATCGTTTGACCTCAAATGAACATTCAGGCTAATCTGCAGATAGCGTTTGGACTGCACCTGTTGATTGAGAGTTGATAAATCAAGAGCAACAGTGCCCTCTAGTTGTCGATGACGTGAAAAGCTTCTTTGTGGATGAATATTGCAGATGATCTGCTTACTTTTAATATAAATGTCATTAGTCATAGCCACGTAAAAAAATCAATACAATTTCTACAATTTAAGAAGAAAAAAAAAGGGTCAATTGGTGAGATTATATGCATAAAAATATTAGTTTTATTTAACATTTAATTATTGGAGGTTTGCATAGTATTCTGATTTTGCATATGACTGATTTTATTCAATTTTGAGGAATACTGAATCTTTTTTTGCAAGTGAGGAGTAAATGCATGCTCGCATTTAACTACAATAACCCTCACTGGCATTGCTATTACACATTAGGAGATCTGTAATATCTGTAATAACTATTGCTATTTTGATGTAATATGTAATAACTACTGATATTTTGTTGTAAATTTTAAAAGTTACTTTACTAGTTACTTGAAAAGGTAATCTTATTACATAACTCAAGTTACTTGTAATGTGTTACCTGTGTGTTGCCCTCAACACTGTTCATTAGCGCCATGTGCTCTTAGCATTTATGCTAGCAAGTGGAGTTTTTGGCTAAACGTTTAAAAATGTCAATCCTGTTACCGTCAAACTCCGTTAAGAATGTTATTTCTACACATTGCCTAATATGTCTGTAACAGAGTTGACAGACAATACTATAAAGAAATTACTTTTTCATAAAATAATAAAAAAAAGGAAGTAACTTGTGTTTGGAAAGCAAGCACTGGATTATTACAATTTTATATGTTTTCAATAAGAACACTGGAAAGAATTTCTGTTAGTGATTTTTTTTTACCTCAACTTTTTGAAATGCCGAATGTATCTCCAATTATAGAATCACTCATATAGATTTCAAATGTCTTCAGATAGGAGAGAAGAATTAAAATACCACAATCCTAAACATTATTTGGAACTTAAAGGATAGTTCATACAGAAATTACTCACATGCATGTTGTTCAAAACAAATATGTCTTTCACCTGTGGAACACAAAAGGAGAAATTTGAGCAAATTGTCTTTTAATACAATGCCAATAAGTGACTAGAGATGTCAAACCTAAAGAGACACAAACATAAAAGGAGGTTCAACTCCTTTATAATGTGTTTCAAGTCCTCTAAAGCCTGTGTGAGAAAAAGACTGAGATTTTGTTTATTAGGTTTTAAATGATAATGCATTCAATTATAGCTAATGAAACATTAATTCAAAGTAGTGTGCACACATCCAAATATCACTTCACCAGGTGCCCAATCAAAAGAAAACTTGAAATGCATAAGAACCGGCTATTTCTGCTCCCAAAGTTGCAATTTATTAAACTTCTTTGGGAGCAGAAATAGCCGGTTAATAGCAGAAATAGCAGTGTGCCAGTTCTTTTGCAATAACTCATTAAACATTACAGTTACATTATAACAAAATAAATGCATTTGAAACTGAAATACAATGAAATTCATACATTAAGTGTGACTTAAATGTGCCCTAATGCATTTTGTACACCTAAAAACCCAAATGGCAATTGTCTGTCTTTTGTAACAGCTTCAAATCATTACAGGCAACAGCCAAGGAAGTGATGTTTTTGTGCCAGCATAGCTTGTAGGCTTCAAAATGCATTTCCATTTCATTTCCATTCCAGAACTCAAAGCGCAATTAATCGAGGAGGAAAATAATCACGACAACGCCAGATCTGTAGTGCAAAACATTGAAGACGATTTTATTTTTGTCATTCACAGTTAACACAAGCAACTGCTTTAAGAACCTTTTCCAACCGACCCTGCCTTCCCTCCCACACCAAACCCCCAGAACCTTCATCTCCAGCAAAGGAGCTAATATTCAAACGTTCCTTTCATTTCACACTGATTGTACCTTGTATCTTAAGTCATAGTTCCTGTTGATGGCATTAAAAGAGGATTGTTGTACATGCTCTAGATAGCAAGGCAGAAGGAACAGCAGAGACTTCAAGGGGACAACAGGATTTGGGAACAATGAGTATGACTATCACATCTGCAATTCGTATATGACACTTGACTATCAACATAGCCATTTTGTGGAAATTCTCTCATCGCATACTTCCAGCTCAACAAAATCTTAAGTCTTGTATTTACCCCCTCAAACTGATATGTGGTTGTATAAGAATTGCTGTGCTTGAATAATACAACAAAAACCAGTACATTTAAGCTCTACAAAATACATTGTCTTATTGAGTATTTGGCACTCAGGAAGCAAAATTAGTAATATTATACTTGAACAACTGCAGTGCGCTGAAGTGAGAGGGTAAAAGACAGATCATCCACACTATTATCAGTTACCTACTGAGTTCTGAGCGTATATGATGACTGAGCTTGAGACTGAAGGTTCGCATCATCGAAGCGTCTGACTTTTATTTAATAGCAGAATAAGGCTTCAAAATGACCACCAAGATTTTAATTACGATGTTTTATAGAGATTACGGAAGGATAAGATTCCTAGCTTTGACTAGTAATCCGCTGTTCGATTTCAATGCATTATAACTTTTAAAAGCACCGGTGCGTGACTAATACTTAAAAAGCTAAAAAGGAGGATAGGACAAAAATAAATAATTTAAAAAATATATAAAAACATGTTGAACCTTCCTCTCATTTGGCTGTATCATTTCTTGAATCCAGATTTAGTGTGGTCCAAGACTACAACAGATTTTCTTCTGTAATGAGTGACAACAAACAGTGCAATTTTACCCAGATTCAAGTCTGGGATACAGGCCATCATTTTCCACACACACACACACACACACACACACACACACACACACACACACACACACACACACACACACACACACACACACACACACACACACACACACACACACACACACACACACACACACACACACACACACACACACACACACACACACACACACACACACACACACACACACACACACACACACACACACACACACACACAGTAAAGATAGACATGACTTGAGCACATGGAAATGTACTTGACATGTCTAAAAGGTAAAACCTGATGGTTTTAAAGAAACGCTGACTCCTGCTTGGCACAAGACGACCGTCCAACCGACCGACCGACCGTCTCGCCTCCTGGCATCCAAACACACACTTCAGCTCTGTGCGGGTGAGCTGTGAGGGTGTAAGCATTGTACCATTACTACAAATGCATCAACTTATATTTCTTCTATCAGCCTAAATGCAAAGCTTCCACATGCTGCAAAAGTTACTTGGTTAAAGGGAGTGGATAAAGTAGCAAAAAATAAAATATGCAGCGGTGATATTGCTGATGAACAACGCAGTGGGGTTACTAAAAGACATTGTGTGACCAGTGACCACCTCTATACGCGCTGTTTTAGTCCATGCTTTCCAGTTGTCTAGTCTGAGGGTGAGGGTTTTACTGATTTAATGGTTCCAAATCCTGTTGTCGGCTTGTGGAAATGTGACAGATAACACTGAAAATTGAAAGAGTCTGACCTTACGCTCTAATAATCTAAATTCGCACATCTCCATCTCCCTCTTTTTCACTATTAATCCATAACTTTAGCTGTGCTCCTGATGACTTTCGTTATAGTCCATGATCCTTAACGGTTGCTGCCTGGGCCGCTCTGGGCATCTTGAGCCATACATGTCTCGGTTTTTGGCTCTTTGAACATCAGATTGGGTTTCTTTAGCAGATGTGATGAGCGTGAAGCTCTGCGCAGCAGTGGAGATGGGCGTACTCTTCATTGTCGGCTCCACGCAGAGCTCAGTCTTCAGGCCCTGCGATAGGCCAGTGAGACGCGGAGGCGGGGCTTCGTCCTCGTCACACTGGCTCTCGCTTTTGTTGCGGAACAGCTCTCTTGCCCGCATACCCAGAAAGCTCTTGGTGCTGGGGTAGGAACCTACGGTGAGTGGGGTGTCAGAAGGGACCATAGGTCCTGGGGGTCCCAGCGGGGAATGAGGACGGTGAGGGGGCGGTTCCACTAGGACAGGTGGGGGAGTGTCTCGATTGCCATTTACAGAGTTGGTCGGGGAAGGGCTGGCCTTGGGCTGCCCTGGCAATAAAGTGCTGCCATTGCCACGCGGAGACTGAGATGACTTGCCGTCTTCTTTGGTGGCTGTTTTTACTGCGCCGTCCACCACTATGACACTGTGACACCAGAAACAACCAGATAAAATGTCATAATCTTAAGAACTTTATGCAACAATGAGATTGAGGTTTGGGGAGGGGTGGGGGGATGGGAGAAGGGGGGGGGCCAAAATGCCAGAAAATGCATAATAATCAAGTAACCCACAAACAGATCCATTTATAAACATGACACATAACCAGGAAACAAATTGATGTCCTACTACCTTTTTTAGTGTAATAAACGCATGTGATTTGTGGATTAATTGCAAAGTTAAAACATCATTTTAAACCATTCAAGCACAAAAGGCGAAAGAGAACTCAATTCGGAACATGGGCGCTGTTATTGTCAACACCGAATTGATTCCTCTTTCGCGTCTCCCTGTGCTTGAACAGACATATACACACAAAATTATGTCAAAATACTGCATTTATGAGAATACTTGCTGAGATGGGTAAGTTATGTCTTAAGTGAACTTAAGTTATGTCTAAATTTCAATGACTTCAGATCAATGGATTAGGTCTTAAAGTGACAGCATTCACAGACATCATTAATATTCCTGTTAGATCTTACTTTATTTGTAACTTTGTTCTATCGCATTTATCTTTGCCTGTTTTTGTTCTTAATTTATTACTGACTGTTCACTTGCCTTATTAGTTTGGCAAGTATCTTTTGCTGTGGTTTCGAAGTACTTAAAGTGTGCTTTTAATGATGAATGGAAAGCAGTTACATTTGCCAACATTTTTTTTTGGGGCTGATCTGAAAATGTATCCGTGATTGAAACACTGTAATATGACCCGAACCGTGAGTTTTAGGATCTGTTGCACCACTAAAATATATCAAACTGCTTAACTATGATCAGAGACTGCAAAAATTGTGAACCTCATAAAATAAAATGTACCTACAAATAATTAATGAAAATAACACAAAAATATATAAATCATTTAAATTTAAAAGCCTAACTTGGCACCCTATTCATGAAAAGTGCCAAACAGCACAAACAGCATATCATAAAATCACACAAACACAGAAATGGTAGTATGACGGACTGATTTATATTTGAATGACACTATGGCTTTCAGGTTTTTTAGTCCTACCTTGGCTCGATGCAACTGCGAGGCTCAGTGGCGCCCTCTGCCGGTAAGGATAAAGCAGTGGCAGAGGAGTCTTCCGTTTCCAACCTACTGTAGAGCTGCAAAAGCTCAGTCTGCAGAGCTAGAGTTACCCGCCTCTGTGCCTGATATCTGCTCTCAGAGGCCTGCAGTTCCCCTCTAAACAAAGGCGAATAAAAACAATTGTGAGACATTGTAAAATTATGGAATTAAACAATAAAGCATATTGTTTTCAAGAGTTAATAAATGTAAAGATAAGTTCTTTGTATAGTATAAACAGCCTTCACCGAGAACAAAACAGATCATACTTGGCCTGAGCCTTGACATCCTCAAGAAACTTCTTTTGTTCTGCGATCAGGTGCTCTTTCTTTGAGAGTTGTGTCTCCAGCTCCGCCACTCTCTGCTGAGCAGCATCCAGCTTTTGGCTCTGAAGTAACAGATTCTGCTTAAGACGCTCTGTCTCCTTCCCCCAGGACATCTGCAGCATCTGCACCTCCTACAGGAGCGTGGAGGAAGACGTAAATCATATTTATGCCAAAAATTTAAGAGATGCTAGGTTTCTTGTTCTTTTGACTTGTACCTTGCTAGTATCCGGTCCGGCCTGATGCAGCTCCTGAACACACAGTTTATGAGCTTCTCCCAACAGCAACAGCTGCTTATTCAGAAAACTCAACTGCTGTTGAATACTTTCACTCGATGACAACTGAAAAAAGAACAAACATATTTTTCTACAGTAAATACACTCAAACTGACTGAAAGATACAGCTTTTTTTGAAGCTCAAGAGACAGGGTGATTATTTTTACCTTGGCCGTGAGCTGGTTCAGCAGGTGCCCTGTGTGGCACACCTTGTTATTCGCCTTCTGAAGCTCCGCCTCCATCTCTCCTATTCGCTTCTGGCATTCTTGTAGCTTACTCTGAGTAGAGGATCACAGGTGCATAATATATTATCATGCGGTTTCTGAATGTTGTGGCAATCTCATTTGCTATCACTAAATGATTTCATAATTTTTTAATTACATTTATTTTTAATTTATTTATTTCATTATGTATCATTTATTTATATTGTTAAGGATACATTACATTGTTCCAAAGTGACAGTAATGATATTTTTATAATATTACAAAAGATTATAATTTTTTTTTTACTTTCTATTCATCAAAGAATGAATGGGTCGGGGGGGGGTTCAATACAAAAATATTAAGCATTAATTGTAAGAAATATCTCTTGAGCAGCAAATCAGTATATTGCACGATTTCTGAAGGATCATGTGACACTGAAGACAGGAATACATTTATATATATATATATATATATACATTTATATATATATATATATATATATATATATATATATATATATATATATATATATATATATATATATATATATATATATATATATATATATATATATATAATAAAATAGAAAACATTTCACAATATTATTGTTTTTACTGCATTTTTGATCAAATAAAGGCAACCTTGGTGAGCATAACAGATATATTTTTTAAAAAAAGTCAATAAGACAGAAGTGTTTAAAGCACCTGTAACTCTTGGTTTTTGGTGTAGTAGTCATCCCTGGCCTGCTGTAGTTGGCGAATCTGGCTGTGCAGGCGTGTAACTACAGTCTCTCGGTCGTCCCAAAGCTGCCTGTATCTCTGCTGCTCCACCTGCAGACTCTCTCTCAGAGACATGATATCCACACTCTGCAGGTTCAGCTGGTCCTTCTGTAGAAACAAACACACAGATGTACAATAAACTGCATTAGTCTCTGCCACCCTCTACTGGTCAACAAAGGTGAATGTCTGGTGCCACCAAACAGAACTATTCACAGTTCACCATTTTATATCTAGTGGCATTAATTCTAATCGATGACTCGAACTGAATGCTTTTCGAAAGGTCATGAAATTGTGTTTAAGTTACCATGGCGTTATTCTGCTCCTCGAGTGCGGTAGCATTGATGATGCGCCGAAGCAGGCGTCGGTTACGTACAGCATGCTGCTCTCGCTTGTAGCGCTCATACAGGAGCTGGTTGTGGAGAAGCAGCAGCTGACTGCGCAGTGTCTGCAGCTCATCCATAGGAGCAGAACCTGTGCATGAGAAAGAAAGAAAAAAAAGCCATTTAGCTCTTGTCAAGCATCATATAAATCAAAAATATTGAATTGAAATGTTAAATATTAAAGTTGCTGTCCATTATGTGAGAATGTACAACATGAATCCATTTTCCAAACCATCTTTTTGTCTTACCCTGAATCATTATGGTACACTTATAATACGTGTTTATATTGGGACTATTTCAGACCGGTCTGGTTGGAACCTCTGCGGAGGAGCACAGCCCCTGCGAGACTCGCCATAGACATAAACAGAGAGAAGTAGCTCCGGCTGCAATGTTCTTCTGCAAGACGCATGCAGTTATGTTGGTACATATTAACCGCTAGATCGCTAAAAGTTACTGACTTAGCAGCTTTAAAGTAGATGTTTATTAAGTCGGGGTCATTTTTTAGGATTCTTTACCTAATTTAAGTCTCTGAGATCCTGACACCTTGCACTTCTGCAGACTCTGGAAAATGGTAGCGCTGGAGACTAAAGGGTTCCTTTATGGTTTCATACTTAATTCTTCACCTTAATTATTTTGCAGTTAACATGTCTTTTTTTCGCCACCTGTTTTTGTCCAACCCTGCTGACCCAATGAGCATTTCACTGTCTAATGCCCATGCCTTAACTACAATTTCTAGTTGCATTAGTATTGTATCCTCCTCATGGCCGTTTAATAATTTTTGACATTCGGAGTTAAATCTCTTTTTTGGCTCATTTTATCTGTAAAAGAAAACGTGCCTATTAATTCTGCACACCTGAATATAAGGTGTTATTCATTTCCAGCCTTCATGAACAATTATATATCACTTATTAATTATTAAATACAAAATGAATAGTAGTTATTAAGATGAATGTAGTTTGTAATTGGTAAAATGTGCCTGGAAAAAAATATATGATCAGAAAATCATAGTGCCTAATAATTCTGCATGCAGTGTATACCTTTAAAGGGTTAGTTGACCCAAAAATGAAAATTCTGTCATTAATTACTCACCCTCACGTTGCTCCAAACCTGTAAGACTTTCGTTCATCTTCGAAACACAATTAAATATATTTTTGATGAAATCTGAGAGATTTTGGTCCCTCCATTGACAGCTATGCAACTGAAACTTTGAAGCTTCAAAAAAATGAATAGAGAGATCATAAAACTAATCCATATGAATTGAGCCCAAACTTTTCTGAAGAGATCATTTTATATGATGAACAGATTTAATTTAGGCTTTAATTCACATAAATATTCATCAACTCAAACATAATTTGTCATAAACTAACGATGAACCAATGAGGTTCATTCGCGTGTTACGCAGCACGTTTGAGCTTCAGCAAGAGGTTTGTTCACATGCATCAAGCAGGTTCGGGTGAGCTTCTGTTTATGTTCGCTAATCAATGTTTATAGCCTAAATTCAGTCTGTTTATTATATAAAGTGATCAAGTCTCTTTAGAAATTTTGGACTAAACCGCTCGATTCATATGGATTATTTTTATGATCTCTTTATGAACTTATTAAATCATCAAAGTTTCAGTTGCATAGCTGTCAACGGAGGGACAGAAAACGCTCAGATTTCATCAAAAAGATCTTCACTTGTGTTTTGAAGATGAACGAAAGTCTTGGTTTGGAAAGACATGAGGGTGAGTAATTAATGACAATTTTCATTTTTAAGTGAACTAACCCTTTAATACTCTTTTAAATGTTTATCCCTGGCTAAAAAAACAGCATTGTTTCTCTGTACTCTGAAATAACCGCTTTTCCACAAGTGCTCTGCTCATGCAATGTTGTTTACCTCCAAAGTGTGTCCAGTCAGCTGACTTGCTTGGCAGGGGCAATCTGAGAGCGAATGTGGAAATGTTGGGGGAAAAAAACAGGGAATCAACAAGGTCAGTGGCAATGTGACAATAATTTCGGACACACTGCTTTTCTGGCAGAGGAAGCTTTTCTTCACAGAACCCTCTCTGACCAGAGCCGAAACACCTCAATTTGTGTGAACCCAGTAACCCAACTCAATTATGTGTCTTCTAGTATGGCTTGCGCAGGGCAGGAGGAGAGAGAGAGACAGAAAGAGCTCTGATTGTTTTTGGTTAACACAGGCTCTGCTGTTACACTGTGGACTGATTCGCGAGGCAGTGGATGTGACACGAGACAAAGCAGACAGTTGTTTCAGTGTGAAAGCGAGTTAGTGGGCACATTTGCAACTAGTCTGATCCAGTTCTTCTTAAAGAGTCTCAGAGCAACACCAGCAGGTCTTATAGATTTTTTACATTTTGTAAAGAAAGCAAGTTATTCATCATGAGGAGGGTGATCCGAGAGATTGTCAGCATGTTATACAGATGTTAGGGTGTTCTGGGTTGTTGTTAGCATGTTGCTAATGTTTAAGTGGAGTCGGAAATATCGTAATTCCAAGAGTTCCAAGCACACGATTGACCAAGCAAAATCAGGGTGAGAAACTCTGAAATCTGAATCAGTGTTTCTCAACTCCAGTCTTTTTCCAGTCAAAAACACAGAACAGTAATATAGAAATGGCAGATGAGAACAAAACTTGAACTGAATTGAGCTGGATGATGACACTCTGCCTTCTGTAGAGCTTCTTTATAGCTGAATCGATTCGTTTCATAATTAATGCCGTTTTCAAAATCAACACTGTTATCAAACTGAATTGAATCAACACTGATCAACTGATTTGAGCAACTGTTGCCTTCTTTACAGAAGAATTTGAATTTGTCTTATATTTGAAGACATTTGCATTATTGATTCTATTGTTTTCCTATTTATTACTGTGAAGCTGCTTTTAAACAATCTGTATTTTATAAAACACAATGGACTAAGCCAGGATTAAGCCTTTAATTAGGCATTTAAGTAGCTTTTATAAACGTGTCTTGGGGAAAAAAACATTACTGGTGTGCATCTTGAGACAAAACAATGGCACTGGCATATTTTAAGATATTTCAGTGCAAATTGCTTTGTTAAAACAGCTCAAACATGTATTTTAGTCTGGGACTAGCCTTAACCCTTGTCTGTGAAACCATATACCATATATAAATAAAGCTGACTTGACAACAAATGCCAACGACTTGGGAGTATGAGCTTGCCAGGACCTCTTGTAAGTCCCTTTTCAAATATTAAACATCAAATATGCCTTAATTTGCTTTGATTTTGTCATTTCACACGTTTTGGTGGAAACGTGGAAAGTGGTTAGGGTTTATAATCTGCGGTTAAGTGTCTTGTTCAAGGATAAAACAGAGACAACTCGCCCTTTTTAATTACAACCACACATGACCACAAGCTTGAATTATAGCAAACCGTTTAAGGAAAAGGGCGTACCTCTTTAGCACTTTGTCATGGGCGTCACCACCCTGCTGCACGAGGCGATCCAGCACCTCCAGGGGAGAGGCAGACACAACCCCCTCCACACTCTCCTCCTCCCCTTGCTTGCTCACATCACCTCTCTGGACCCTCTCAAAGGCTACTCGCTGCACAATCTCTGAGGTCTTCCTTCCCACGAAGAGAGAGGCCGCCCGAGGCAGG
This sequence comes from Romanogobio albipinnatus, assembly GCA_023566225.1. Classification (NCBI taxonomy): domain Eukaryota; kingdom Metazoa; phylum Chordata; class Actinopteri; order Cypriniformes; family Gobionidae; genus Romanogobio; species Romanogobio albipinnatus. The sequence continues at coordinate 31,790,112 of CM042255.1, forward strand.
GCCATGTCAAACAGAGCCTCGTACGGCAGGGGTGGCGGTTTGCACGGGCTAGGGGAGCACAGGCCGTATTTCAGAGCCTCGTCATCCAATGCAGAAGGGCTCCGATGGAGTTGGCTGTGAATTGGGTGTTCGATGGGCATGAACACTGGCTGGAAAGACCAGGGATGCTCCTGGGACGGGCCTCTGCTCACTCTGCCTCTGTCTCCGGGTGTGATCTCGGTCTTGTCAGGAGTGGAAATGGTGTTGTGAGGGTCTCGAATCGAGCCGCACAGGATAGAAGAGGGCAGGAGTTTCTCTTGTGTGCCAGTCAGGGTCTCCGTGGTGTTAAAGAACGGAGAGTCAAAGCCACGAAGGCCGGCTAAATCTTGCTTCTCCTCTGTTAACTTCAGAAGCTCCTCTGTGATGGCAGCTGAGAGGATGGGAAATAGAAAAAGATGTGAAGACACTACCAGAAGATTGTTGTTTAATGGATTAGTTAGTAAAACTACAGCCACAAGGCCACAAACAACCACTGAGTGTGAAAGAAACACTAGTTCATACCATCCTCCCGCTCTTTCTCGATCCTCATTTGTTCTTGCTCCTTCATGTACATGGAGAGCTCGGTCAGAGTCATTGGCATGTTCTCACTTCTGCCATCTGGGTCAGATAAAAGATACATCTAAAGGCCCATTCACAACAAGAATTATAATTATAACAACTATATCAGCATCCACACTAACACACAACGCCGCTTTAAATGCTTAAAAGTTGGGTGGATTCTGATTGGCTGTCAATCAGATGGAAGAAATCATTCTGACAGTGTTTCCAACGATATCAATCCTCTGTGTCTTGTTACAGTTGTGGTGTGGACTCAAAGAATTACAATGATTGTTAAAAATTATAGTTGTAGTTACAGATACCGTCCTTGGTGTGAATGACCCCTAAAAATTGCCTTTTCCACTCAACACTTACCGGTATGTTGCTAATGGTTAAAGAAATTGTTCTACAAACTCTTTAAAGAGAATCAAACTTTTAATTCAAATGTCAGGCTGTTGTGTTAGTAACATACCTCTGTGATTGATGGTTTCAGGTCCAATTTTCTCAAACTCTCTGACTGGCTCCTGTCTGACTAAGACGGGCTTGGGGTGGTCTAAAGGTCTACCGTCCTATGGAGCACATAAAAGTTAAAACAGCTTGTAGTGAAACTATACACAAGCAAAATGGCCTCTTCAGACTTGAAGTTGATTTAACAAGGGATGGTTAAGGAATTCTTAAAGGGAATAGTTCACTCAAAAATGTTTTTTCAAAATATCTTCTTTTTGTATTCTGCAAAGAAACTAAGTCTATCTCATTAAGGAAATACTACAGATTTGCACAAAAGGTCATCCTCCACAAAAGTACCTTGCATGGTGGGCTGGCGGTACTGCGTGGGAGAGACACTGGGGGAAACTCATCAGAGAGGCTGGGAGGAGGTGAGGCGGCTGCAGGGGTGCTGGAGGACGGGGTGGCTTTGCCACCTGCTGCAGGAAAATTGACAAGACCAAATTTATACTAGTGACTGAGGGAATGGACACCCTGATGTGCCTGCCTGTGCCATGCTAAATATAAAAGTTGACTGAACAAGCATAGACAGTATAGTCACCAGGTGTGCTGTAGAGGCGGCTCGGTAGGTGAGAGGCACTCTGGGACAGTTCCGGGTTCGGTGACATCCCACGGGAGGAAGGGGGCGTGGCCATGCCACACTGGGAGGAGGGGCTCCAGAGGGAATCCTTAACACCATATGTGGCATTAAATTCACAGCTGGAGTTCTATAAATAAACACAAGCAAACACAAAATAAGTCCCTTGACTGCTTATACAGAGGGTAAAATTTCATTAGCAAAATATCATCATATTAGAATGATTTCTAAAGAATCATGTAACAATGAAGACTGGAGTAATGGCTACTGAAAATTCAGCTGTCATCACAGGAATACACCAAGTTTTGAAATAGAAAATATTTATTTTAAATTATAATAATATTTCTAGGGCTGTCAATTTAACGCATCAGTATAATTAATTAGTTATTGGAACAAATTGCGCATTAAAATTATTAACGCATTTAACCCCGCCTCGCTCCAGACCTACATAGTTCATCTTACATTTCATAAAGATGATTGGTGACGAACATGAAGCAGGGCAACAACTCATTGTGTGATGAAGCCTATAGAATGCAGTTAGAATGCCCCTAAAATTCAAGATATTGGGGCAAAAATGCAAAAATTTATATTATGATATATTTAAGCAATATCACACGAGTGCTGTTTTTGTCCCGAATAGCACAAGTTTAAATGTGATACTGATTTTATACAACAGTTCAAAAAGTAAGAAGTTAATATTGTGTTATACTCAATTTTGCCAACGAAAATATTACCTATAAGGCCAGAGCAGAACTGCCGTGCATCTCCAAATAACACACAGCGGTGCTTTAGTTATTTCTGAATGAAAGCACGTTTTTGAGCGAATCAATCGGGTGAACCAATGATTCAATGGCCCATTCATAAAGAGAGCCATTTCCTGAATGAATCAGCTGTTTGAACAAATCTAATAAAATAATGACTCAATGACTTACTCATTTAGACATTTACCGCCCGCCACCTACTGGCAGTTTTAGATTCTTATTTACAAATCCCTCTAAATTGTAATGCATTTTTTTAAAAGCTGCTTTGAAACTATATGCATTGTAAAATCCCAAATAATGTGACAGCCAAATAAATGAGGATTATTTTGAATATCATTTCATATTTCCATATTAATCAAAAACTCATTAAAGGTATAGTTGACCCAAAAACGAAAATTCTGTCATCATTTACTCACCCTCATGGCCATTGAATCCTAAAAGTTTGTGTGTAATAAATGTTGAATCAAATAAAATATATTTTTTTCTAAAGTTACTTTTTGTATTGTCTATTTGACGCTTTTCTCATTTAACACAATAATGACTTTAAATGATCTTTTGGGGTATTTTCTCAGACAAATTTGATGTGCAATTAAATTAATCTGCACATTATGCAATCATCTCCACGGTAGTTTTAATAAATGAAGTGCCGCCTTAGTGAGCAAAAGCAGTGCATATATACACATTGATATTTCACAAAATGTAAACTTTGCCAGCAGTTTCACATGTTTACACTTTGTGGCATCATATACCATAGTGCTTGTAAAAGTGTAGTAAAGTAAAAAGGAAGCACATATTGGTTACGGGCCAAGATTACTTCTTTCTTTTTTTTTAATCACCCAATATTGCTTATTTAAATGTTTTTGCCTATTTTAAGTTTTAGATCATCATCTAGCACTAACTTAGTTCCATATAATTGCATTTAACTAACATAAGTTCTGTATTTTAAAAAGCATTCAATTACTTTGAGAGCACAAAAAACGTGTCTGATAGTGATCTGATTGCCAGTGTTAAAATAACCATTTATCTACCAAATCACAACAAATCTGTGATCACACAGTCTAATCTTGAATTGAGAGAAATTTGAATCGTCACACCAAACATGAATATATGACCAAATGTTAATGGCTGTGAGCCATCATTAGAACACAAACACAATGCAGTTTGTTTTCCATCAGCAGAGGGTTCTGACAGTGGGAGTTGACTAGCCAGGAGAAAGCGCTCTGGCGTCATTCACGTTGTCAAGACAACCACTTCTGCGTCAGCTAAGAGATGGCATGTTTCTCTCTTTTTAAAGCCCTGAACACCCACCGGAATGACTCAACACCTCTCCTCTCCCCTCCTTTCCTCTCAGGTCCTCAGACTGCCTGGAGAACAAGGAGATGATTCATGGTGGGAGAAGGAGGGGGAGCTCTTGTGTGCAACGGGAAAGGAGGGGTTCAGGGATGGGTGATTTATGGACAACAGCTGACAAACAACAAGAGGGAGGAGGGAAGCAGATGCCGATTCCTGCACTGGATCAGTTTATATGCAGAGCACTGATTCATTGGATTCAAACAGGCAGTTCCACAACCACTGGCTGTTCTCTTACCTGCCGACGGGTTCCAGTGGGGCTGCGATAGGGGGGCTGATTCCCTGAGAAAGAGGACAGGGCCAAGGGAGGGACGACAGGCTGACGAGGGGTGGAGTAATGAGCTGAGGAAGAACTTCCTGGAAAGGGACAGAAAAATGATGTCCACAAAAAAACATCCTGCCACTGCTAGAAAAGCAGAGTTTGCCTGAAAATAGACTGTAACTGAATTAGAATGCTGGTTATGTTGTCTAACTTTATTTCCTATAACATTTATGCATTTGGCAGATGCCTTTATTCAGTCATGTATTTAAGATCAACTTTATCACTTCACACACATTCCTCATGACCTTGCATCTATTTATATAGTCATCTATAGTATATACACCATCCCTAAGATAAAAAAAAACCCAAAATGTAATGGGTCATATGATGCTTTTTAATGTTTTCCTTTTCCTTTAGTGTGAATTGTATCTGTTTGTGTATGTTTACGATCTGCAAAGCTACAAAGCTTATAGACTCCCACAAAGGGATTTATTCCATCTAACAAAGATGTCCAGATGTTATTTCCACAAACGTCTACGTAACAATGTGAAATATTAGCATAATGCCCAACCAATGGCTAAAGCAAATCCGAATCCGAAAATGGATGAAATTAGGAATCAGTGGTTAAGATTAATTTATAACGCTGTCCCAGTACATCCCAAAAGTTAGCTTGTGTACAGCTTCTTGAACCTGGGAGAATACAACGGTGGCTATACACACTTTAATAAATATATACTTCGGTATATGGACAAAGTTCACGTCAGGACATAAAGTTGTTAGTATGAAGAAGGCAAATTAAACCATTATAACATCTGAAAACGAAGAGTTTTGCTCAAGTCATGCTTGCTAAATTGGTTCAGATCAATCGGCTTGATTTTCCACATTTTTAGAAACCGATTCAGGCTAGAACTAGCACAGTAATACTGACGACATTATTCACTGTGTTTACAGTTTCTTTAGAAGCTGAAATTCACAATTATGGTAAGGGGCGTTACATTTCTGACACACGCTTGAGGTTTTTGGCCAATCCCAATGGACTGGGTCAGCTGACCAATCAGAGCAATCTGGGCTTTTCGGAAAGGGGGGCTTTGTACAAATCAGAGCGTTTCAGACATAATAATACACTTAAACTTCTATAACTTTTCTTTAGTTTCACTTTCTTCACTTTAGCAATAATCTGCCATGTGTCTTCTTTAAAAAAAGACCAAACTTAAGTCTGTGCTACAAAGCATTCAAGATTTATGACAGTTTAAGGTCTATGCTCAAACAGATACTAAATGGATCATAACTATTCCATGAATATAATTTAGCACCATAAAATCCCCTAAAAATACAAAATATTAAATAAAAAACATCATCAAACTAAAATATAGAACATTCATTTCATTGTAATAAAAAATAAATTTAAATAATAAAAGCTTTAACTCTTTCCCGGCCAAACACAGAATTTTCCGTTATTTGTGAGAAAACGCTTCCCCGCCAAACACAGAATTTTCAGGGGTTTCCGTGTTTTCACTGTTATAGGGGGCGCTATTACACATCTTCTGAATGATTACAGAATCACCTGATCAAAACACAGGCAAATGAGAGGCAAAAAAAAACAAGCGATCCGATGGTAGCAGATGCATATGTAAAATAACGTGATCATCAACATTAAACATCATATAAATCAAAACTGCCTAATGTTACTGAGTGAAATGTCGACCCAGAACGAGTTATAGGACTGTGCAAGCATTAGGGGTGTTGATGGACTCAAGCTACTCCACCTGTGTTTGATCATCACTCTGAATCTGTTCTGGATGTAGTCTTTGACAAAAACATGATTTTGCTTTTGAATGAAACTTTCCCATATTTAAGTATTGATAAATAAGGAATGCATGAAGCTTAAATAAAACCTTTTTTTAAAGCAGAGGGTCTGCTCTTTCTTTTGATATTTGCATGCTCAGATATTCATACAACAAAATATTCAATGGGCCATTACTTTTTTGTGAAAATGATCAAAAACCCTGGCGGTGGCTGGCAACTTTTTTTTTTAAACGCTGGCGGGGAAAGAGTTAATGGCTATACTCCAGTTTGCAAAGTCTGAGCAAGTAATTCAGACAGGATGAGGGTTACCGTAGCTACTGTGGAAGTCGCCGTAAGGGCTGGCAGTGCAATCAGCCGGACGTTGTTGTAGATGAGCACAGAAATGCTCAGGCATGCTGGCATAGCCCTCTTCGCAGTACGCCTCCTTCGGGTCCAGAGAGACTTTGGCACACTCTATAACAATATCGTGGATCTCAAATCTCTTCCACCTGTACAGAAAAAATGAAGCAAATGAAGGATGAAGGTTGACAGTAACATTTATGGTTTATGCAATTAAATAAGTCACATGATTCTTTATTGCCTCACCGGCTGGGGTCTAGTTCATGGTCCTTGGTTCCGGTCACTAACTCGGGATGTATTCTGACATGTTCAAGCATGGGCTGAAATACATACAAAAGACATAAATACAACATAAACATGATTAGTTATATTTGACTGAAATGACACAATCACTAATTAGCCATCACCATTTCTGCATAAGTCAATTGAAGGTACTTTCTTGTAATTTTTGGACATTTACTGGTTATTGATGCAGCAATATTACAATTCTACCGTTCAAATGCATTAAATTCATCAAGTAAAGGCATTAATAATTCATTCACAGTAAAGGCATTAATAATGTTATAAAAGATTTCCATTTCAAATAAATACTGTTCTTGTGAACTTTCTATCCATCAAATAATCCTGAAAAAAAACGTATAGCTTCCACAAAAATACTTAGCAGCACAACTGTTTTCAATAGTGATAATAATAAGAAATGTTTCTTTAGCACCAAATAAGCATATTAGAATGATTTCTGTAGTATCATGTGACACTGTAATAACATTTTGCAATATTACTGTTTTTACAGTATTTTGATCTAATAAATGCAGTCCTGGTGAGCATAAGAGACTCTTTCAAAACCACTTTAAAAAAATCCCCAAACTTTTGAATGATATTATATACCGGTAATTATTTCCATGTTATGGCTAATACCTGATTTTCAAATGCTACAAGTGAATTTAGGCATCACAATAGTATAGTATAAAGTATACAACATGGATATTCATTTTGAGATTTGCTAAAGATTACTTTTAAAAAGTATGTATAATATTATAAAATATATAAACAAAATATCAGACAATATTATTGGCCGATAACCAAAATATTACTCATGTATCTCTTCTACTAGGCACTGTCACTTTTACTTTTATTAAACGAAAATAAAAAAATTATATGTGGAGTAAAAAGTAATAAAGGAACTATGGGGATGAGCAAACAATTTTAAAAAAATGCATTTCATTACATCTCGTGTTTTTGGAAAGCAAATGTATGAGTGTCAGCTCACCTTGACCACCTCCTCAAAAGTGTCCATGTTTTCCTTCATGCTGTAATGGGAGCGCAGGTAAGACACAAAATTGCAGGGGTACATCCCATACAGCCGATGGAAGAGCGAGTAGACGCTTGCGTGCAAGTGGATGAGATAAACCTCCGGTACGTGTCCTATCAACAGAGATTGATCATACAGCTAGTTAACCATCAATTCGTTTGTAACTTTAAACTCATAATATTTTTTGGATTTCTGTGGGAGACTAAACTGATCCAGAGGCTTCAATGGATAATAATACAAAGATAAAATAAAAATCATACATCATTTGAATGTTAGTAACTCTTACCTGGGTTTCTCAGGTTCCAGGAAGCCAGGCGGCCAAAGATATCAAAAAACTCATAGAGATGCTGCTTGCCAGCTTGAGGAATCATGGGTAATAGTGTGATGAGCACCAGGACTCCAGTTATTAGAACCACAACATCTGTGTCTGTCTGTAACACACAAATTATTGAATATACTGTATGTTACAAAACAACCAGGTACTTACCAAGACCAAGAGGCACATCTGAAAGATCTTTAACATTATGGTCTTACCTTGAGGCATTTGAGGAGAGATAGCAGCAGCGGATAACGAGCGATCTTGTGGATCCAAGACGGCTGCTTACGGACAACATGCCCCAGGAGAGTGAGAGTGGGCAGGCGACAGGGGGCTTTAGCCATGCATTCATTCATTTTATCAAAAAGGTGCTGCGAAACAGACAATGCAGCCAAGTCACATTAAAGGCCAGACAGACGATAATGTTGTTCTCTGCCCTAGACATTTATTACTGTTATCAAATATTAATGAAATAAAATACTTTAAATGGTGCTAGTAAGATAAAATGCCCCTTTTATTTGTTCATATTTTACAGGTGTTTATATACCTTAAGAATATGGGCTGGTCGTATATACACCTACTGTATGTACTCACTGACACTGACATAGTGGTATAAAAATAGGTCTATTTGGAAACAATTATTAATTCTAGAATGATTGGGTGATTTTTCTAGGGTAGGGTTAAAGCTATAAAAAAAAAAAAAAGCTTTTACTCTGAAGAATTGAGTCTTGACCGATGGCTGAATTATTTGGTAAAAGCTTGAAAATGGGGGTGTTCTCAAACCCCCTCTAAAAATGTACTTTCTATAGCATATTTTTGTGTACCATTTTTGTGTACCATGATGGTAGTTGAACAAACTCAGGGTTACAGGATTAGTTGACAAAACCAAACCAATCCAATCACCAACTTTCAACTTTGATCCTGAGATCATGGAGCACATGCACATGAAAGTGTGACATCAGCAGCGAACAGCCAATCACATGCCTTGAAACATAGATAAACTGCGATTCACTTCTTGTGAGAGAATCAGATTGATTTCTCTCTTCTGCCAAAGATTGAAGAATATGAAGTATATAAATGCATTTATACAGCAAGAAGAAAATATCTTGCTATATCAGTGATTATAGCAAGTGAAAGTTGGTGAAGTGAAGTTAGTTTATATAGTTGAAAATATGAGCTGAAACCTAAAATGACAAGTGGGAATAAAATACTGTCTTGTGAACTTAATGGACATTAGGGCTGTCAACGAATATTCTAAATTCGAATATATATTCGAATAGTTTTTAAAAAACGAATTTCGAAGGGGAAAATTAATATTCGAATTTTAAAAAAAAGTGGAAAAAAAACGCCCGCGATAGTAGAGGCGTGGCTGTCTGCTTTGCGAGTGGGCGCGCTAGCGGCCTGAAGCCTTGTTTTATACTTTCGCCTGTCTATGGCGCGAGCCCCCGCTGACTGTGCGCGCTCCTCCCCAAACGGACGAGGCGTTTAGTTTATACTTGACCATTGTGCTATTCTTTGAAGCGACAGAGGGCGACTCGGAGTAATTGTTCTATAAACCATCAGGAAAAAGCATAGAGAAGAAGTGGGCTAATGTACACAGGTGACGATATTTATTTTAGTACACTTCACCGAAAACCACACTACAAAAGAATCATGTAAAACAGATCAAAGTAAACCTTGATATTACTTGTGACATGAGAATAAAATGTATGTAGAAATGTAATGTTAACTTGTACAACTAAATTTATGATCTCTTAAATGTTTCCTAATTTCACTAAACACTTTCGTGAGTTTTCACTTTGTTTCGTGAGCTTTTCTTTATTAAACGAGCTTGTTTATGCTTTTGTAGGCTCATTTTGTAAATATAAGCAACTAATTTGTATGTGCAAACTGGACCACCCTTACTTTGCATCGCCCGCCACAAGCTCTTTGTCTGCAACACGACAAGAGGCCATAACGGAGAAATTAATTTCGTTAATTTGTAAGGACATGAGAGCGATCAGTGTGGTGGATGGGGCAGGCTTCAGGGAGTTCTGTCGAGCAGTGGAGCCGAGGTACCATAACCCTAACATTACTAAAGTGTAGGCTACTGTACTGACTGAAGAGATATTGCATGAATAAAGGATAAATGCACTGCTTCCACTGGTTTGATTATTTACCGTTTCACGTCAAGGAAAAGTTCCATGTTTACCACAGCACAGCTCGCTCGGAGCGTTCAATATGCTGTAAAACTTCAATTAATATTTCTTTCAATCACTGAATAAAGCCTGCTATATTTGGGACAAGAGTCGCGACCTTAAATTGCTTGCACAAAACTCTTGATCAGCACTCAAAATGTGTTTGTTCATTTAAACCATTATGCGCAGAGAGCGTGAGGGTGAGGGCAAGAGAGTGTGAGGTCTGCGGTCTTGGCCATTAGTTGATTTACTTGTTTTTGTGTAGGTAATACGTTGTCAAATATGTTTAAACTTAAATAGACTACCTATACAAGTAGTTATGTCTCTTTGTATTAATTTGTCCTGTTATTGACGTAATGCGCGTCATTGACAAAATGCGCAACCAGATGTTCGAATAGTTCGAATATTCGTGTTTTTTTTAGAGGGAATATTCGAACGTCATTTTTGAGCAATTTTGACAGCCCTAATGGACATGCGCAGACGGCAGCAAGTAAGTGAATATAAAGTGTGCCATTTGGGACAGGGCCATAGTCTTACCCTAAGCTTAAGTTATCATAGGCCACGGTCCCACTGTTATTAATAATAATAACTATTATGATTTTTATTGTGAAGATATTAAAATAAGAAATATATGGTAATAATATTGAACTGTAAAATAAAACCTGAGTTTTAAATAAAAATAATACTATTTTTGTATATAATACAACTGTAAAATTACAATAGAAAATATATTGGCCATTACATTTTCAAAGTTTGAACCATCAAGATTTTATTTTAGCAGAAAAGCCCAGGGAACATGGATTTAAATGGAGTGTGAAACATTAAAAAGAACCAGAAAAAGATTCTCTGCTGTGTAGCAGGTTCAAGACAGTTTTAGCAATACAAATTAAAAATCAGTGAGCAATCATTCACCTTATCATGTGGCTCCCTCACTGAGGACAGGATGTGCACTGCCTGGGCGGAGTTGGTCTCCAGGAAATAATCCACCAAGCCGTTCAGCAGCACTGACCCCCGATCTGCAAAACATGAATCCACACTGACTGTCAGCCATGCAATAAAACACTGCAAGGAATTTGAATATGAATCACGTAGCAAATATCGTGAAGTTTGAAAATTCAACATCCAAACTTGGCTGGACCTGTGCTGAGGTGTTCATTGATGAGGCCCTTGATCTCATCCAGCTGGCGGAGGTCAGAGGTCTCCAGCAGGGGCAGCAGGTCCCCTATGCTGAGTTGTTCCCTGGACATGATAGTATGGAGGGTTCGGAGGAGGGCGTCTCTGAAACAGTCAAGGGAGAGGGGAAGGACTTTCAGACGTCACTCTCACAGCGTCCCGTGTCCTGTCCAGCCTGGAAGGGTTCCAGGGCCGCCCGTCGATACAGTCTCCAGGCACCACTGCAAAATACATTTGAGTGCTAACATCACTTCACTTGTCTAGAAGTGCCTGTATTGATTAAATATTCATGAGAACATTTAGCAGTTTCTGTCTTTAAGTAAAGCGGTCATGAATTGAGAAATCTAATTTTCCTTGATCTTTTGACATATAAGAGATCATTTTACTATAAAAATATCCTGTAAGTTTCAGAACTCAAAACTTCCTTGCCAGTTCAGTTCATAAACAGCTTTTATTAAAACCAAGCTGCCCAAATGTCTAATTTTGGATTGTGTCACATTATGACGCAAGACAGAAGGTAGAAGATCAACACCTTCTTCTACATCCTTCTTTAGCCTCTTTAGCCATGCCCACCAATTCACACATGTCATGTAGTAGTAAATACGAGAGGGATGCAAATCAAAGACTTTAGATATACAAAGACAGTGCACTCGTATTGATGCTCTTCACCGAGTGCTTCAATGATGCTCGCTCTTCATCAAGCGTTTACACCAGGGGTCTCCAAACTCGTTCCTGGAGGGCCACTGTCCTGCAGAGTTTAGCTTCCAACCCAAATAAACACACCTGAACCAGCTAATCAGTGTCTTACCTGGTTCAGGTGTGTTTAATTGTGGTTGGAGCTAAACTCTGCAGGGCAGCGGCCCTCCAGGAACGAGCTTGGAGACCCCTGGTGTAAACGCTTGATGAAGAGCGAGCATCATTGAAGCACTCGGTGAAGAGCATCAATCATTGTAGCCAATCACAGACATACATGTTGAGCGCGTGAACACAATGGCCAATCAGTGTTTTTTAAGAATCCATTCAACAGCGCTCGAAATGCTAGAGGGAAATGCTGGCATCGTCACATTTTTAAAATGTACATACTCTACATACTCCGCAAGAACAGAGAAAAAAGTCTGAGGTGTCCGAGAACTATTGTGTGATTGGTCAGAATTTAAAAGCGGCTTAATGGTTATCGTGAAGTATGGAATGTACTGACCAGAACAAACTTTGTTCTTGTTCTTGCCACCTAGAGAAAACGAACAAATTTCTTTGTTCTTGCAGAGTATGTACCAAGCTTTACACAGATATACAGGGGAGTGTTTTAAAGAAAAGAAAGGTCCAACAGCGGATTCCTAATATATCTGCTGAATGACAGATCCGCTGATAGACGCCTGCTTTTAAGTGCTCGGTGAAGAGCATGTGTCATTGAAGCACTCAGTGAAGAGCGTCAATCACTGTAGCCAATAAGAGAAATATATGTTAATATATGCATGAACACAATGACCAATCAGAGACATACATGTTGAGCGTGTGAACACAATGGCCAATCAGAGGTGTTTAAGAATCCGTTTAACAGCGCTAAAATGCTAGAGAGAAATGCTGGTATCGTACCAAAGTCGGTACTTTTGACAGCTCTACTTTGCAAAATTGGTAAAATCATTGCAAAAATTAATTGTCACCCTCAAGTTGTTCCAAACCTGTATGAGTTTCTTTCTTCTGTTGAACACAAAAGACGACATTTTGGTAAATGTTGGTAGCCGACTTGACCAATAGCAGGAAAAACAAAATTACCATGGAAGTCAACTACCAACATTTTTCAAAAGATCTTCTTTTGTGTTCAACAGAAGAAAGAAACTCATTCAGGTTTGGAACACCATGAGGGTGTATAAATGATGACAGAATTCAATTAAACTATTTAAACATGCAAAACTGTTACCCAACCATAGCAGTGGGTGTTTACATCCAAGTCTTGAATGCGGCAAGCCTATTAAAAAGGAGTGTTTGAAAGAGAGGGTCGAAACAGGATAGAAAATAGCTAATTACTTCGAAGTTAGGGTGTTTTTAGGTAAAAATCTTGATAACATTATAAGTGAACCTTAGAGAACATTATAAAAATGCAGTTCATGACCCCTTTAAGTAAACTTTCCAATCGAGTAAGAAAAACACTGCAACATGCACGAAAGTTCACACAGAATTATTATGTACCATTAAAGAGTACTTGATATCATTAACATCAACTGTGACCATGTGGGTTGGACGTTTCAGGAAAGTAAACAACTGGTGCAACAGATTCAGAAGCATACACGATTCACATGTTGCGACCTGTTCTTGCACAGACACGACAAAGGTCAGCAGTTGTCACACCAGCCTGACAACATCAGGTCAACATTTAGCTGAAGTCAAAGAAAATTCACGAGACCAGAGAAATGTGACATGTCTCAATGGCCTGATTAGAATAGACTACACACTACTAGAACACTGTATCATGTTATGCACATGCAACACACTATTTTGAAGTTGAGCAGTGAAGCGTAACTATGAATGGAGTGATAAAGCAGCGTGTTTAGGGCTTATGCTCGCACTATTAGAACAGTGGCACAGAATTTGACATGTCCTGCCAACATTTTCAACGGCCCTGGCCTGGGTCTGACACTAATATCATAAGCAGTTTCATAAGCAATACATTTACACATCAGTGCAAGAAAGGAAAAAGAAGAAATGTATAAATAATTATGTATGTATGCATGTATGGATGGATAGATTTTAAAATGCAATTTATTCCTGTGATGAAAATCTGAATTTTCAGCATCATTACTGTGACATGATCCTTCAGAAATCATGTTGAAAACAGTTGTGATGCATAATATTTTCAATATTAAAAGCTCAAAAGAACAGCATTTATTTTAAATGGAAATCTTTTGTAACATTATAAATGTCTTTACTGTCACTTTTGATCAATTGAATGCATCCATAATGAATACAAGTATTAATTATTAAAAGTCTTACTGACCGTCCAAAGTTTGTAATGGTAAATCAGCACAGTTTACAAGAACTGTGTACAATACATAACAGAAAAACAAATGATTGTTTGTATGACTGTAAATCATTATAAAAATTTAATAGTTGGCAATGCTAAAAAAAAAAAACTGCAACACTAAAAGTTTTAGTAACAGATGCCTAGAAACTCTCTCACACTAGCCCTGATGCTTAAAGGCAGACTATCAGGACATCTTCCCCCTAAGTAATAGCCATTTTTCTTTGTATTTGACACTGAAAAGGCTGCCACATCCCCACAGCAATAACGTTCTTCAGATTTGGGTCTTAACCTACATCTTAACCAGCTTAATCTTGAGGATAATGTGAGTCACCAAGAACTCAAATTGACAGCCAAGCATGCGACATATCAACTGAAAAAAACCACAGTTTCTCCTTGCTTCCTTGCTGGAGACCATTCCAGTTATTCATCAAACAAACATTTGATAACCATCTAGGGAAGGGTGATGGCAAGCAGACCCCACAAAGGAAATATAAAGAAGTTCACTGATTAACTTCATGATCGTATCCAACAAAATAAGAGCATGCATCACACTAAGGAGGGAAAAAAACACTAATAAAGATAAAGTTCTGGTCGACCTCATCGCGAACTGTGGCTGTGCCTGCCAACTGGAAAACAGGGCTGTTAACAGCACAAAGAAGCTTTATATGCCACGTTTAGAGCCACATAAACAAATTCCTTAAAGAGGTCGTGTATAAACTGTCATGGAGACTTCTTGCTCTTCGAAACCTAACAAGTTTTGGGTCTCAAATCTCTCTTTAAGTTTATATGTCATTTACACATCCTTATATAGGCAGAGAAATGTATATATATATATATATATATATATATATATATATATATATATATATATATATATATATATATATATAAAACAAGCTTAAATCCTAAAAATTTAATGACTTAATATAAATAGAAGACATGATAGTCATTATTCAAATTATTGCGATATGCATTGATCATAAAAAAAAATAAGGCAATCGCTTGAAACTGCGATGATTCGCCTGCAAAATGATTTCTGTTTGGTTTAAAAGCACACGCGCAGCAAATCCCACAACATGTGTCTATATTTTAACCTATGCATGGTGCAAAATAACAGTGCAAACATGTGCATATAGATGTTGTGGTTTAGGCTGCATGCACTGACAGCAGCTCTGTGTTGAAATGACCACTGGCGTAAACAGCGCGCGAGAACAATGGCCAGAATCTGCGGGACTGGCTCCAAAAAATGCGCCAGCAAAATGTAACATACCCCCATGCATGCCAACTTCCCCCTTAAACTCGTGCATATGCAAGCGGAGATTTGTTGACATTCATTTCGAAACTGTAACAATCAATGCGGGCTATTATTTCACTGACAGTCCCAAGCAAGGGAGCCTTATTATCGACAAGCTTAGTGCAAACCAGAAATAACGCCTGAAAGACTCTATAATGCACGTAAAATACCGAGGAGCGCGCAAATCTAACATTTAGACTGTCACTACGTATGATGTAAAAATAGAACCATAAAAATCTTCGTTTAATAAACCTGTTTACCTGTTAGAGCAACAGCACTCCACAGGGCGCCGCCATCTTGAACACCTCACAACCCCTCCCTACGCGGTCACCATCCGCAACTGTTC
Source organism: Romanogobio albipinnatus (assembly GCA_023566225.1). Taxonomy (NCBI): domain Eukaryota; kingdom Metazoa; phylum Chordata; class Actinopteri; order Cypriniformes; family Gobionidae; genus Romanogobio; species Romanogobio albipinnatus. Next base: position 31,805,921 of record CM042255.1, read on the forward strand.
AGGAGAAATAGTCCCTGAGCGCTCAAAAACACGCCTGTATCTAGATGCAGAACGTTGATATATGACGTAAATATTCTGAGAAATGACCAGCAGTCATACTTCATAAATACAGTGAATTGTGGCGGGAGTAAAATATATGTATGAAAGTTTTAGAGAATCCTGCAGCTAGGCCCTGAGTTGTTTTTCTGAAGGGTGGAGGGATGCAGCGCTCTGTAATGCGGTTTTCGCGTGACTCAGGTGGCGAGTGGAGACGCCGAATCGGACCGGCAGTATAAACTATTTACATTTAAAATATATATATTTTTCTAAACATACATACATACATAAAAGCAAAGAAAAATAAAGTAAACTATCTTAAAATCTAAATATAGGCTAATAAATTATTTACGTTTAAAAGTAACCTTACCTACTTTTTCATAAACATAGGCCTAAATAAATACATTAATGCGGGTGAGGAAAATAAAATAAACGAGACTACCTTAAAATTCAAACTAAAATAAACTATTTAAGTAAAAAAAAAAACTTTTTATAAACATAGTCCATACATATAGGCCTACATAAATAAATAAGTAATAAACTATCTTAAAATCCAAATAGAATAAACTAGAAGTATTTTTTTTTCACTAAATAAATACATTTAACTAAATAAATAAATAAATAAATAGCTAAATAAATAAATGATTAAACGAATGAATGAATGAACGAACGAACGAACGAATGAAGGAAGGAATGAATGAATGAATGCAAAAAAGGTGAAAGGACGTAATTAGCTTGCATATCGAAAGGCTAATACACTATTTAGGCCTACATTTAAAACGTATTTTTATACATAAATAAAACAATGTAAGGCAAAAAGAAGTAAACTAGCTTAAAAACCAAATATAAATCGATTTTAAAAAAATCAGGTCACCCAAAATTAAAATGGTGATGACATACATCAAGTGTTCACCCCTCATGTTTTGAAGCCTGTGGTAGGCCTATGTAAACCCTTTTTTCCATGAAACCCAAAAGAAGATGTAAAGCTCATGAAGATATAATCACATGAGGGTGAGATCACTTCACAGCCTTCATTCCTACCATTAGACTCATCATTATTCATCTCATCTTACAGTAATGTTTAATTTTGTACACTCATGCTTAGAAAAAAGAGCATGAATATAAGACGTGAAAAATAACAAGGAGTTGGCCTAGTACACTTTAAAAAAAAAAGGTTCTATATGGCACAAAAAATGGTTCTTGGCTCGTAATCATAGGGGAACCTTTTTAAGTGCTATATAGCACCAATTTTGGTGCTTCTCTGGTTCTTCAGCGGTTCTTCAGAGGTGCTATATAGCACCTTAGTCAAAGAACCGGTGAAGAACCTCTGAAGAACCGCTGAAGAACCAGAGAAGCACCAAAATTGGTGCTATATAGCACTAAAAAAGGTTCCCCTATGATTACAAGCCAAGAACCTTTTTTTGTGCCATATAGAACCTTTTTTTTTAGAGTGTATAACTGCAAGTAATGGTTAAATGTTCTGGATGAGAGTGTTTTAGTGGAGATGTCCATCTAGTGGTTAATCATGGTCATAGACCTCTATTTAATTACATTAAAGATGTATTCCCTCAAAATAGTACAAATTGCTCTAAGGCCTGAATCATCTACAGTTGATAGTGTTTTCTTGTCCTTTTTGTTCATCTATGGTCGCCTACTAAATTCTAATATGGCTAAAATGCAATTTACTGTTTAACAGACAGTAAATGGTCGGGTTTTTATGGTTTTAGTTATCTATAATAATATCCCTAGTTGTATTTCACCCTTGAATTTTCAAGTTAAGATCTTTAAATCACTCAACATTACAAAATTGGAAAACACGATTAGCAGAGGATGGTTTCGATCCATCGACCTCTGGGTTATGGGCCCAGCACGCTTCCGCTGCGCCACTCTGCTAGATGGCGATTTAGGTTAAATAAAGACTCTTAGTGATAATGACTCTTTTATTACGGTTCATAATTGTCCAAATCTATAATGAAATCCTTGCAATTATAGAATTTGCGATTCGGAGTGAACTATGAAATAGTTCGCGTGAAAATAGCTAACAATTGTAATTTAACCTAAAGCATATTTGAGTTCTCAGCAAATGTTCTATCTTTATACAAGGTAAGTTATTAAATAAAAGCTAAATACAAAGAAAAACTGCAACGCTATAAGAAATAATTCAGTTATATTTTGAACAGTTAGCTGAAAGTTCACCATCAAATCCACACGGGGGCGTAAATACATTAATCGATCCCATAATGCGCACGCACAAGGCAATATAAGTGATCCCGGTAAATCTTTAAATGAGCATTATTAAATGGGCGAAACGCACCAGGATTAAAGAAACTCGATAAATAAACATTTAAGAGTCTCCCAGCGCTTAGTTTTACAAACAATGAATTATTAGCCTATAGTTCTGCTTATTATAATCAAAGATAAACCGCCTGAGGCTGCAACCAAAACACAACTGCAAATAAAAGTAAGCAAACATTCTGTGGTAACTGACCAACATTACAGGTTTGGTGTGTATTTTTGAGGGGTACGTTCAAGCAAAGTGTGTTGCTGGTTTAATGGTCTTATGTTTAAGCCCGCTAGCTGTTTTACAGGAGATAAGTCAACAGATGCCCAATAACAAAGATGATAAATGACTAAATTGGCAGTAGATGATTTGAGACAATGAAATATCATGAATCTTTAACGCATTGCTCTGTTAACCACTTCACATTCTGAACACCCCATAGATGTAGAGATACTGACTAATAACTTAAATAGCCTGACGTGACCCCTAATAAAAAATATATTATATAGCCTAGGCTTAAAAATGTAAACAAATATTCCAACTACCATTTTAAAATGATAACTAACATTTGTTAAAATATTTTAAATGTACTTGTTTTAACTCATTGTGTCAAATAGTGTCTACCAGGATGTGTTTGCGTTTAGTAGTCAAATGTCGCACCTGCTCCGCCTGTAATTGGTTGAAAACTCAGTCAGATTCCACCGCAGAATTATCGGATTGAAAATCAGGGAGGAGAGCAGAAAAAACTCAACGCAACCAACTCACAGCGATGCAGTGCTTAAGTTTCTAAACATCACAACGGATTTCCCAGCACTTTTCATCGCGAAGTTTGCGACTCAAACAATCAGAGGACTTTTAAACATTCATTTTATCATTCATTTTATTTCAGGTAAGCTAGCTACTTTCATATAATACAATTATTTCAAAGTTTTAAAATTATTATTTTTTTTTTCAACCTCAACCGTATTATTAAAATATATTTATAGGCCTATTTAAATCATTCTTATTTATTATTCAACAATAATTTGGTATATTTGATATAATTTAGGCCTAGCATATGTTATAAAAATATTGTCAAACCAGAGAAAAGTTCGACTGAAAGTGATGTTGAAACAACATCAAATATTGTAGCCTATATTAACTGTAAATGCTTCACTTTATGATTTCATTTTTTTTTTTTTAGACACAGAAAGGAAAATATCTTACAAGAGCTTTGAGCAGGTTGTTTTTTATATGATATAGAGATTATAGCCTATTTTACTGTCGCTTTATATTTAGTTGGATCATTTTACAGTTTTGTAACAGTTATGGACATGTTAACGTTTACATGTAGATCATACAAATATGAAAATGGAAGTATCACAGTAAACTAATCTCCTTTTACAGAATCACGGAATCATGCCACGATCATTTTTGGTGAAAAGTAAAAAGTCCTACAATGTGCACCGACCCATCGACGCCGAGCAAAGTGAACAGAAACTTCCGAACCCAGCACCCAAAACAAGTAAATTGCATTATTATATTTAAGTAATGCTGAATTTAAAAAATGACCAGTAGGTTTTATTTTATTATTTAGAAAAATTGTGCTTTAAATAATTTAGCATATACAACTAAATTCAATGTTGTTGGTTTTTGTAGGTTTTATATTCATTCTAATTACAAATCTCATTCTCTTATTTGGAGGAAATAAATGTTTAGTGAGTGGATGTGCTGAGCACCTGTCAGATTGATGTTTGCTGATGCTCCAGCCTCAGGCTGACTGTTATTTGATTCTAGGGCTGTGTCTCAAAACCTTGACAGCTGCTTACTCAAGACAGCATTTTGGGCATCATATGTGCTCTTTATGGAGGTAGCTCAATAGGCTGTCTTCCATGGAAGTTTGTAAACTGTCTAGCGGTTAGGGTGGATGTTTCGAATATGCAAACTAGGCCTATTCAAACAAGAGAGCAGTACTGTCACTGGATTATAACCGTTCTTTATAGGGTTCATTTGAAGAAAATGTAATTGGTGTAATTAGGTGTTAGGAACAATCTCAGATCTGCCAGTCTCATGCTACCATACGTTTTCATGTACACACACACCTCCATTCTTGCACAAATAACCGTATGTAAAGTGGCTATAGAGAGGAGATGCATGAGTGAAATATTTAGATAGCTGGATGGATAATATTTGGATAGATCAGCGAGTATTACAAATATATGAATGCTTTTGCATAATAATGTCATTGCATTAGAAAGCAAAATTAAACTACAACTACTCAAAATTAACAACTGGCATTGACGTCATACAATCATTATTGCAAAAATGTCTTGAAAAGTAATTTCAGAGATCAAATCTCTCTCTTTCTATATATATATATATATATATATATATATATATATATATATATATATATATATATATATATATATATATATACACACACACATATATATATATATATATATATATATATATATATATATATATATACACACACACATGCATACATTATATATGGATGGATGGATGGATGGACGGACAGATGGATGGATAGATAGATAGATATGCAACTTGGTTAATATTTTGTTTTCCAATACATTGACATTCAAACATTTGTAAGTCACTTTTTATGGAAAATATATCACGTTATTAACTGATTTAATTTTGATTGCTGTTGTGTGACAACCTGCAACCACATGCATTTTACAATCTTTGTGATTTCTCAGTCCCAGCACTGGTCCCTTTGGAGCCAAAGGAATGTAATACCCCAGTGCGGCCCCAGGTAGATTCAGTCACTCGACCTTCCCACAGAGACCCGTACGACTTCATCAAGTGTGAGCGAGAGACCGACTGCCCGGTACCATCTCTACCTGAGCTGCCGGTCACAACCAGACGACCGTTTTACTTATCTGGTGAGTGTGCGCGGCGCACTGGCATAAATACCTGCGTGTGTAAGTCATCTTTTTAAAAAAACATGTTAAGCATCATGTGACATCTCTAGGGCAGATTTAAACACAATAACAATTATCGTCTTAATGATTTCACTCTACCTCCAACAGAGCCTCAGCTGGCAGAGTTTCCTCCCTACTACAAGAGCTCTTATGCCTGGGATCATGTTCCCACAACATATGACTTCAGGCAGATGGGCTTCTCTCCATCGCTCCTGCAGCACGCCAGCAGCCTGTACGGAGCTCATCTGAAGCAGAGCTCGGAGACTCAACAACCACTGGATTGCAGTACACACTACTCACCTACGTCTGACACCTACCACTGCATCACCTGTGATAAGGTAAGATATTTATTTATAGTTTGTTTGTTATGTATATTATCATTTTAATATGTTTTTAATGATTCTTTTAAAAATATATTATTCATTCATTATTCATTTTAAATGTTATAGCTTTAATTTCTAAATAAACTATAATACACAAATAAACAATAACAATTATTATATATAAATAATAAAAATAAACTGGTACTATGTGTGTCTCTTATGCGCATCGAGCCTGGATTTATTTGATCAAAAATACAGAAAAAAAGTAAAATTGTGAAATATTATTACAATTTAAAATAATGGGTTTCTATTTTAATATACTTTCAAATTTAATTTATTCCTGTGATGCAAAGCGGAATTTTCATCAGCCATGACTCCAGTCTTCAGTGTCACGTGATCGTTCAGAAATCATTCTAATATGCTGATTTGATACTCAGTTATCATAAGTGTTGGAAACTGTTGTGCTGCTTAATATTTTTTTGGGACATGTGATACTTTTTTCAGGAATCAGTGAATTCAAAAGAACAGCATTTATTCCAAATAGAGATCTTTTCTACAATATACTATTATTTTTTTTATTATCAAAAATTATTAATTATTATTAAAAAAAAAATTAAGCAGCACAACATTTTCCAACATTGATAATAAATCAGCATATTAGAATGATTTCTGAAGGATCATGTGACTGAAGACTGGAGTAATGATGCTGAAAATGCAGCTTTGCATCACAGAGATAAATTATATTTTAAAGCATATCAAAATGTAAAACTATTATTTCAAATTGTAATAATATTTCACAATATGACTATTTTTCTCAGTATTTTTTATCAAATAAAGGCAGGCTTGAGCACAAGAGACTTGTTCCAAAAACATTAAACAAATATTCTTCTCCAGGTGTTTTCCACCCCTCATGGACTGGAGGTTCACGTCAGACGTTCTCACAGTGGCACACGTCCCTTTGGATGCAGCATCTGCAGAAAGAGCTTTGGCCACGCGGTTAGCTTAGAGCAACACATGAACGTCCACTCTCAGGTAAGAACAAACCATGCTGATTCAGTTAGTCCCATTGGATATCAGCTGGCATTTGGATAATGGCTATGAAAGAATACATTTTGTTGTTTGTTGCTGTGTTTAAAGGAAAGAAGTTTTGCGTGCAAGATGTGCGGGAAGACCTTCAAACGCTCCTCAACGCTGTCCACTCACCTGTTGATCCACTCGGACACGCGGCCGTACCCCTGCCAGTTCTGTGGAAAGAGATTCCACCAGAAATCCGATATGAAGAAACACACCTACATCCACACAGGTGAGACGACACAATGTGTGACATGTCGTGGTTGAAACGAGATCTGTGATAAAAAGCACATGCAGATTAATACCTCCTAAATAACAGTTTGAAAATGGTAATGGCTAAATAACTCTTCCCATATTATTTGGAAATTCATGTTATCTGTACACTCGTTCCATGTAAATCATGAATAGTTGGCTTGCTTTCTAGGGTGTGTTTCCAAGAGTGGCACAGCTACAGATAAATCAAGAAAAGGAGATTAAACAAATGCTGTCTTGATTTGCATAGCTGGTCTTCCTGCTTTCCTAATGCCAAAGTTACCTTTGCGTGTGGCAGACAGCCACTCCTGTGTTGGAAAACAAGAACAAATCTGGGTGGCATGCAAATCTATGCTTCATGTTTTTTTAAAGCAAAGATTTTTCCAGTGTTTTACACCAATTTAAATGGTTATGTTTGTTTTGCAGGTGAAAAACCTCACAAATGCCAGGTGTGTGGCAAGGCCTTCAGCCAGAGCTCCAACCTCATCACACACAGTCGCAAACACACCGGATTCAAGCCGTTCGGCTGTGAGATCTGTTCCAAAGGCTTCCAGAGGAAGGTAGATCTTCGCAGACACCAAGAGAGCCAGCACACCCTTAAATAACGGAGGTTGTATATGGCGTGGCGGACAGCGGGAGAGCAAATGAAGACCGCCAATGGCTGTTGCTGGAAAAAAGACTCATGTTAAAGGGACAAGTTCACCCAAAAAGTGAAGTTATTAAACATAATTTCGTGAGGAGTACACCCATCTAATCTTCCAATTAATACCAAGGTATAAGACCAGCAGCTTACCTCTTCCCATTTTTAGTTCCTGCAGCATCCCTCCTCCTCCCCTGCTCCTCCTTTTGTACAATTTTGCCTGTTATAGGGGGGCAATCGGAGCTCGGGTAGAATATCCTCTCCGAGCCCCTCTATAGCAGACAGCTCGCCAAATCTGTTTACCACTTTCACTAAGATTATATGGGCACACAAACTCATGAAATTGTATTTTGTCATCACTTGCTCACCTTCAAGTTGTTCCAAACCTGTACAAGTTTCTATCTTCCGTTGAACACAAAAGAAGATGTTTTAAAGAATGTTGGTAACCAAACAGTTGAAGGTAGCCATTGACTTCCATAGTAGGGAAAAAAAATACTATGGAAGTCAATTGTCTAGTTACCAACATTTAAAATATCTTCCTGTGTGTTCAACAGAAGAAGAAAACTCAATACAGGCTTGGAACAACTTGAGGGTGAGTAAGTTCAAATGAAAATATTCATAAATACTAATAATCTTATATAAATAATAACACTGAGTCCAAACCTGCGAAACACAAAAGAAGATATTTTGAAGAAAACAATGAAAGTCAATGACACAGAGATGTTTTTCAGTATGTAAGTCACGCAGGTTTGAAGTTACATGAGGTGTGTAAATCATGACAGAAATTTCAGTTGATTTTAAAATGACTTTCATTATTTTTAGTCCATCAAATGATTTAAATGTCCATTTTAAATGATATCCACATGCCAGGTACTGCCACCATGAAGGAGTCCAAACATGTCTTTCATTTTCTTTTCTTTTAGTATAAAAGTAGTAAGATTGTATGTCAGTGTTTAGATTGAACTTTTTTGTTGTGTTATTTATAAGTCACAAAAAATAGTGCTAAATAAATACTACTGTTTGAAATCAGCTGTAAAGTGCTTGATCAATAATTCATAACAGTGGATTTTTAAATCTAGCTGTGAGATGAAGAGAATGGGGGAGGGGTGCAGGTACTGTAAATGTGTAAGAAATCAGTCCAGTGAAAAATGAGAAGAGTGAGCAAACAAGGCTTTGCAGTGTTTGTCTTCTTGTGTCTCCGCCCTGTCGAGGATCCGGATACACAGTTCCGTTGGCGCTGCCGATGGTTCTGCACACTGCCGGAGGCTGTGTGAAATCTCTGGTGTGACTGGAGATAAAGCTTCATTCAAATAGGTACCTGGAACTCTACATGCAAATCTCCTGCCAGGCAGGTTTGTAAACTTCATGTGTTTATACAAATGGACCTCGTGGGCCAGAGCTTGGAAGAGAAAGGCAGTGCTGCGAAACAAAGAAATTTATATTTATGAATGGGATGATTCCTGTGATTAAACTTTGACCAACTGGGACTTCCATGTCTTAGTTGTGCAAACATGTTGACTAAAAAACTCAGAGAGATTTACTGACGTCTCTTCTCAAGTCACTCCCCATCAGTGGAGTTCAAGCTGCTTTGCCAAACAAATTCTTATACTGACACAGCTTTTGCGCACACCTCCCCTCTCAAACAAACGAGACAGTTAGGAAAATCCCATCCATCTACACCGTACTGTAACACAAATCACACATCACACACCTCTGTGGTTCGCTCAGAATGCTATACCACGGGAAGCACCTGATGATCACAAAAGAAAAACATGGTCAGGACAGGTATGTAAGGTCATTCAGCAAAGAGGAACTTGTTGAGAAAAAAAGCTGAAGAGAGTTGGTCAGAAATCTCATCACTTCCACTGCTGACCTGTTCCCCATCTGCGCCCCGCACGGCTGCTCGCCTGTCTAAAAAGTTAGGAACAGAAATCAGTGTCCGCATCAGGGTGGAAACTGTGCCTCTCTAGTACAGTTGGTAAACAAATCTGTGGTGCCCATGCAAATGATTATTTTCATTACCTCAGCAACAGGGTCTGAGTCAGACTGAGGACAGTTACAACCGCATCCTGGAACAAGACCGTAAATCCAACAGTAAATCACAATCTTGCTCAGGGAGCCAATCGGTGTCAGATTTGGATGACAGACAATGTATGAGCAAATAGGATTTTAGGACTAAGACAAGAGGGTGGGGTGACGTGGCCTTGAATGAAGAAAGGGGAAATGAAGGGGCAAGCACACACCTGAGTTCCACTTCCTCTTTTTTTCTGTTGCGCGTGTTGATTTTGCATGATTTCGTAAATCAGAAAACTGTTTGTCCACCATTCATGCAACAGTGCACTAACAGTAATTTCTGATTATGAAAATTAAACCAGTTTTGTTTCGATACCTTAAGTAACAACATACACTTTTCGTCAAAAGATTAGACACAGTATTCTTTCAATGAGGTGTGACAGACTGTGTTTTATATATATATATATATATATATATACACAGTGAGGAAAATAAGTATTTGAACACCCTGCTATTTTGCAAGTTCTCCCACTTGGAAATCATGGAGGGGTCTGAAATTGTCATCGTAGGTGCATGTCCACTGTGAGAGACATAATCGATTTGTTACTTTTTTCCAAGCTACTTTTATATTTGTAACTGTATTTTCTATAAATTAAATTATTAAAAAAAAAAGTACCATGAAACAGTAAAGCGGCATCTCAATACAAAACATTTATTCACTTTAAAATTACAATGCAACAGTGCAAAACACAGTACTTTTTTTTTTCCTTTATAGTTTCTGAAGTGGATTTACTTAAATGTAGAGTTTATCATAAGCATTGTAATGTTTGAAGCAGCTGTATCAAATGTCAGTAGACAGGTAAGATTTTAAAACGAGTGGTTCATTCATAAATAGGTAAGATCTTTCCTTCATACTGTGGAAATACACACCGGAAGATAGAACACAAGGAGTACAGGGCTGAAAAGGGGCGGGGCTACATAAGGTCCGAAAAAACTTGCCTATATAGGTCTATGGGTCCACTCATACACCCGGAACGATGCAATTTTTTTTTTTTTTTGCTAGTTTCAGCCCGACGCAGTTATCATTTTCACATACAGTGCCACGTTGTTTAAAAACACTGTAAAAAAATATTGTTGGTTTAACTTAAAAAAGTAAGTAACCTGGTTGCCTTAACATTTTGAGTTCATTGAAATTAAAAATTTGAGTTAATACAATGAAGGAAATTGGTTTTATAAATAGAAACTCAAAATACTATTGTATCTGAACTACATAAATAAATAACAAATCATGAAAATAGCACAATTTGGAATGTTTCACTGCATTATTACAAATAAAACACACAATTCGCAATATGCTTACAAAATCTTTTAATAATATTTGAATAAAGGGCGATGTTGATTCTCAAATGTACATTTTATTAACTAAAATTTTAAATTTCAATAAACTCAAAAATTTAAGGCAACCAGGTAACTTATATTTTAAATATTTTTTTACAGTGTAGCAAATGCACTCTTGCCTACATGTTCGCCCATAGCTGGTCTGAAAACGAGGTGTGTTCAGGCGCATTGTTGGTGCGTTGCTATTTTGAGGCAACTGAAAACGAGTGCACCATTGACCAACAAAAACATAGTCTAAAGTCAATGGCGCAATATCTTTTGTAATATAGCCCAGTGCACAACACAGGGATACGCAGCAGCACACAAACATTTTTAAATATTAAAAATAAAAAGAATTCCCTCGGATTCAGTGGAACCTCGGATTCAGGAGGAACAGTGTGGTTTTCGTCCCGGTTGTGGAACACGGGACCAGCTCTATACCCTTTACAGGGTGCTGGAGGGTTCATGGGAGTTTGCCCAACCAGTCCACATTTGTTTTGTGGATTTGGAGAAGGCATTCGACTGTGTCCCTCGTGGCGTCCTGTGGAGGGTGCTCTGGGAATATGGGGTGCGGGGCCCTTTGCTGAGGGCTGTCCGGTCCCTGTATGACCGAAGCAGGAGTCTGGTCCGCATTGCCGGCAGTAAGTCAGACTTGTTCCCGGTGCATGTTGGACTCCGGCAGGGCTGCCCTTTGTCGCCGGTTCTGTTCATAATTTTTATGGACAGAATTTCTAGGTGCAGCCAAGGGCCGGAGGGTGTCAGGTTTGGGGACCACACGGTTTCGTCTCTGCTCTTTGCGGATGACGTTGTCGTATTGGCCCCATCTAACCAGGACCTTCAGCATGCACTGGGATGGTTTGCAGCCGAGTGTGAAGCGGCTGGGATGGGGATCAGCACCTCCAAATCCGAAGCCATGGTCCTCAGTCGGAAAAGGGTGGCTTGCCCACTTCAGGTTGGTGGAGAGTTCCTGCCTCAAGTGGAGGAGTTCAAGTATCTAGGGGTCTTGTTCACGAGTGAGGGGAGGATGGAACGGGAGATTGACAGACGGATCGGTGCAGCTTCTGCAGTAATGAGGTCGATGTACCGGTCTGTCGTGGTGAAGAAAGAGCTAAGCCGTAAGGCGACGCTCTCGATTTACCGGTCAATCTACGTTCCTACTCTCACCTTTGGTCATGAGCTTTGGGTCATGACCGAAAGGACAAGATCCCGGATACAGGCGGCTGAAATGAGCTTTCTCCGCAGGGTGGCTGGGCGATCCCTTAGAGATAGGGTGAGAAGCTCAGTCACTCGGGAGGAACTCGGAGTAGAGCTGCTGCTCCTCCACATCGAGAGGGGACAGCTGAGGTGGCTCGGGCATCTGTTCGGGATGCCTCCTGAACGCCTTCCCTCCTGAACCAGGAGGAGGCCCCGGGGAAGACCAAGGACACGCTGGAGGGACCATGTCTCCCGGCTGGCCTGGGAACGCCTCGGTGTCCCCCCGGAAGAGCTAGAGGAAGTGTCTAGGGAGAGGGAAGTCTGGGCATCTCTGCTTAGACTGCTGCCCCCGCGACCCAGCCCCGGATAAAGCGGAAGAAGATGGAAAAAGAATTCCGCTTTGGAGAAGTGTTCAGTCTTTGCAAATTCCGCCATGTAAATATAGCGAATCTGCCATGGTGCAAGCCTAACTGGCTTTTAAAGGGAATGGGAGATGAGAATCTAATTGGTTTATTGCATGTTACGCCCATGACTCATTAAGAGACCAAGTACAACCCTTTTGGACCCACTGTTTTTTCCATCGTTAATCTAGCAAAAGTGAATTTGGACACGCAAGTGCACCTGCGCCATGCACTTCAGACCATGCACTTAGATTGTTAAAATAGCCATATGTCATATGAACAGCCCTAAAGTGCCTTCCATACTGACACCAATGATTGTTCAGAGAGCGAATCAATCAGATGCGACTCTTCGGTAACCGCTCTGACAGATCCAGGGACTCACCTGTTGACTGTCATCCCCCTTTTCTGAGCATAGAACTACATTTAAATGGTTGTAATTCATGAAGACACTCAGCAGATTATTGCAGAAGTGAAAGCACGTCAAAAAATGAAAAGTTATTAAAGTTTAAAGAAAATGTACTGAACTAAACTTTTTCGTAATTTATATGTAACATATGTATTTTACGAAATAATTTGGCCTCTAAAATTGCTAGAAAATCAAAGCCTAACTAAGTTCCGTTCCAAATTTGGTTCTAAAGGTTTTATACCGTTTCAATGGTAACACAATGTCCAATTTCAAAACGGTTTTCACAGGATGATTTTTTAAGCTTTCGATTGATATATGATAATTACTAAAATAAGTGATAGAGGGGAAAAAGGCCCCAAGTTATTGTGTATCCTGGGATATTTTAAACCTGATGTCATGCATGTACACATAGACCTCATCAATTAAATGTTTTGTGATCAAAAGATCATCAAAAGATAATGAGAAACAAATTCAGTTAAGCATGTATAAAGTTTGATTTTAATCTTTTAATATATTCCAATGAATCATACCCACCATATGTTAAATTCACTAAATTCACTGTTTTGTATTTGAAGAAACAGTTGATTTAGCATTAGAGATGTGCCGTCAGATATTTATGACTGGCCAACATCATTAGAAAAAAAAACGAAAAACACTTCAATAGGTCCACTGCCAAAAGCTGTTAATGCCTGAAGGCAAAAAGAGAAATTTGACCTATAGTGTACATCAGTCCGCTCATATAAACAATGTTAACACATCCACACTGAACCCAAGCATCAGTACAACATGACACCAATACTTTCAGACACATAAATTTATCACGTGTATATATATATATATGCACAGAAACATTCATGAGAGGTCACAACATCTTTCAAGCTCACAAAAGCAGAGCGGTAGAACGAAAGGGAGAAAACAGGGAGGGATGAAGAAAAAAGATAGAAGGAGATTTGCTTAACAAATGAGCAGATATGCAAAACATTCAGACTGCGCTTGCCTGAGGCAAAGCAGCAGTCGGCAGTGTGAGAGAAAGCAGAGACCTTATCACAGAAAGGACTCTCATAAATGAAAATGATCACATTAGAAAATAAAGACTTGCGCTTTTTATTAAACTGGCTGATTGTGTAGCAGAGCATGACGAAATGGCAAAAAAACATACAGCTTTTTGAAAGAATTAGAACAAACAGAAAACAAATCATGCGGAGAAATATATTTACTTTAAAACATGTTTGGTTGAGTCTCTCAGCTTGTTAAAGAAGCAAAAAATAATATTTATTTTAAAGGCTACAGTATATGGAAATCAGGTGTTTGAGCACGAGTATATTTACAAGGGCTTGCATATGCGGTCATGCACAAAGACCTGAACATGAACGGTTTATGTCTTATGAGACCTCAGTCCACATATTTAAAAGTGCTCCTGCTCAAATAAAGGGCCTGTCAGGGAGTTTTATGGGTTTGGAGATGAGGAGAAGATGCAGATAGACAGCTGGAACGTCACGCCAAGAGCGGAGCGGTGACACAGCAAGGGCCGAACCACACAGATTAGAGTGGGACACCAGATAAGGGGCAATCTTTATTTAAATCCACTCAGAGGATTATGCATGTGCCCATAGCATTCAGACACTAAAGATATATGGAAACCAAATGAATGCTTTTATTGCAAAAGTGTCCTGATGTCAGTTTGTCCTTGTGCATTTGCTTGTGCAATGCCATGTTTCATATCTCAGATGATTTGAGGGGACAGTGCAGTTAAAAATAAACAAATAGGAGTGATCTAATTATAAAAAAATATATATTTTAAAAACCTAGTCAACAACACCTGAGCCAAGGATTTAGAAATGTGTTGGTTTCACATGGTTTAGAATGTTTTTTAGTACCATTTCCAGGAAAAGTTTAAGTTGAATGACTCTAAAAACTGATAATAGTACAAGTATAAATCTTTGTATTATTATTACTATTATTATTTTGTACAAATAGAAAGACTTACTAAATATTACTTTTTGGGGGAGTCGCACCACATGACATTACAACTTGAACAAGCCTCGCCTTGTCATAAAAAGGTAAAATATCTCACATTAAGTGTGTATATATATTTTTTTTTACAAATATAAAGACTTATTAATTTATATATTACTTTTGGGCGAGTCGCACATGACATTTTACAACCTGAAAAAGCCTCATCTTGTCATAAAAAGGTCAAAATATCTCACATTATTGTAATGAATAAAAGTATATATACACTTTTTTTTTTTTTTTTTACAAATATAAAGATTTATTAATTTATATATTACTTTTGGGGAAGTTGCACCACATGACATTTTATAACCTGAATTATTTAATTAACTTAATGAATAGAATATATAATTTTTTTAAACAAATATAAAGACTTACTAATTCAACCACATGACTTTACAACAGGAACTAGCCTCGCCTTGTCATAAAAAGGTTAAAATATGTCACATTAATAATGAATAAAAGTATATATACATTTTTTATTTTTACAAATATAAAGATTTATTAATTTATTTGGCCAATTAGTCACACCACATGACATTTTACAACCTGAATTTTAAAATATTTCATTAACTTAATAAATAGAATATATAATTTTTTTTAACAAATACAAAAACGTACTAATTAATACATATGACTTTTTGGGTGAGTCGCACCACATTACTTTACAAATTAAACTAGTCTCGTCTTGTCATAAAAAGGTCAAAATATCTCATATTAATTTAATGAATAAAAGTATAATTTTGATATATATATATATATATATATATATATATATAGTTTTTTTGTGTGTTTTTTGTACAAATATAAAGACTTTCATACTTTTTTGCATTACAGAGTTGCACCACATGACATTTACAAAATGAACTAGCCTTGCCTTGTAATAAAAAAAACAAAAAAACAATATCTCATATTAATGTTACTAATAAATTACTTTTTGGGAGGATATATTTAATTTAAAATAATATAATATTATATAATACAATATTAATATAATTAAAATAATTAACACAATTAAATAATAGTTTCTATTAATATTTAAAACAATTAATATAAATATAAAACAATTGATATAATAAAACATGCTTATCATATAAGAGGTATATTCAAGTCATTGTATGTATGAATTGCATTTAATATATTTGAATAAATTGGCAGATAAGACGAAGAAACTAAGCATCACAACATTGACCCATAAATCACTATATTTGCACATTAAAATCTGTTTTTTCTTTAACTCAATGAGGTTATAACATATGGCTCAATACAAAAGTTCCCTCGCAAGATTAAAGGGAGCAGATCTGTCTTGCTGTGGATGCAGGAAACATGTCGGGTCACATACAAATGGCAAACCAGTGACACTGAGTGACTGACAGATAACAGATGAGGGGTGGGAGGGTTAAACCAAATTCAGTGACCAGCCAGGAGCAAAACTGCCTCAGACACAACAAGGATCATCAAACGCCCTGGAGATGTGACAACAGAACGAGAACATAAAAACCACACAGTAGAAGTGAGCGAATGTAAAAAGGGGAGACATGGAAATGAAGTGGGAGAGGAGGAGCAAAACTAGGGTTGGTGAAATCTGAAGGGAGCAGGCCTCTCAGAGCAGGCAGGGCCGTGATGGGAGCGGGATAGTCTTATCTGACCACATCCACGCTGCAACGGTCACAGCTTTCATGGCCTGCTCTGGGAGGAGCGACAGCCGGAGGAGAGAGATAGAACTGTGGACATGAGTAATCAGACAGCAACATACGACACAACACTTTCTTTCTCTCTCTCATAACAGCTCTATGACAGAATTTCAGTCTGTATTTTAACTCAATCCATCCTTCCTGTTCCTCAAAGCTCAGAGTCTCATATTATGAACAGGAAACAGGTCTTCTTATCGGACACCGGAGGACTGTGCGGCCTCTGCAAAAGCACAGGACTAGATATAATGCACCAAAAATAAATCTACTAAGCTGCTCTTATAGGAAGCTGCTATCTTTCCTGATGTCACCATGACATTGTTGAATACTTTTAAATGAGGCTCTATGGAACATCAGAAATGGACTATATTCTTAGGAAAAAAATTCAATTTGCAATGTTATTGGCAATATTATTATTTTTGATTAGTCATGTGATCCGGGGAAAAAAAACTTTTCATATCATTTATACTATACAGTGCTATTTTTGTCAACATCTATCATGTAAACTGATGGAAACAACTAAGTTTTCCATCTTCCGTCCTCCCTCTAAGACAAGCAGGCTTTGCATCAAAAAATGCACTCACACATATAAAAGAAAAGAAAAACTTAAGTACACAATAACGCTAACCACAATGAAGCAATGTTTCTGAGGCTATGCTGCCCCAATGTGGACACATATATACATAACATATGTGATATACAAACTCAACTGAGTTTCAAAACATTTATGTTAAACATGTAAAATGAACAAATAAATTAAGAATGCTATTTATGCTATTTCATTAATTCTGACTTATTTACACGGTTAAAGAGTTGGATTCTCATGCTAAGCATGGCAAAATGTAAAAAAAAAAATTGTTGGTTGATACACTTGAACAAGTTTCGGAAAGTTTTATTCGAGAATGGCCCTGTATGACTTCATAAAGGGTGAAATTCAACCAGAGCGAGAGCACGTCCATCCCAGAAGGTTACAGAAGCCCATGGCAGAGCTGTCATTTAGTTTTTAGACCCGTGTTTCCCAACCTTTTATCAGTTATGGCACCCTTTGGAAATTTTGTGGCACCCCCTCGCATACGTTATGCTAGGGGTAAAACGGTACAGATTGCTCACGGTTCGGTTTGTATCACGGTTTTAGGTTCACGGTTTCGGTACGGTTCTGTATTTGCTATGTTCAGGGAAAAAAGGAGTACTGTCAAATAAAAATAAAGAAAATAATAAGAACAAATCATTTAAATACAAGCAGCAGCACAAATAAATACTATTGAGCAAAGATACTAATAAAATAAACTATGCTTTTCAGGTTTTTCAGGTACGTCTAACATTAGTTTCCAGGTACAGAAATTGATCAAATGTAAAATAACATTGCATATTTGACTGTATAAATTAAAGATTAATCCTATTAAACTTACAAAAGCTATTCAATCAAGAGCAGTGAGTGATGTCCTTTTCTTTTGTTGACAGCAGTTAAGGCTACTGCCCCTTTAAGACCTAATGCTCGGATATGCGTCGCCTTTCTCGACTGTATAAAGTTTACTTAAGGCATATACAGACTATGTCTGCTAGAATACTCATTAAGATGGACATGTTGACATACCTTTTGTCTGAATTTGTCTGTTCAAGAGCAAGACTTGAAAGAGAACTCAATATTTGCGTGCTGTGAGACGCACGACTTCTCATTCGCGTCTTATGGCACTACACCCGGGTGATGACGGCGAAAATGACTGGTCATATTCGAACATACGGCAGCACTCGCATGCATTGAACAAAGTTTACAAAGAGAGAATTATTAGAAAAATTTGAAGGGAAAAAAAATTATTTGAAGGACTTTTACATGGCACCCCTGCTCTCGTCAGACGGCACCCTGGTTGGGAAACACTGTTTTAGACCACGAAATCAACAATGCCACTAAAGAAGCGCGTTTTTGGTTCTGAGGGAAAGATAACCATGTTCAGCTTAACAAATCACCCAGCGTTAAGGAAACAGTGGAGGCAGTTTGTTTTTACGGAGCAGCAATGGAGTTCTGCAAGTGTGTTTGTTTGTTCCCGAGTCGAAACCGCAGGTGGTGAGTGAAACTGTTTTGTTGGCAATCGGCGTGTAAGGGCATATAATGTAAACAACACGAACGTATAGTGAATCGAAAGTTATATAGGGATAATGCCATGATGTATTTGTGTGTAACTCTTTAGCTCCGCCCACTGCACGCCTCCACGAGTTCGGCTGTTTTCGGAAAGAATCGTTACAGCGTATCTGTCTTTTATAAATATGATAAAACTAAACTACTCTATAGGTACTCAAGATTAACATGAGACTGGCAGAAACTGTGTTAAGTACCCTTTAACTCAAATACAAGGCAGGGAAACTACTGTGACACCCCAGATTAAATATGCAAAGTAATATTTGGAGGGAAAAACACCATGAAGCTGCAGGTATTCATATACAGGAGGTTTTATTCAACATTTTGTGTATAAACATAGGCCGCAAATGCCTTCCAAACGTTTCAGTCTGCAGAATTCATTATCTATTTGTACAGTCCTATAACCAGAACATTAAGATATTAGCAATAATAAATAGTGACAAAAACCTTAAGAGGAAAAGGGGAAAGCATCCATAGCCTGTCCCAGTGGCTGTCCAGCATGTCTTCATTTGTTTAAAGGCAAGATTTCAAAATAAATCATCATAACATTACAATGGATAACACAGATGGACCCCTTGGAGTGCTTTCATGACTTATCATTTCAAAACGGTTATACTTTGTGGATACAAATTAATCCGTTTCTTGCATAATGCAATATCAGACTGCAGAAAATGTGTGACACAATCTCATTACGTCGAGAAGAAACGATCACATTAGTCTTTAAACGATGTGCAGTGCAAAGAAATTGCTTCTCAAATATCATGCGCTGTATCACTCCCATTGAACTGGAGCATATGTCCAATATTTCTAACCCAGTAACATTCAACAATCTAAATAAGCACATTAAATAAGCAATTAACACAATGGGAATGCTTTGAATCACCTAATGCCTCCTGATAGCAACATATCACAGTTTATGAGTTTAAGAGTTTCATTTTACAAAAAGAAAATCAGGGACAGTTCTAGACGAAACCACATGTGATGCTGTAAAATGACGATTAATATCTCGTATACTGAATTCAGTTCGGACAGGTGCAAGATACAGAAAATGTACATTTAGTGCCGACAATTAGAGAAGAGGACGCACT
This sequence comes from Romanogobio albipinnatus, assembly GCA_023566225.1. NCBI lineage: Eukaryota > Metazoa > Chordata > Actinopteri > Cypriniformes > Gobionidae > Romanogobio > Romanogobio albipinnatus. The sequence continues at coordinate 31,825,774 of CM042255.1, forward strand.
GTGATAATGGGAACGCACCTTTACTGCACACAGTAATGGAAGAAACACGATGGATTAACAGAAATTCCTTTTCAATCGCTGCACCCCTTTTTGTATACGTGACGCAGACTTCAAAAATCCTTCTACAGTAGCCAGAATTTGGTTTAACATTACAAATCAAACACACCAACGACATTTATCAAACATAAAAAAAACTAACATAAAAAAAAAACACTTAAATCAAAAAAACATGCCTGCATGTTAAATAATGTAACTAAAGCACCTTTAACTGAAATAAGAAAATTAAGAGCACTCATTTTTACTGATATAATTAACAGAAATGCTATAAAAGACAGAATACCTGTACTGTTCCTGTACTGCATCGTTCTTGGCGTCCATTATCAACCCTTCCTTCATTAAACCACCTGACAGGACTCAAGCGTAACAGTTTGTGCTATATACAGCATTGTGTTCTTATCTCAAAGGGATAGCGCAGCGAAAATGAAAATTCTGTCATCATTTACTCACCGTCAAGGTGTTTATTTCTTCTGTTGAACATAAAAGAAGATATTTTGAACAGTTGGTCCCCATTGAACTCCATAGCTGTTTGGTTACACACTCTCTTTAAAAAAATCTTTTTTTGTGTTCAACAGAAGAAAGAAACTTGACGGTGAGTAAATGATGACAGGATTTTCATTTTCGGGTGAACTGTCCCTTTAATGTCTTACGATGAGACAGAGAGGCACTGCTGTATGGTTCATAAACCACAGTGTGCTGTGGAGAGAGAGAGAGAGAGAGAGAGAGAGAGAGAGAGAGAGAGAGAGAGAGAGAGAGAGAGAGAGAGAGAGAGAGAGAGAGAGAGAGAGAGAGAGAGAGAGCTGATGGGAACGACAGGGAAGAGTTTAAAGCCAATGCACGCTAAAAAAACTCTGTGTTTGGTCATCTCTCAACACTAGATATACGGCAGGGGAAACGCTAATATTGTGTGCTATGCTCAGAGCATCTTTAAATCCTGAACGGATTCAAAAATAAAGGAAAAATAAGAGAATATGTGAGGAATCTACAGCACTTCATAAACCAGCAATAAATGTAGACGTACTTTGAAATGACAGTGATGTTGATATCTGTCCCCAAATAAATAATCATAATTATTCTATATGTATTAGATTAAAAAAAAAATATATTGACCCTTTTGGTTATGGACTTTATGAAGGTTTATCTCACAAAATATGAGAAAAAAAAAAAAAAAAAAATCGAAACTACAAAACATAATGAAACACGTATCGTGTGTTTTTAAACACACTAATGAATCCTTAAATATTGCTTGGTAGAGAGGTATGGGCCAAAAAAAAGACAAAATTAAATAACGAGATTTTACTCAGATCAGTCGATTTTTCTGATTGTTTCTCGATGTTCTTAAATTAGAAATCACATCAACACTGACAATAACGGAACCAAACACCATCTTCTACACAGAAATCGTATTAAATTAAGTCCTTTAAATGATTGACGAACACTAAGAGAAGCTAGTCGTTTGACTTTTAAAGAGTCTGCAATAAGAACTACGTTGAACTGCCATGTAATTATCTATCACATAAAAGGATTTGGAGCTGGATACTGAATTGAAGCAGCACAGAAAGAGCATCAGTGACCAGTGGGGACAGACAAAATGAGGACAAACATAAAGCCAGAAGAGACCAGCTGATATGAATGACCGTTAGAGGCCCACATACAGGACACAAGAGCATGCTCAGCGATCTGAGGACTCTTGAAGGTGCTGAACGGACACTAATGGTCAGAGAAAAATAGGCGGTTTACATTGAGGGTTCAGTAATATTCAAGATGTGCTCCGAGTAAGTAGAGTTCTTCAATGTTTAAAAGGGCTGCGGTGCCCCCTAGTGGCGTCAGCTAGAAAATGCGTGAAAGGCGAAGCACTCCTGCTTTTGCCCGGAAGGACGTAGCTCTTGTGCATTCCAGTGTCCGTATTACCTAGTGGGTGGACACACTCGCTTGCTCTCTTTCCTACTGGTGTGAAACTTACGATGAGAATAAGCACTCCTTTAGACCTCAGTGGAAAACAGGATACTCTGTCTCTTGCTGTCTGGAGTCGGGATGGTCTCTAACTGAAGGAAATACAGCAGAACTTGCACCTACAGAACCAAAATGGACAGAACATGTCAAGAGACGTGTAATTGATAAAACATATGTTCATACTGTAAATGCGTTTCCCATTGTTTTTATAAACAGAGACACGTTTAGATCATTTTCTGTGGTACTTGACAGCATGTCCATAGACCTAGTGTTGTAAGACAATTTTTTGAAGGTTTTGGTCTTGTCTCGGTCTCAGACTAAGAGGACTCAGGATTTTGTTTCAAGACCACAACTGCTAGGATATTACTAAATTGCCGGTGCATTGTCGGATTTATTTATTAACATTTTTAAAGGGATAGTTCATCCAAAAATTTAAATTAGCCCATGATTTACTCACCCTCAAGTCATCCGAGGTGTATATGACCTTCTTCTTTCAGACGTATAAAATCTGAGGTATATTAAAAATGTTCTGGCTAATCCAAGCATTATAATAGCAGTAATAGTTGCTCTGTTTTTGAGTCCATAAAAAATGCATCTGTCCATCAATTAACATGCTCCACGCGGCTCCAGTTTGTGTAAGAAAAATATCCATATTTAAAAATGTATTTCATTTTTTTCTATGGCTCTGCATCAGCCGTCCCCGCGCCATCACTTCCGGCGAATAAGGTCAAAATACATGCAAAATACCGGCACGATCATAGATATATTGTCACGTGAAGCAGAGATACTGAGGTGAGGACTCAATTGCGGGTGAAGGACTGAATATTTATTAACAAATAAAACAATGACAAAACAAGAACCCACGAGGGGGAAAACATAAACTAGAAATACATCAACATAAAACAAACCAAAACGGGATCACAGGAAAAACGGGAGGCATCAGACAACGTACCGACAAGGACTGTGAACACAAGGGAACTATATAAAGAGGAAGAAATCAGGAGGGAACAGGTGGGAGAAATCAAACACTAATCAGATAACAAGGGGAAGGGATCAGACAGAGACACGAGCACATTGCCCAAAACAACAAAACACCAAGTTCTCCACAAGACAGGACAGGCATGTGACATACAGGGAGTGCAGAATTATTAGGCAAATGAGTATTTTGACCACATCATCCTCGTTATGCATGTTGTCTTACTCCAAGCTGTATAGGCTGGAAAGCCTACTACCAATTAAGCATATTAGGTGATGTGCATCTCTGTAATGAGAAGGGGTGTGGTCTAATGACATCAACACCCTATATCAGGTGTGCATAATTATTAGGCAACTTCCTTTCCTTTGGCAAAATGGGTCAAAAGAAGGACTTGACAGGCTCAGAAAAGTCAAAAATAGTGAGATATATTGCAGAGGGATGCAGCAGTCTTAAAATAGCCAAGCTTCTGAAGCGTGATCATCGAACAATCAAGCGTTTCATTCAAAATAGTCAACAGGGTCGCAAGAAGCGTGTGGAAAAACCAAGGCGCAAAATAACTGCCCGTGAACTGAGAAAAGTCAAGCGTGCAGCTGCCAAGATGCCACTTGCCACCAGTTTGGCCATATTTCAGAGCTGCAACATCACTGGAGTGCCCAAAAGCACAAGGTGTGCAATACTCAGAGACATGGCCAAGGTAAGAAAGGCAGAAAGTCGACCACCACTGAACAAGACACACAAGCTGAAACGTCAAGACTGGGCCAAGAAATATCTCAAGACTGATTTTTCTAAGGTTTTATGGACTGATGAAATGAGAGTGAGTCTTGATGGGCCAGATGGATGGGCCCGTGGCTGGATTGGTAAAGGGCAGAGAGCTCCAGTCCGACTCAGACGCCAGCAAGGTGGAGGTGGAGTACTGGTTTGGGCTGGTATCATCAAAGATGAACTTGTGGGGCCTTTTCGGGTTGAGGATGGAGTCAAGCTCAACTCCCAGTCCTACTGCCAGTTTCTGGAAGACACCTTCTTCAAGCAGTGGTACAGGAAGAAGTCTGCATCCTTCAAGAAAAACATGATTTTCATGCAGGACAATGCTCCATCACACGCGTCCAAGTACTCCACAGCGTGGCTGGCAAGAAAGGGTATAAAAGAAGAAAATCTAATGATATGGCCTCCTTGTTCACCTGATCTGAACCCCATTGAGAACCTGTGGTCCATCATCAAATGTGCGATTTACAAGGAGGGAAAACAGTACACCTCTCTGAACAGTGTCTGGGAGGCTGTGGTTGCTGCTGCACGCAATGTTGATGGTGAACAGATCAAAACACTGACAGAATCCATGGATGGCAGGCTTTTGAGTGTCCTTGCAAAGAAAGGTGGCTATATTGGTCACTGATTTGTTTTTGTTTGGTTTTTGAATGTCAGAAATGTATATTTGTGAATGTTGAGATGTTACATTGGTTTCACTGGTAAAAATAAATAATTGAAATGGGTATAAATTTGTTTTTTGTTAAGTTGCCTAATAATTATGCACAGTAATAGTCACCTGCACACACAGATATCCCCCTAAAATAGCTAAAACTAAAAACCACTTCCAAAAATATTCAGCTTTGATATTAATGAGTTTTTTTGTGTTCATTGACAACATGGTTGTTGTTTAATTATTAATGTTGTAAAATTAATCCTCAAAAATACAACTTGCCTAATAATTCTGCACTCCCTGTATATACATAGATTCCTCATTAGTGCCTGCGCTGATCGGTCGAATGAGGCATCTACGTATATATATATATCTTTGATCACAGCAGTATTTTGACCTTATTCGCCGGAAGTTATGGCGCTGGGAATACTAGATGACATTCGTCTGATAAGAGATAAAAAAATAACATAAATGCTGTTCGGTTTCTCGCAGAAACCGATCGTTTCGTGTCTTAAGACATCAATGTGTCGCCACGAGCCGCATGGTTTAATAAGGATTTGTATGTCTATGTGTTTTTCCTCTCATTGCTCTCATACTCTAAAATATCCCCATTGACATGCATTATACGACTATCACACTGCGGTTGTGAGTTAAAAATCTTCATTTGTGTTCTGCTGAAGAAACAAAGACACCTACACCTTGGATGCCCTGGGGGTAAGCAGATAAACATAAAAAATTTGTTTTTGGGTGAACTATCCCTTTAATGTGACTGGATGTAAAACTTCCTGCTTCAGATGAAATCAATAACTTATTCGTTATTTGATTTATTTATTGTGCCGATTCAGAAATGAATGAGGGATTGTGTCAAAAATGTCACCAAAATTAATACAAATGCTCACAAAATGCAAGATATTGTTGCAAAAATGTATTTATACGAGATCTGGATTTTTATATTATGACGTGGAATAATAAAGCAGTTATAGCAAGAGAGCTGTTTTCACAAATGTGAGCATGACTGCAAATGTGATATTGCTTTTATGCAAACATTCAATAAAATTCTTTAAAACATTATTCTCAACATTATTTATGTATTTGTAATTTACAAATTCAGATGCATATTCTGTACCACCTCTGCAGTGCAAAGATGAATTTTGTTGTTAATGATTTAATTTGATTGGTAACAGCTCTATATAGTGTCTTATTCTAATTATTATCAATAGTAATTTTTCAAGTGGCAATGTGGATCTTTATGAATTTAAAGGTCTTAGTCTCAACCCCTCAATGTTTTGGTCTTGTCTTGGTCTCAACCCACATTGGTCTTGTTCTCGGATTAGGTGGTCTGAACTACAACACTACACAGACCTTAAATTGTAAATAGTCAATCATGGTTTTCCTAATAGTTTCACATAGGTCTGAGTATACCTGTGACATGACTTCCAGCGACCAGCTGTCCCCCATCGTGATAGGCTGTGTGGGGTTAGTGGGGATCTTGCTGTCCTTTTCAGCAGGTCGTAGTAGGGTCGGGCCAAACACGGTGGCCAGATTGTGAAGAGACATCTTGTTTACACTCTCCTTTTCGGCAATCCTAATAACAGAAAAGAAGAATAGCAGAAAGTGAAGGAGAGCGCCTGGAAAATAGCATCTGGATGGCCTGTCAAGAACACGTTCAAGCCATTTCACACTAAAATGTTAAAAGATCTTACGGGTTTGAACATGAGGGTGAGTAATTAAATGACAGAATTTAAATTTTTGGGTGAAAAAGATATATACTGCATATAAGATACATTACATATAAAAATTCAGTGTTATCATATTTTGAAATCAAGCTTTCATGTGCTGCGTGAGAGCTATTGCAACAAAGTTACCCCATTGTAAAGACACAAATACATAGAATGAGCAAATGTTAAGTGAGATTATTGTAATGGTTGGCTAATTGATCATTGTTTATATATGTAAACAAATGCCTAAATTTAAAATCTATTCATCATATAAAGCGAATGCGTCTCTTCAGAAGACTTGAATTCAACCTCTTCATTCAAATGGATTGGTTTTACAATGAGTCTTACGCTTTTTGAAGCTTGAAAATAATGATTGCCTTGACAAAGTGGATGGACAAAACAATTAGATATTAAAATATCTATATGGCAGTATACAGTACATGGTGGTTTTCCCCATGGTTTTAAAAATTATACTGATTATTGATAAATTTCAAGGTATAGTATTTAAAGGTCCCATGGCATGGCTTTTTTTATTTTATTTTATAATGTATTCTGAGGTGTACTTATTATGTTAGTATGATTTTTACATCATAAAATGTCATAATTTAGAAATATAAGGCATTTTTTCTATCCTGATATTAGCCATCTGGCTTGAAAGCTCTGTTTCAAGGGGCGTGTCTGCTGTGAGACTTCAGTGAAAATGGCCACTGTTGTGATTGGCTGACAGATCTTGTAGCGGAGGGGGCGTGGTTTAGCGAGGTCTATGAGACACGAACCTGCCAGAGAAACGGATGGGACCTAAGTTCACTTCTCATCAGTTCTCTCAGCACGTCTCAGTTCAGTGAACTGTTGTAGTTAATAGCATTTACTTTCAGGATATTAGTTTATTTCCAATCGGAGGGACTGTCATTCATGTCAGAAAGTTAGTAACTTTAGTAAATTATGGATCAGCACTGACTCGAGACGCGAACCATTTAGAACGATTCAGTCCGATTTGGTGAACTGGTTCGACAGGTTCACTAAAAAGAGCCGGTTCACTAAAAAGAACCGGTTCACTAAAAAGAACCGGTTCAAAAGAACGATACGTTCGTGAATCGGACATCACTAATGGACCAGAGACGGAGCGATTTCTAACAAAGTTATATTGTATCTACTGTCAGCGCAAGTTTATTTTGTTTGTATCTGAGAGTTCTGAATAAACACGAGTCCCAGTCACGCCGAGCCCGTCTTCTTCCTTATTCTACCAACTTTGTAACACATGTAATGTACCATTACAGCTGTCGAGATGAACGAGTTACGAGTAAGTGTTGATTATAGCATTATTTTTAGATATTTTCCTATCATATGAAAAGCGTCAGTGACGCACATTACACAGTGCAAACAAAGACACAACAGCAGTAATCTAATGTAATCCAGTTTATTGTGGGAATAACTGGCTAGCCTAGCCCGGATACACCCACGCTCACCCCCCCTTCTGCTTAATCTTGCGCCACGTATGGCGCCCCAGCTGTGGGCGAGATGCAGTAGTGGAGGTTGTGATGTTGAAGGCCGACCGATCAGTGCTGCTCGAGCTTCGGCGTGCGTGAGGTTTATCTCTAAAGATGTGGCTCTGCTGATGTTGAACAGAAACTCACGACTGTATGCACATTTTAGAACAGATAGACGCGACGAGGACGTACAAAAACACTGACTCACAAGATAGAAAACACGAAAACACCGTTCTGTGTCGGGAGAGAGAGAAGCCGCAGCATGTGCACGAAAAATAAAGTTCTGTGTGAACTTGAATAATTAGCTACACATCAGAAATCACTGATCACAGATCAGAAGGAACTGAAAAAAAGACTTCTGTTTTCATTTGTACATCCAAACACTGAGAAACCGCCAGCATTCACTGGTTCACAAGCCATGATCTCTCGATGACAAATATGGCGCGCGCATGGGCGTGCCAAATTCTCTGGGCGGAGGAAAGGGCGGTAACCGTTCCTGTTATGACGTCATTACAGGAAAATTCAAAATCAGCTAGTCTGGGCTGTCATTATCTCAAAGGCAGAGAAAGACACCCAGAACTCGGTTTACACAGACCGAAATTTCGAGCCACTTTGGGGACAATATTCAGGCTAGGGGAATTCATATTAATGTTGAAAAACCTCATAAAAAGAAAATGTCATGCCATGGGACCTTTAAGTTATTCATTTCAGTATAGTGACCACTAATTCATGTACTTTGTCAATAAGGTAAAAGTGTGTTTTGTGGAAAGTAGCTATTTTATACTTAAATCTATTATTTGATTGAATATTAATTGGTAATTAATTAAATATCGTCGGCTAAAAAGTAATTAGTAACTAGTAATCTGAGTAGATTTTGAGAAAAGTAATTTGTACTTTTACTTAAGTACTTTTTTGACACCAGTACTTTTACTTTTATTTCACTTAAAGGTATTTTACTTTAGAATTATTTCAGCAATGTAACAGTACTTGTACTTGAGTAAAAATTTTCAGTACTATTTCCACCTCTGGCCTTATCCCTAACTCTAATCCTACTCCTAAAATCATCCATCTTTGTTTTTTTGTTTTTTTCATATGTATGTTCCGGAAACAACTGATGTTAATCCAGAAACATTTCTTCCTTGTTGTTAAGCCTCTGAGAACACTGTGAAAGTCATTTCAATCTTGTCTACCTCTTGAGATGATCCAGCAGGAAGAGGAATGTGACCAGGTTGGGCTCTGGTAGAGACAGCAGGAGGTTCAGCATACAGCTCTCCTTAGCTACGCTGTCTGAGAGAGCTGCAGAGTAATGAGGACATAATCAATATAGTAGAATCCAAGCCTGCTCAATACTTAACATTGTGTTTTGTAAGTAAAAACAATTGACGAACCAATGCCTCCTGCAAAGTTAGGGTAGAGCTCATCGGTGAACAGGGGCTCAGGAAGCTCCCTGAAGTACAGCTTCAGTGTTCCGGCAATGGCATTCACATCCATCTCACTCATCATTACAGACACATCTTTATTATCTGTTACAGAGAGAGAAAAAAAGAGAGGTCAGCTACTAAATTGGCTGACTATACTGTATATATCTGTCATTGCTCCATGTAAAAACCCCTGATCTCCAAGCAGAAGGAACTGGATGAAATATTCTGAATGATATTAATCCACAATCTGACTTGAGATGCAGCCTGGAATTAAACCACACCGTATTTGTTCATCTGGCCAGAGGAGAACTGGCCCACCCGACTAAGCCTAAGCCACTTTCTGTCACCAATGGAGTTTGGGTTCCTTGTCACTGTCGCCTTTCGGCCTGCTTAGTTGGGGACATTTAATATTCAGCAATTTTACTGACTTGAATGCACTGATACTATTGGATGAAATCACTGTTTTCAACTCATTCCATAATTGATTAACTTTACACAGTTATTGAACCAAACTGGATCAACACTAAACCGATTACAACTGAATAACGACTGTTTATTATTGTCTTTTTAGAGCTGCTTTACAGCAGAAATGAATTATGTTTGCATCACTGCATCATTTTCCTGTTCACCACTGTAACGCTGCTTTGAAACAATCTGTATTGTATAAAGCACTATAATAAAAGTGAAGAAAAAAAAAAAAAAGACAATGGCCACTCACTGGTGTCAAATGCAGTCTTGAGTGCTTGGATGTCAGTTGCCACTCCTGAGACACGGTATATGCCCACTTCCTCCATTCCTCTTCTTTCGATCTCCTCTAGACACTGTCTGACTATGTAGGGCACTTTAGAGCGTTCCCGTCTAAAAATAAAAAACAATACCAACATCACAATGGACAGAATTTTGTTTCCATTCAGCAAAAATCTGATATGCAAACAAAATCTAAAATTTTGATCTTAAAGCAATGATTACTTTTTTTTTTCAGAAGCCATTACTCGTCTTGCTGCTGATTTGGTGCTCAAGACATTTTCTATTATTATTAATGTTGAAAACGTTGAAAGCCTGTGTTCACTGTATATTTTCACTTTATGAAAAGGAGCATTTTGGAAATTCAGTGGATTGCAATGACATGAGGGTGAGTAAATGACTTAATTTAACTTAATTAGTAAATCTTAATTTTTGAATTATATCTTTAATGTATTACATTAATCAGTGGTAGGTGCTGCTTATGTAGAGACCTTTAGTGCACGTGTTAGGGTCTAAGCATCTGTACTGGTGTTGTCATGTTGTCTTTATAGCATTAATTGGTTCTGCCCTTAAACCCATTAGTAAGCTCATTACAGACAATCCTCATTACTGTCAATCAAATCAGACCATAAACACTGCACAGAAAAAGGAAGAGTTCTATGAATTTTCTGTATATTCTAATTTCCTTTGACACAATGAATGCCTAAACATGCACAATATCTTGCAGCATCAAAATTTATGTGCTTTAAGTTTGTAAAATGTCCATTTATGTATGTCTATTTTCATATAAAATGTGTGCTGACTCACTTTGTCACTGTGGAGATATTTATTCCAAACACACCCATGGGCTTCCGTGAGGGCATTCTCTTCAGGCTGAACTCCCGGCTGGTGAACTTCACGGATATTTTCACCTCAATCTTCAGAAAAAGGTATATATTTAGTAATTATAGAGATGGATGGTAGGATTACAGCAGGGGAGCAGATGTGGATATACTCACCCCATTCATAGGGATAACTGTTCTCTGCCAGTCTTTACCCTGGAGCATCTGAGGATCCAACTGGATAAGAAACAGAAAAAAATAAAATACAATGGGATTTCCAATATGAACCCCAACAAAGTCATTCACATGGAACATTAGTCTTTGCTGCGATCTGGAGGGCTTTCGGATTGGCCACACATGTGTCTTTATCTGTTATAAACACCACAGATGTTATGAAGGGTCTGAAGTGATGTGAACAGTTTTCATTATGTTCTCCTTATACAGCAGTTTTGCACATCACAAGCCAATTTCTACGACCCCTCTAAGCAAACGTGAGGCCATCTGGAGTGGCCCAAGTTCAGAATGTTCCTTTCCCTCATCCTGGCCTAATCTCCATATGGTCTCGTGTAAGGCCTGATCCTGCTCTGCTATCTAATCTCATCATCTCAGTCATTACAACCTGTCTGTCAACGGGGCATGGACAGGGAGAGAGTGAGAACTGGGGCTTTGCCCGGCCAAACACCAGTGCCAACTAAGGTCATCAGAGCTCCAATGGCATAAAAAACCCACTCACACTAATTATAATTTATAACAATTATCATATATTTTTTATATATAATATCTAAATGTGAGGCAGAATGCTGACAATTATTAAAAGTTATGATATAAGTTATGATATTACCTCCTGGTACATTTTTACTTATGGCTTGAAAAATATTACTATTAACTATGATGGCTTGAATGATAATATATTATTTATATTTAATTAATATATTATAATTGATTATTATGGTTTAAAAAAATATTTTTACTAGGTATTATATTTGAAAAATTGTTTTGATTATATAGGAAGCCAGAGTAGATAGTCAAAAGTAATATCATGTCCTGTGGTTCATATTCTCATTTACAATTTAAGTATTGTATTCATGATAACCAAACAATGAAAAAATTGTTAATTGTTTTTATTAAAACTGATTGAAAGACAACAATTTTTTCAACATCAAAGTGCAATATTTAATATAATACTTAAAAAAATATGTATAATGTATATTACTACAACTATTTAATGTAGTCTCTCAATTAATATGAGGCAATACAAATCCATGTATTCTAATTATAAAATAAACTATATACTTTTTTTGTTTAAAATGTAAATATTTTCAGATAAAGTTTATCATGTCACTGCTCATTCACTGCTTAAACATTTACCCATACGCAACTGTTAAACTGGTGATTATAATTGAATACAGATTTCCTTTTAACATAAACAACAATCTGTCATTTTTCCTCTCGTTACCTTTCTTCTGTGGATGGCATTCTGTATACGGCACCATAACCTTGTTCCTTTGCCTGCCAGGGCAGTTTGCGTGGAAATGTCTACCTCTACACCCTCCACCAGCCCCACATCACAGTCCTTGAAGGGCGAAGAGCAGCCCCTGCCCTCCTCAGCCAGCGCTACCACCTCATCTTCACTCATCTCCTTCCCATTTCTTCAGCTGGAACTGGAAATCCCTTAGGATGTGGTGTGATATGGATCTTGAGGATTATCCTTAAGGGTTATATTTGTTCTTAAAAGATCCATTGCTACATATCAACAGTGCTATTCTCATCAATTCAAATACCTCAGAAGGTCTATAATATCAGATGAAGTTTAGCTTTTTTAACAATAATAAATCCTCAGTCTGGTGCAGGTGTTGAGCTACAGGGATCCAATTACTCGCTGCACTGCAATTGATTTTCATCCAAATTTGAGTCCAAAAATCTACTGTTATTCACTGAAGGATCTATTTTCCTCTTATTTCATTCCATCTCGACACCGTTTCCTTGTGTAATTCTGCATAACTTCCTCTTTCTACACCTCAAGCTCAGAATAGATGATCCCTTGACTTACCTCAGTCTAAGTAAGCTGCCCTGCCCCGGCCCATAAATCCATCCACAGCCACTAACATCCAGTGCACCAATCAGAGCAGGTTTATTCTACTGCCATGCAGTGTTGTCAACATTGATGTAAAAATAAATACATTTCAGCAACTGAAAAAAAGCTAGCATAAAAAAAAAAACATTTCATGACTCTAAACCTAAAATGAATCTGTGTTTTTTTGGACACACTCAATTATAATCATTAAACATGAAAAAAGGCACTATGGAGTGATATACTAGACACCCATGAGGAATTTACCTTTTTAACATATACCATTAACTATAAAGCTCTTTGGGAAGAGTTTCCTAAATCACAGCTGGCTGATGGGGGGACTTCACAAGTCTGCTTTCAGAACCACAGAGGGATCATAGCACAGCCCCCTAATCCCTCCCCCATCCCCCACAATACACCAACCGACACTTTCAACCAACTGCATCTGAACCTAGACTTTACAAGCGATCATTTGTAAGGCAAAATAATTTTGAGCTTTTTTTATGACCCCACAAAACTCTCTGGGGAGGGGACTGATAGGTCAGCTGATCTGATGTTGCTTTGGATGTGATATTTTCAGACAGGACACATGAATTATGGATGATTTGATTCCTTAAAAGCCAGGGAAGAGTGAATAACACCCTACCTATTAAAAAGAAGATTAAATGTCTGCTGTATAAAGGCCAATCCCCATCTGGGACCACGCCTCTCATAAGAGCAGATATACCTTTGACCGGACTCACTGAGTGCCCAGATGGAGAATGACACTTACAAAAGTTTGCATGAGAGCCAAGCAAATTTATGCCTACAACTCACCTGTTTAACCAGTGGGAATTTGATATATAGATGCCAACAACAATATATAGGATAAATAACTACAAAAAATACACAAACATACTAGTTGACCTCATGAATAGTGGTGGTGACAAATGACTAGTCAGTTATCCATCCAATTTTTGGTTTAAAATGTATATACCAAAGTACCAACTAGTGTTGTTGTTAACTAAAACGATACTCGGTTACTTAGCGTAACCTCGGTTCTCTCTAGAAGAGGGAACGAGTATTGCGTAAGTTCCTTACGCTACGGGAAAGTATTCTTTCTTCGAGATTTCTGAAAAACCCAAAATTATCCTTAATTTTGTAACATTGTCAACGCAGTGCGGCAGCCTGGCAGACCATAGCAGGCTATTCCAGCGTGCTATTGGCTGCTCTGCTGGCAACTGCAGCAGCCTATCGGTGAGCCCGCGTGACGTGGCGACCACCTGGCTTCATTTGCCTACAGGTGGGGCGTGGCCACGTGTATATAAGCAGGGCTCACGGGCTGCATATTCGGTTTTCGTAGTTCTGAAGCGTAAAAGCCCGCGGGGCGCACGGCAAGGAACGCAATACTCGTTCCCTCTTCTAGAGAGAACCGAGGTTACGCTAAGTAACCGAGTATCGTTCTCTTACGAGAGGTTCTCTCGTATTGCGTAAGTTCCTTACGCTACGGGAACATATTGTCAACGCCGTGCGCGCCTCGCGTACAGCATATGTATCCCAGGGAACCGGGGACCATAACACTGCTCGGGCAGGGTGGCCGGTAAGGAGAACGGGCCACCACATATACAGACACTTCATTCGAACTGACGGGTGGTTACGACGGGTGGTTACAACACCCTGTCCCATGAATGAGGGAACGGCACCTGCCGGTCTCCTTCAAATTCACCACACCTTGTCTCATGAATGAGGGAACGGCAACGCCGGTCGCCTTCAAATTCACAATATCTTGTTATATGAGTGAGGTAACGGCACCGCCGGTCACCTTCAAACTCACAACAGCTCGTCTCGTAAATGAGGGAACGGCACCGCCGGTCTCCTTCAAATTCACATGAGCCTAGTACCGAACTTACTACCAGTATGTGAGCTATGTCTGCGCAGAATAACTGGGCAGAACCAACAGCCCTATTGAACTGATAACACTTTCGCCTGTAAGGCAGGAACTTCCAGATTGTAAAATCTCACGAACGTAGACGGGGAGGCCCAGCCTGCCGCCATACAGATATCGTGGATGGAAATCCCTCTGGCCCAAGCCCACGAAGAGGCCATGCCTCTGGTGGAGTGTGCTCTGACACCTAGCGGGCACTGCAGGTGTTTGGAAGCGTATGCAGTTGCAATCGCGTCCACTATCCACCTGGACAGGGTCTGTTTCGAGGAGGCGAGACCTTTAGTGCGCCCACCAAACGAAACAAATAGCTGCTCAGAACGCCTGAAGGCGGCGGAGCGTGTGACATAAACCCTCAATGCCCTGACAGGGCAGAGGATATTGCCACCGTCCCCCTCGTCGGATGCTGGCAGAGCCGAGAGGGAGATAATCTGCGCCCTGAAGGGAGTGCCAATCGCTTTGGGGACATAACCATGCCTCGGTCTGAGAATGACCTTAGAGTCATTAGGACCGAACTCCATACACGTCGGGCTCACTGAGAGCGCGTGTAGATCCCCCACGCGTTTCACTGAAGCCAGAGCTATCAGGAACGCGGTTTTTAGCGAAAGGAACCTTGGTTCCACAGTCTCGAGCGGTTCAAAAGGATGGGCCTTCAGGGCCTCTAGGACCAAGGCAAGATCCCATATAGGAACCGATGGGGGCCGCGGGGGATTCATCCGTCTGGCTCCTCTGAGGAAACGGATGATGAGCTCGTTCCTTCCTAGCGTGCTACCTAGCGTCGTCTGAGCGAACGCTGCTATAGCCGCCACATACACTTTGAGCGTGGAAGGGGACCTGCCCAGTTCCAAAAGCTCTTGGAGGAAGGAGAGCACCCGCTGGACCCCACATTGCTGTGGGTCCAATCCCTTGGAAACACACCACTCAGTGAACACCGACCACTTAGAACTATATAACCGCCTCGTGGTAACCAGTGGTGGAGGCATCCGTCGAATGACCTTGCGGTGTGAGATGGCTCCCATCGTCACTCCCCGCTGGTACCAGTCGGCTACTAACCGGGGCTCTAGGGCTGAAACGCAGCCCTGAGTCACTCTGATCCTGAAGCCTCCGGACGCCCAGGCTCTGTGAGGCACTCGGGCGTTTAACCAGCATTGCAGCGGGCGCATGCGCATTAAGCCCAGCTGGAGCACAGCTGCAGCTGAGGCCATACGTCCCAGCATCCTCTGCAAGAGCTTGAGAGGTGCGATTTTGCCCGGCCGGAAGTACGCAGCCATGCGCCGAACTTAGCGCGCGCGTTGGGGTGACAGGCGGGCTGACATTGCCACAGTGTCCAGATTCAAACCCAGAAATGAGGTTGATTGCGTGGGCACTAATGAGCTCTTGGTCCAATTGACCGTGAGCCCCAGGCTGTCCAGATGGCTGAGCAGCATTGCCCTGTGGGCGAGGAGCTCGGCCTCTGACTGCGCCAGGATGAGCCGATCGTCCAGATAGTTCAACACTCGCATCCCTCGACTTCTCAGGGGAGCGAGGGCCGCGTCCATGCACTTCGTAAATGTACGAGGTGCTAGTGACAGGCCGAACGGAAGGACGGTGTATTGATAAGCCTGGCCGTCGAAGGCGAATCGTAAGAATGGCCTGTGACGCAGCGTTATCTTGATTTGAAAATATGCGTCTTTCAAATCTAGGGAGATTAGCCAGTCTCTCGGGCGAATATGCGCGAGGATCTGCTTGGTCGTGAGCATCTTGAACGATCTTCTCATAAGAGCTTTGTTCAGACGCCTCAGATCCAGAATCGGTCTGAGCGACCCATCCCTTTTTGGCACGAGAAAATACCGGCTGTAAAAGCCTGACTCGCTCATAGAATGGGGAACCGGTTCTATAGCCCCTTCGCACAGCAGTGTGGCTATCTCCGCTCGAAGTAGATGCGCTACTTCCTCGCTCACTCTCGTCTCCGTACGCGCACAGAAGCGCGGAGGGCGGCGAGCGAACTGCAGAGTGTAGCCGTGCTTCACTGTTTTCAGCACCCATTCTGATACACCTGGAATGGCTTCCCACGCTCTCGCGTGTGCCACACGGGATAGAACGGCCTCCGGGCTCGAAACGCCGCGCTTCGTGGGTTCGACGGCCTGTATAGGAGGGGCGGGCGCAGTGCGCGCGCTCTCTGTGCTGTGGGCCAGCCGATCGCTCGCGATGGCTGGCCGCCCTACACACTGTATCTCTGCCGCTTCGAGCGGGGAGTGGCTTGTGTGTGGCCCTACACTCGTCGTTCCGGCCACCTTGGGCGGAGAACAAATGGTGTGTGGCGCGGCGCATGGCGCCGGGGGCAGAATGTTCGCGAAAATGTGTGAGCGCGTTTGAGCGGGCACAACTCTTACGCGTGGAACATGACCGGTTAAGAGTGGCTGTGTGACAGCGCGTGTGGTGATTAGGCGTGGGCGCAAATAAGCGGACACGTGACCTAACTCTAGCACTCGAGCGGCCGGTGGCCGCTTTATGTGAGTGAGAGACACGGGATTTGTGGTGCTTGGGTGCAGGGGTGAACACAAAAGTGGGCACGTTTACTGCATTTGAAAACACATACGGCGTGAGCCGTGCAACCAGAAAAAAGGCAACTTCGTGATTTCTCTGGTTCGTCATAAAAACGGCGGTTGTAGACAGGCGAGAGGGCAGTTTTGCCGGCTCGTTTGCTGCGTGAGAGCCATCTGCAGCAGCCACAGGAGTGGGGGCTGACAGGAAGAAGAGTTTTGACGGTGGTCCGACCACGGCGGGACTTAACCGTCGCTTCCCCCCTCTGCTAGGAGGACTTTGGAGGGGCTACAGTTGGAAACAGGCGAGAGGGCGAGTTCGCCGGCTCGTAGGCTGCGTGGAAAACATCTGCAGTAGCCACAGGAGTGGGGACTGACAGGAAAAACAGAGTTTTAACGGTGGTCCGGCCGCAGCGGGACTTAACCGTCTTTTCTCTCCTTATGTATAGACGTCCAAAAATACTCGAGCACCACGTGGTGCGAGTTAGCTTTCTGTATGTAAGAAAAGCTGGCCGCGAGCCCGGGGAAGCGGACAGTAAAACATTTTTATCTGCCGCGAGAGCTGGGCTCGAACTCGGGTCTCCGGCGTTTCAGCCGCTGATTTTGCCACTGTGCTACCGGGAGGGACACAATAGCGTTCAGTTAGCGCGAGCATACAGCAGTACGTCCTCGTGCTTGTTGGCAGTCGTGCGTGCATAAAAGACAGGCTCGTTACTGCAATAGTAATATTTCCAGCCGCCTGAACTGGAGAGGGGGCTGAGAAATGCTAGAGAATGGCGGTTCGTCCGGCCACAGCGGGACGAAAACACCCTCTGTTCATTTCCCGGTGAGTGCGGCGCGCGCACGTCACGCAATCTGCGCGGTCCAACAGGGGGGAGTGCGGGTTCGTTGGAGAGCATATGTCAGCGTCATGTCTCATGACGGCGTATGTTTGCTGGCGTGCGTGTCTTAACAGGCTCGTGTACAGCAATATGAACAATTCCAGTCGCCTGAACTCATGAGGGGACTGAGAAGTGTGCGCGAGGGTGGAACAGCTCTCTTGTAACGTAAAGAGAGCTGCAGGACCGTGCGTTTCTGCCATCCCTTGTATATAAGCGGCGCATCAGCGCGGCATGAACAGAGGGGGGAGGAGGCTCGCTCCGAGACCGTTCATTTCTACCATCCCTTGCAAGCGGCGCGGTGGCGCGGCTTGAACAGAGGGGGAGGAGGCTCGCTCCGAGACCGTTCATTCCTACCATCCCTTGTAAGCGGCGCGGTGGCGCGGCTTGAATAGAGGGGGAGAAGGCTCGCTCCGAGACCGTTCATTCCTACCATCCCTTGTAAGCGGCGCGGCTTGAACAGAGGGGGAGGAGGCTCGCTCCGAGACCGTTCATTTCAACCATCTCTTGTAAGCGGCGCGGTGGCGCGGCTTGAACAGAGGGGGGGAACAGCGGAGTGATGTCGTCATAAAACTGCTCAAGTCGAGCCCGCAGGGTCGACATAGAGAGTTCCTCACACTCGGGGCATTCGCCCGCGAGGAGTGCGGCGGCGGCGTGGTCACGGCCCAGACAGAGAGCGCATGGCGGTCTCTGGTGCTGAGCTGCACGTGGCACGAGCCGCAGGTGGAACGAGGCGTTTTGATAAAAACGCTCGTGCTCTTTTATGAAACGTGTGACGCAACGGCGAGAACACGTGCAATGAAAGGATATAATGCTGCCGGATAGCAGAGCAGGCACGGATGGATGAAGGTGGCGCGATGCTGCCAGCTTCTCCAGGCGCTGTCCTCTGCTTGCTCGTCTGCACGATCACGGCGGCGGGTTCCAGATCCAGCGATGCGAAGGGCTTCGCTGAAGAAAAGAAAATCGAATATGCAGCCCGTGAGCCCTGCTTATATACACGTGGCCACGCCCCACCTGTAGGCAAATGAAGCCAGGTGGTCGCCACGTCACGCGGGCTCACCGATAGGCTGCTGCAGTTGCCAGCAGAGCAGCCAATAGCACGCTGGAATAGCCTGCTATGGTCTGCCAGGCTGCCGCACTGCGTTGACAATGTTACAAAATTAAGGATAATTTTGGGTTTTTCAGAAATCTCGAAGAAAGAATACTTTCCCGTAGCGTAAGGAACTTACGCAATACGAGAGAACCTCTCGTAAGAGAACTTTTTTTTTTTTTAAGTGTTAATTGAAATAAATATGGAATAAAATAAAATTAGATGGGGGAAAAAAAACATTAAAACATAAAACGAAAAATTTAAACAAATTTAAATGTTGCCTTAGCAACTCACAGAAACAAAATAAGTTGACGTATTAAAATTACTAAACCGAAAATAAACTAAATTTAAATAGAAATATAAAAAACTAATGAAAATGACAAAAGCACATCAAATAATACAAGCTAATTCAAAATATACTAAATACTTATCAACAAAATAACAATGGCAAAATGTTTGTTGCAGTGTTTATGCAGTGTACTGTAGATCATACCGCGATTTGTCCTTTGCCCATAATTCTATCTGTGCTGTCTCCATCATCCTTGTTCATCTTGGCTTTGTTGTAGCTCTTTTCGTAACAGAGTAGACGTAATGTGTGGGAGCCCTCCAACTCAATCTCAAACTCCTGAGGCAGAAACAATACAGAAGATCTACATTACCCAGAATATACATATACAACAAATACAAATACCGTATATAACAAATATATGCATACAGTAGCTAAATCTTCTTTTTGGGGGAAAAAGAGACAAAATATAAATATAAAGCTGCATGCTACTGAATAATATTATTATTATAAATAATATTATGTAATAATCTCCAACTCCATTCAACAAACAGTGTAATGGGACTTTAGACCAGATTTAACACATGCTATGCCTCATTTCCTTTCCCTTTCTCCCCTTTACTTTGGGGGATGGTTATTGCTCTTAATTAAAATATAATATGATTTGTCCAGAAGGCCTTATTCCACATATTCCACATGGCCTCACTTATGCTGCTCTTAATTAAGAATTAAAGCCTCAAGAGCGTTTCAGCAGGCAGGTCTTTTCATAACGGTGGGGTATAGACAGGGACAGGCATGTGGGATTACCTCATTCCATTTGGGCTCTGTGGTGTATCTGTACACTCTTGTTTTGGCTTTATTCACAAAGATACCGAAGGAGTCCACCTCTAATGTGCAATACAGATCTGAAGAGAGGAAGAGGATGAGTTATTGATGCTTAAATGTGGTGCTAGAACAGGCTATGCAAATGTATACATGAACTTTGATGAGCACAGAGAGTTGAAGAAAAAAGACACGTACTTAAGCTCTGTTTAAGTCCAGAGGCAGAATGGACAATTACATTCAGGAATCCGTACAGTCCAGTAGATTCATCCTCTGTAAGTGAAGAAAAAAAGGAGAGGACTGTTCAACGCATTTTAAATACATACAAAGATGTATATAATAAAAATGAAATATTTAAATACATAATTTTCTCTTTATTTTTTTTTTCTGTAATTTGATCAGATTACTTTGGATAAGATATGACATTTGGCAAATTTTGCACTGAAGAATCATGCACAATAAATCCAGGAACATTTTACAACAACAGAGCTTTGATTTCAGGTTGTCTTTAAGACCGTGCACCTTTCTTACCCTCTTTATTGACAGTGAGGGGTAACTGATGGACCGTCTGGAGTTTGACACAAGAGCTGGTGAGCATCTGAAGCTCCATGGACGTCAAGCTGAAGCTCTTAAAGCCTGGAAAAGAAGTAAGCGTTCAGTTAGAAAACAACACCTGAATCTCCTGATCTACTCCTGATTTCAGTGACAATGCCACTCACATTTCTTCTGCTGTTCTTGAATCACTTCCTTCCATTCTGCACGCTCATAGTCTGATGAGATCAGGAACGTGTAGCTCTGAAATGCATAACCGACACGGACTGTGAGCATGAGAAGGAACATTGAGAAGGAGTGTGAGGATGAAAATCAGATACGACAGAAAGGCTGTGAATCGCTGGCTCTTACCTTTCCACTGCGGTTGTGCACTCGGAGGGGCATATTAGGAGAGTTCAGCAGCAGTAGCGATTCCTGTTCTGACAGCTTCTTTTTCAGCCTCTCCATAACCTTTGACCCTTTGTTGGCTCTCTATTGAGGTAGGGAGTAAAAAGAAATCTTAAAACCTAGTATGTTGTCTAATTAACATTTAAATGCATGTATGGTTGCCGCAGAAATGCAGTCTAGATCAGGGGTTTTCAAACTTTATGATGCCAAGGACCCCCAAATAGGATTAACCTTTTATGAGGGACCACCTTCCTGAAATCCATCTGTATATTTTTATGTATGAAAAAACATTAAAACTGTTAGATGAATAGTGTGACATTATAAATACAACATATTGCTTCCAAAATGAAATTGCTATACTTAATGTTGGATGTATAAACCTGAAGAAGAACAATGATTTCAATTAAAAATGATTTGTATAAGCAACTTTCACAATAAATGTATGTAAGCAGCTTAAGTACTGCGTTATGAATTCTGCCTTATATTCCCAGTGAGCAAGATAAAGGGAACTATTCTTGCATTAAAGATGCAAAGCAAACACATACAATTCTGGAAAGTACATATACGGCAAGCAAGTAGAGAAACATTTAGAAATTAAACTGTATATTTAGTAGACTTTAGCCTTTTTGCTTTGTCTTTTTATCCTCTAAAATTTTCTGGGGACCCCTTGGAACCTTCTGGAGGACCCCTGGGGGTCCTCGGACCCCAGTTTGAAAACCCCTGGTCTAGATAAGCAAGACAGCTTCCTACAGTAAAATATTCACTAATATTCAAAAGTTTTGGGGTGGTAAGATTTTTTTATGTGTTTAAAAGAACCAAGGCTACATTTATTTGATCAAAAATACAGTAAAAACAGTAATATTGTGAAACACTACAATTTAAAATAATTGTTTTCTATTTCAATATATTTTAAAATGTAAAATACACTCACCTAAAGGATTATTAGGAACACCATACTAATACTGTGTTTGACCCCCTTTCGCCTTCAGAACTGCCTTAATTCTACGTGGCATTGATTGAACAAGGTGCTGAAAGCATTCTTTAGAAATGTTGGCCCATATTGATAGGATAGCATCTTGCAGTTGATGGAGATTTGTGGGATGCACATCCAGGGCACAAAGTTCCCGTTCCACCACATCCCAAAGATGCTCTATTGAGTTGAGATCAGGTGACTGTGGGGGCCATTTTAGTACAGTGAACTCATCATCATGTTCAAGAAACCAATTTGAAATGATTCGAGCTTTGTGACATGGTGCATTATCCTGCTGGAAGTAGCCATCAGAGGATGGGTACATAGCGGTCACAAAAGGATGGACATGGTCAGAAACAATGCTCAGGTAGGCCGTGGCATTTAAACGATGCTCAATTGGCACTAAGGGGCCTAAAGTGTGCCAAGAAAACATCCCCCACACCATTACACCACCACCACCACCACCAGCCTGCACAGTGGTAACAAGGTATGATGGATCCATGTTCTCATTCTGTTTACGCCAAATTCTGACTCTACCATCTGAATGTCTCAACAGAAATCGAGACTCATCAGACCAGGCAACATTTTTCCAGTCTTCAACTGTCCAATTTTGGTGAGCTCGTGCAAATTGTAGCCTCTTTTTCCTATTTGTAGTGGAGATGAGTGGTACCCGGTGGGGTCTTCTGCTGTTGTAGCCCATCCGCCTCAAGGTTGTGCATGTTGTGGCTTCACAAATGCTTTGCTGCATACCTCGGTTGTAACAAGTGGTTATTTCAGTCAAAGTTGCTCTTCTATCAGCTTGAATCAGTCGGCCCATTCTCCTCTGACCTCTAGCATCAACAAGGCATTTTCGCCCACAGGACTGCCCCATACTGGATGTTTTTCCCTTTTCACACCATTCTTTGTAAACCCTAGAAATGGTTGTGCGTGAAAATCCCAGTAACTGAGCAGATTGTGAAATACTCAGACCGGCCCGTCTGGCACCAACAACCATGCCACGCTCAAAATTGCTTAAATCACCTTTCTTTCCCATTCTGACATTCAGTTTGGAGTTCAGGAGATTGTCTTGACCAGGATCACACCCCTAAATGCATTGAAGCAACTGCCATGTGATTGGTTGATTAGATAATTGCATTAATGAGAAATTGAACAAGTGTTCCTAATAATCCTTTAGGTGAGTGTATATAATTAATATACAGTCAGATCTGTAAATCTGAGAAAGTTTCTATTTTTTTTTTCTTTCCTAAAACTGATTACAAATTATATATGACAATTTAAGTGAAAGTTGCCTAAAATATCCTGTACCCTCTCTCTCTGGATCTCACTCCTCAGGGATGAGATCTTGATCTTAATGGTATCCAGCTCCTCATCAGTCGCCTGTGGGATAGACAGGGGCTCTGAATCTTCCGCCGTTTGGAAGTTGAGGTCTGCGAGAGGAATGTACCACTTAGAGTCATACTGCTGGCTCTTCCTGCAGACAGACAGCACAGGGGGAGATGGGGTGATGGGGGAAATAATTTAATATCCAGGCAAAAATACATCCTAGAATATGATTATAGAGCATGGATGATGGTGCAGACTGGGCCCACATGTCTGAAGAGTCAGGATGTTTTTTTTGTGAAAATAACACACATATGGTAAATGTGTCAATATAGACAACACCTATATGGTAAATGCAAGCTGAATTTCATAAAAATAAGAAGAGAGTAATTAGACAGATTTGGGTAAAGATGGAAATGAATAGAGAAGATGAGACAAGAATATTTTTCCTTACCCTCCAATCTGTTTCTTCAATTTGGCACAGAGCAGGAGGTCAGTAAAGAGAAAAACATGCCGTAGTTTCCGGGCCCCTTCCACAAGCTCCACCATGAAGCTGTCCTTCAACAGCTGACGGTTCTGACATAGTACAGAAAAATAAAGTAGGCAAATTTTAGGCAAAATAAAAAAAGAGAAGAATTATATATATATATATATATATATATATATATATATATATATATATATATATATATATATACTATATATATATTACAGTGGGTGCAGGACACTATAGTTCATTTATGTAAGTGAGGATAACAAAATAAAGTAACCGTGACATATTATACCCAAAACTTCTTCATACAGTGGACTAGCAGTAAAATTGCTAAAAATCTGGGACCAAAATTATTCAGAAACTTTGATATGACCATGTTTTGCTAAAGTTGCTAATTTGCTAATGCGACCTTTTACACCACAGACTGAACAAAATTAAGCATTGCTTGGTAATTGGTTGACCTAAATTGGTATTATCTAATTTTGTACTTAAATTTAACAGCTGACAGCTGATTGGTTGATTGTAATCCATTACATACCTTTCTATCAAAGTTATCTGACATTATCAAGATGAATTTGTTCTGACCCAGCTCTTGTCATATTTATTTACCATTTTCTAAACTATAGTGAATAAACTGTGATAATGTGAGAAAATGTTGAAGGTTTGACTGTATAAACGCACGCACGCACGCACACACACAGATGATCCTCCAGACATCATTCTAAGATGCCGATTTGGTGTTTAAGAAACAGTTTGTATTATTATCAATGTAAAAAACAGTGGTGCTGATTCATTTTTTTTTGTGGAATCCTTGATTCTTTTTTTTATCGGGAATCTTTGATGAACAGAAAGTTCAAAAGAACAGCATTTATATGAATATATTTATTTTTTAACTATGTAAGTCTTCACTGTTACTTCTGAATTTAATCCTTGCTGAATAAAAGTATTTATTTTATTTCCTACTGACCCCAAACATTTATATCTGTCAAATATAACATAACAATTCTGACTAATCTGAAGTGCCACTAGGGGGCAGTCCCACTCTATTTTGAAAAACGACATCAACTCTCAGAAAAGAGCAGTGAGCTGGTGTTGATGAGTCTTTGTGTTTATGAAATGAGAAAATTTGGAGGACATTTTGAAACAGGTAACTCCTGTCCACAGATCATATGCTTAGTCCCGCAAGCCTAAGTGGTAGTTAATGTGTGAAAACACACGTATACGCATAACACAGCCCCGGCCACATGTCATGCATCAGTGCTCCCACAGCAACACGTCACCTCTGCAGTGGGGAAAGAAAAGATGATATCACAAGCATCTCATCCAATTGGACGCTTTAACCTGGCTCCACTCACCTTCACATTCAAAGACCACTCATTTTTTCGGTGCAACATCACTAATGCCGTTGACTCACCCAAACATACACTCACTGGATGCCCCAGTGATGTGCTGTCTGCAGCTGGGGATACGGAAGAGATGGAAGAGTCACCACATACTCATTCCAAAACTCCCAACATGCCAGACATGACGTGCGTCATTGCATTTCAAGAACAAAGTGTAATGGCTTGATTTCAGCTTATGCCACTGCCAAAAATGAGATTCCTATTCCACATGGCACCATTTTCAGCATACAGAAGTACAGTGGCTAAGAAAAGCCTCTCTCCACGTCTCTACCAAAAGGAAGAGCAATTACATAGTTTAGTCAATGCAAACAGTTCAATCAGCGGTTAACGGCCCCTCTTTTTCCTCAGCTCAGCCGTTTCGGCAGTGAATAATTCGCAGGGTCCTGATCCAGATCGCACTCAGCACTACTGAAACGGGATCCTGGGAAACACAGTGTTCCCAAATGCTCCCACACCACCAAGATTATACTGGTCCCGTTTCAAAGGGGAATCATGCAGGAAGCGCATACCACTGCGAAAGAGGTTGTCCAAAACGTGTTTGCTGAACTCTTCTTAAGAGAAATGCGGGGAAAGAAGGGAGGGACACATGTTTACAGGAAACAAAAGTTTCTGGTCACATCAGGATGAGTGAGGGACCTTTCAAAGATCTCACTTTGCCACAAGCCTTTAATCACTCAGTACATATTGTATATGATTCTTGTCCCAATGGTAATGCACTCAGCCGTCCTGGGGATGTTATGAACGGTAGGGAGCTTTATTGTTGTGGCATGCTGCGGTCAGATGTGTTTTGCATAATGACCACTAAATTGGTCAAATAATTAAATACAATTATTGTTGTTGTGTTATTGTCATAGTACTGTTAATATTATTATTGATATTTGTTTTTATTATTATTAATTTCATAGTGGCAGCACAAAAATATTATTTTAACCTTAGGCTACATTGCACATAAAAATCACTGTACCCCTAGCAGACCAGTGACCAGTTCGCTGTAATTTATCCTTTATTTTTTCCATCCAACAAACAACAATGTCATAAAAACATACACCCAACAGCACACACTAAAACTCTTCTTTCAAAGAGCACCGTATTTACATGATTGGCATTTCCAGAACAGTCTCACTGTAGGCGAAATGCAAAGACTGCGCAGAGACAAAAGCCTCTTTTCCTTTCTCTTTCTTCTTCACCCTGCAAGACACACACACACACACTTGTCCAAAACAAACAGGCCTGGTATCCTACTTAAATTTCTTCTGCAAACACTTGTACTGTACTGCAATGTACACTGTGTGCAAATCTATACCAGTATCATATCAGACTAAAAGCGAACATGATGTGCTTTTTTCTTCTCAGTAAAAGAGGAGATGCTCAAATGAGCTGTCTCAGCACATCAGATGACATTTTTTAACAGTTTGCCTCCAGTAGAAACATGACAATGGCAATATCTCATTATCACTCACTACAAACTGACTGAAACCACTGAAAATTAAACAGCCAATAAAAAGAAAGAAAGAAAGAAAGAAAGAAAGAAAGAAAGAGAGAGCAGCTTGTGGAGCTTAAACAGTGTATGTTTATAAAGACAAAAAAACCTCTAGGTGGTACATTTTTAGCCTTCTTAACATATCATGCTACTTAAAATTATTTTTGATATAAATATTTCTACTAGTTATTAGTATTTTGAGCATATCATTGATGGTCACTTTGTTTATAAGGAATAAAGCCCCATATTTATGTGCTTAAATCACCTCTCAACAGATTGTGCCCTAAAGGCAAGAAGCAAAACGCTCTTCAGATGATGAGTCTGTGTGTGGTATGTTGACATGCATATGTTTGTGATAGTCTTTTGAATAGAGCAGTTGGCTTTGAAGAGCCCGAGGTCATCTGGTTGTGCGCATATTCGTTTGATGTGTATCTACTGCACAGGATTTGGCATGTAAAATTGCTTTTGTTTGCGTTAATGTGTATTTAGTGCATACACTTCATATGCATATTAGTCTGTGTGTGTGTGTGTGTGTGTGTACACATGTGTGCAGCAACATATAAAGCCCATCACGCATTGCTGTGTGCGCTTGTACCGCAGACGCTCAAAGCTGCTTTCTGAAATCGGCAGGTTCATTTGCATTTTAATTAAGTGGCTTTGGCCCAGCTAGTGCAGGCCTCTGGGGCCACCCTGAATCTCTTCTCTCTCGCTCACCCGCATACCTCCAGTTTCCAGCACAGGTAACACTAGAAGACCTAGCTAATCAACACAACCATGGCCTGAACAATCATGCTAATTCTTCTAGCTGCCCACTGATATCAGTTCTGAAGTTACTCTTAAATAATGAGATCATTGTTCATTGGTATCTACCAAAGAAGTATGGCACCATACTGTACCTCTCTGCTCAAGCTATAGGCATCTCTATAAATGAAAGAAACGAATTAAACAATAAAAAGTAATTATAATAACATAAAAATTATAGCTGATACGAAAAAGCCAACATTTTGTTATGGCAGGAAACTGATAAATGGCTATAAAAAAGCATATAAAATATACTATACTATTTTGTCTAAATAAAATAAAATAAACTCTATTAAAATTAATTGTTTAAAATGCTACAAGCTAAATAAGACATCACAACATTAGTGTACAGTATGAAAAATAGATTGTACAATACAATACATTTTGCTAAAGATTACATTTCTTTCCCAAGTTTTTCTGCAGACATATAAAAGGTTAAAATACAAAAGTTGCAAAATGAGACAAAGTGCCTGGGAAAAAAAGATGAAAAAGCAACAGAACAGGTCAACACAGCAACATAGACCCCCACAACAGAGGATTCTGACACCACGTAAGGTTTTGTAAGGTTTGAGAGAATGTCTCATTTTTCCTAGGTGGATGCATTGCAAAACCTCCCTCATCCAGGCATCATGTGATGGAGGCGAGGCATGCGAGGCTGTTCACCTAAAGAGCATGGCATGTCTGGCCAACAAAAGGGTAAAGGCTATGATGCAGTGTGCTGTGACTGGTATATCCGGGGTTGGGGAAAGGCCAAACAGGACAGTCAAAGAATTAGGGGCAATGGTAGTATTAAGGGCCTGTGAAAGAGTTCTGAAAATATCAGACCAGTAGTCCGTTAGACCAGAACATGTGAAGACTAAAGATTACATTTAACAGCGTTACTGAATGATTTGAGCATTGAATGATTTGGTGAAATGAGAAGGTACAGTGACATTTCCATTATACCATTGGCTGTCTGAATACTCAATTCTGATTGGCTGGAAGATGTGCAATAAAACCGTTTAATGCACAGGTAGTTCCAAGTCAGTTTAAGCACCTGATCGCGCTGTGCACACATAGAAACAGGTGCATAGAAACTTGTAGTCAATGCTGCCCAGCGACTTTTATTAATAAATTAACTTTGCTGCTGAATTGATACATTATGTTACTCAGCAAGGATGTTGTAACGTCGCTGCACAGATCTAGGTTATTCATATGCACATCTCTCTCTCTCTCCCTCTCACTCTATCTCTCTTGCTAGATAAGCTGATTTATTCAAATAAATGTTATAATTCAATCAAATAAATGTAACCTTACCGCACTACTTTATCTCTGTGTCTGATTTAAAGCAGACAGAATGCTAGATCTAATGAGTGTAGCTGACAAAATAACTGTAATTTTAACCCTTCCAGTCAAATGTAGCTCTGCAAACATGAATGACAGCTTCTACTTGTCAATGCTGGCAAATGATCATGGTAAGCAGAATAATCCAGGGTTAAACATATCTGTTAATATACTGTATATCCAATATCGCCCGACATTGATGAATTAAACTAAAAAACTCCCGATAACTAATATATTGTGCCTCCTTATTCACTAACAAAATATTTAACAAAAACAATTTTACAAAAAAGTAGGGTGTAGCTATGCAGTTGCTAAGGTGTTAGTAGTTAAAGTATTTTTTTATAATGCTGATATATGGTTGTTATAGTAATCTGGGTGCTTGCTAGGTTATCGTGAATAAGACGTGTGATTCATGCCAGTCTCACAAACGCGCCGGTTGCCAGAGCTATATGGCACAGTTTATTACTCATGGTCTATTTCAATCCCTGAAGTATGAACAATTATAGTATTAGTGAAGCTAGTCTTTAGCTAATAAAGAAATGATGCTTATTAACTCATCTAGAAGCTATAAAAACAAAAGGAAGGTAAACTAAATCTTGTATTTTCTTTGACTGGACTGAAAGACAATAAGCTCCACAACAACACATTGGTTTCCATGAGTTCCTTTCATGCACACACTATCAATATTTGATCAGTTGGTCTGTCCGCACGTGCCCGAGGGAGGAAGGTGGGAGTGTTGTAGAGAGTGGCAGCAAACTCCTCCTCACCGTTTACTTAAAGTAGGTGGAGCCTGCTCCACACAAGATGGCCTTTTATGAATAATCAATGAATTGCGAGTCAGAGCAAGGTGGCTCATTAAGGCAAATTACAAGCCAGCGCTGCTCGCCATCAATCACAGCAACAATTCATCTGCCACTCTCCTGAGGCCACATTGCTGGAATGAAGGGGGCGGCACAGAGAGTCTCTGTGTCTGAAACCAAACATATCTTTAATTCCCAAGATCATTTCAAGGGTGAGTTTATCTGCCGGGGTCAGGAAGGGTATGCGCTTTCTTACCGCCTGTAACTAATGATATCATCAAGAGCATTAGTAAGCAGATACCGAAGAGGTGATTAAAAATAAATCCCACTAGATCTGAGCACAAACAACTCAAATGCAGCAAAGATTTCAGTAACAAATAGAGGATGTTTTATTTATAGCGTAAAGCCTCTGTGGAGATAGAATATATGCTAGTGTGAAATAAAGAGAAGGCAGTGTCGCCCAAGGATAGGTTGTGCGGATAGCAGAGGGTAGGTTGGCTCTGAGATGGATGGAAATGACTGGCTGTATATCCTGATGGGAGCTCATTGGCTGAATGGCTTCAGGGCACCTGCAACTGTGCAACCTGGAATTTTGACATTTATTTGTCCTTTAAAAATACGCTTTTGACAAATACTCTCCATCGTAAACAAGATGGAGGACGTATGAGAGCCAGGGAGAGGGTAGGATGGAAGGAAGGAGAGGCTTCTGCACTCACCTCTCCCTTCTTCACTGTCATGGACTGGCGGCGAGGTGTGCTCTCTTCGTTAATGCTGGACAGGAAGTTCTGTGAGATGCGGAGGGCGTCCTGCAGGAGGGGGTAATCTGGGTGACTGGTGGGTGTGTGCTTCAGAAGATCCTGTATAAAATACACACAAACATTAAACCTAAAATCAAAATGCCTTTAATTTATGATTTAAACAATGCTCTTTTTGAAGGAAGAAAAAAAAAAACAATAAAACATTTTGATGGCTGTCCGTGCAAAACAAAAGACCGTATGTACAGTGCATCCGGAAAGTATTCACAGCGCTTCACTTTTCCCACATTTTGTTATGTTGCAGCCTTTTTCCAAAATGGATTAAATTCATTATTTTCCTCAAAATTCTACAAACAATACTCCATAATGGCAATGTGAAAGAGGTTTGTTTGAAATCTTTGCAAATGTATTAAAGATAAAAAACAGAAGAAAAAAAATGTCACTCAGACATGTTTTCAGGTCTCTCCAGAGACATTCAATCTTGTTCAAGACTGGCCTCTGGCTGGGCCACTCAAGGGTATTCACAGAGTTGTCCCGTAGCCACTCCTCTGTTATCTTGGCTGTGTGCTTATTGTCGTTGTCCTGTTGGAAGATGAACCTTCGCCCCAGTCTGAAGTCAAGAGCGCTCTGGAGCAGGTTTTTCATCAAGGATGTCTCTGTACATTGCTGCATTCATCTTTCCCTCGATCCTGACTAGTCTTTCAGTTCCTGCTGCTGAAAAACATCCCCACAGCATGATGCTGCCACCACCATGCTTCCCTGTAGGGATGGTATTGGCCAGGTGATGAGTGGTGCCTGGTTTTGCGCCAGAATGATGCTTGTCATTCAGGCCAAAGGGTTCAATATTTGTTTCATCAGACCAGAATTTTTTTTTTCTAATGGTCTGAGAGTCCTTCAGGTGCCTTTTGGCAAACTCCAGGCTGGCTGTCATGTGCCGTCTGGCCACTCTACCCTACAGGCCTGATTGGTGGAGTGCTGCAGAGATGGTTGTTCTTCTGAAAGGTTCTCCTCTCTCCACAGAGAAACGCTGGAGCTTTGTCAGAGTGACCATCGGGTTCTTGGTCACCTTCCTGACTAAGGCCCTTCTCCCCCGATCGCTTGGTTTGGCCGGGCAGACAGCTTTAGGAACAGTCCTGATGGTTCCAAACTTCTTACAATTACAGATGATGGAGGTCACTGTGCTCATTGGGACCTTCAACCTTCATTTTTCTGTAACCTTCCCCAGATCTGTGTCTCAATACTATCCCATCTCAGAGGTCTACAGATAATTCCTTGGACTTCATGGCTTGGTTTGTGCTCTGACATGCACTTTTAACTTTGGGAACTTTTATAGACAAGTGCCTTTCCAAATCATGTCCAATCAACTGAATTTACCACAGGTGGACTCCAATCGAAATCTCAAGGATGATCAGTGGAAACAGAATGCCTGTTTTTTCGTTTTAATATATTTGCAAAGAAATCAAACTTCTTTCAAACAAACTTCTTTCACATTGTCATTATGGGGTACTGTTTGTAAAATTTTGAGGGAAATAATGAATTTAATCCATTTTGGAATAAGGCTGTAACATAACAAAATGTGGAAAAAGTTAAGCGCTGTGAATACTTTCCGGATGCACTGTATACCATCATCATGGTGCACTCACATTGCTATGAATAGGAGAAATTCCAATGCGCAATATGGCGACTCCAGGGCACCTTAAAGTGTCTACACTAGATGTGACAAAGCAACAGTTTGCAAATCCATTTGTTCTTTGTGTCAGAAGTAGAAATGCACATGTGTAAATGGTGCATAAAACATTTGAAACGTCTGTGTTCTGATGACACTGCATTTTGATAATATTGCACAAGTTTGTTTGCCCTGTCTTTTTATTTATTTATTTGTTAATCCAACTTTGGGTAAAACCCAGCGCTCGTCACTTTTTACCCAGCCGTCCAGTAGAAGACGGGCAGGACAAATACTACAACAACCAACCATCCTACTTGTACAGCAACTGAACAACAATGGAGGATAAGTTAATATTGTTGGTTAATATTGAAGCATTTGTAAAAAAAAAAAAATTATAAAAAAAAAAAATCGAGAGTTTTCGGGAAGGTCCGTTTTACGCACAAAATACTCCTATATTTACAAAAGTTTAATGAATGAGGCCCATCGAGCATAAGAAACAACATTTATGAGACCAGTCATGTCAGATTTTATGGCTGATTTGAAATGCTATTTAATTATGAGTTTGGTCAGCAGTTTTTGAGATTTCAGTATTTCCCAATTCAAATAGATAGGAGTTGGTCTTGCATGCCAGATGTTGGCATTGCAAATATGGGAGCAGAAGAGAGTTTCTCTCTCCACTTCCTTTGAAGTGATGTGTCAATGTACACTTGCTCTCCTATGTTGTTTGCAGTGCCCTTCGGATTAAAAATTACCCTCCCTGCGATTTGGAATCTCACTTAACCCTGGAAAGTGAACTTCACTAAGCACTATCTGGCAATTTTAAAATATCCTAAATATGAACAATAGTAAAAATGATAAATGCACACATTTAAGCAAATCTTAAAAATATTATAATAAATTAAGTTAGACTCACATGTAAAACAAGTGTGCTCCGTGTCACTCTGTCCACTGGTTTATAGAGCAGAGCTGGTAGAGACAAGACAGAAGAGAACACACACAGTGGGTGATTATTTACAAGAGCCACTTTCATACTGCAGGCTCAAATACTGATGTTTGAAACCTTATCTAATCCACCCACTAAATGGGTTTTATGCAACTGAATTTAAAGAAAGGAAAGAGATTACATGCTGAGGGCAAAACGTGCAACACTTAAACTCAATGAAAATACTACAGATAATATAATGACCATTTAATGCAATAATATATGAAAACAATGAATGCAATCTTGTTGGTTCTTACTTTCCAGTGAGTATTTGGCTGTCAGGTCCTTGCATTCCTTGGTGCTCCTGACCTTGAGACTCTGCAGAGATATCAGAGACAAACTCAGGATCAATAAAGCTGTGAAGTGCACACCATCACACAGGCCTGGTAACTCTAATCTCAAAAAGAACATCAGATTACTATTACTGAACAAATGTTTCACATTTTACAGCAGATATTCTCCTAACAAATGGTGTTCATTGGATCTCAGGTGCTACAGTAGATTGATAGGGTTACATGAAGCTCATTTCACAGTCATAAACAAATTAATGGCAATCATAAATTATTATATAATTCTAAATTAATTGTCATCACGAGTCAGTTTTTTTGCCAAACTCAGAGCTTATCAGTGTTGTAAATAGCACACAATAGTCCAAACATTAAATATAAAAACAAACAAAGCTTGCTGTTACATGCTTGTGAGTGTACTTGTTCTGTTACTGTGTACATTAAACTCTCCCTCCTCCCTTCACTGTATATTAAAAAAAAACCTTTCGGGAGAGACTAAATGATGAATTAGCCTGTCACATTTGATCTACATATGCAGTAAGAACTACACTGGCGGCAATACTCTGGAACCCATTAGAAATGTTCCACCCCCGCCAGTGCGAACAAACAATTATCCTAATGTTTGCTTTCGGTTTTGTTAGAAGGGAGGAACATCCAAAGTGTAAAGGGAAGCAGTAGTTGGCATGACAACAGCTGTTACAGGGAATAAAGTGGGATGAGGTGAGCATCATCATGTAGATTTTATTCCAGACACCCTCTCTTCATAACATTTAGCAAGGCATAAAATCTCCCGCTGAACTCTGAAGAGGGTTGAGCGCCGCTTTTAGATCTGCTGTGCTGGTTGGTAATGGTCTCTCTTTTTAATCAGTCACTCTGAGTGACCGCATGGAGGAGTGCAGCAGGTAAAGCCCTGCATAAAAAACTGGAAATTACTTGTTCTTTGATGCATCAAGGACACAGTAGATCTGATTGGAAGTTGTTGAGGCTACAATTCCACTTTCTTGTTTTCTTTCAAATGTATCAAATGTGTCACAATATCAGATCTCAATGCAGCCAAGTAGGCTTGATGCTGTCTAATGTTAATATACATACATCAGAGTGAAACATCTTTTTTTTTAAATGTGGAGGGGTGGAGGGTGGGGGGCTTGGTTCTACCCACCGGATGTTAATTGGATGAAGTCAGATCTGAATGCAAGCTTGTATTTGATTGTTAAAAAAGGGGTGGGGTTTAAACAGACTGAATGATTGGAGAAGTCACTATGGTGTCATTTTCACCTAAAGATGGAGTTGCGATATTTTGATAAAACTATTACATGGTCAAAACAAATAAAAAAATGTAATATGAATGTATGAATTGTTCACAAAGAGATCAATAACATGCATTTAGAAAACATTCATTGAATGCACATTTAATAAAATATGTATTTCTGAATAATGAGTTAATAAACTTGAAGCAATGTTTATACAAGTGCAACGTTGTTTTTGCTCTGGTATCAAAATCATTAAAATTTCACTGGTATTGGTAGCAACTAATATTTTCACTAGCCTGGGCTATGTTACAGGATGCTATTGCTACTAACCAATCAGAAGCTTGTGTTTGTTTGCTTTGGTAAGAACTAAGCTGGGAATGTTTGGGTAGAGGTATCTGCTGCTGTATTAGAATAACAAGACCTTGAGCACTCCAGTAGGCATTACCTCAGAGATCTCTGCGAACTGTGTGTTCGCTTGACAGCACTTCTCCGCGGTCTCCACTGCGAGTTCGTAATTATCCACAAAGGCCCTGTACACTCCAAGCTGGCTAGCCTGCAGGAAGAGAAAACAAAGTGAGTCATTTCTACTCATGCATCTTTTTGTCTTTGTTGCCCATATATGGTGGACTTTAAAACAGTAGGATGCTAACTGTTGAAATTTATGAGTACATCCAAGATGGCAGTTCCCGCTCCTGGCTAACAGCGACACTATCATTAATGAGTGAGATGCACGCATGGACTCGCCGTGGTGACATGGGGCGGACAGACGGGACAGTGTCATCGCTGCAGGAGCAGCTGGGCCGTTGCTGTGCGTGGCTATAGAGCCTACAGTGGTTGTCATGGCAGCAGAGGCCAACTCTACAGTGAGCAATTAATGCATGCGGCTGGTGCTTGTAAAAAGCACATTTGGAAATCTGATTTAGCCCATCCAAACTCAATAGCCTTCCTGCCAGTGCTGGAAACCTCTCTCTGGAAACCGATCAATCAATCTCTCAGAACACAAATAATGTATACATTAGATGATAAAGGGTTTGTGTGGGTGTACATGCGTGATAATAAACAAGCTGGAGCAGAGCCAACTAAAACAATATTTATCTGTCTGTACTGACCATGTAGAGTGGATAGTTTAAGAGTACGTTCAACAATACTCTAGTAGAATATGTTTCTGATTTCTTCATAGGCGTAATCTGTAGTAATTTAGCTTTACACTTTCATGTTCCACTGTTTTTGGGCTTGTTACTGTACCTTTAAAAGGATAGTTCACCCAAAGATGACAATTGTATCCTCACTCTCATGTCACTCCGTATTAAGGCCAGTTCACACTGCACTGACAGACGCTGACCTACGCTGTTGCTGTTGGTTGGCATCTGTCGGTGCAACGCGAATTGGCCTTTACTTTCTTTTTTCTGTTATTATGATGAAATTTTGTTGGTCAACAAACAGTTCTGGTGACTACTGACTTCTTTTGCATGGACAATAAAAAGAAGGAATGAGCCATATGAGTCATATAGGTTTGCAGGTGAGCATTCATTTTTGGGATTTTCCATCCCTGAACCATCCAACAACTGTTGGACAGGAACGAAAGACAAATTGGTATGACCCCACTGGTACATGTCCAGGCTTGGTGATACGTCCGGGAATCTTTTATTCTGCACAGGCTAAAACAGTCCATAAGTGAAGTCATTTTCTCAGTGTGTGCAATCCTCGCAATTCTGAGCAGAAACAGCCGCCTTGGGCCAGAATCTATCTGCAGCGTGGAGGACAGGAATTTACTCTGCGACAACCTCATTACAGCGTGGAGAGAGATGATGACCGTAAATAAAGAAACGACAAAACATGCCAAGTCAAACTTTGGCTGAGCGCTGTGAGGAGATGCGTTAAGCTGGAATAAGAAACTGGAAATTTAGCAATGTAAACAGACATGATGAAGCAACTTCAATCAAATGTATTTAAAACATACAAAACCAACTAAACTAAGAGACCCTAGTCAGAGGAGACAACATATTTTACTTGATGGATACAAATTGTTCAGTATGTCAATGTTGTGTACCATATGTGAATCATTCAGACAAGAAAACATAGAGAAAAAAACGTAGTGGAAGAAACTCAATTATATTTATAGACTGAAGTATATTTGTATTCCATGATAAAGCTGGGGTGTTAAGACACTCCAGTCTGCAGGAAATACAGATCAACAGTACATTCTTTTTGTATGCTTGTTATGGTTCTCTCTCCACTTTCCTACAGTCGTATTCTGCGTGATTCATTGACCAAACATATTGTATAGATACAACTTGTATGTAGTATGGATATTGCTATTGTGAATTCCTTTGGCCATGATAATCATGTGAAAATCTGATATAGTGACACCCCAAAAAGAAAAACTAAAGTCTACTCTTGCAAATGCTGTCACAGACACCATGTTGATTAATTCATTATTCAGATAATACATAGCCAGCCCATTAAGTGAAGATACAGGAGACATGTTGTAAGCTGAGGCTGTTTTGAGAAGGTTGAGATGCACCTAAACACGACACTCAAAAGTTGATACGTCAGCTGGTTAAGACAGCTTGTCAGAGGCTTCAGCACAGCAGTGTTCACATCCTCTCAGCCTCGACACACTTCCTCATGATGACATGACCATATGCCAGGCCCAGCTGAAGATGAAAGAATGTTCCTCTGCACTTAACAATGTTTAAGTAGGTCACAGATCTGCATTGAAAAATGTGAATGTCAGAATCTCTCTCTGTTAGGAGAGAATTTACATACGAGTGTCAGCGACAGCCGTAAAACATTAAGTGTAAGCGATATTAGTATCTTTCTTACAGCTGAGTGGGACAACGAACGTCACCTTTGACTTTCTTCATGATTTGCGTTGCATTTACTTACTCAAAATGAGCTGTCTGGAAGGAAGAAACAACACAAACAGCAGGAGACATTTCTGCCGCCAACTGACTATATCTTTCTCGTTCATACATCTTGTTCTCTCTCCTGCTGCGAGCAACTGTCTTTTTAGGGAGCTGCCTCCTCGAGCGCTGCCTCGCCTCCTGCCTCCGGATTCTCGCTAATGGATGTGGGAGAGGGTGAGGGGATCAGTGACAAATAGCCTCTGGTCAAAATGACTGACTGAGGAAAACCCAGCATCTTCTGGGAGAAAACACAACTTGGCAACTGTAGCTTCCGATGTGGGACGGTGAAAGTGGGGAACAATGAAGGGGAAAATGGAAAGATAAATAAATGTTAAATAAGACTCCCACACACACTGCCTGGACTGAGCGAGGTGGGATTTATCTGCCCTCCTAACAGTGTCAGCAGAGTTACGTGAGGAAAGAACTTAATGGAAAAGATCGGGGGGGGGGGGCAAAAGATAGAGAGAACAATCTTCGAATAGCACTATTAATAGCCCTCTCCTAGAGACACAAAGCACACACTGTAGTGTCTGCCCAAGTGGCTGGGTGAAAAAAGACAGCATTGAGAGCATTTTTTCAACGTTACACAGGCTCCTGCAGTCCAGACACTGTGTGACTGTGCAATGTCGATCTAGTGGCATAAATGATTAATTTAGGATTCCTTGATTTGGAGGTAAATGTAAATTTTTATTCAGCCTCATGGCGTACAAAAGAGACTGGACAGCAGAAGCGATTCCACTATGATCAGAATAAAATTTGACTCTAAATGACTATTTGACTCTTGCTTCTAAATGAACAATTACGTCACATGAAGGAAAGCGAATTCTGATCACATATACATAAAAAAAACATGAAAATCCTTCAAGTAAACAGGGTATATTCTATAAAAAAATAGGGGGCATGATTTTATCTGTGAAGAACTTATTGAATCATAAAAAGTTTGTGTTCCATACCAAAATGTAGTTGGGTGTTTGGATAGTAGGAGATAAAAAAACCCCAAGAATTTGGTGATGTCAGAGCCTGAGAAAATGTATTACAAAACAAGACGCCACAAAATTTACATTTGAATCTCATGTTGTGTTTAACCTAAAAAAGAAAAGTGGAGCTGTTTAGAAAATTTTACTCACTTGTTTTTGGAAAAGGTCTCCCACACGTTGGTGGTGACTCCACTGCTGCACTCTGGGTAAAAGGCTATCATAGAATTCTTTGTGGATCTCGTAAAGCTCAGGCACTTTGAAGAAGATGGTTTCGATCTGTTGAACTGTCAGGACAGGCTGAGAGGTGGTGGCTGCTGCTTTCAGGGGCTTCATGGGCTGACAAAGGAGCAGGAATAGACATTTGGACATGTAAACATGTTTTAGTAAGTTTGCTTATAAGGTAAGGTATAAACATCCTCCATTTTCTAAAGCAACTGAGAAAGACCCATGTGTTTTTTAACAATCGAATCAAGTATACGCTACTGATCAAAAGTTTGGAGTTGGTAAGATTTTGTTGTTTTTGAAAGAAGTCTCTTATGCTATCCAATGCTACATTTTTTTTGACCAAAGCTACAGTAAAAATAAGAAATTTTACATGTAATATTGCGAGATTTTTAAAAATCTTTTTTGCTTGGGCAAATTCAATAGCACACTGTTATCCGATTCAAACTTGAATCTCTCTCACCAGTAACAGCGCCTCCAGATGGCTGAGGTAGGTCTCTTCACTGGCCAGGATTCCAGACAACACCCTTTTCCTCATCTCCAATCCCTTCTCTAGGTCCAACTCCGCCTGAGTGAACAGAGAAAGAGCTCACATTCTTCTGAACAACACACTCTTAAATCACATGACATTAAATTACATACTGGCATTGCTGGAATGAGCTATAAAAAAAGTGATTTGCCACTGGTTCAATGGAGCTGCTCCCTGGTCTTACAATAACTGTCTTGGCTACACAAGAATCATGGGCTACAAGAGAATCATAACACCTTTGAACTGAATAAGGCCTTTAATTGCCAAACTCTGAGAAGGGCATCAAAGATACAGACCAAGAATCCATCCAGCAGCGACATATCTATCTTGTGTCATGTGTATAGGTTACCGAGTGCTGATGACAGCTAAATGGGCCTGAAATGTTGGTTTCCATGGCCACGGCACAGGTAGTGGAAACCACAGATGTTTGTGATAGTCTCATGAGACTTTCTAATCCAGATTTCAGGATAAAACATCCATCTGCTTCATGACTGTGTTATCATTGCTGACTATACCGGCTTGTATCAAGATTTAAAGCTGAAGTGATGCTAAAATACTTTCACTGCATACATTTCTTCTAATCTCACCAACTGATATTAGATGTGAAGCCCAACCTGGTGACAGAGTAAATCCAGCCATTGAAACCTGCAGCAGGGGGAAGGTGGAAATCAAGGCTTTATTCATGAACTCTTGGGCGCGAGACGTCTCACCCCAGGGGGCACCCCTGTATCTCTAGACCACCATATTTTATTCATCCACATATTTATTAATCAAAGCATGTCAGTGTCTTAGGTCTTAGCGCATGGGAATGAGTTGAGCTCATCTCTACTGCTCAAACAATAACCCTTGCTTATTGAAAACGCAAGCGTGAAAACGTATTTCTCAAACACAAAACAGGCTAAGAATTACAAATGTCTCTGAGGTGAAAAAAAGCAAGTATGTTTAAAGAACATACGTCAATAAATGTAGGAAAATGTAGATAAATTATTCAAAAAATTGTTAGATGACATTTTAAACATAGGGTATATAATACCGGCGTTAATTTAACCTTGTAGAGAACTTGTTTAAATGTTAATAAAGGATTTTACATGAACTTTCCCCCATATATTTTTTATTGTACTTTGAAATGCGGCCTAGTAAAAAACTGAAATGTTACATTATGAGGCCAACATACAGAGACACATTTGCTCATTCAAATTCAATTTTTTTAATAAAGCACACAGGACTTTTTTTGTTGTTGTCATTTCCAGCTCAATTTGAATAGACTGGCAATCTAAAACAGCTTTCTGTGACAGCATCACATGAAGTAACTTTTCTTAAAGGTGCAGACAAAGAGAAATCAGACTCTTATCCATTTCTTTGTTTGAGGCTAAACAAGGGTAAGCAAATGTGCCTGAAAAAATGGGTGACCATTCCTCTGTAGTGTCAATTGCAGGTTTATCTGCAGCTCAATTTAAGATGTTTACATAGCAAATCCCTCTTCAAATCCATATGTTTAAATCCCTGGCTGTGTGTATGTTGGGTAAATCACAGAGCATGAAGGTGTGTTACTGGGGAAGGGTGTAAGAGTCTACCCAGTATTGATTAAAACCCATGTGGGAGCTAAACACAGAGGTCATAAGAATCCAAATAAACTGCTCAGTTCTGGGCATGGTATTGGCAGGGATGGATATCAATCAATTTGACAGCCAATAGCTGTGTCAATGAAGCAAGAAAGCTCTGTTTTACAATCAGTAATTTAATTTGATGGTATGGCCACTATGCATGATCAAGACAGTTTCCTGAGGCTCTGAAATGAAAGCTATGATAACTTTAAACCTTGGTTGATAACAGCATCTAGAAAGAATTTCTTTAGATCACACATGCCTGCCTGAAATGAATGATGTGAGATTCTTTTGCACAGTGCTGCGCTATATAATATTTACTAAGCTACAATAAGCAGTACATTTTTAATTAAAATAGAACTATATGCAGACTCAGCACTTCAGAATCTGCAAGCTTTGAAAAGTGCCAAATTTCACAGCTCACTGGTTTTGTTGTGTACCATTACCACTGAGCTATAAATACTTGTGGGTTTACTGGTACATTTATTTATAATGGACTGCTTCACAGATGGCATATACAGGGTGGATTCTTATCATGGAACAATGCATGTATAAAGAAATCTCTAATGCATACTCTTTACCTTCACATTCCACCAAGAAAGCATTCATCTCGTTATGCCCAACAAAATAATTAGCTACTATTATTACAAGGGCATCTGATGAGTCTGACTTAGGGCTGCATGATATATCGTTTTAGCATTGTTTAATTGCAAAGTATAACCATCATAGAGTTAAAGTTTTTCATTTGCATGTGTTTTTAAGTCGAGTGAGGCATCAAGCACAAGGGGACTCGCACACAGAGCCACGCAGACAGCATGTGAATGCCGAATTCTGATTTCTTTCTCTTTCTTTTCAGTTATGTGTTGTAAACAATGGAGAAAGAAAACAGATGTGTCTCATTTATATTAGGTCCGTGCATTCGTCTTAAAGGGACAGGAGCCTAATTTACCCGCAGCTGTTTGTGTCACCAATGATGATCAAACAACAAAAGAGAAAGAGAAAATGACTTTTGTAGCTTTAACAAAAATAAATTGTATTAATTATTTAATTATAGTAATTATATTTCATTTATACAGTGACAACAGTGTTATTTTACATATGATTATTCAATTTCTGTACCTAAATACGGCTAGATTTACCTGATATACATAAAGCACTGCTTATTTCAATTGGATCTTTATTCTATTGAATATATGCGTGTAATTTGTTTAATATTTTCTATGCAGATTCACTCCCATTAAAAAAAAAATCACCCCAATTATTCTAGAGTGATTAATTTTTTTCAAATAGAGCCATTCAAATGATCTAGTGAAATTGCAGAAAAACTAAATATCGCACAATGTACGTTTTTCCCAGTATCGTGCAGTCCTAGTCTGTCATTTGTGGCATTCTGCAGTCAAATAATTTATATTGTCCTTGGCAAGCAATTTCATACATAGCTGTGCTAGCTTTATTGCCCTCATATCCGTCTGTAATAACAAGTAAATAGTGACATTCAAATGTCAAAATGTCACAAAAAGTGTCAGATTTCTCTCTGTCTGGCAAAGGGTTTTCAGGAAGTGACTTACAGACTTAGAAGACTCGATCGAGCCGGAGGAGAGGGTGTCTCGACTGCTGCGGCTCTTGGAGCTGAGGTGAGGGGAGGAGGAGGGCGAGTCATCAATGTAGGGCAGGATGTCATGGTGTCGACGCTGCTCCTCCGCTCGGTCTGCGTCGTAACCATAGGTGGGCGGAGTGCCTGTAAAAGGACCATCTGTGACAAAACCAAAAGAAAAATGAGGGATATAGTTTACAAAACCATGTGTAAGAACAACATCCTAATAGTTATGGAAAGTAAAACATCTTTTGAACACTACTTACTAGCATGGACTGCACAGAAATAAAGCAACTGAT
Source organism: Romanogobio albipinnatus (assembly GCA_023566225.1). Lineage (NCBI taxonomy): Eukaryota > Metazoa > Chordata > Actinopteri > Cypriniformes > Gobionidae > Romanogobio > Romanogobio albipinnatus. The sequence goes on from CM042255.1 coordinate 31,868,558, forward strand.
TGGTAAAGAACAGTATCTAATATTAGAGTTCATGCCCTTCTTAATGTCATCAGCTAAGAGAGTATTCTCAGCGTTCAATTGATTCAGTTTAAGTGGCAGTCTAACATTAGCCTAGAGCTCTTAAAAAGCAATGAGATTATGTCTGGAGTGGGTTTGGATTTGAATTAATGCAGACAGGCCAGAACTTTCTGTATACATTAAGATCAAACATAACTTTTTGGCTTAAAGAGTTTCTCCCATCGGAGGAAGAGACATAAAGGAAGACAAACATATGTAGAACAACAGCCCAAGTTCCCTCTTCCCGGACTGTTTTGGCCATTAAGCTGCTGGCAGCCACACCGGAGGATCTCATATTTATTCAACACAAAGCTCTCAGTTAAAACTAACTGTTTTGCCATCGTTTAAAACAAGCACATCTGCTACGCCCAGGGAGGAATAGTCAGGACATTAAGTTCTTCAGAAAGGTGACACCAAAAATGTCATTGCCAGCTTTAAAGGACTGACAGACGCAGTGAACTGTCAATATAAAGTCATTGCTGATGAGGGGAGGTGGAAAAACTCCTGCAGTTCTCAAACCAAAGAAAAGGCCATGGCAACATAGTGATTTTTCCACCACAAGGAGAGAGGATGGGCAATGAGGAAAACAGGTTTTCATAGTGTTTCCTGTGGTTTGCTAATTGCACAGAGATGTTGACTTTAACATATAGTATGTATGACCAGCGTGAAAAAGTCACTTAGTTATTGAAAATGTTGTTATCAATGTTGAAACCAATTGTGCTGCTTAATACTTTTGTGGAAACATACACTTTTTCTATGATTAATAGATAAATAGTAAAAATATCAGATTTGATCAATTCAATGTTGCTGAACAGAAGTATTAGTTTCTTTCACAAAAAAAGTATAAAAATAAACTCTCAAAATCTTGAATGGTAGTGTATGCTGTATACGAAAACATTTCCATTCCATTTCCACGTTTCTTAGGCCACCAGAATGACCATTACGTTTCTAGAATTTAGCCTAAAATTAGAAATAAAACTGAATACCAAATTATCCATGAATCATAATGTGTGAAAATGTTCAGACACATGTTTTACACATAAATATGGCTGTATGAGACCCTTTGCATAAAGCCAGATGAACATAAACAGCTATGACTGAGTCACGCTGCCTTATCACTGCCTAAGCGTTCATCCTCCCACTCTTGCCTCTCTCTCTCTCTTTCCTCAAGCTTCCCACAGACGTCTGCTGCTCTTTAGCTGAAGCAGCATCATGCCATGCACATCTGGAAACATCATCATCATCAACATTATAAACAATTCTTAAAATCAGACAGCTCTTCCAAACTCTCTGTGAAGCCTAGAAACACGCTTGTACAGAAACAACAAAAACAAATTCTACATACTGTAAATTGTGCACAGTCCCAGTCCCATTTTTTTGTATTGACTTGAGGAAAAATCTTCTAGATTAAACATGGTAAAATGTGTTAAACAAAGCTAAGAATACTACAATAATACTGGTAAAAAAAAAAAGCATGGATATTTAAATTCTGACGAAATCCCCTGCTCATGGGAAATTAATCCCAGGATCTCTCAGTGCTTGGCCTTCTCTGGTGTATTAACTCAGGGTTATTCCCTGCAGGGTGAAGAGCAGACCTACAGCAGCCAACGGGTTTATGGGAAGTGGGCAAACCTGCCAAAATCTCATCACCATGGGTGCCAAAGAGCTTCAGATAATCCTATCATTTGGGTTCAGAAGAAAAAGAAAGAATTTGTTGGAGGAATCGGGGTAATGTTTCTGTGAGTGCAGACATCTCCTTCAGGGGTCTTTGGATGGAGAGGTGAGGGTAGTGATTGGGGATGAGATGTTGCCAGATAAATTAAAGAAACGCCTTCCTCCTCCCACATGTCACATATTTCATTAAAGTCTGGAAATAAGAGTGCAGAAGAACGTGTATGTGTGGTAGTGTGAGTGCCCGGCCTCTAGGGAGGAACAAAAACTGGGAAAAGAGATGGAAAATGACACATCAGGGATAAAGAAGTGAGTCCATTTTCTTCCACAGCCGGTTTTCCTAAATATCCAATTTTCTGGCAATTTAATACCCCCCACCCCTAACCATCCTGCACACAGAAAATAAATGAATATGAAGAACGGAAAAGGGGAGGTGAAAATTAAACAGAAATGAGTAAAGCGCCGCCTCGGGCCATGACTGAATCAAACGGGGACTGCACAGAGAAGCTAATTTGAAGAAATGTGTCATTTTAAGGGCATGAAATAAAAGAATACAGTCTGTGTTGGCTGATATTGCTTTTGCAGTCTTGTCCACAGAGAGAAAAAAATCTATTTAAAAATATAAAACCAAAAAGAAAGCATAGAAAACAATAAAATCATGTGTGCATTTGTGAAGTGTTGGGTATTTCAGTGTAGCAACACAGATTAAAAATAAATTAAAAAGGAAATCAATGAGGTCAACTAGCTCATAAATGTCTTTTTTTTTAGCAATGATTACAATCCTCTGTAAAGAGTATTACAGCAATGGTTTTAGCATGCAGTCTACACAGTCAGCCCTCTTTTAGAAGTTTCTAAATTTGTCCCTAAAGCACCATTTCCACAACCATCTAAACACTGCTTTGATAAAATAAAATAAAAATCACAATTGCTGTAATGAAAATGACTGTCAGACTAACCCTAACCCTTGAATTTGAGGGTCTACATGTCCAATGAAGCCCATTACAGATTATTCCAAATATGTGCCTTGAGTAAAACAGAGCAATTCGATTTTCTGTGTGGCTATCTCTTATCTAAGTGGCATGTTTATCTCCAAAGAAATAAACACAAGAAGTGATTGGGTTGAATCCAGGAAAGCAGCCAAGTCTGGCGTGTTGCGAATTGCGATCACACAAGAAAGCCTCCTAGTGTGAGTAAACCAGCGTTTGTCCCAGCAAGAGGAAGAGTGAATCACAACACAGCAACACACAGAGCCACCCTGCAATCAACAACGAGCTGCCATCTACTACCAAACCCTATCTTTCGGTTTGCCCTGACCATGCTTAAAAGCATGACAGCAGAATCGGATTAAAATGTGGCCATGATGCTGCCACAAATTCCCCCCTGAGACCGAGTCCATCCACTGCCACAGGTTTATGTGAATGATTTAAACACGGATTTGTCACACTGAAATCAATGTCTAAATGCATGTTTATGTGTATGTCAGCCTGCACTTTTGTCCATTTTTCCGACAAGCTGAGATCTGTTACACTTCCATTTCCAGACATTCAAGTCTTTAAAGGTGATTTAGAAAATATAGTATTAAATGACAAAAGAATTGTAATCCTGTCTGACTGAATTAATGCCTATATCATTGCCAAATTCAAGCAACTATGTCAGTCCTGTTATGTAAACTAAGAAAAATGTGTGCTGTGTTTTCTAAAAGAGGGAGGTGCTGTTGCAGAGCAGACTGAGACTGAAATCGTCAGAAATAGTTCCCTGTGATTGAATCATGACTAATTCAGTTAAGTCAGAGGAAATTCCCAGAAGTGTCTAAAAAGCAAGCACAACAGGCACCGTCTTATCTAGCAAACTCTGTTTACCAATCTGCTTTCATGACAACATTTCATGCCGGTTGAAGAGAAAAGGAAACTGAGATGAAGAGAGAGTGCTAAACATGAAACGCTAGCATCCGTTTCAAGGGGACGGTTGACTCAGTAGGGAACCTGGACGATAACAACTGTGATTATTTATGTCACAATTGATTTCAGCTTTACACAATTTGCACTGATGTCAGACTTACCAACTCCACATGGTTTATATCTCCCCAGAACCGCATGGCAGAAGGAGGGTGGCCCAGCGAGACGACTTCCTGCCAACTGTTTGATCACTGTAGATGCAGTAGCATACTTGTCTCAGCAGACTCTTCTAATGACACCATTAATTAACAAGTCCTGTCATCTGCACGACTTTGATACTTTGCAACATGTTACGAATTCGACAACCATTAAAATCTTTGAGTCAAGTGGGCAATTATGCACTCCGGCCTAATTGAAGAGCGTGACCAAAAATGGCTGGTATATATTACATAAATTATCTAATGGCAGTATTTGTTTAGAGTGTTACCAAATCAGACTAGATTTAGTAGAACGAGTTGCACGGGTATATTTGTGGCAATAGCCAACAATACATTGAATGGGACAAAATTATCGATTTTTCTTTTATGCCAAAATCCTTAGGATATAGAACAGATCATGTTCCATGAAGATATTTTGTAAATGTCCTACTGTAAATATATCAAACGTGTATTATTAGTAGTAATACATGTTGCTAAGGATTTCATTTGGACGACTTTAAAGGCGATTTTCTCAATATTTAGATTTTTTTGCACCCTCAGACTCCAGATTTTCAAATAGTTGTATCCAGGCCAAAATATTGCCCTATCCTAACAATCATCAATAAATAAAGCGTATTTATTCAGCTTTCAGGTGAAGTGCGTTCAAAAAATGTACCCTTATGACTGGTTTTGTGGTCCAGGGTCACATTTAGGTTGCGCTTGACTCAGTGAAAAGAGTAATTTGTTTGTAAATGAGACTACACTGGTCATACTGTATGCCATTGATTGATTGAACAGAAATAGTTCATTAGAGTCAATTGTTTGTGAATCTGATTACCGGTTATGCTATATGTTACTGACACACTAGAATGTGCAGGTTCGCAAGAGTCATTTGTCTGTGAATCAGGTTTCACTGGTTGCACTGACTGTATGTTTCTGATTTACTAAACAAAACTAGTTTATAAGAGTCATTTGTTCATGATTACAGTGGTGGTGCTGTATGTTTTTGAATCACAAAAAAAGAAAAACGCCACTTCACAACATTTATTTGTTCATGAATCAGACTGCACTTGTTTTGCTGAATGTTTTAGATTCACGAGAGTCCTTTGTTTCTTTAATCGGACTACACTGTAATTAGGGTTGGGAATCGTGAGAAATTTTCCGGTTCCATTAAAATTATTTAAAAAAAAACGCACAAAAAGGCACAATACGCAACTCAAACAATCCTTTTTGTGTTTTTTGTCTTATTACATTTTCTCTCTCTGTCTCTGAATAAAACCAAGTTATAAATTATATTTATTAGTTATATTTATTAATTAGTTGTATATTAATATAATAGTAATTCAGTTATTCAGCAAACTTGTAAATAATAAATGGTAATTCAGCATTATCTCTCTCTCTCTCTCTCTCTCTCTCTCTCTCTCTCTCTGATCATCTCTGAGCTCAGCCATTACTTCCGCCAAGTGAGGTCAAATACGATCGTGGTCATAGTGTATACGTAGATGCCTCATTAGCGCCTGCACGGATCAGTAGAATGAGGCATCTACGATCGATATATCTATGATCATGATCGTATTTGACCTCACTTGGTGGAAGTAATGGCTGAGCTCAGAGATGATCACGTTCGTCTGTTAAGAGGTAAAATAATAGCATAAATACTGCTCGGGTTTCTCGCAGAAACTGATCGTTTCGCTAGATAAGACCCTTATTCATCGTTTGGTATTGTTTAAAGCTCTTTGAAGCTGTACTGAAACTGTCATTTGGACCTTGAACCGTTTGGAGTCCATTGAAGTGCATTATATGGAGGAAACCCCTGGAATGTTTTCATCCAAAACCTTAATTTCTTTTCGACTGCAGAAAGAAAGACATGGACATCTTGGATGACATGGGGGTGAGTAAATAATCAGCAAAAGTTTATTTAAAAGTGAACTAATCCTTTAAAGCTGTAGTTTTGCCTCTTTGTCGCCATCTCTGTTTGAAACCTGCAATTGCCTTTTGACTACGGGTGAATCTCCAGTTGTCACTGATGATTGTCATTTGGACCTTTCTGGATTACAATCCGTCATCAAAATGATACATTTAATTATTCCAGCTGCTGTGAGAAAAGGCTATAAATGATCCCCCAACTGCAGCATCCTAATATGCGATACTACCACTAGCCAGACTCCTCCTTTATATATACAGACGTGACGTGATAACGCAAAGACATGCTCGAATTTCCCACGGACATCCACCAGTACCAATCAAATTAGAACACATTATTACAAGCTTACCATTGTGAATCAGGCTAAGGTAAGGAGATAGTTTTGAACACTGGCTGGTTATGTACTTGCTCAAAAATTGATTTTGGATCATTATTAAACAAAACAAGGTTACCGACTGCAGCTTTAAGTAACTGAGTTCTTTATCTTCAGTTGTCCTGTTTGCTCAACAATGTGCCAAGCAGGACCATCAATTTCCCAGCAGGTTTTGCAATCCAGGTTGTAGAGGCAGGCTGAGATTGCACTGGAACTCTAAATCTTTGGGATGCTCTTAAACACATGACCACTTCCCCCTAATGCACCATCAGTCCTATGTGATATCCTGGATCTGAAGCGGAGGTCATTAATTTATCTATGCATTACCTGGTGTTTTACCGTCATCCTGTAGCTTTCAGGAGATGTTCCTTCCTCATAAAATGCCGGTTTTAAAATGAGGAAGAGCACGTTATAAATTATTAAAAAATTATAAATCTGAGATCAGCACCCGTTCATGGTGTTAAATCTATTCTAAGCCTTCACAGGTTCTTTCATCCAGCACTTGTGTCACAAAACAAGCGTGTCTCAGTCAAAAATAGTTACTAAAAAAGATTGTACTGGGGTGTGTTGGGTCACTTGTAGGGAGAAAGGTTAAAGGTGGCCTGTTGTGTGCTCATGTATCTCGGGTTTCAAACGGCATATGGCTCTCGATGCAGGTCACCAAGGAGATGCCTGAAAAAGCTGAGTCAGCCCTGAACATAAACGCTCTCCTTTCCACCTCAGTGCTCTCGGTGTGTCTCTACTATCTCTGTACTCTTTCTGTAGTAGATGAGTAGCAGAGTCAAGAATCTATCCTGTCGATCACGAGTGGTCTATCTAACTAAAAACCAACTATCACCATGTTAGGAAAAACAATAGGCCCAAGATCGAACTGAAGCAGAACACACCACACATAACAGATTTTCGATAACGTATCTGTGACATTTGAAACTAGACACTAGCCACGTTTACATGCGCACTTTTTTGTCATTCCGATTAAAATCATTCCGATTGAAAGATTCGGTGGACTGTTTACATGAGTCGTTATCTAAACCGATGTTGTTTACATGTGCTGACTTTCAATCTGAATCATTTCGTGACATGCGCACACAGTTTGTCTGTCGCATAGATTCGTAACGTTGCCAATTATAGTAACTGCGACATTCGTGGATCAATAATTCTGTGTTGGTGATTTTTATATTTATTTATTTTTCTGTGGGCGGACATGCAGTAGTTTAATTTATGTCCTATACAATGGCTATTTCAACAGCTGTGAATGATGAATGCGGACTCAAGATGAATTCAATTAATTTTATTTGAAAAACACAAAATTAACAATAAAATGCACCCAAATTATTAATAAAAACATATGGTGAAACATGAATGGAAACATTCAAGACGTGCTCCGCATCATTAGGCTAAGATACATAAACGCATAAATATTTCAGATGATTAAGGAAAGAAACCATAATCACAGTAGGCTATAAATATTAACAAAAGTAATTATAGTAGATCGTGGCCGTGGGTACTGTTACGTAACCAATTTGAAGCAGTTGTTGAACTTATATAGGCTAACTTACGAGAAACAGTCAGAAATATCGAGAAATAGAGAAATATCGACACGTCCTCTCCAGCAGCTTGAATGTTCCCCGTTGAAATGGCAACTCTCAACGGCCACCAGGACTTATAGTTTTATAAAAGCTATTTATTATTTGTTGTAAAGTCAAGTTTAAGAATCACCTCAGAAAAATTAATTATTCTGTCAGGCGCAGTTGAAGCCTCGGACAAACGCTGTCAAGATGAGATGGTGTAGCCAGGCTGTCTGTGTCATTTTTCCAACATTATGTTCATAACTTGTTATGAAATAAAAAAGTTTAATACCTCAGAAAAATGAACTTTCCTCTCTTTTCAACATTAGCCTGGTGTGAGCGCGGTGCGCGCTCTTCAGTTGTGGAGGCGCGCACGCTATATATCACGTCACAGAAAGACATGCACTCAAAGTAATCGGATCAGGTCGTTTACATGGTGGAATTTTTCATTTGATCGGTTCATGAAAAGGTTTATTCCACCCCTCTCAAACCGATTACAATTTCATTCGGTTTGGGCATTTTTATTCCGATTAAGGTGTTTATATGGAGCTTTTTCATTCGGATTGGACTTTTAAACCGATTACAGTGCTCCATGTAAACGCACCTACTGACACAACTTCTCTGAGCAAACAGGAAGTTTGAAATCTATGAAAAGAGACCCATCTTAATACTGGCCTTTACACTTATTTTTCTTTTTGTCCACATGCACATATGTACGTACTGAGCCCAGCAGGAGCAAAACTGGCAGTGTGGCATACAGAACAGAAGCCACAGAAGTCTCTCTTATCATTAGCAAACAGAAGCCTCTGACAAAGGAGCAAATCTTGCTTAATCTGCTGTTAAACAGATGCTCAATATTCCACCCCTGCCATTCTGGAATTAGCTCTTTTCAGGATTCGAGCTGAAAGATTCATAAGCTAATGTGAAAACATAACCATGGTAATGACAATGCAAAGTGAAAGGTTGATTCATCCCGTTTTGATTGGTTGCTACCTGTGAGCCGGGTGATAAAGGAGGTCGGATTTGTGAGTTTGGTAAGTTTATTTGCTCTAAACTGCAAATAACACCATCCTTTTGTTCTATCTAGTCTTCTGACCAGACCTTCAGACTAAACATTCATTAGAAATCACCTACACCAGGCACTAATTGAAACATACACTATATTGCCAACAGTTTTGGGACGTCTGCCTTTACATGCACATTAACTTTAATGACATCCCATTCTTAATCCGTAGAGTTTAATATGGAGTTGCCCCACCCTTTGCAGCTCTAACAACATCAACTCTTCTGGGAAGGCTTTCCACAAGGTCTAGGAGTGCGTTTATGGGACTTTTTGAACATTCTTCTAGAAGCACATGTGAGGTCAGGCCCTGATGTTGGACGAGAAGGCCAGGCTCGCAGTCTCTACTCAAATTCATCCCAAAGGTTGAGGCCAATCAAGTTCCTCCATACCAAACTCGCTCATCCATGTCTTTATGAACCTTGCTTTGTGCACTGGTGCACAGTCATGTTGGAACAGGAAGGGGCCATCCCCATTTCATGGGAGCATGAAATTGTCCAAAATGTCTGAGTATGCTGAAACTTTACACTTGGCACAGTCAGAGTAGTGGATTCGTCCATCGGATTGCCAGACAGAGAAGCGTGATTCGTCACTCCAGAGAACACATCTGCCCTGCTCTAGAGTCCAGTGGCGGAGTGCTTTACACCACTGCATCCAAAGTTTTGCATTGCACTTGGTGATGTTAGGCTTGGATGCAGCTGCTCGGCCATGGAAACCCATTCCATGAAGCTCTCTACACACTGTTCCTGAGCTAATCTGAAGGCCACACAAATTTTTGGAGGGCTGTAGCTACTGACTCAGCAGAAAGTTGATGGCGACTTCTGTGCACCTCAGCATGCGCTGACCCAGCTCTGTAATTTTATGTGGCCTACCACTTCATGGCTGAGTTGCTGTTGTTCCTAATTGCATCCACTTTGTTATAATACCATTAACAGTTGACTGTGGAATATTTAGTAGTGAGGAAATTTCATGAATGGACTTGCTGCACAGGTGGCAACCTATCACTGTACCACGCTTGAATTCACTGAGCTCCTGAGAGCGACCCATTCTTTCACAAATGTTTGTAGAAGCGTCTGCATGCCTAGTGCTTGATTTTATACACCTGTGGCCATGGAAGTAATTGGAACATCTGAATTGAATGATTTGGAGGGGTGTCCCAATACTTTTGGCAATATAGTGTATTTGCTTGAAGGAAAAGATTTAATAAATGTTAATGTTTTAAAAATGCAGATAATGTATTGGTATGAGGTGTATTCTCTGGAGTGCATTGTGTATTTATTTTAACTTTGAGTTTTTTTATGTTTATTTTATTCATTTATTTACTGCATGATAAATATTACATGTAAATGTTATGTAACACTGTTCTGTTTATAAGAAAAGTTAAATAAAAACAGTTAAAAAATAAAAATCACCTACATCGTTCAAAATGTTAGGGTCAGTACGAATTTTTATCATTAATACTTTTATTCAGCAAGGATGCATTAAATTGATCAAAAGTGACAGTCACAGTGAAGATAATTTTTACAAAATATTTTGTTGTGGAAGTAATTTTGTCAATGATTCGTGTAGTCAGATGTTCTTTGTCTGTGTGTCAGTAAATCAGACCAGTGACTAAACATCAACATGCGTTGTTTCTCGTAGTAGGATGAAAATAATCTATTTAACGGTGATTCAATTCTATAAAGAAAGCGTTCAAAGAAAGCTCCCTTTGCAATCGTTTGAGCAGCGCCCGCTGAACCTGTCAATCAAACAGGAGAGTTTATCAGTGATGCGTTTATCAGTGACTCCAGTTTTATTCAACGAATCTCTTAAAAGGGTGATGAACTGAGAAATCAACTTTCCCTTGAGCTTTTGATATATAAAAGGTCATGGTAAGAATATCCTGTAAGTTTCAGAGCTGGAAACTTAATTGTTAGTCAAAGAAAAGCTTTTATTGACACCAGGCTCAGAAAACGAGAGCTCTCAGAATATGCGGATCTATTACGTAATAGGACCTAGACGCCGCCTCTACAGATAAATATGCTTATGTAGCCCCGCCCACCGACTCGTGAGCTAAGGATCGTCCCTGCATAAGCTTCCTTCTGAACACACATGTGAGTAGGCTAAAACATGTTTTTTTTTTTATGTGTTAATTTTGCAAATCTATTGATTACATACCTTAGCACGCTGTCACAGGGTGGAGAAGGTGTTATTGAATTGGTTCACTCGTGATCGGACTTGTAACGTTATGGGCCATGCGCGAGTGTGTGTCTCCGCCTCCGCACGAGTGAGTGTGCGTGTCCGCGTGAGTGATTGAGTGAGTGTGTGTGTGTGTGTGTGTGTCCGCGCGTGTGAGTGAGTGCGTGTGTGTCTGCGCGAGTGAGTGAGTGAGTGAGTGAGTGTGTGTGTGTGTGTGTGTGTGTCCGCGTGTGTGTGTTTGTGATTGTGATTTAATCATTGTGTTTTGTGATTTGTTAGTGTATAGATACTGAGTTGCAAAGACGAGATCGTTGCTTTCATGTGTGTGATCAGCTACAATGATCATCACTGAAACCTTTCATGCCACAATCTAAATATAATGCCATAGATCTAAATGTAATGCCATAGCTCTAAATGTAATGCCATAGCTCTAAATGTAATGCAACACTTTTCACGATTAGTTAACCATGAGAGCTGTTTTCTCCTTTGAATTTGATATGTTGATTTTAGGCTTTCCTATAGCTCAAACAGTAGAGCATGGCGCTAGCAACGCAAAGGTCATGGGTTCGATTCCCAGGGAAAGCAAGAACCGACAAAAATGTAAAATGTGTACCTTGAATGCAATGTAAGTCGCTTTGGATAAAAGCGTCTGCCAAATGCATAAATGTAAATGTAATGTAAATGTTATTGTAAAAATTGTATAATACTATTTCAAATGGAAAGACGTTAGCCAATCACAGCAGTGGGTGTTTACACTGAAATCTCACAGCGGACATGCTCCTTAAAACGGAGCGTTCAGAGCAGAAGGCTAAAATCAGGGTAGGAAAAATGCCTTTTATTTATAAATTATGAAAAATTTTGATGTAAAAAGCATTCTAACATAATAAGTGCACCCCAGGAAACATCATAAAACAATTTAAAAAATGCAGTTCACGACCCCTTTAAAATATATTCAAATAGAAGATAGTTATTTTAAATTGTAATAATATTTCACAATATTACTGTTTTCACTGTATTTTTGACCAAATAAATGCAGCCTTTGTGAGCATTAGAGACGTCTTTCAAACACATTAAAAAAAATGGTACCACCCCCCAAACTTTCAAACGGTGGTGTAATTATGGTCTCTTGGTTTTAAATTGATAAGGGTAAAACATTTACTTTTACAGTAGGTGACAGTAAAGGCCTACACATTTACCTACGAACCATGTGCATCTTAATAGAATTGTCTATTTTCCACCTCTTTTTCTGAATCATCTTGTTGACTCAAGTATTTTTTTAGCAACATCGAGTTCATTCATCCTCCATCACTCGTGTCACATCAATATTATGATTCTTCACTTTGTCAAAACAACAAAGCACAGGGAGATCTGAAGATATGTCCCACTGTAACACACATCATTACATCCTCCAGCTGCTCTGGAGACAAGATCTTTCCTTCCTCTGTTCTTTTGGGAGGAATTAATATATTCAATTTGGGTTAAAAAGAGTATGTTTAAAATGAAAATTCTTGGCTGGCCTGTGAGCCATGGTGGGGATCGTAGGATTAATGCAGCTCTTTGATTTAGAGATTTAGACTCCTAGACTAAAAACCGGCACCTTAAAATTGCATATTTCATATAAACCTAGCAATAAAACAAAGATCTAGTCTCAATTAACCTTTCGCCATCGCTCTCTTTCTGTTATAACACTCTCTCTCCCACACACAGGCACACAATCTTTAACTTTAAAGGGATAGTTCATCCAAAAAAAGAAAATTCTCATAGTCATCATCTACCCACCACCATTTAATTCCACGTATGACTTGCTTTCGTCACTGCTCTTTTTCAAACAATGAAAGTGAATGCTGACCAGGAGCTGTCAAACTTCAAAAATGACAAAAAGCATTCTGAAGCCATAAAATAGGCTTGTGTGAAACAATGATGATTGTTTTTTTTTTTTTGTATCTTCTTTAAAGAGCTTGCTAATGTGTAATTTTCACTCTTTCTCCAGGCTGCACTGTATCGGTGAATGTTTTTATGTGTGTGAATGTGTATAAAGGAACATCCCTTTCCACAACAGAAACAGAGAAGAGGAAAAATCCTTGAAACAGATGTCTTGACCACACTTCAGAGATGGCCTCCACCATGAGACTTTACCAGTGGAGACAGCAGATCTGACCCAGACTCTGAAGCATCAGGCACAAATCAGTGTACAAACATCTAGAGAATTTTCAAGGACAGCACCAAGTTATAGAAACCTCTCATTCCTATGAATATTCTTGAACATTCCAAATTGTGTTATGACAATTAACTATATAATAATTTATATAAACTACCTTTAAAAAGATTTTGGTTAAGAAATGAATACTTTTATTTAACAAGAGCATTAGATTGATGATCAAAAGTGAATGTAAAGACATTTAAAGGTGCTGTGTGTACACTCTTAAAAATGATGTGTTAAAAATTAACACAAAATATGTGTAAAAGGATTCGTAACACATGTTGTGTTACTACAGACACATGATGTGTAAATATTGTGTTCAACTGTTTACACAATTACTGTGTAAATCATTTAGTAGTACATGTTTATATAAAAGGCATATTTTCTGTTGCAAATACTCAACAGGCTGTGACAACTTTTACAATTGGATTCATTTGTCATGTTGCAAATGTGAATAAAGCATTTTAACTCGCTGGGGAGAAACAACTACTGTTGGGGCTACGGGAATATCCTTGCTGCGCCTGCGCAGTGGCGTTCTTTTCCAACCGAAGCTTGGCCAGCCGTCAGTGCGTCTGTCTGCCTCAGGTGAGTGAATTTAAATAAACGTGTAAAATAGTAAATATTTATCCGCCTAACATGAGAAAGATTTGTGTCAATTGTCCAGGAAACATAGTTTGTTTGTTTTGACCGTTGTTATGCCGTTTTCATGTTCTGTAGCCGGATGTTTAGTGTGTTAAACGTCAATAAGCCAGCGAGCTCTCACGTTTTGCAAAGGTGTTTAACCTTGGTATTTATTGTTTAAAAAAAAACTTAACGGTTAATATGGCACCTTAAGTTTGAACTCATAATAGTCATTTTACCAAATACTATGCGGTAATTTAAACAACGTTGTGGTGACGAGTGTTGTGTAACTTAGTTAAAAAAACGTGCCACTTTTTGCCACCTGGTTTGTCACAACGTTATTTAAACTTTTATTGATTACGGGATGAATACATTTAACATGCATTGTGTTAGCTTTTAATAAAGTTGCAATGTTGCATGCAACAACATTTTCTGATGCTTTTAATTTTTTCATTTCTGTAGGCTGGTACCAGTGTGACGTCTTTGCTTATAGAAGGCATACAACTCTCCAAAGTCAACTCAGCCGCAGCTGGTTTCTGATGATTGTTTTGAAATGCTATTAACAGTACTTTTTTTTTTTACAGTTAATTACATGTTAAAACCAGTAAAAATGCTAAATAAACAGTATGTGAACAGTATTCAATGCTTCAGTGTGCTTTCATAAGTGTACATATTGTATTCTAATCTAGCTTTTTCAATATTTTATAGTAAAATATATACATAAATACAATAAATACATCTAATAAATACATCTATTGTGTTAGATGTGTACAAAAAGTATACATTAATGTGTTTACTAAAGTAACACATTTGTGTGTGTATTTTCACAACACATATTCTGTGTTGTATTTAACACAACATGTGTTGTCCCTGAGCACACTCAGAACATGTGTTGAAAACAACACATGTTGTGTTGTTTTCAACACATTTGTTTTAAGAGTGTAAATTTTTCACTTTAATAAAGCATAAAATACCATAATGTGCTTGCAGATATTTAGGAAGCATGCTAAATTCACCTACTTGTTTCTCTGAAAAACAATGTTACATCCAGTTTTTCGACTTTGAAATGTGTGTACCATGTCAGAATGTCTGTTTTTGTTTTGGTCTGTGTGATAACGCACGCTGCCAGTTTACCCAATAGTATTTTGACACCACAGGTTGCCAGTTGGTAGCATAAAACATAGCATATTGCTGCCATGGAAGCCAGCAAACAAACTGGGTCAGAGATCGCAGATTCTACCCGACCTAAAAAGCCTCTGCATCCATCTAAATATCTCTATGAACGAGAGCATATTAAAACATGCATAAATCAACTCATCAACTTACAGGGCACTGTAATAAGGGCACTGTAAGTCGCTTTGGATAAAAGCGTCTGCCAAATGCATAAATATAAATATATATACACACACAGTGTGGCTTTCATTGTCAATTTAAACAACGATCTTCAATATTTTGAATTTGGACTGTAGTACCCATTTTGACCGCTAGCTGTCAATCCTACATACTGCACTTTTAATGTTACAAAAGATTTCTATTTAAAATAAATGCTGCTCTTTTAAAATTTTTATTAATCAAAGAATCCTGAAAAAAACAATATTAAGTAGCACAACTGTTTTCAATATTGATAATAATGAGAAAAGTTTCTTTAGCACCAAATCAGCATATTAAAATGATTTTTGGAGGGTCACATGACACTAAAGAGTAATGATTTTGAAAATTCGGCTTTGCCATCACAGGAATAAATTACATTTTAAAATATAATATTACAATAGAAAATGATATTAAATTGTAATAATTATATAAAATATTATGGTTTTTACTGTATTTTTGATCAAATAAATGTCCTTGATGAGTATTGTAAAAATGATTGTTCTTACAATATTGTAAATTCTATTCTTACAACAACAACAAAAATCCAGATTTAGTTCATGAAACTACTAATTTTTAATTACAAAAAAAATCTATTCTGCCAACTCTTCTAAGCCACCCCCCAACCCATCCACCTGCTAGTGAAAGCTTTCTTTGAGATTTAATGTCTTTCCATCAAAACGAGGAGAATGCCTACGTCAGCAGAGGCAGGCCTCTGTCAAACAAAGGAGATTTCCCTGTGGAGCACGTGTCCTAAAACGAAGTGGAAAAGACCTCCTTGTGCATGCTAGGGGGTCTAGGACTGAGATGGAGTTAAAGGCGGATTGGGGGAGGGGCGGAAAGGAGAAAGGGATAATGGGGAGGTGGTACTACAAAACCTCTGCAGTGCTGCACCACCATCTACTACACCTACCAGATGTGCACATGGCTGCCACACATACACAATACAGCATATCAAGGGCACACAAACAAAATCATTAGTAACACGCATCACGGTCAAAGTGATGGATATAGGGTTTACGCAAAAGTACAAACACATGGCTAATGATGGCAGTGAGGTGGATATGATACTGCCAGACCGGAGAAAAGTACCCAGTACTTAAATCCAAAACAAAGACCAAAGGTGCTGAAGAACAAGACAGAGAGAGAGAGATAACAAGCAGGAGGGGCAAAATGCAGCATGTGTCAACCTAAAAGAACAAAAGAACGCTGCATTCGGTCATCATTGTGATATGAGACACTGAGCAAATCAATAAATTTGGGGTGGATTCACAGAAACTGCCATTCAATAGCACAAATTGAATGTGGCCGATTCCCCTGAGACTTCAAAAACAACCCTCAAGCCACGATCAACACACACAAACATTAACACAGAACATTTCAGCTGGACCACAATCGAATATACAAAAATCAGATATACACCATAGCTAACTAAAATGCTATAAAAAAAAAGAAGTAATATTTAAAAAAAATCCCAGTAGAGAGAGCAAAATGACCCAAAGGGGGAAGGAAAAGCTATAATACACAAAGGCGTCTAAAACCACTATAAACCACTGATTCATGTTACCACAGACAGATGGTTTTCAGGCACATATAGTGTGACAGTGAGGATGGATGTGTCACTAGAACAGCCATCATGTTGTCAATACTTCATACGACCAATATCATTTCAGGTCGACACGCTGTTTTCTTTCTCTGACTGATAAAAGGACTACATAAAATGTCCATAAAAGGACTGAAGACAACTTAAGGCTTGATTGATGCACTGACTTCCTTTTCTCTTTATCTGTCTGTTCCTCTGAACACAGACTAGATTGTCAAGAGCATTTGATGCGCCTGCCAAAGATTCACAGAATTCGATTGCCCGTCATTCATAATTTCTGTGCAAATTTAATTAGCTATGCTTCATGTTAAAATTCATCCTGATGTTATTTTAGCATTATTTACATACTATTATAATTTATTACATCTCTGTTTACTGTATATATTATATTTATTAATATTTTGAATTAGCTTGTATTTTTATATTTTCAGTTTTCATAAAATTTGTTTTATATTTTAGTGATTTTATTGCGCTTTTGCCATTTTGTTTTAAATAAGGTTCTTCATATAATATTTATTTTATTTTAGATTTATTTCAATTAAAAAAAAGAAAAGAAAAACGTTTTAATCATTTTAGTTAACGATAACAACACTGGACATTAAAATTAGCAAAAAACAAACAAACATCTGGATCTGTTCGGTCCACTTGTAGATCAAGTTTCTTCAGACTGCTTCCATTATGTTCAGAATGTAAATTAGTCCTTGTATCCACACAGAGAGAGAACTTGATGGAAAGCCAACCCCACGGCGACCAGTACTAACTGGCTAAGAGGAAGTATCACAGGTCAGCCGCCCACACGGCAAACCTCTCAACAGGAGCGGTCATCTAAACAGGGAAACAGCCAGGGTTCTAATTCAACACAAAAGGATATAATACAAAGAGACGGCAGAGAGAATTAACTAAATGTTACTTAATCAACACATTACATAATCAAGTGAGAAAAGTAATCACAGGCAAAAATTACCAACATTTAAGAGGAGTGTTTATCTAGAATCTACAGAGTTTATCTTATGTGTGCTGGTGAGAGAGCAAATGTTCTAATAGTGTAGGTAGAATGGCTTCTCAATCAATGTCAAAAGACCAACCAGCACAGGTGCATTTTAAAAGAAGATCATTTTAAAAGAAGATTGTTATTGGTGAAACTGTATTGTAAAAAGCTTGTCCTGGATGCTGATAAATACACAATTACAGATGTGTTAAAATGCACGTTATGGCACTAAACACCTGTTCATCTAATGCAACTATTTGTTTCATTTTTAAAGAACATTCATATACCTAAATAGTTTGAAAATCTGTATCTATAGAACATCAAAACAAGGCAAACAGGACTAGAATGGGAGCAACCAGGTGCTCAACCAACCAATCAGATGACAAGGTTGGTGTGGTGTCATGGCAACACTATGTTGGCTCCTTCCATGCAGTGAATGATGTAATGGATTCACCTCCAGTTCTCCAGCATCCACCTGCAATCTTCTAAGATATTATTTTGACACACTCCATATGCAGGCAGGTATAGCTCAACATTTAAAGTATGACCACAAACATTCCATCGGAAACCTTGTTCGCTCCAGTAATCTTTCAGTGGGGAGGTTTCTGTGGGTGTAATTGGTCACTTTGTGGAGGAGAATGTGTGGAGAATAGAATCCTGATGTGTGTTACTGAAAATAAAAAGAATCTGTGATATCACCAAGGGCTCCCAGAACAACCTCAGGGCAGAGGCGGCAAACTGTCACATATCAAAGTGGGTGGTGATGTAATGTGAAGATGTTTTTCAAGCGGGTTGTGTGGGACTGAAGTGATCTGTACAGCCCATGTACTCAATAAGAGCCACACCAATGCATTGCATGTGCACATCATTTCCTCTAATAAAAATGGCAGAATACAACGCTTTTTTGGTAATAAATCAAAGAGTGATGTATGCGTGTTAAGTAAATGGTGCATAGCAGGAGAGGGTTAAACATTAGATCACCCAAAAATTTGAATTGTGTAATTTACTCATCCCTGTCTCATTCCTGTATGACTTTGTTTACATGAAACACGAAAGGAGAAATACTGAATAATGTACTGCTCTCTTTTCCAAGCAATTACAATAAATTGGACTGTTTTTAAGCTTTAAACGTCCAACAAAAGTAGACCAGAATTTTAATATCATAAATAAAAAATGTTTTTGTATTTATGATATTAAAATTCTGGTCTATAATTATAAGAAAAATAATGTAAAGTATATAATATGAATTATTTCCATATTACGGTTATAACGTAAAATATTATATATTTAAAATAATAAATAACATCTATAATATTTTGAAACTACAATTGATCATTTTAAATGAATTTAGGAATCAGAACATTATAATGTAGAATAAGAAAATATGATTACATTAAATTATTAGTGTTAAAGATCAACTTTAAATGAATGATAAATTATGACCATTATGACCACCAAGTGGTCTAAATGACCAAAAAAAGAAAAAAAAGAAAAGACACTTAGGGTTGTCAGTATTTTTCAGTGAATAATAACTTAATTTTACACAAAGCTATCATATGACTTCAAAAGACTTGTTTGTGTTTCACAAAACAGACAAAGTCATACTGACACCAGTGTACATGGCGCTAATAAAGAAAATAATTGAAGTGCCATCTGAAAAGCTAATACACAAGGGCCTATTGTAACTTGCAAAGTATCGATAATGCATTTCGGTTTGGGAATTTCAGACTGCGCATTACTTTTTCATGGGTTTCTGAGTATGTCTGAATAAGGAGGCCCTTGAGCAGTGGCCGTTTGCTTATGTACGTGTGTGTGTGTGTGTCAGACAGACACACAACCTTAACCTACACCCATTAATGATTAATGAACAGCCTCTACATCAGACACCAAAAACCCACCCTGATACATGAGCCTAAAGCCATACCTTATGCATCCATACACAATAAAGACGACTAATGGGTCGCTCAGCGGCCCCTAATGAGACAGCAGTGCATTGGCTCACGCTACTGCATTATCAATCATCATCATAATATTCCAAAACAAATCGATACACATTTAGTGCTGCTCTCAGAAAGTATCTATTGCAAACTGGTTCTGATTGAAGCATATGGTGCTTTCAAAATAGTCAAAAGGTATTTTGCTCCATTGCTCAACATGTTAACGCTATTAGTGCTATAACATCCATCTCTATGAAATTAAATAATTCACAGCTAGGGATGGGCATGATTAATCGACGATCGATAATTGATTGTTAAGAATTTCGACGATCACGTTAATTTGTTATCGATTAATCTAATGCATTTTTTTTCATCTAATGCAGATTGCGTTGCGTAGTGTGAGTCTTGGAGCAATTAAATGAATTTCACTGTGTGGTGAAGTTCACTGCAAATATTGTGATGCCGTGTATAAGTACAACACGGCCACGACCCAAATGATATCACTTAAACAAAGTGCATCCGTCCCTGGTTAATGTCGGTGGCGGTGCATCAAGTCAGCGTTAGCACAGACTTGGAGCTGTGATGCACAACGACAAGAGAAAATTACCCAAGGGATCTGCAAGTTCATTGAGTTGGATATTCTGCCCTTAAGTATTGTTGAGGGCAATGGTTTTCGAGAACTGATACATTTATTGGAACCAGCATATCAAATTCCATCACGACGTACCATCACCAGACTAGTAGAAACTCACTACGAAGAACGAAAGCAGCAGCTGTTGTTTTTTTTGCTCAATTCTCAAAAGAATTGAGCAAAGCTGAGAGAGTTGCTCTAACTACAGGCTGCTGGACCGCTTTAACAGCTGAGAGCTACATCACCATAACCTGCTACTACATCATTCGCCGCGTTTCCATTACAGATTTGCAGATTTACATAAAAACTTTGCGTTTAATAAACAAAATATATTTTTGAAATGAAGACAGCGTTTGGAGTGGAGTGCAAAATAATCTGTTCCCAGAATCCACGGCCTTTGCTGTTATTGTGAGTGTACACAAATTAAAGTAGATAGTTTACTGTTTATTATAATTATGTCTTGCACTTATCTGTTGTATGGCTAGACATATGGAGAATTATGATTTGTTTCCGCTCTGTCATAAAGGATAAAAACCATCAGAAGGTGCCAACGACTTCGTTGGACAGAGGGTTAAAGAAAACGTAGCCTATTTATTTCATATATTTAAGCTATGTTAAAATATTATAATTTTTTTTATTTCATATGTTGATTATGAAAAGTGAGCAGCATGAGTAAACATCAGATGTGCATATGTCTGGGGACATGGATTTTGAGCACTTAATTGAATTGTGTTTTCTAGAAAGTCTTACTTTAAAATAAATTTTGTTTTGTATAAATTGTATTTTAATTTTGATCAATGTTTAATACACTATTTGCCTGTATATTTATTAAATAAGAAGCCAACCAAGATCGTCGGGAATGTAACTGGGCTGTACACGGCCTTTGAGTAAGGCTGAAACTATAGCGTCTTTCTGTCAGAAAGCCTGTCAGTTTTGAGTTAGTACATGTTGACAAAACCTGTCAGATCTAAGTATTATGTTTTTTGTTTAAGTTATTGTTTAACATGATTCTTTTTTATTATTATTTTTTTGGAACAAATGAGGTATCTGTTTAAGAACGCTCGCTCGCACCGCATATTCACGTGCATATGTTCTGTTTGCCTAACTGAATGTAGTTTAACTGTCTGCCACAAGTTGATCTTGTAATAAAGGTCTCATCGAGGAAAAACACACTGTATTTTTGTATTCATTGCAATTAGTTTTATTATAAAAATATTAATGATTAATTGATAGTCGATCGTTAATTCTCCCGACGATCGACTAAGAAAATGTAATCGAATGCCCATCCCTACTCACAGCATTAAAGAAGCTCTGAAGGGCAATATGTTGGTGGGTGACTAAAAACTGAGCCCACTGTGTTTGGTTAGCCAATAAGACAGATTTAGCCACATCAAATAACTTCAGTTGTCTTAATTTCTTGTTCTTTAACATTACAGACATACTGGATGTACCAGAGCATGCAAGCCTAAAAAAACGTCTCGCAGAGAGGCTTTTCTAAATATCCGCTGTCAAATACTTGACAAAACAAATAAAAGTCAGAGGAGGAACTCATTAAAAATGCTGAGGATGTCACACTCTAATGTAGTCAAACAAAAGCTCTAGAGGGATTCAGGTTTTCCACATGACCTCATGCTCTGTTTGTTTGACCAATCAGATGTGACAGAGCGGTCATAGTGGGTTTCTAAAGCACATGGTACCCAGTCATGCCAGAATTCATTGTAAGCGTGTGTGGAGGGGACTTCACAATCCTTAATCACTGACCCCAAGAAAAATGAGCATTAGAAAAGAGGAGAAAGAGAGTGTGGGAACCCAGCACGTGTTCACACTCCCTTTCTCCTCCTCTCCCAAAACAAGTTCAGTCTTCCATGTCTTTACATTCCTAGCGATGCCTCCCATTTTCGTCCCCCTGGACTCCGGTTGTCTGTGGGGGCGTCCAGGATCCAGACACATGGCTGCCCATTAAAACAAGATAACACACAACCTTATTCTGCCCTGCCCCTTAACTAGCCATGAAGGGGACAGTGGTCAGAGTGTCAGGGATCACAGAGTTTATCAAAACAAGCAGTTTTGGACAGCAAGTCGCCATCTGTTTTATTGAATCAAATGACAGAAACTCTTAGTTCATGCCTCAATATCTCACTGCTGACCTATTTTTTTCACTCTCTTCCATTCCCCTCCGCCCAAATCGCTAGCTCTTTCACGCCTCTTAAAACAACACGATCCATCAACATGTTCTCAGCTAAACCTGGTCTCCTCATCAGCGTCTCAACACCTTCTAATTAGAATGTGTCAACTAACCTGGAGACGACAGGACAAGGGTAAATGTTTTTGTGCGTTTTAAGGGTGTTAAAGCTGAAGTGTGTCATTTTTTGTCCTCAATAGGCAGAGAATACTGTAAAGGCCAATTCACACCGCACAGACAAAAACCAACAACACGTTTATTGGGTTTTGTTGGATCAATGTGTTACCCAAGTTGGAGTCTGTTGGCCTTGGTCAGGGTTTATTTTCACCTGACTGAACATGTTCAACCAGTGTGTCTGTGTTTGTTGGGGCAGTGTGAACAAGAAATAAATTTTTTCATAAAATGCAAAATCCATTGGCCAACTTGTCTGTTGATGTTTGTTGGCATTTGTCTGTGCGTTGTGAATTGGCCTTAAAGGTGAAGTGTGTAGTATTTTTGAGGAAATGCAATATAATATACATAATATATTATGTTTTCAGTGGTGTATAAAGACCTTACATAATGAACCGTTATGTTTTTATAACCTTAGAATGAGGCATTTCTATCTATAAAAACCGCGGGTCCCCTTACAGTGAAATCGCCATTTTGCGCCGCCATGTTTCTACAGTAGCCCTAAACGTACAAACTGCTCTACAGAGTGCTAGCTACTCTCTGCTGTCTCAGACGACATCTTTGTCCAGTGTCCGCCACCGTAGCTTCTCTATGTGCTTCAAAAGGGAGGGCAGGGTTTTTCCTACAGCCGCCAAAACAAATTTTTGTCCCGCCAAAGCCTTATTTGATCAGTTATTGTGATTTATGATTGAGTGTCAGAGAGAACAATCAGAGAGCTCCTGCCCCGCTCGCACGCTCTCTGTCTTCAAAATAAGCATTCTTAGCTTTCTAATATTTCACATATTACGTTAATCAAAATCAAAATCAAAAGGTCAGAAGACCGAATCCATGTTGCATGTGACGCTATCAGACGATGTTTTCCTTTAATTACCGCTGGGTGTGATTTGCATTCAAAAAACGTCGACTCTTCTCTGACCAGCTGACATAAACCATACTTTGAATAAACGGGAAACAAATCCTATCCGGTTATGAAGTGTTTTTCTGTGTGTTGACAAATCTTTTGCAATGTTCTAACAGACGGGATTAGCACACAACGCGTCTGATAATGTTTGATTCGCGACCTAATGACTCCTTTGAACCGAATCATTTTAACGACTCGTTAGAACAACTGATCTGTCCAACACTGAACTCACAAATCAGTTTAATCATTTATTCAGAACACATCTGAAATGAGAACACAAGTGTGCTTACCCAATTTAGCAAGAGTGGGTGTAAGAGTTAGTTTTAATTATCCACAGTCTTTCAGCTTATTTCTGTTCACAATGTGTAGTAAAATAAATCCTAACCCTAGCCTATAAATCATTTAGTTTAGACTGGAGTGAGGTGAACCCAGAACAAAGTTGTTATTAGCTAGCTGATAATTTTATGAAATTGTATATGGCAGAAAATTAGGCTATTTTTTTAATACTACTTTTTAATATTGATATGATTATATACCAAACAATTATCTGTAAATAGTGTAAAAATTAGGAACAAAAACAAACATCAAGTTATCAAAATAAGATAAGCAAAAATTACAAACTTTCTTTGAATTTATTTAAAATGTATTGTCAGGAGTAGGCCTATTGCACTTGCAGATCACGTGGGTAGGGTACTTTTTTACTGTGCATGTGTGTGTATATGGATGACCATGACTGTCAGCTACCACCGAAGACCATTTTTGACCCAGGAAAAACCCTGGAGGGTTGAGTGGTGGGTGATTGCAATTCACAACCTCATCGCTAGATGCTGCTAAAATTTACACACTGCACCTTTAAAGGGGGGGGGGGGGGGGGGGTGAAATGCTGTGACGTCAACAAGGGCGGAATGTCCTTGTACGGGCCGTACGGGCTCTTCTCCGCGCTGTGCTTGGCTTTAGGGAAGTCATCGGCTGCGCGCTACAGTCACAGGACATCACAAAATCAACAATGTCACTAAAGTGTGTTTTTGGATGTCAGGGCAAGACAACCCTGTTCAGCTTCCAAAAGAACCCAGCGTTAATAGGACAGTGGATGGAGTTTGTTTTTCCAGAGCAGCAACAGAGTTGTGCAAGTGTTTTTGTTTGTTCCCTGAATTTCGCCGACGATGGTTTATAAACAAGCCCCAGTTCAACTCCGGATTTGTAGCTCATCTAATGCTGAAAGATGGAGCAGTCCCAGCGATTAAGGTTCACGGTCGTGCGTTGGAAGCAGGCGGTGAGTAAAACTGCTTCAAATGTCTTTGTGTTGTTAGCTATCGACTCGTTCATTCAAATGCGCTACCATTACATTGTTTTTCTATGTAAACATGCACTAGCCTGACGTGCAAAACCGTTCCGCTTGCTACTGCTATCGTTAAATCGCATACAATAGTCCATAAACCAAACCATGTCCTCATAAACCACGAGTAAACACACAAAAATGTTGTAAAACTTGCGCATGACAAGCCGCTAAGCAAGTATATAAGTTACAGTTACAGTAAGTTACCATAGAGACGTCCTGCTGTAGTCGTCGTTGCTGCTTCTCCTATTCAATTTCAGCCTCTATATCTGATTCTGGATCATACGTATGGCCAAATCTGATTGATCTCCATGGTTTATTTAGGATAAAGTTTTTTTTTCCTCGTTTAAAGATGTCACAGCTTCCAGACGCTCTCAACGCAATAGCTGCGCGTGCTCGTCACTCTTTAGCTCCGCCCACACGATAAGCCCCCAGCCGCTCGATTTTTCCGGAAAGACTAGGTACAGCGTATATTTCTTTTATAAATATAATAAAACTAAAGACTTTTCGGAGATATGAAGGATGCAATACTACTCTATAGACACTCAAGATTGACATGAGACTGACTGAAACTGAGTGAAAATTCAATGTACTAAAGTAAATTAGCAGGTTGATTTCCCCCAAAAATGTAAACAGGTCTCACGTGGTGCTCATTTTCTTGTCCTATTTATTAAAGAATTCAAAATTACATTCAAAATGCAATTCATCCAATGAATTAAATACGCATCTTCTATGATGAGCATGTCCTTAATATTTTGATATTTTTGGGAGGGTATAAAGTAAAAATGTCATACAACTGTCCTAATAACAAAAAAAAAACGTATTTTAAAAGAGTACAATTCTTAAGTAGTGTATAAATCATATGTATAGTATACACTCACCTAAAGGATTATTAGGAACACCATACTAATACTGTGTTTGACCCCCTATCGCCTTCAGAACTGCCTTAATTCTACATGGCATTGATTCAACAAGGTGCTGAAAGCATTCTTTAGAAATGTTGGCCCATATTGATAGGATAGCATCTTGCAGTTGATGGATGGATCCATGTTCTCATTCTGTTTACGCAAAATTCTGACTCTACCATCTGAATGTCTCTACAGAAATCGAGACTCATCAGACCAGGCAACATTTTTCCAGTCTTCAACTGTCCCATTTTGGTGAGCTTGTGCAAATTGTAGCCTCTTTTTCCTATTTGTAGTGGAGATGAGTGGTACCCGGTGGGGTCTTCTGCTGTTGTAGTCCATTCTGCTGTTGTAGTCCATCCGCCTCAAGGTTGTGCGTGTTGTGGCTTCACAAATGCTTTGCTGCATACCTCGGTTGTAACGAGTGGTTATTTCAGTCAAAGTTGCTCTTCTATCAGCTTGAATCAGTCGGGCCATTCTCCTCTGACCACTAGCATCAACAAGGCATTTTCGCCCACAGGACTGCTGCATACTGGATGTTTTTCCCTTTTCACACCATTCTTTGTAAACCCTAGAAATCGTTGTGCGTGAAAATCCCAGTAACTGAGCAGATTGTGAAATACTCAGACTGGCCCGTCTGGCACCAACAACCATGCCACGCTCAAAATTGCTTAAATCACCTTTCTTTCCCATTCTGACATTCAGTTTGGAGTTCAAGAGATTGTCTTGACCAGGACCACACCCCTAAATGCATTTAAACAACTGCCATGTGATTGGTTGATTAGATAATTGCATTAATGAGAAATTGAACAGGTGTTCCTAATAATCCTTTAGGTGAGTGTATATAGTTTATGTATAGTAATTGTGCGGGTGAGATATTAAAAACGTACTTACTTTTTTTATAATAACATTT
Source organism: Romanogobio albipinnatus (assembly GCA_023566225.1). Classification (NCBI taxonomy): domain Eukaryota; kingdom Metazoa; phylum Chordata; class Actinopteri; order Cypriniformes; family Gobionidae; genus Romanogobio; species Romanogobio albipinnatus. The sequence continues at coordinate 31,895,237 of CM042255.1, forward strand.
ACTTTAAACTTGAAAAGTATATAAAAACTTATAAGAAAAAAAAAAAAAAACATAAGTTATGTAAAAACTACACACGTGTGTCATTGACCCTTAAACAACCTGACACAATTGACAATTTGGGATGGGACACGGAACAATATGAGATTTATATTCAGTTAACCTGTTGAATGTTAATGTCTTCGCAATTCCGTTAGATGATGCTACTGTAGTGGCACCAAAATGACACACTTTACCTTTAAATCTCCCAGACAATTTGGGGTAGACTAGAGTCCTGAGAGGACTATGTGACACAGTATCAGCTGTACGGCTGCTGTGATTGGTCACCTCAAATAGAACAGTTTATCAAGGTGAGTAGAGAGCTGTCACATCATGGCATCAACACATTAACACACACTTTCATTCAAATGTACTACACATCCTCTCGTGTGTCATAAAGTACACCAACAAACACACACACTACACCATAGGTGCAACACAAACACTCACACCACCAATAGGTTTATAATTGAATTCTTTAATAACCATCATAAATCCTGAGTGTTCTGACAGGCTGTATGTAGCTCTCGCATTCCTTAGGGCACCGTGCCACTCCTGAAGCTTATTACTTTTCTCAGCTCTGAGAGACGCAGACAGACAGACAGAGACAGAGACAGAGACAGAGAGAGAGAGAGAGAGAGAGAGAGAGAGAGAGAGAGAGAGAGAGAGAGAGAGAGAGAGAGAGAGAGAGAGAGCGAGAGAGAGAGCGAGAGAGAGAGAGAGAGAGAGAGAGAGAGAGAGAGAGAGAGAGAGAGAGAGAGAGAGAGAGAGAGGAAAGGCTCCAGCAGTCTGACCCCTGCAGAGCGGGTGTCTGTGTCTCCAATCCTCGTCATCCCTGTCTACATCTTTGTCTCTCCCTCTTTATAGCTCATAGCAATGACATTTTAGACATTTTTGTTGCCCCCTACACACACATACACTACTGTCCAAATGTTTGGGGTCAGTGAGATTTTTTTAATGTCTTTGAAAGACGTCTCTTATGCTCAACAAGGCTGCATATATTTGATAAAAACAGAGTAAAAAACTTAATATTGTGAATTTTTATTATAATTTACATTTTTGATTTATTCCTGTGATGGCAAAGCTGAATTTTCATCACCTCTCCTGTCTTCAGGGTCACATGATCCTTCAAAAATCATTCTAATATGCAGATTTAATAATAAGAAACATTTATTATTATCATTATTATTAATGGTGAAATCAGTTGTGCTGCTTAATGTTTTTGTAGAAATTCTTTCCATATTTTGTCAGCAATGTTTGATGAATTGAAGGCTGAAAAGAAGCTTTTGTAACATTATAAATGTCTTTACTGTCACTTTTGATCAGTTTAGTGCATCATTTCTGTATAAAAAATACAAATAGTATTTGAACAGTAGTTTACACTAAATATATACACTAAATTGGATAAAGTATGCTACAAGTATGGATAAAAATGGTAAAATTGTAAAGATGACCAAAATGTAAATACTGAGCAATATGTAATGGTCACATTTGTCATTATCCTCTTTACTTTTGTTATCACATGTACAAAACCAAAGACAAGAAAATAAATCTGCATGCATTAAAAATTCAGTTAATGGACTATCGACAGCTCAGGCGTCTGGCTATGGATATAAAAACCTCCATGTCAATATAAATTTAATAAACTACACAAAAAGCTAGGACTGTGTTTCGATATTAGCACTAACTCTGTAAAGAAACTTAAAATTTTACCCTGAAAATAAAAATAATACCTGAAATGATAATGGTGGTTAAATGTTCAAGCACAAATGACAGTATTAGGACAGCTTGTAATAACTGCAGCACTAAGTACAAATAAAGTGCATAAGCCATGACTTCAAATATCTTGAAAAGTTCTGCAAGTTATTTTCATAAGCCATCTTAAATGTATTATCCTTTTGAAAAGACTGGAAGAGCTATTTAAAACTTGCTGAGCTCATGGAAAGCGTAGCTGAAGGTACCTAGTCCACTGAGGATGTGTCGTCTTTGTGATTTTAATCCAGCGTTTGATTCAAGTTACACTTGTCTGTGTGAGAGTTGTGATGTGCATGGCTGATAAAATCCTTACCAAACTACAACGCAGACTAATTTATAACTTGGATCTCAGGAAAAAAACAGCTCAGTCAGGAGTAATCCAGTAATGTTAGCACTCCAGCTAATGAATTTCTACAAATGTTCAACAATGCCCCAATTAATCACAAACACAATGATTTATTTTTTTAGGCCAAAGAGAGGGGACAATCCCAAAATGCTCTGGCAAACAATCAATCCAAAATGATGTATGGATGTCTTTCATTCATTACCAAAAAGCATCAATAAAAGCAATACAGACTAATTAGAAACAGACTATTTAAATACCCAACATCTTGTTGCTAGGTTGGCAACTTGCTAACAGCAAACTCTATAGGAATATTGTGCGTTTCGACAATATATATGTGGTATTGCCCAAGTTGAGCATTTAAAATCACTTATAACAGGTTCTATTTCAGTTAGTATGCAGCCTTAAAAGGCAGCTGCCTACGTAGGCAGTAGACAGCGAGGCACTAGGTTTTACTGTGGAGCCACAACGCACCATGCATCATTCTAACTTATAACACAGCTACCACAATCACGTCAAAATGGTGTCTGATGACCCAAAATTAGCAACAATAATTAGAGCTCTCTTGGGTCAGTAATCTGCCTTATAATTAGGAAGTTTAAATAGCTCTGGGTGGCCACATTGGCACACGGTAAGTGGTGGAGTGTGTGTAGCAGTGTGTGTGTGTGAGATGGGGGGGGGGGGCCACGTCCTGGTAATTGCTCCAATCTGGAGCCAAAGCACACATAAAACCCGGAGATTTGTGATGCTGGTGTGTGAGCAGGGTAAAATGGAGAGACAAATGTAAAATAGGTCTCCCATTCAGGCATTGTGCTTGGAACAATACAGACATCACACGATATTTTAGCCCTGTGCCTATAAAATTAGTCATCCAGACTTCTTTTTTATAGTTCAGGGAGGCACAGGATCAGGAAATGACACCAGATTCAAACTTGTGATGGCAATATGAGTTAACCGCCAAGCTACAGCTCCATAAAATCACTTCTGAGGGGAAAGATGCTGCTATAAAGGACTCAATTAATAATGCAAAATATCAGTGGGATGTTTTATATTGTGTGGTTAAAACAAAGCCTTTCCCATCCATAGAATCCCTCATTTCCAATGAAAATGCCATTGCTACAGAGGAATCCATGCAAATAGACACACAGAAGGTCACAGTAAAAGGTGAGTGACTTGACTGACAGTCGGCCAGTAGGCTCGAACAGCCCTGAAGGGAAATGCTAATGAGTGCCAACAGGGAGGAAACAGAAACAGATGAAGAAGTGAAGGTTCAAAGCCAGGCCAAAGCTATCTGACAGAACACCACACAGCCGCTTTGTCTCAACCTGGGGGTGTCTAGAAAAACCAAGTCTATCCTACCTCAATTCACTTTTTTTTGGAACAAATCGGACAGATTCTGGTCAGATTTTGTATTTGTTACGGATATACAGTGCAGCAGTGAAGAGGAGAGTTGGGACTTCCACAAAGATAGGTTTATTCAGAATCAACATCGGACAGAACACCACACAGCATACACATAACGCAGACCGGACAAAGCAAGAGGGAACTAAATACAAACACTGATGACTGACTAACAAGGGGCACAGCTGATACAGATGACGATAACATAACACAGCTGAACAGAACTAGACTAATGAGGGTAACCAAGGAAACAGAGAAAGTGGCGGGAAACATAGACAAAGGAACATGTGACCAAAGCAAACAACACGACAGAAACACAGATATGTAACAGTATTGTCTATATCAAACATTTCTTTGACCGCTAAAGGATCTCAAAGAGAAGCCATTATGTTTTTTGCCCACTGTCAACATCTGGAGAGGCTATTCAAGGTTGGAGAGACCAAAACCATACACAGCAAAGCCTAGAAATCGTCCCTTCCCCCGATCCAATATCAGCTGATTATATTTCTACGGTGCTGGCTGCTGTTCAAGGTGCTCTGAATTTGAGCAGCATCAAATTGTATTCGATTATGTTTATTGTGCTCTCAGTTGAAGCCATTTTACCTCGGAGCGTAATTCAATTCATTTCGTGTAATCGCGTTGCGTTCCTTTACTGAAAGTTTTTGTGTTGTCCTTACTGCCACAAGAATAAAATGAGTAATTTTAGTGGAGCGTTTTGTGTCTCTCAATGTCTATCGGTGCCGTTTTCGTTTGGTTGAGCTTCCTGGATACAGCAACAACATCAAACGTCATCTCTTCTTCTGTGTCTACACGCAAGGTCACCTTGAGCGCCATTCCCCTCCACCATTTCACCCTCCCTGCGCACTCCTTCTCTTTTTCCATTTCAGCAAGAATATTTCACGCCTCGCTAAGGGAGATCCTTTGTATCAGATAACACGACGGCCAGGTGGCAGCTAGGAGGAATGCACAGCTTTTTAGCAGAGATGTCTGGTATTTTGTATTGAAGGAGGAAGCGGACTGATGACACTGACTAGAGTTGAACTAAGGACACAAAAACATAACCAGACAAAGCAGAGCATTTATGGATGTCAGTTTAAACCCTTAATTTCATTCAAGGGAGTCCAGTGTAAAAACATTTATGCTGCCTCCCTCCACCTAAATAGCAATAATGTAGAGCCCTGGATATTTGTGTACAGAGAGTAAGGGATACAAGGCTTTCCTTCTCAATGATACGCTACACCTCGTACAACACCGTAACATCAAACCACTAAATAGTCTGAGGACATAGCATGTCTACATATACACTTTCCCTCTAGGGACACCACTCCTGTCACAATGTTACACATCAGCCAGGAAACATATAACAACACTGAAACCAGTCAATCAAACAAAGGTTTAATAAATATTAGGGCTGGGTAAAAAAAAATGTTGATTTAATCGATTCTCATTATCGATTCTTAAATCCCAAGCAAAACACAGTCAACCTGTTTTCAGTTGATGAATGAACGGAACATTGTAGCATGCCTACCGTCCAATAAATCGCAATAATCTTTGTGCTTTGTTACTATTGATATGAAACAAAGTGTCAGATTTCAAATTACATCCATTTTATTATGAAATTCAGAAACATCATTTTTGGCACTGTGGCATGAGATCGCACTGGCACAGCTCAGCTCAACTTCCGCCTTAATACCAGCTACAGCGCCGAATAAACATGAATGAGCATCTGAAAGTGTGTTAAAAGAGAGTACAACTTAGCGAAATCCGTATCATGTCACATGGAATCGCTCAATCAGTGTTTCAACCGTGGAAAGACGTCAAAACAGCTTGTAACGTCACATTTACCACAGAAAAACCATATCCAGTGTCCAGCCAGAAAATTGATCTAGAGAGGAGCATTTTGCTAAATATATGCACCATATTACATATTCATTACAATTTTTAATGTTCTTTAATATTTAATGCATGTATGAATAAATCTGGCAAGTTTTTGTGACCACCGTTTAAAAAACGAATTGTAATAGAAATATGATATGTAATTGTAAAGTTAATAATATAACTATTATTATTTTTTTAAAAAATTTATTGTAATTTAAGTGTCAGTTCATTTTTACCTTCAATATTATAGACTATAACTAACTCCCATAACAGTTTTGAGATTTGTTTTCTTTGAGAAAATTTTCCATGTATTGTACCTGATATATATCCAAAATAATCGATATTGAATCAAATTGGAATCAAATTGTGAAATTTGTGTCAATACCCAGCCCTAATAACTATAGATAATATTGGCCAAGAGGGTGCACAGAAAATTGAGAAACAAACATTACAAATGGGTTTTTATACATCAAATTGTAAAGCCGCCTTTATATTTTTAGAAAGTGGATCATCATATTTGGGGGTCCTTGGTACAAAAAACTTTGAAAACATGAAAACTCCCTCATAGCAGTCGTTGGTGGGGCAGGAAAAGAGTCCAAGCATCAATAATAGGCACCAGCACATGCCTTTCCCCTCGGGAAAAGACATTATGAAGTAGGATAGTAGAGTGTGAGTGAAAGACAACAGAACTGAAGATAAACTTTGCCATTTGGGCCAGAGTGTGTTTGTTCAGAGGGCCACTGTGGTGTGGGCAGCACTGTCAGAGGCTTTGTTTGTAATGGTGAACAATAATCTATTTTCTATGGAACCTAACTGAGTAACAGCTGCAGTGTCTGGTTGTGGCCATAATGTTTTGGATAATCTGTGGCCTTAATGCAGTTAAAAAGCTTGGAATGAAAGAAAAGCAACAGAGAAGAGAAGAGAAGAGAAGAGAAGAGAAGAGAAGAGAAGAGAAGAGAAGAGAAGAGAAGAGAAGAGAAGAGAAGAGAAGAGAAGAGAAGAGAAGAGAAGAGAAGAGAAGAGAAGAGAAGAGATTGCATCACAAAAATAAAAAAAAATGAAGAAAATGAAAAGAAAAAGTGAAAAAGAAGTACCGGGGCCAGAACTCAGCTTGAGTTTTATTGGATATCTAAACCACGCTGGAGCCAAAGCATTAAAATCCAAAACACATTCCCCTTGGAGATCACAGGGGAAGCGACCAGGAGCTGGCCAAACCCTGATCCACTACCGCCTGGGGAACAAGAGGACAGACACATACAAGCACAGATGGGTGAGACACCACAGCTTCCTCCAACTCAATACAAGCCCATAGTTTAAGACATCCTGTACTCAAACGCCTCTTTTTTCCCCTAAATATTCAGTCCTCTTCTGTCAAACGCTTGTGTTCCTCAGCTGTGTTCTTGGCTGATTTGTATTCTGGCTGACGAAGTTAAGGAGACATCGCAGCTCAGAGTTGTAGCCAGCTGCACCGTGGCGCTCTGCCCATCCTCTGAGCCTTAAATCAGAACTGGCCCACCTGCCTTCAAAAGAAGGGTGGAGGCAGAGAGGAACAAACGGGCCAGGACTGCAAGATATGATTGCAGCTGGCCACTAAACATCAGTCTCGCTCATTAATCTGATAATGTGTTATTATTATAACCAAAATTCCCCTCCGACCCGACAGCGGTTTATTCAGAAAACTCTCCCTGATGAGCATCGCTAATATAAATTCTACTACAAAGAGCCAGAAGGAATGAGAAAAGAAAAAGAGCTAAGAAATTGATGAGGAAAGAGAGAGACGGAAACCGAAAATGGGACGAGAATGCCTAAGGGATTAATGCATAGTTGAAAACATGAAACAGCATCTGCGACATTTAATTTTCGTAATGTAAAGTATTTCAGAGTGAAAAAGAATATGCAAAAGTAAAGTATGATTTGGTTTTATCTATTGGCCTTTGGATTGTAAAAAAAAATAGGTCATGATATTCGTTAATATTTTTACCTGCCCTCGCAAATTTAGTGACATCATCACAAAAGTAATTTCAGATATAAAGAAAGTTACACATTTGCATTGTGATGAAAACAAACAGTTTTCTTTAGAATAACAAAACTCACAGGGAAAATTAAAGTAAAATGACATTAACATTTTAGCAATTTAGATCATTTATTTGAAAATAAATAAGGTTCATTTTGATTTCATGTTGCTGACAACATAAGGATATTTTCAGGGTATATATATATAATACCTGCAGAAATTTTAAATGAATGAATAAATAAATGAATCTAAAAATACATTTAAAAATATGTGAATATATAAATTATTTAACAAATAAAGAAAAGTTAAAAATGTATAAAAAGCAGAAAATAATCAATTATGGGAAAAATAATACAAAATAAAATTTGTCAGATTTATTTTATCAAGTCGTTTATTCTGTTATTTATTTTTCTATTATCACATTATTTATATATTTATTTATTTATTTATTCATTAATTAATTTTTAATTTCTGCAGGTTTGGTCCTCCATACACAAGGATGCATGCTATTTTGTCCAATAATTACAATAAAATTATGGTCAACAAATGGCTAAGAATAAAATGTAGATTTTTTGTGTTAAAAGACAAATAAAACCAACAGTTGATTTAAAATGATATTAAATTACCATTATTATTACCATCACCATATACCATTAAATTATAATTATTAAAGGTCCCATTCTTCTTTTTTTGAAGCTTTGATTGTGTTTACAGTGTGCAATATAACATGTGTTCATGTTTCGCGTGTAAAAAAAACAGTATTTTTAACCCAATTTACTTATCTGTATACCGCTGTTTTCACTGTCCTAAAAACGGCTGATGACTTCCTTTATTCTATGAAGTCCCTCCTTCAGAAATACGTAACGAGTTCTGATTGTGCCAGCGGTTCCCGTGTTGTGAATTGACCACAGCTTAGCGAAAGTGGCACGGTTCCTGTGTTGTGATTTGACAGCAGCTTAGCGCACGTGGAAAGGTCACGCCTCTTAACGGGAGATATATATGCGCTTAATGATCTCTACATCGTCCCTGGGAAAGCCAAACAAAGGTGATTTGACTCCGGGATGAAAATAACAGCGTCTCGACGACATGGCGACAAACACAGTCAAACGCAACACTTCCTTTTCTCCACGCGACACGTCCTCTTCTCCACGTGGGACAGCAACAAGACCACGCCCCCTTTTTTCGCGTAGTCTTGTGGGCGGAGGTTAGTCTGTTCTACTGTTGTCATTTATGTAGGAAGTACCAGGATGTAGTCCAAGCCGTTCGCTGTAGGCTTTGAAAGGGAACTTCTGTTAAATAAAATATCTCGCTTGGCATTGAACTTTGAGCTTTATAATTTTACAGGTATTATTTATGCTCTAACAGCAACATTACACACTTACTAAAGTTTGAACAATGGGATCACGACGAACGGGACCTTTAAATTACATTTAAATTAAAACATTCAAAAACCCTATTAAACCATTTAAAACCCATTTAAGGGTATTAAACCATTTAACACAGATTTTAAAACTATTAGTGATTTTTAAGATTAACTTTCATTGAGTATAAAAAATAAAAAAAAATAAAAAAAGTATGCACAACAAAATATCCAATATTAGCCAATATATCCAATACTGATCGCTAAAATCATTAATATAAGACAATGGCCAATATGCTCCCTATGTTTATGCTCAAATGCATTAGTCACTGGGAAAATTATGAAAGAAAATGCTCATATGGCTATATAAACTGCAGGCATAAAATAGACAGAGATTAATCCTGAAGCCACTGTACAGTATTCTAATATCACTACACTCAGAGAGAATGAGAGCAGATACAAATACAGTTTATTCCCTATTGTCCTGCCAAACCCAATTCAGCCTCTCTCCTCTGAACACGTCTCCCCTCCAGTCTACCACTAAAGCCAATCCACCATACAGCCACATACCGTTAACCGCAGGTAACTATACAATTACTGCCAACTTTAAGTGAAGCAAATTTCACGATCACTGTTAAAGGATTGCAATAATGGCACAGCTGAATTAGAGTTGTCATTGCCCGCAGTTAGTAGTATTCAGTGACTTTAGAGACTTGCCATAATGGTGTGTAGACCCAGCTAAATATCATACATTATTTGCCTAAACCATTGCCGAAAAACGCTTTGTCTAATCCTTTACTCTGGCATAACCCGAGTATTAACCCTTTCCTCTAATAGCTACTTTTAGCCCTATTATGGTGCTATAGTCATGACTCTTCACCACATCCCTGACATAATCCTTTACAGTCGCGCCGCGATGGGAACCAGATTTATTGTTTTTGACATAAGCCTCAATGGACTGGTTTTTTGATCTGTCATGATACACAATCCATTTCTTGCCTAGAGAACAGACCACACTGTTGGTTTTTTTTTTTCGTCTCTTGAATAGACTGACGGTTGAGTTTGACAGCTGGGGAATGGAAGAGAGTATCATGAAGCCCAGAGAAAATAGAAAATCTTGATTCTGAGTATGGAAGGAGGGCGCGTGTGGCTGGCGAGGGTGACAGATCCTATTACAGTCAACACTGTCCAGTAGTGCCTCTTAAACAAAGAGTTCAAACTAAGCGTGGCAGAGCACATGTATGAATCAGTGTTTTTATTCGAATTAAAGTTAAAACAATCTATTAAAAGACAAACATTTTTATTGAAATAAAGCTGAAATAAAATAAAATATAAATATTAGATAAAAAACAAACTAAACAAAAATGTCTTCATTTTGCCTTGGTAACGAACTAAGCTCTAAAAATGACTAACTCATATACAACTAAAACTAAAATATAAACTAAATCAATTAAAACAACAATTTTAAATATTTTAAACGAAGTAAAATTCAATTAAAAGTGCAACAAAATTATCTAAAAAAAAAAAGATAATACAAAATATGAATAAAACATAATAGTATATAAAAAATTACTAAAATAACGCTGGTACAAATGATACAGGATGTTAAAGCTGCCGTTATCGTGTGGCATGTGATGACAAATGTAATCAGATATTAAAGGGATAGTTCACCAAAAAATGAGTGCAACACAAAATAAGATTTTTAAAAAATGTTAGCCGTTTTGTCCATATAATGAAAAAATCGCAGAAGAAAAAAATCATACAGGTTTGGAAACAACACAAGGGTGAGTAAAAGATGACAGATTCATTCATTTTTTTAGTCAACTATCCCTTTACTTTGAGGCAGAAAGCAAAAAAACATGAACAACACAGAAAGCCTGCATTTTTTTGCAGGGATTGCTTGGCAAAAGGAACCTTTGGTGTGGGTTCCCCCTTTGCTCTTTAAAATAATTCAGTTATGAGGGGACCCCCAGCGTCCTTGGGGGTCAACGCTTTGATCTCTTCCTGGTTTCCCTCCTTGTTCGGTCGAAAACCCACAGGAACCTCACAAAGGTACAAGTGTAATAATTGGCTGCAAGCAGGCTAGATTCAAAGCAGCTGCCCAGACTACATGAGGGAGCAGTTCTGGCTGAAATAAATGAATGCTTCATTAAACCACAAGAAAGAACAATCTGGAATGTCTTAGTTTTATTATCAGAAAGGGGATTAGGACTGATTTATGTCATGCCACAAAATGCACTTTCAGGAAGGCCAAAAACAAAAAGGTACGGACCATGCAAACAAGCCCATTTTCATAATTTTTCACTGTAAATAAGCCAAGGAGCACTGGATTGTTTTTGTAAAGGTAATTTGGTGTCTTATGAAAAGGATGAGACATTCAACACGATGAATGAAGCACAGATGAAGATCATTTTTCCTTGATGTGATTTGAGCAGGATTTGAGATTATGTGCTGTGTTTGTATGACAACATGGATTTGCGTCGTAATCTGAAGTGCGTCAGAAGTCACCTCCAACGCTAATCGAAAATACCCTTCTCTTGTCTGACTCACACATCTTGGATGTAAACTGTAATTGCCACAATGGCCCTGCTGTCAGAAAAGGCCAGCAAACAGAACAGCCGTAGTTTACATAGGCAGTAAATCTGTGCAGGGTGGGCCTCAGCTTTTCCTTTTTTTTCTCTCCATGTGCTGTCCGTTGGAATGGCTGCATCTGTGCGGTGACAAAAACTCCTGTGTTCGAGCCCTTGGCACATGCAGTGACACAGACACACGCTCAAACCCCACACGCATACTTTGGAAAGGGTGACGAAGCCGCGGTCTGGGTGGAGTGTGCAAGGGTTATGGGGTGATGTTGGGCAGCTCTTCCTCACAGGGTGGGGTCACTGTCCACTCCACGTTCCCAGGCCTGTACAGAGCTCATGCCAGCCAGAGCAGTGCCCTGCACTAGGAAACACTCTGCAGGGGTTTGGCCATCTGTGCCTGGCCTAGCGCATCAACTTGGCCAACTGCCGTACACCTCTCACGTCGCCTGTTATGCCCTGATCTACAGCTACAACACCAGGCATGCATCAACAGCTTGAGTGGGCGGTGATGCCATGTTATATTTGTGCTCATAATATGGCTAATGAAACTACAAGTGAATCTCTAAATTAAGCTTTGCTGCAGACTTCTGAGTGCCTAAATTTAATGTTCAGTCACTAAGCAAATCTAACTGCCGCCTGAAGTGTAAAGGTCCGACACTTACCAGCCATTAAACCTGATATGTTAAACATTTCAGATGTGTATCCAACTTTAACTACAGCCTGGAATACAATACACGATTTTAAAACAGATCTTACACTTTCATCACATTTTAGGCATCATACGCTTGCCGACTTAAATTGTTACAGAGAAACCTGGGCATCACATACTACCAAAAGTCATTTTGAACAAACTTATGTAGAAACTAGGACCGGACCAGAATATTCTAATATTCGTTCGATTGGTTGGTATTCGATTATCAAATTTGGGATTTGAATATTCGGGGGGGTTTTCACGCACACCTGGCATCCCCCTCAAAATGGTTCTCATTCACGCTTGCATATGTTTACACTATAAAATCTGGCGAAATACAATACTCGTTTTTTTCGTTTATTTTATAGCCTAGCAGTTTTTAATAGGATGGACCGTTGAATAGGAACCCAACCTTCTTAGCATTCCCTGCAACGGAGTATTCTCAGAGCGCACAAATGCACAAGCTTGTATGGAAGAAGCACATGCCTGAGCTTGCATTTTGGGTTAAGCTGCGTTGGTTTGACATTGTGGAAAATAGAATAATAGAATCAAAATGTATTAGCCTTTTTATCCGTTAGGTAAAAAGTCTCACCTGTTAGGTAAAAAGTCTCACCGAATTAGGTAAAATTCTCACCGTCACAGTCACATTACAGTGCTTGTGCACTGAGAGGCTGTGAACGAATGCAGCCGTGTGCAGTTTACTTTCGGTTTGCCAATTCACTTCAGCGCTGGGAAGATGAATGAGAATTTAAACTGGGTCATTTATGTAGTAGAAATGTGAAATTATTTTTTAATTTGGTGCCTTCTAGACAGAGAAAAGACAGAAAATTTATTTTTGTCTCGTGGATGAAAGACAACAACTCCGAGAATGCACTTGCTTCGCTGCCCTACGAGGCCACTCCCAAAGCCACGGCTACTGGTTATATATGTTTTGATATTCATAGTAATAAAATCATTTAGTTCAGTTAGAGAACAGACAGTACAATTAAAAACTGAACGTGTCTTTTCAATAAAGTGTGAGTGAGCCGAACGAAAGTCACGACACAAACGCAGCAGGAGTCAGATTTCATTCATCACGAGAGAGAAGAGAAGAGCTGAGCAGAGCTGAGGTAAGCGCGGCAGTCATTCTTGGCACGTGTCCAGTCTGGCGGGTTATCAGATCATGCCTATGGAAGCTTAACTTTCATAGGAATTCATTGAAAAGTTGAAACACTCGCTTTGCTCCGTACCGCTCCATTATTAATGCCCGAGCTGAGTGGCAGCGGCCGTGCGCATTCACATTCTGTGAGTGAGATCCCACCCCTGTGGGCGGGTTGAAAACATGCAGAACTAGCTCCTACTACTGGATGTAGCCTCTGGCCATCCTCTGATGATGCAAAATGACGATATTTGCATCATCTGAGGATTTTTTCCAGAAATAAAATGCATAATTCTCTCGTCTCAGAAACATGAGGGGGTAAAGTACAATAATTTGAATATACTGCCGGGTTTCTACTGATACAAAGCTTAATGCTAAATCGCTGAAGTAACCCTTTAAGAGTGTTAAAACTACCAATCACTAGCTGAGTAAAGTGCTCCCCTTCTCCTTCCCCTTTCATTCCTCACCAGGAGAGAAGGAAGAAGGGTTGGCCAGAAGAGGGTTGGGAAAATATTGTCTTTGCTGCTATTTGGCAGTCAGATAGCAGTCAGAAAGTCCTCAGACAACAAGTTCTCACTCTCTCCTTCCTAACACGCTAAGAGGCAGAGCCTTGCTGCATTGGCGTTAATCAGGTTTCCTCCTCATGTCCTATACATGTGATATTCTAACAATACAACTTTTTTCTCACAACACGACTTATCTTCCACTAATACTTTGCTAGTCTTGCATTTCAGTTTCTATTTAGAAAACACAACAAACAGCTATCCTAGAGCAGAAATCTTCTTTTCCATAATACTGTGGACTGGATTCATACAAAATTTACCAGCAGAGACATGGATTTGTAAAATATTCGGATTTGCCCAATTCGCCAGAAATAAAAACCAAACAACAAGCTATTTTCGGAGGGAAGACCACAGTCATCGTTTCCACATAGTCAGTACACGTTCTGTTCTTCGTTTTTACTTGCCACCAGACAGCACACTTCTGTGGATCTGGAGTGTCCGTCTAAAAATAAGCGAGTGGAAGGCCTGACCTCAACATGGTGCTGCTGGACAATGCAAGTATTGAGCTAAACCCACACCTCCATTCCTGTCCACACCTCTCTCTCAACCTCACCCTTGTAAAGGGATTCAAATGTGTCAAAAGTAACACTTTTCATGGAACCTCATGACCAATCTTATATAATATGTAAAATATTTTCTATGAAGAGGCAACAGAAGGAGCAAAACAGGACCCTTTTAGTAAATCAACACCATGCAGCTCTATGAATGTTCCTGAACAAATGACTTGTGAACCTGTTCATTTACAGAACAATGGCTGATCCAAATATACTTCCCTACTAACCTATAACCTAGTAAGTGAAAAAAGTATAAAATTTATAAAACAGTATTGACCTACTACTTCCAATAAGATTCTGAAGTCTGCATCCAATGGACACTTTACTATCCCATGAGGCCACTGGTGAAGAGTTGTGAATGGCAGTGAAGCATCACAACTAATGCTGACAAGGTCACATGACAATGACAAATGCATAACATTCATTCATTCAACAAAATACCTACTCAGAGAATATGCGATTTTGAACGCAGGCAGTGAATGTAATCAGATTTTGAGGTTTCAACAAAAATGTGATCATTAAGCCCTCATTAAGATCCCAATGCTTTAAATAGCAAATAAACATCTAAAAGTCTCTTTATTTGTGCTTTTTCTGCGAGGAGTACCTTTCCTTTGTCCATGAAATCTCCCTCGTGCTGGCTGAAAAATACATGTGCACAAAGACGCCTCTCATAGTACGCAATCCTGATATGCACGCACACATATAATTACAGTACTTCAAAATATCTGGCGAGTATTCACGCAAACATGATCGGTTATATCTGATCTGTAAGTGTAACATTGTTATATCCGTGCGGTAAAGTAGGTCTTAATATATCAGGCTGTCCGTTTCATTAATGTTAAATCAAACAATTGCAGTGTCATGGGTAAAAAGTTGTATATATATTTTTTCCTATAGCTATTTGGTTTTGACTTGGTGTGTGCCAGATTTGGTGTTATCACCAGAGATTTCAAGATATGGTTGCTAGGAGATTTTGTTTTGGAGCCTTCAGAAAACTTTAACCCGATTTTTCTCAAAAAATGAACTTTGCTGACAATATCGACTTCAAACAGGTGTAGCTCAGTAATTTTTTGTCCGATTCAAACCGGTTTAATAAGACATTTTTATAATCTGACTCAGAGTCCTGCACGGGTCCGATTTTGTAAATCTGCACCCACCCATACCCGCAGTGCTTAAAACCGCATACGACCCGTTTTACGACAGCAGCACTAATTAAAATCTGCACCCGACCCGCACCCAAAATAAAATCAGTTTAGCATCACATTATAGACACACTTACAAAAATGTTTATTGCCAGCATACAGGAGTTATTACACGACCATTAACACAAGGACAACTTCAGCCGAAGCTGTCAAAAAGCTACATCGTGAAGAACATGGATATGTGTCCTTATCTCTACGAGGCACCTTCAGTTCTGTCCCCTTTTGAAAAATACTGTTCGATAGAACTGCTTGTGCTTGGTTTGTTAACACGGTTATCTGCGTGCATCCACAGCGCTGAAGTTCCACATTTGCGGCTATCCAATACAAAAACTTTAAGGCAGGTTTTGCAGGCAGCAAAGCCTTTCACAATATTGTTTTCTTCATCTGAGATAACTCCAAATTTCTCCCACACACTGGACTTGATTTTTGATGACGTATTGTCGACAACTTTACAAGCTATTCTTTTCTTCAACTCCTCAGGATCCATCTCGACGACTGTAGTGCAGGCAGATCGCGCGGGCGCGGTTGTGTTTCTCCTGGGCGGGCACAAATAAACTGATACGGATTTGAAATTATTTTATCAACTTGAAATACAGGCAAGGCATATTTTGTAGATCCTAAAAATATGCATATACATTTTTACGTTTGCACGTGACTGTTTTAAACCCGTGTTAAGACCTGTGTTTCTCCCTTGTCCGACCCGCACCCGTATCCGACACATTTAGGACGTTTTTCACCCGTTTCAGCAATATAAAAACCCGCGAGTACCCGAACCCGTGCAGGACTCTGATCTGACTATAAAAAATAACTCATATCCCAACACATCTACTCACAATACATTTAATTTTCTTTTTATTAGCATATCCTCCCATACATTTAAAAGGCTGCGTGTCTATAACTGCGAGGGGAAAAAAAGTCAAAATTTTCCCCTGTGGGCTACAAGAGTTTCTACACAAACATCAATCCGTTTCCAACTACCTGAAATGCCTACTTCACTGTAAATGTCATTCATGACTTATGCAACCATATTCAACACCGAGCACAGCTGCTGCCTTAAGCCTTGTCCTTTTAATGAATGACTGATGTTTTCTTGGGTATTTATCTGAGAACTTTATGTTTTCAGTCATCCCTTGCCTCTTGTTCTCTCCGTGACTCACTCGCTCTTCACCCCAAAGGACACTGCTGCTACTGATCTGTAAACCACAGAAAGACATTTCTTCCTGAATGCCTGCTTCAAAACGGCAGAGGACCATCGGGAAACAATTACAATTGTTGTTTACAAGAGGGACATTGACTGTGGGAACAGTCCCCTGGGGAGGACGAGGAAACAAGAGATGCATAAATGATTCTGTGTGCTGAAATAATGCTTTTTATTAAAATACTCCTGAATTGCAAAAATAAAAGGATGACAGGGTTAGGCTGGTGCCTATAAGAAGTATCTGCTTCAGGGATGTTCTTTCATCGTAAAGGCTCGAAGATCTAATAAATGCTTGCAAACGTAAAATCACACGTGCATACGCACACATGCATGAGTGGGACTGTTCACACCATTATGCAATGAGAGCCTTTCCTATCCGTGTCTCAGCATCCCCCACATCTCCACTGAGGCGAGAGACAGCAGTTCAGCAAACCACACTACGTCCTTCTGCCTCCCTTTTCTCTAACAGCACTAAGGTATTGGGTCACTGGATTTAATTCCTCTCCTTGGAAGGGTGCTTTAAAAATATCACGTTTCTAAGCACCAAGTCAAACTAAATAAAAAGGCTCATATAAGTTAGCATCTCTTTCTTGGCAAGATAAGTTGCACACTGTCACGCTAATGGTAACCTGCAAGGCCTGCGAGGGCTTTCTTCATTAGATGAAGGGTCGCTATATTGATTTTGTTCTGACCGGCTTGATTCACTGTTTAAGAGGAACAAAAGTGCAAATCATCTCAAGCCGAAATGTAAATTGATCCGCAGATAACTGGTTGCATATTAAAGTAGGAAAGCATTCGCCATTTCATCAGGTTAAAGATCTACTTTTACTTCAGTGCTGTCTGGTAACACTAAGCCAAGCTTGCTCACTGTTAAAAATATGTGAGGTGGCTTTCAAAGTTATTCACATCGATTTTCAAGTCAGCATGAGGACAAAAGAACCCGGAGCATACTAGACTGTGCTCAGCTGGTGTCTATCCATCTTCATCCGCCCTCTGTGTTATCTCACTTTTGCACAAAGAGAATCTTCCTGGCATTTGAATGGACGGGCCGTGCCAACGCCCTCCGGGTCTGTCTACTTCATACTAAAGTGCAATTCACCTCATCAGCTTAAAGCTTTTTTACAAATTTCAAGCTAAACATGCCACATGACAGCACCTCCCCTGTAGTCATTCTGATAGCTGATGTCATTCTGCTTCTTGTGAGAAAAAGGTTCAAAGATACTGGATAACACAAGCAAAACACTGCAGATCAAAGTTTTGAATGCTTACGAAGACTGTCTAACATTGGAAATAGCAGCCTGGTGAGTCACGCTCATGGATATCTATGGCTGAATCTTCCAGACACCTGCTTGTTAGGTAACAGTGCTACTGTGTTGTTGGTCAGTAGTAAGCCTTCCTACTTCTGCAGGACTCAAAAATGAGAACTGCCCGCTAGCCAGTGTGATACAACTTCAGGCTAGTTGACAGAACTGTCCCTGTGTTGCTAGTTGCTACTGAAAATGTTGAAATCATTTTGTATATTGATCTTTAGGCCTTCAAATAATTGGTTTTCTGAGATGCAATTTACATTTTTGAAAATTCTGATGAACCTTTGTCAAGATAATGTTATTATCCATCTTGCTTTTTGTTAAAACTGTAAAAAATGTCAAATAATGTGCCGAAACCTAAAGAACCTACACTATATTTCCAAACGTTTTGGGAAGCCTGCCTTTACATGCACATTAACTTTAATGACATCCCATTCTTAATCCGTAGGGTTTAATATGGAGTTGTCTCAACATTTGCAGTTATAGCAGCTTAATCTCTTCTGGGAAGGCTTTCCACAAGATTTAGGAGTATTTAGGAGAATTTTTGACCATTCTTTTAGAAGTGCATTTGTGAGGTCAGGCACTGATGTTGGACGAGAAGGCCTGGCTCGCAGGCTCTGCTCTAATTCATTCCAAATGTGTTTTTTCGGGTTGAGGTTAGGGATGGGTCGCGATTTTCGAATATGCGATTAGTTGATTTAATTATAGAATATCGAAAAGTTTGTGCGATTATAGTTCCCAAAAAAATTCCCATGTTGTCGGTGCTGATGTGGTGCTGACACGTTCATGTAACCAGAGGAAGGCGCTGCCAATAACGCACCTAAAGCTGTCAGTCAGCTCTCAGGGTGTTTTATACTGGACACGTTTGATGCGGTCCGAGCGTGATTCTTCCCTGTGCCTCTGCAGCGTTGGTCTGGTTTCACACTCAACTTGAATTCTGGTGCGTTTGAGTTCATCTAACGTCATCACAAACGTGCACGGCATGATAGAAAACAGAACGCGGGTCAAAACAATTATATATATATTAGGGGTGGCACGGTACATGGAAAAAAACCGAACCGTTCGGTTCGCTTGTCTCGGTTCGGTGTGTGTGCGTCGCACGGTTCGCGCATGCGCAATGTATCCTTGTGCCCGTATGTTACCTCAGACAGTGGGCGTCCTTTTCGCGCGAAATAAGAGGTGTGTGTGGACATACAGTAAAGTAAAAGTGGAGTGCTGCAGGTCACGTCACATGTAGAAATGAAAGTGGGAGAGATAAGGAAGGCTGCCCGGAGTTGGAGGATGCGCTAGCATCGTATAGCAGGGCAGATGCAGTGATAGAGCGGGTGCCGCGCGTGCCCGTTGAGCAGACATACACTGGCACAGTGTTTGTCTCGCGAGTCGCGCATCTGAACCGCGGCTCGTGTATTGCAAATACAGGCAAATATTGTCCATTCTGTCACATTTTCCGGTGTTCTCCTCCGACCCCTGTCTGTCTCGTGCTTTGATTTATGATGGGCAACATCTGCTGCAAATGCGACCGTGTTCCCCTCTGTCTCATACACACATTCATATGTTGTATATAAGTAGTTCACATGATAAATGTAACATTTAAAAGTTAAGATATGCTTCTAGTTCTAATAATTTAAACATGCCTTTGAAGTTTGGGCAAAAACTTCTGGCAGTGTTGTGTTTTCGTGTATTTTATGTTATTTTTTCACAGCGCTGGATGTCATATGGTGATTGTGAAACACACGGAACACTACATGGTGAAATTTGTTAATCAGGTCAGCTAAATTAAAGTCACAGTGCATTGTTCTGCTCAAAACTGGCATGATTAACATGAAAAATGTTACGCCAATGTGTCGGACTCGGTAGACAGCCAGTTAGGAAACAACTTGATATAACAATTTTTAATACTGTATCCTAAATTGTGGATGATTAAGCTATATATCATATGCTGAAAAAAAATACAACAACAACAACCGTACAGAACCGAAAACCGTGACCCTAAAACCGTGATACGAACCGAACCGTGGGTTTTGTGAACCGTGCCACCCCTAATATATATATATATATATATATTCACGCTCTCAATCTGTAGGCACGCTGAGTAAACAACACTCGGGTTAACCGTATGTGTGTCGCTTAAAGGCGGCTTTGCTGCTTGCAAACAGACTCTTTTGAGGAGACGGTGAATTGCAATTAATTTGCTGCCCTGATTGCACTATGCGCAAATACACTGCAGGCTCGTCTCACGATCGTATCTCAGGTATATCATTAACACTATCATCACTTGCATATATGTTATTGAACTAATGACATTGTAATCGGCTAAAACGCATGCGCTGGTTACTTTTCTTCCAGAACAAGTGTGCACCCGAGTGTTGTTTGCACATTCACGTGAATCGT